>JAKSZU010000003.1:146376836-146976836 GCA_026018925.1 Tupaia tana
TTCAAGCCCTTTCTCGTAGTCCTATTGTGCATCCCATAGCAACAGGAGCAGTGATAACAATTGTACACACTGGTTTTGCTGAGTTAGAATCCATGAGCAGAGTTCAGGAGTCTGTCAGCTTTCTCCAAATCCCAAGAAACAGGTTGGACTTGGAGATTCTTATGGAAGAAGAGTGTCTACAGGCTCAATAAACATCCGAACAACTTGCCACACATATTACTGGGTAAAGATTCATGCTGTAAGACAGGTAAGCATTCACAGTAGAGAGTGGTTGAGCTGAAAATGTTTGTTTTCAATCAAACATCCAAGAAGCATGTCTAAGTATTCTCATACTGCAGACACAGTAAAAAGAATATGTCTTAAAGCCAAATTCATTTCAGTTGTATGAAATAAAAATATGAGGATGCCTCTCGTCCTACATCTGAGGTCTAAATAACTTCTGTATATTTCAGATTATTCAGTCCCCCTTGTGGCATGACCTCAAACACCTTGGAAGCCTTCCCAGGACTCAGTGGGAACAGTTTTCACATCTACTCTTTTTCTTTCCTATTGCTCTTTTGAGAAGAAAGAGAACTGAAATCATGCCTTATGAGCACACTCGGGCATTTGGTCCTTTTTTAAAAAATTTATTTTATATATTCAGTCACCATATATCTTAAGAATGGACCACCATGAAGGTTGATGAAGTTGTCACCAAGAATGCTGATGTGTCCGAGTTATAGGAAAGCCAGCTGTTGTAAGAGCTGGTACATGAGAGGACAGAGTGGGAAAGTGAGTTATTAGCTACAAACCTTGAGCTGCCACCTAGCCCTCCCCACACAGCAGGGAAGCCCTAGGAAACTCTGGTGTTCTGGTGTGGTCATAATAGTAGAAGGCAGTAAGGGACAGATCACTGTTTAGAGTAGGTTTCCCTCAGCCTTGAAGTTTCATCATCGAGACAACCTCACAGTAATGTCCAAGGAATACAGATAAAAATATCACCACTAAATTTGACGTGTGTGTGTGTGTGTGTGTATGTACATGCCATTATTGTGTAAGAAAAAGTGACTATTAACTTGTTAGTCATAGTAACGTATAGCATCATGACATATTATGAGAGAGAAAACTATTTTTAAGAGCCTGTTACTAAAGGGACCAGCAGATAGCAGTTACATTGCTAGACTCCCACATGGGTGGTTGTGGTTCGAGTCCTGGACCCAGTGACTTGAAAATCATGCTGAGTGCATGTGCATTTGTGCCCAAGATTGTGGGAGGAGAGTGGAGGAGAAGGGATTGCAGAGTGGCCAACCCCCTGGAGAGAGATTTCTCACTTTCCCTCTCACTGTGTTTGTCTCTCTCTTCGGGAAGTGCATGTGCCCTAAGGCAAAAACCACTATAAAATTTTTTTGAAGCCTATTACTAAATCTAATTGAGCTTAAATAAACTAAGAATGATGTATCATGGCCCCTGGATTATGGGTTTTTAGACGTTTCTGCTAGCAGCAGAATAAAGTGCAATTTCCATTCTGATTGAGCAGGTGATGGTGAGTTTTATCTTCAGAAACAGGCTGGAATCTGAGCACCAAACCAACAGTGTTATCTCTAAAGTCTGAAAACAGAAGCAACAATATCAAAATCACATTACCTACTGCTTTGTCGACACTTTTGTATTTGGGCATTGCCAAACATTCTCTCACCTAAGAACACCACCTAGAATGACAGAAATTGTGGATATTTCAGTGATAATATTTTAAATTTCTGAATGACTTGAAACTGGTCCTAGAGAAAGATACTCTTAATGGAGCTCTGAGAAGAAAATATTACAGCTAACTGGTGAGGTTTATGTATGGTCCTGTTGTCCCTATGACTGTCCCAGATAATTTCTGTTCTACTAGAATAATTTTAATAGCAAATTTTCAATGTCAAATATGGCCAGATTTGACAACAAATGTATTGTCATACATATGTTACATATGTGACACATGAGTTATTTAGGCTTATCAATGCATGTACTCTTACGAAATAAGAATTTATGCATTCTGGAGTTAAATAACTCTCCTGTATTTTTCTCTCTTCTCCAATCAACTAAAATAGCAAATGCAAGACTTTCATAAATATTGAAAATAAAGAAAATTGAATGTTCAGTGAAATACCCATCTCCTTGATAACACATTCAAGGGCCTGACCCTAAATTATAGTTTAAATTCCAACCTCAAATCCAATGGCCATACCTTCAGCTTTGGCAAATCCTGGTTAATTTCCAGTGGTTTAAGACAGAGCCTACAGATCTTCTTCATATTATCCTAATTCTAATGAATGTATAAAGAGTTACTTTCTGTGACACTGTCATGCAGCCATCTTTTCTCATGTAGGCAGTTCTTCTTAAATGTTCAACTATTTGATTTATACTGGTGGCCCAGTGACAAGATCAGCATTTTGCTTTGAAAAAAGTGTCACTACATTTGAAGATCCTTTGAGGAAAACATTCCTTGAACTACCAAGGTGAGTCATCACTAGTGATTCTTGTCCTGTGGTTCCTCTCAGGTCTGCTGGTTCGGTACTTCTTTCTGGGTCTTCATTATCCCCTCACCTTTGAAAATCCCTCAGGGCTTCCTATTGGTGAGAACCGCCATCTTTCAGTAATTAACCAAAATGATGAACACAAAGGGAAAGAAGAGAAGCATCCGATATATGTTCTCTAGGCCTTTTAGAAAACATGGAATGGTTCCTTTGGCAACATATATGCGAATCTACAAGAAAGGTGATATTGTAGACATCAAGGGAATGGGTACTGTTCAAAAAGGAATGCCCCACAAATGTTACCATGGCAAAACTGGAAGAGTCTACAATGTTACCCAGCATGCTGTTGCATTGTTGTAAACAAACAAGTTAGGGGCAAGATTCTTGCCAAGAGAATTAATGTGGATATTGAGCATATTAAGCATTCTAAGAGCATAGATAGCTTCCTAAAACGTGTGAAGGAAAATGACCAGAAGAAGAAGGGAGCCAAAGAGAAAGGTACCTGGGTTCAACTAAAGCACCAGCCTGCTCCACCCAGAGAAGCACACTTTGTGAGAACCAGTGGAAAGGAGCCTGAGCTATAGGAACCTACTCTAGGAATCCATGGCATGATGGGTGTTAAAAATAAACTAATCTTTGGTCTACAAACAAAACAAAACACCCTCAGAGATGCCAGCCAGCATCCTCCTCTCAGGCCGTGAACACAGGCAATCACAGCCGCTGGATCAGCTCAGGTACAGTGTCTTGACAGGTGCCCCCGGAAAGGGCAGCAGGTTTGTGAAAGACAATCCTCCCCAAACCAGGAGGGGTTGTGGTTCGAGGCCAGAGTTCAGGGAGAGGTTTTCCTGGCTCTGCTGACAATAAATCTGATGCATTCTCAGCCTGCCCAAGCAGACTGTGAAGGTGAAATGTGCCCAGATCTACCCTCTCGGACGTAGTCAGAGACCAGGGACATCCTTGGGTGCCAAGCGGATCAGGAGCTTAGGAGCCTGTTTCTCTCGTTCCTGCTGCAACAACGGTTGCCAGAACTATTGCTGGTGACTCACCAGGACAGATGTGCTCGTGGCTCCCTCTCCTGGAGAGATGGTCAAAATAAGAGAGGGCAGCCCATTGTCCAAGTTGGAGCCTAGGGTAGAAGGACACGGTCAAAGGTGAATGTGTGCATGGAAAAAGCTTTATGGCTTATGGAAAGCAATACCCACAGTTCCAATTTCAATAGTCCTCACTCCAAGTGACTAGCCGTGTAAGGAAGAATTGTGCACACACAACTGCACACACTAAAACATGCACACACAATTAAGCATGCAGAAAATATATACACAGTCACATACATATAATTACAGATGCATAATCACACACACACACACTCTAACTCTGGCTACTAAGAAGTTAGGAAATACTGAGGGAGACATGTTCAATCCAATTGGCAATAGTTTATGGAGCAGAAAATGTACGTGAAAAGTTATAATGTAGGCACTAGCAGTTAGTGTAATGGCTATGTCGCTGGACTCCCATGTAGTCGACCGCGGTTCGTGTCCTGGACCTGGTGGCTTAAAACTCACGCCGCGCACATGTGCGTGCGTGCCCAAGATCCCGAGAGGAGAATGGAGGAGAAGGGATTGCTGTGTGACCATCCCCCCTGGGGGGTGATTTCTCGCTTTCTGTCTCTTTGTCTCTGTCTGTCTGTCTGGCGAGCGCACGTGCCCTATAGCAAAAACCTCTCCAAAAAAAAAAAAAAAAAGTTATAATGTATAGATAGGTCCAAACTTCTGAACATTTAAGGCATGATCAGATTTTTCCCCTAACCTACATACCTGAATAGAATCAGTTATGAAATAGCATTAAATTAACAACTGACTTAAGTATCAGAAAAAGTATTTTAATATAAAAATAAAGGATAATAAAGGTATGATGAGCTCTTGAAGTACTTGTTGTAAGTCACAAGGAATAAAGCAAATAGAGAAAAACCATGAAGTTCAAAACAAATATGAGTGGCTCTGAAACAAATAAATGGAAAAGAACCACATCACAAGCACCAAGCACTGTTTTAATTTCTAAATGTTTCAGAGCATTCCATGACTTTTTGGCCAACTTTCTGCAGTTTCTCTACCCTTTTTGCTGGCACCCTAAAAGTTATCTTGAACACTGGATGAAGTTGGATACTCAATGCACAGTGGACTGATATAAAACACAGAACAGGTCACTGCAACTATAAAGTACTAAATTAAAAATGGCAATTTATAGAGACTATTAGTATTAGTAGAAAATATAACAAGTGTTAGGAACTTATGATCTTTTTTTTTTGAGAGGTTTTTGCTATAGGGAGTGTGCGCTCACCAGAAAGACAGAGAGAAAGCGAGAAACCATCCCCTAGGGGGAATGGCCACACTGCAATCCCTTCTCTTCCAAGGATCTTGGGCATGCATGCACACGTGCCCGGTGTGAGTTTAAGCCACCGGGTCTGGGACTCAAACCGTGGTCAACTACATGGGAGTCCAGCAACATAGCCATTATGCCAACCAGTGGTGCCAGGAACTTATGATTTTTAACAGCTTTTTATCTAAGTTTCACAAGAAGTCTGAGCTTTAAAGTGTGGGGTGAATTGAAATATACAGTATATATTTACAAAATTAAAAAGAATTAATATTTTTAAAACTAATAGTTTTCAGTATTATATTTATATTATATAATATCAATTAACAATTATTTAACATTATATTAAATATATTGCTATGTTCATATTTAATAAAATATTCATATTATATAATATTATATTTTCAATATTTTATCTTACTATAAACTTTGAAATTGGACCAGAGATTCTGTTTTGCCTTTCCTCTGACAAAGAATTCCTATGGGACAGAAGTGAACAGATTAAAGGGTCTGATGCCGAGTTTGGAGCTGCCTTGCTGCGAGAGCTAAGCATGAGACTATGGGATTCCCCTCTCCCAGGCAGCTTCAGTGGGAAAGATCTAAATCCAAACCTCCCCCAAGTGCCTAGTCTTCAGCTCACCCTGAAGACTAGACCATGCTTCATCAGGTAAGGTGAAAAGTGGTTACCCTGTAGCAATTGCCCTTCTTGCAGGGACAAAAAAGTGGAGAGATGACTAAAGACACACCTGTCCCTCCCCTTTCCTCTGGGAGGGATATTGAACTTAATATCCATTGCCATTCTTCCCTTGTCAAACATTCAATAGGTTTCCATTACGTGCCAAGAAGTTTGCAATTATATCATGTAATCATTGAAATGGCAACTGTGAAAGATGTTTACTGCAGAGAGATGACCCAGTTCTCAGAGTGTAACAAATTTGCCTCAATGTAAAAGTTAAGTTGTGCCCTCAGGTCTAAGTGGCACCATAACCTTGTCACTTCATCAAGCTCCCTACTCTGCTAACTGAGCACTGTGACAGACGCTCCTAACTCCCAGGCTCCCAGAACACCCCACCCTCCCGACCTGGCTCTCCTCATTCCTAGCCCCATCTGTAAACACCCAGGGTATAGATAATGCATGACCTTTGACCAACTTTCTTCCCACAAGCTCACCTAAGATATTAGTTATCCCCTGGCAGGACCTCTTCTAGTGAAGACTAGAGAAATGTCAATCTTACCTGTACTCATGATTTATCCAAGGGTCCTGCAGTGCCCTGGTCACAAAATTCTCAAAAGACAAGGAGCCGATTCTGATGTAAATGCACAAGTGTCGCTTCTATTGGGCTTGAGCCAGGGCTCCCAATCTCACCAGCACTGCAGGTCAGAGTTGAGAGCCCCACATGTTAATTGAGCTGGGTCTTTATTTGGCTGTTAAGGAGGGAAGTCGAGGGGTGCTGAGGAATGCACTCAGGTGGCTATGCATTGGCTGCAGATTTCAAGGAGCAAGTTGTCTTTTACTGATTGGTCTTCAGATCATTAAGTTGGGCAAGAAAGTTACTTCAGTTCTCTGGTATTTCTTCTGTTCTTCTCATTATGACCGTCTCCTATGTGATCGGCTCACCTCTTTGAGATGGCACCAATTTTCACCAAGGTGGGTTTAACAAAATGAAGTCACCCCCCCAAAAAAAATGGAGTCACTCTGGTCCTTCAGTCCCAAGATGACACTTGCAGTGAAAGGAGGGAGGATCATGGGTCATGTTTCCTTCCTGACCTTCTGTGCCCACCCCTGACCTAAGTGCACCCCCCAGAGCTCCCTAGCTGAGCCTTGGCTCTGGGCCTTTGTCCTGCACACTCCCTCCTCAGGGCACACTCATACCCCAGCCCCAGGTGGCCTCTTCCTTCTTATCACCCAGGGAACAGCTCAATGACACCCCTGTGTGAGTCTTCTGACCACCTGCTCCAGGAGTTCCTGCCTTTGCTCACACCTGCCTGTAGGTGGCATTCCTTGGTCGTATTTCCTGAGTAACACATGTCACTGGTGGGGACTGTGTTTATATGTTTTTGTGTTGGTTTTGCTAATGACCCCACACCACCAGATTGTGAACATACAAAGAGCAGTATTGTATATACTCACCAACGTCTAAAATCTTGTATGAAGAAAATAAATTAATGAGTCCATGTGAGTAAAGTTTGGACACCTTGAAATACTTTGGATAAACTTGATACACAAAACTCAGTGGTGGGCTCCTTTTTCCTCTCTCACAATAATCACTTTTGAAGAACAACCCATCCTCCATACTACAATGTTTAAGTCACCAAGATCTCCAGCTTCTTACAATTTACAGCTATCTCAGTGTCATCTGAAGGGGAAGGCTAGATGACATTATCATGGTAACTGTCCTTATATTTTCCATTTTGAAGGACTCTGAACCAGATCATCATGCATACTCACATATGAGTAGAATATTTCTTGCTATTCTAGGTGGTAACTGGGTTGTCGCATGTTTATTCTGAGCCTCATTCTGTCAACATGGGAGAGAGTTCATCTGCTACTCTTCTGTCTTTTCCTCCAGGTCTTCATTTCAGAGATAACTTCTGGAGAGGCTGAAATAAAAAGCAATTTCCTGCTCTCTCCGGCTGTTGATAAACTAGAAAATATCCCCCTTGAGCATGGATGTGACCAAACTGAAAACTCCTGGGCTCTTTCCTTACAGCTCACCCTAAAGACTAGACCCTGCTTCATAAGGACAAGATGAAGAGTGGTTACCCAGTAGCAATTGCCATCCTGCAGGGACAAAGAAGTGGAAAGATGACTGAGGACACATACCTTGACATTTGCCAATTTCTTATTCTGGCCCCACTTTTCCTTCATTCTTGGCTCAGAGACAGTCTCTGAAGAGGTAGAACTGGAGTCCCAGAGAGATCTTGTTCCTGGGAGATCCAAGGAGGCAGGATCTCATGTGAGTATGAATGGAACCCAGCTGGGAAATGTAATCGTCTTTTCTTACCTGAGGTGTTATGTCCCAAGACCCCTAGAGTATGCTGAAACCATGAGTAGTACCTAACCCCCTATCTATTGTGCTAAGTGTTTTTAATCAGATAACTGAACTGTACTAAGTGACAATGAGCTAGGTAGTGCATGGACACACTTGGTAAATGAGCGATTCACATCCTGGGTGAATAGAGTAAAATAGCATTAGATTTTATTAAGCTACTCAGAACAACATGCAATTTAAAACTTATAAATTGTTTATTTCTCACATTTTTTATTTAAAATTTTTGTGATTGACAACAGGTGACTGAAACCAAGGTATGAAAATATCTTTTAACTAGACTCAAGTACAGAGTATTCATGCTTGGAAAATTCATTTTACAAGCTGCAGTGATATACAATGATTGTATACAACAAATAAATAAATAACTATAAAATATAATGATGATAAATAAAAATAAATAATAAATCTTTTAAAAAAAACTGAAAAAAAAAGAAAGCAAAATTGCAGATAAGCAAAATTATTCCCTTCTCATTTGCACTGAGAATTTTGGATGTGACCTCTATGGGGATGAGAAAGGAATGGCCATCACTCCCTTCTCATTTACCTGAAAAAGAGTGTAGACTATAAATTGCTTTTTATTTTCCATTTTTTATAAAATCTCTTTTAGGGACCAGCAATTAGCATAATGGCTATGTCGCTGGACTCCCATATAGTTGACCATGGTTCGAGTACCAGACCCAATGGCTTACACTCACTCCAGGCGCGTGTGCGTGCGTGCCCAAGATCCCGAGAGGAGAAAGGAGGAGAAGAGATTGTGGCATGGCCATCCCTCTTGGAGGGTGATTTCTCGCTTTCTATCTCTCTGTCTCTCTCTGTCTTTCTGGCGAGTACACGTGCCCTATGGCAAAAACCTCTCCCCCCCAAAAAAAAAAATCTTTTTTTACATTTAATCACTGTTTATCATTATGATATACTAAATGAATTATCCCATTCTGAATACACTGTATATTGGTGTAGTCAAAGATATTACCATACTTATTATCATCAACAGATAATTTTCCATTTTTGTGTCCCTTCTTTTCACCAGGCAAAAGATGCTGTCCTAAGTTTTTTTTCTATGCATCTTTATGCCTGGAGGACACCTCTGAGGGACAAATTTGGAAATCTCTGGACTTCTGTGTTTAATATTAACAAATGTGAGCAAAAAATATCCTCCTGATTCACCTGACACCCTAAAGAATCTGACTCAGGAGAGTCTAGGGAAAGAGAAGCAGTCAGCTAGGGGAAAGGGGAAAATGACCACACACACTTGCCTTTCCTCCCATGCATACCCTTTTTTCCCTGCTCCTTCTTTGTTGGATCTTGTTGGTTCTAGAACAGTCTCAAAAAGCAAAAATAGAGGCTGTCCTCTCTAACAACAACAACAAAAAAGTTCCTCTTCAATGTAGAAGGGGCTCAGACTGCTTTGTAATTGGCCATTTCTTGCTGATTAGCCTGTTGCTTGTGAGACAGAAATAGCTAAAAACGCTATGGTGGTAGCTAACAAGCATGTATTTTGCATTAGTAATCCCTGTGACCTAGGGATTACTTCATATGATCTGCATCGGAATTTACATCCCAGGCTTTACAATGTACCTGCTTTATGAATAAGAAAACATAAACATGGAGGATAAATTAGCTTTTCTAGGGCTCATCAGTTGTTTGTGGTGGGAGCACTTTGAATATGGCATTAGAATTGAGTATAATCAGTCCAGAAACATAATGGCCAGTGGCAGTGATAGTTGGGCCACTATTGTATTTCCATGCAAGTAGTCCTCATAGAGAGCTTCATAGCAGCATCTCAATCTCTGACCACAAAATATGTTACAAAGCTGTGATAATCAAAACAGCATGAAATTGGAACAAAAACAGGCATGTGGACGAATAGAACAGGATAGAGAACTCAGAAATGAATCCCCAAACGTAGAGCCAACTGACTTTTGACAAAGGGCACCAGGCAATCCAGGGAGGAATATGAAAATCTCTTTAGCAAATAGTGCTAGTAAAACTGGGTACTCACCTGCAGAAAGATGAAACTGAACCCCTATTGCTCACCACTAATAAAAATCAACTCAAGGGACCAGTAGATGGCATAACAATTACATCACTGGACTCCCACATTGTCGATCATGGTTCAAGTTCCAGACCTGGCAACTTAAAACTCATGCCAGGTGTGTGTGCCTGTGTGCCCAAGATCCCAAGAGGAGAATGGAGGACGAGGGATTACGACACGGCCACTTCAGGGGGTAATTTCTCGCTTTCTGTCTCTGTTTCTCTCTGTCTCTCTGGTGAGTGCAACTGCCCTATAGCAAAAATATCTCTCTTACAAAAAAATAAAAATAAACTCAAAAAGGATTAAAAATCTAAATCTAAGGCCTAAAACAATAGAACTACTGGTGGATGACACAGGAGAAGCTCTTGGAGACATTGATGGAGGCAAAGACTTTTTAAATAAGACCCTTAAAGCACAGGCAATAATCCTAAAAATAGACAAGTGGGATTACATCAGTTTAAAAAGCTTCTGCTCAGCGAAAGAAACAATTAGGGTGAATTAGCAATCTTTGCAATGAGAAGATATATTTGTAAACGATGCCTCAGATAAGGGACAGGTAATCAGAATATACAGGGAACTCAAGTGGCTTATTGTGGGGGAGGAGACAAAAAATGGCCAACACAAATAAAATATGGACAAATGAGCTAAACAGACAACTCTCTAGGAGGACAATTAAATCGCCAAAATTCCTATGAAAAGATGCTCAACATTCCTTCTCACTGGGGAAATGCAGAACAATCCATAATGAGATACCACTTAAGCCCACTCAGAATGGCTAAAATTAAAATAATAATAATAATAAGTACTGGTGAGGCTGTGGTGATAAGGGAATTCTCCTACACTTCTAGGGGGAATGCAAATTAGTACAACTACTGTGGAAAGCAATATGGAGATTCTTAGAAACCTACAGATAGATATACTGTATGATCCAGCAATTCTAGTCCTGGATTTCTACCCAAAGGGTAGGGAATGCACTCAGTCAGAAAAGTACTTGCGCAGCCATGTTTACTGCAGCATTAACACAATTGCTAAAACATGGGACCAACCCAAATGTCCATGTACAGAGGAATAAATTGAAAAACTGTGGCACAAATACACTGTGGAATACTACTCAGTCATAAAAAATAAGACCCTGGCATTTTATAGAAAGTGGACAAATACAGAAGATTTATGGCTAAGAGAAGCAAGCCAGACTATGAAAGAGAGGCATTGCATGTCCTCACATAATATATACAAATGTTCTCACTCTATGGCAGAAACGGAAAGACTGGAAATTATAAAAGCTTGAAGGACAGTGGTAGATATTAGAGACAGTGTGGGAGGATGGTGGGAAATGGGGGAGGGTGAGAGGAAGGGAATCAAGGGGAAAAAGAAAGAAGCAAAATATTTAAGGGACACAAAATTAAAAATTATCTGTTGATGATGATGTGTTTAATAATATCTTTAACTGGACTAATACATAGTGAATTCATGTTGGGTAAATTCATTTTACAAGCTGTAATGATACACAGTGATTGAATATATTTTTTAAAAAAAGTGTAAAATATGCCTGAAAGAGACCAGATGGTGGTACAGCGGTGAATAGCACCACTGTGTGAGGTTGATTCTAATGGAAAGGTTCCATATTTGGGACCATAGACCTCCCTATGGATCCTGGGCATGAATGTGCCCATTTCTGAGGGCTGGCTGGGGGTGGGGCAGATCTCAGAGTCAAGACATTGTTGGGGTTGGGACCAGCAGTTAGCGTAATGGCTATGTCACTGGACTCCCATGTAGTCAATCTCAGTTCAAGTCCCGGACCCGGTGGCTTAAAACTCACGCCGGGTACGTGTGTGTGCGTGCCCAAGATCCCGAAAGGAGAACGGAGAGGAAGGGATTGCGGCATGGCCATCTCCCCTGGGGAGTGATTTCTCACTTTCTGTCTCTCTGTCTGTCTGGCGAGCGCACGCGCCCTATAGCAAAAACCTCTCCAAAAAAAAAAAAAAAAAAAAAAAGATATTGTTGGGGGTGCTATCTCTACCTCATGGAATAAATAAATGAATAAATAAAATTTTAAAAAGTGCTTGGGAAAGCACTAAAGACTAAGAACAGGCAGAGGAAAGCAAAGGAAATAAAATATGACCCTTCTATGAATATTTCTTTTTCCTTTTTTTTTTTTTTTTTTGAGAGGTGTTTTTTTGCTATAGGGTACGTGTGCTCACCAGGAAGACGGAGACAGACAGAAAGAGAGAAATCATCCCCCGGGGGGATGGCCATGTCACAATCCCTTCTCCTCTCGGGATCTTGGGCATGCACGCACACGCCCCCAATGTGAGTTTAAGCCACCAGGTTCAGGACTCAAACTGCAGTCAACTACATGGGAGTCCAGCGACATAGCCATTACACTAACTGCTGGTCCATCTATGAGTATTTCTTTAGATACTGAAGACATTTTAGGCAGTTTGCTCACAGAAGTAAGCCTCACTCTCCTGTTCTCTCTTTCCACACTGTTGCACCCACCAGGGAATTTGCATACTGTCCCCTAGGGAGCACCTTTCTTTGCAAGTCTGAGATAAAAGTCAGCTCTGATCTCTGGACTGCTCAGGACTCCCCAGTTCAGCTCTCAACATGGGGTTCCCTGCTCAGCTCCTGGGGCTGCTAATGCTCTGGGTCCCAGGTGAGGGCACAGAGGGCTAAAGGAGAGGGGTCCAACAGGAGGGTGAGCTATGTACCCCACTGCTTCCACCTTGCTCTGTCCACATGTGAGATGTTCCTGACTTGTCCTCCAGAATGGGGCATGTGAGGTTTAGGTCTGTGACAGTGAGGAAGGTTCCAGAAGAACTTGTAGCATGGTGAGGATAGTCACATAGAAATTGGGTTTAGTATTGACTTACAGAGGTCCCCTTGGGGCTTGCAGATCTTGGGTCCTTTACAGAAATGGAGTATTTTGGTGTAACAATCAAAATATCAAAAAGATTGGATAGCTGGAATTTTTTTTTTTTTTTTTTGGAGAGGTTTTCTCTATAGGGCGTGTGTGCTCGCCACACAGACAGAGAGAGACAGAGAGACAGAAAGCGAGAAATCACCCCCCGGGAGGATGGATAGCTGGAAATTTTTAAAATGTGAATGATGCTTGTCAATGATCTTGTGTTTCTCTCTCATTATTTCAGGATCCAGTGGTGATATTGTGATGACGCAGACTCCACTCTCTCTGCCCATCAACCCTGGAGAGACGGTCTCTATCTCCTGCAAGTCTAGTCAGAGTCTCCTACACAGTAATGGAAACACCTATCTGCACTGGTTGCAGCAGAAGCCAGGCCAGGCTCCACAAGGCCTGATATACGGGGTTTCTAACAGGCACACTGGGGTCCCAGACAGGTTCAGTGGCAGCGGGTCAGGGACAGATTTCACACTCAAAATCAGCAGCGTGAAGGCTGAGGATGTTGGAACTTATTTCTGCCTACAAAGTATACAAGCTCCTCCCACAGTGATACAGCCCTGAACACAAACCTCCCTGCTTGGAGCGGCCCAGCTGCCCTCATGTGCTGTCTGTCTGGGGAGCAGCACAGCAGCTTCTGAGCCTGTGTAAGAGGAAAGGTGCTGGAGAGCTCAGGGCACTAGGTGGCTGCTGTCTGTGCCACGAGTGCCCTGCCCACAGCTCGGGCTCCAGCCATCTGTGGCCCTGTCAGCTGCAGCAGCCTCAGTCTGGAATCTGGAGCTGGAGGACAGGGTGGTCCCATCAAGGTGAGGGGACATGATCACATGATGGTTCACAATGAAACTGAATAAAAGCTCATTCTAATCTTTCCTCCCTCCTTATATTTGCCAATTCAGATTAATCTGCATAAATGACAGAAATGAACATGTTGAGCATATCTTGAGCTTTATCATTTTTTTTATCCTGATAGGATATTGTCTAAGAATCAGAAATTAGTATTTTCCCACTTTCCCAGCTTTCTACTTTTCATGTTCACTACCTTTCTGGCCACTGTAAATATCAGAGAGATAGCATTCTACACACGCCATCCTTAGGAGGATCTGTCTGAGACACTTGGGAAAAATCTTGGTTGCTGAGAATTCAAATAGACTTTTGTAAATTCACAGCAGATTCAAGAATCTAATGCTAAAATTCTTTGATTTGTGCAGTTACCTGTGGTTAATACAAAAGAGAAGTTTTTATATTAAAAGGAAGACCATAGGGCCAGGTCAATGACCTGATAGTTAAGGGAGCAAGATCCCACATGGCCAATCACAGCCTGAACTCTGCACTCTGCAGCAGGAAAAACAAATCTGATGAGTGTGCACATGTCACCAAAAATCCCTATGGGATGTTGACAGGAGGATAATGGATTGCAGTCTGACAGGATCCCATTGGAGGGGATGCATTCTCCATCTCCCTCTTTCTCTCTCTGTCTCTTTTGGGTGAGACCACATGTTCTCTGGTGATTAAAAAAAGTTAAAATATAAAAAACATAAATAAGATGACTCAGAGCCCAGATTAACCCCATGTCCCACTGAAAGAATACAGGATGGTAATTTTTGACTTCAGGAATCAGAACAATAAAGGGATACAATGGACGTGAGCTTCGCGACAATTCTACTCTTTTGGCTTATGTTTGGTGGAACTGGGATAGTAGTGGCTGTTGTGGATTGATGATAAGCCTAAAACAAAGCCCAGATGTATTTCCTGTGAAAAGTCACAGAGTTAAAGGGAACACTGCCTGCCTTCCAAGGATTAGCCTTTGCCCTCACAAGTTTCATAGGAAAGTAGTGAAAGGAGAAGGTGGTTAGGTCTGAAATCATCAGAGCTTCTGTGAAATGGCTGCACAGAGAATGGAGGGCATGCCACCCAGTCCCATTCAACCCAGCACAGCAGAGAGCTGCTAATACTTACTCTACCCTCAGATGTGATCCAGCAGAGACAATGTCTCTGAGTGTGTGGGGGTGAATGAAGAATGTGATGACAAGCTAAAGGAAAGGGCCATCTAGGACTACACCAACAGGGGAGCAGTGGAGACGCAGACCCATGTCCATGATTCAGGCATAAATCAAGGATTGCCTGAGCAGCTTGGGGGAGTACACCCTGAGTAGTTGGGATGTTTTTGCCTTTCTAGGCCAGCACCCCAAGCCTGCCTATTAACCTCGATCTCAGAGAATGTCCAGTGAAAAACACTGACCCTCTGTGACTTCTGAGACTCAGCTGGGTTCCTCTGTTGGCACTAGGTGCGTTCCCCTGTTGGCATCAATAAGAGCCTGTGCCAAACTAACTCTGGCACAAACTGCAGGAGAACAGAAAAGCAGGTGAACATCAGCTCTGCAGAAAGCGTTCTCTGGAATCTTAGCTCACCAGGGCTCATTTCTCTCATTACCTCTGATTTCATTAAAATGTAACTTTGTGGGTTTTTTTTTGTTGTTGTTAAATAATTATTTTATTTAACATTTAAAAAATTGTATTTATTTCATTTTAATTTTCCCATAGAGGGACAGAGCGAGAGTGAGAGCAAGAGTGAGAGAGAGAGAGAGAGAGAGAGAGAGAGAGAGAGAGATAAAGTGAGAGAGCAAGCCACCGGGTCCAGGACTTGAATCGTGGTTAACCACGAGAGTCCAGTGCCCTTAACCACTATACCATCTATCAGCCCTGAATTTTATTCTTTATATGTATTTTGTACTTTTTGCAGTGTTCTTTTGGTCTGTTAGTCTCTATTATTGAAACTAGGAATGAAGATTCCTTTCATTGTTTTACCTAAATAGTGTTTCAGAGATGACAACATTGGCATATACTGTTTTAAAAGGAAAAAATGTTGTTTGGACCAATAAAGAAATTACTTTCTACCAGCCCTGTAGCCTAAAATTCCAGCAGGTTAGAGAACAGAGGAGAATTGAGGAGAGAAGATTGTGGTGTGACTGTACTCTGCTGGGACATGCTTTTTCCTTCTCTCTCTTGAATTTTCTCTCCCTCTCTCTCTCTCTCTCTGTGGATCTCACAAGCGCACCATCATCCTTGGACTCCATCTACTGCGGGTCTTGTCAGAGCTTCCCACACAGTGACAGAAACATCTGCTTGTTCACCTGTCTTGCAGAAGTCAAGCCTATCTCCACAGCTCCTGACCTACAATGTTTACTACCAGTTCTCTGGCTCTTAGACAGAACTAGTGGCAGTGGTCAGGAGCAGATTTTATACTTAAAATGAGCAGAATGGAGGCTGGCAATGCTGGTTATCTCTGCATGCCAGCTCTGTCACACCATCCCACAGCCCTGGGCTCAAACCTGCCTTCTTGGTCTTAATTCATGTTGAACCTCTAAAGGGAGCTCACACAACTCCCAGAGCTCAGCTAGATTCTCACCTGCCCAGGTGTTATCTGTGGAGCAGACACCAGTGGGTAAGAAGTCAGAGAACTCAGGGGAATATTTGCAGCTGAGAGTCTTGACCATGAGTGTCTCAGCTGCATCTCAGGCACCTTCCTTAAGACCCAGTCATCTGCAAGAAGCTTGGCCTGGTAGGACCTGCAGGAGAATGGAGGAAGTTCAAATGTCCCCTGGGCAAAAATGAGACAAGATTGGAAAGAAAGTCAAATAAAATATTTTATTAATACTCCCTCCCTTTGTGTATTCATTAGCTAAGTGCATTAAGAATCACCCCCTGTGGTTAATTTATGGTGACATTAAGCTAATATATTGTTTGCATTTTATCTTGGTCTAATGGTTTGTAGGACACATGCAACTGGGTTAGTTTGGTGTTTCTCCCCCCCCCTCCCCCCGACTTTCCCATTTCCTCTTTCCCTTAGATCACATCCTTTTCTGGAGCAGGAGCAGGTACAGAGATTCACACTGCTCTCCTCTGGGTAAGGCTGGTGTCAGAAGTCTCTGATCATTTAGTCACAGCACCTAGACATAAAGTGGGGATTTTCTTAATTCCAAAGATGAATGTTAAAAATAAAGAATGGGGGAGTGAGAGTTGGAAAGCAGGTGGCATAGTGTTTAAGGGGCTAGACTCCGACATGGCCAGTGATGGTTCAAGTCCTTGACCCAGCGGTTTGAAAATCATGTAGGTAAAGTGTGCATGCACGCTCAAAATTCCTGGAGGAGAAGACACTGTGGTAGGGCCATTATCCCTGGTTGGGGTGGGATGTGATTTCTCACTTTCCCTCTCTCTGTCTCACTCTGTCTCTGTCCAGTGAGCGCATACGCTCTACTGCAAAATAATTTATAGAAAACAAAAGGACCAGCAGATGGCATACAGTCATCACTGCACTCCCACACAGTAGAATATGGTTTGAGTCCCAGACCTGGACACTTAAAAAGTAAGCACCATCACCTGTCAGGCCAGTGTGGAAGTCATGGACAATGACTAAAACATTTCCCTAAACTAGTTTCAGCAGAAAAGCAGACAACCTGGCACCTTATGTTCCAAATTTCCCCACTTATAGTCAGAGGACCGCTGTGGTTCTGTGTCAGTGCATCTGATAGCCATTTCGTCTTCACCATCCAAAGTCTAGAGGGTGATGATGTCACTGCCATTACTACTGAGGGACAAACCCTGCCTAACAATTAGCAGCCTGCTGGCTCTGGTGATAGTGCTGATTATGACTGTCTAAAACCGAGCTGCCTTACACGGTCAGTACCAGCCACACAGGAGCACGTCCATGTGCATTATAATTCAGCCCTGCAGTGGCACTGGCTGCATCTGAGTGCTCAGTAGCCACCTGTGACTCACAGTTACCATATTGGACAGCACAAATGCAGACATCATCTTTGCAGGAAAGTTAATTGGTCAATGTTGGTTTATAGGATGAATTTGAGCCTTCAGAGTGTTATAGGTCAGAGCACAAACCTCACCAGCTGTTAGTTCAAAAGGCTGGCAGGTCCCAGATGCTTCTGGGATGGTGCAGTTGCTCTGATTCCAAAAGCTGCTCTGGATGGGTTTCTGGGATGGGAGGAGTGAGGCCGGACTAACAGGGCTAGACCAGGAGCCTTTATGCCCTTCTGCTTTCTCCAGAAACTTTTCCTAAAAACTACATTTTGTGGATCCATCTCTCATGGATCACTGAATCTGACCCTTAGCTATCTTGTGACTCTTATCTTTCATGATTCCTGGATGTCTGTTCATCTTTTGTTCTCAACTAGATGAGGGATTATTTTTTCTTTCCAACAAAACCTAGCCTGACGATGGATGTAAGAGAAGCACCTTCTTAAATAACAGTGAAGAGATTCATGGTCTAGGCTCACTAGGACACAGCATCGAGTCTTGGTTTGTCATAAAGGACCATTAGATGGCAGTCCAACCCCTCAGTAAACAAAACAGGCAGGCCTCACAGATACCAGGAAAGTAATAGGATGATCCTGTCTTATTATCAATAGGGAGCCTCTAAATCATAAAGGGGTTCTCTGTGGTGACCAGGGACACTTGGAGGGGCTGCCAGTGGGCTTATTGTGGGGAAAACCAGCTCTGTGCTCTGAGATTGGAAGTTTGGCCATGCCCCAAACTCCTGTCTTCTCTGTGCCCTAAGAGCCCATTTTGTAAGCACTAAACTGAACCCCCAAATTCATCTGTGGAAACCCAATCCTTATTGTGACCTTATTTGGAGATTGAGTCTATAAGGAGACAATTAAGGTGAACTGCGATCATAAGGCTGGGGCACTGATCTAATAGGACTAGTTTGTTGATAAAAGAGACTCCAGAGAGCTCTCTGTCCCTGCTCATAGGCATCAGGAAAAAGCCTGGTGAGGATATGTCAAAAGTGACCACCTGTTGGGAACCAGCAGTTAGCATAATGGCTATGTTGCTGGACTCCCACGTAGTCGACCGTGGTTCACGTCCCGGACCCGGTGGCTTAGAACTCGTGCCGGGCGCGTGTGTGTGTGTGCCCAAGATCCCAAGAGGAGAATGGAGGAGAAGGGATTGTGGCGTGACCATCCACCCAGGGGGTGATTTCTCGCTTTCTGTCTCTATGTCTCTCTCTGTCTGTCTGGCGAGCACACGTGCCCTGTAGCAAAAACCTCTCAAAAAAAAAAAAAAAAAAAAAAAAAAGTGACCACCTGCAAACCAGGATCAGGGCCTATCCAGAAATCAAACAGTGCTGTACATTATCTTAGGCTTTCCAGACTACTGAAATGTGAAAATGAATTTCTGCTGGTTGTCATAAAGGACCATTAGATGGCAGTCCAACCCCTCAGTAAACAAAACAGGCAGGCCTCACAGATACCAGGAAAGTAATAGGATGATCCTGTCTTATTATCAATAGGGAGCCTCTAAATCATAATGGGGTTCTCTGTGGTGACCAGGGACACTTGGAGGGGCTGCCAGTGGGCTTATTGTGGGGAAAACCAGCTCTGTACCATCTAGCAGATGGTACCTGCCACATTAGGTACCTTGGTGTTGCAGCTCATGCTGTCTGATACACCATCCCGGCCCTCTGAGCAGAATCAGCCTCAGGAGACTCCCCGTAGACATGGAACCAGCTGTGCTCCTTCTCCTACTGCTGTTTTTGACTCTCTGGTAAGGAAGGAGGACTCAGGTTCATCCTCAGTTTCTTTCCATTAAACACAAATGTCTCCATGAAGAAGTGTTAGCCTGTTTTGCTTTCTAATCAGAATTGCATCAAATGAATGAACTTCTTTTTTGGTACTTTTTAAATTTACATATGTTTTTATGGTAAAGTCTGTGTGCTCATCGGATGGGGGTGGGAGAGAAGCACATTCAACAGGGTCTCACCATGCCACAGCTCTATTTCCCCAGCTCTCCACCTCCTCAGGGCTCCTAGGCCTGTGCACACACACAAACACCTAGAGTAATTTCAAGTGGACTCGGGGATTTGGAACCACACTTGGCCATGTGACTTCTATCATTGCAGTTCAGTTGACCAGCAACTTTGCCACCAGGCTGGGCCTCTTCTTTCTTGTTATGAATGTTTGAGGATGTCTTCCCTTGTTACCCAAACATCTCTAGCCCCAAAGGGGAGCAGCTGGGTGAGACCAAGGTTTACCTCACAGCTTAACTGGCTGTAGGTGCACGAGTGAGGTCAGGAAAACCACCAGCCACCCTCAGAATCATGAGAAATAAAGTATTGTTTCCATTTTGGTAGGTGGGGTAGAGCTCATTAGTAAACTGAAATAGATAATGGAAATCTCAGTAAAAAAACTCTTTTAAACCATCTGTTCATGCCATAACTAAGCTCTAACTCTCTTCACCTTTTGTTCCGTGTAGATGTGGTTTCAATGCAAGGCAATAGCTTTTCAACCTGTACCTGCTTAACTAGGTAAGAAAGCAAGGACTGAAAAGATGGACGTCTGTACTGTGGGTTCTATACCCCTAATATATGTGCTCCTGCAGTAGGAGGGGCAGGTGTACTAGAAAAGACATCTCCAGCCAGGAAAGGGTATTTTGGGTTGAGGACCGGTAACTGTGAGAAACCAACTGAGGTGCTGCTGGCTGTTAAGTCACCCCAACATCTCCAGCTCCCACTCCACCAATGGAAAAGGAGAAGTCAAAGTCAGGGTTACTTCCCCAAAACCCAGAAGGGGTGCCAGCAACCTGGACAGAAGCCCACAAAATGAGCAGCCTCAGTCTCTGGTGGACTAGAACCTGCTCTGTGAGTTCCTGGATCTCCTGGGGCTTCTGTAGGCACAAGGCATGGAGGTATCTTCCTCTGTGTTGCTTCTGCAGGTGATGGGGACAAAGTCACCTCAGGATGTTGCAAGGAGACTAAGCCAAGATGATCTTCCATCTGCATTTTGCAAGAACACCCCACCCAGACAGCTAATGTCATTCTTAAGCCTGACAGAAATGAGTGTCCTTGGCCTTCTATGGGCTTACCCTCAGTCCAGGAATCCAAACAGAAATTTTGCTGATATATATTCAGGCACAGGTGATACAAGTGTAGAACATCCCCACCCTGAGGACATGATACATGGGTTCCTCCTTTATAGCCTGAGCCAAAGCCTAGTGAGCCTCTAGAGAGGGTGCACATGCTGTGACATAGGCAGAGCATTCTTTGGTCCTCATGGAGTCTAAGTACATTTTCAAGACTGCTTGAGCCTCTGCCCCATTTTTTGCCTTGGGCTCTGTGCCTCCGTTTTCTGATAAGAGTTACATCATAGCAACTCTACATACTATACTGTAATTTTCTGAACAAGACTGAGCAAGTTATCTCTCTGTCAGGCTAAATAGCCTGCTCTTGATGTGTGGTGACAAATATGCGCAGTCTGAAAGCCCATCAGCAAGAGGTAGAGGAGCTGGTCCAGTAAGTTTATCTCAGAGTGTCCATAGAACCTACTGCTCTGAACCTAAGGGCAAGGGGAAGATAAACTTAGGGCTGAACTGGAATTGTGACCAATAGCCCAGGGTTAAGTAAGCAGAGTTTCCCTGGAAATCACTTTACATGTCTGAGTTCCAGAATCAGAGCTCCTCTCCAGGGTCCTCCCAGGACTGGCAGGGTCAGTCCACCTGTAGCTTCACGAAGTAGCAGAACTGACAGAGGGGGCTCTAGTCCCACAGAGCCTATTGCTGATCAAGTAGGAGAGTGTTGCTGCTCCATTTCCAAAGATCTTTCCAGAAGATAAGACTGAGGTCATCATGGGCCAGCCAGAGATCAGCAGACTGGTCCTTCAACATTCTATTCTTACAGAGGGGGAGGACTTTGATCTGCCTTCTTCTCAAATCAAACACCGTGTTAACCACTGATGAAGCCCACACAGGGCAGTTAGTTAACTAGGGAGTGACAAACAAATGTGTGTTCATATGGAGCCTTCTGGGGTCCCCATGACCTCCTTCATCACTGGAGACAATTAGGAAGAAAACTCCTTGAGCTCCTACATCTTGCACTAGGTGGGAGAGTGGAACTTCCTAATAGCTCTCAGTATATAGCTAATCTATGGGCACATAAGGAATTGATTAATTTCTATGTCATAAATCAGAGGTCCCCAGTCTTGGGCAATGGTAGTCTGTGGCCTGTTAGGAGCCAGGTCATATAGCTGGAGGTGAGTGGTGAGTGAGCAAAGCTTCATCTGTATTTACAGCCTCTCCCCATTGTTTGCATTGTCCCCTGAGCTCCACCTCCTATCAGAGCAGCAGCAGCATTAGATTCTCTCAGGAGCCCCAGTTGGGACCATCTAGTTGCAGGTAAAGAAACTCAGGGCTCCCACTGATTCTGCATTATGAGTTGTATAGCTATTTCATTGTATGATACAATGAAATAATAATACAGAAATAAAGTGCACAATCAATGAAAACCTAGTGAATCATCCCAAACCATTTCCTCCCCACCCACCATGGCTCCATGGAAAAAATTTTTTCCACAACTGGCTACTATTGAAAAAAAATTTGGGAGATGCTGTTCTAAATTTTAGAGACAATTTAAAATTATATTTATATTTTAGAGATCTTGCTCATCTCCTGAGCTAAGATACTCCTGGAAAATCGATTCTTCTATGAATCCTTTCAAAATATTTCAAAATGTGTTTTGAGAGACTAGCAAATGGTGTAATGGTTATGTCGCTGGACTTCCACATGGTTGACTGCAGTTCGAGTCCCAGACATGGAGGCTTGAAACTCACTCTGGGCCTGTGTGTGCATACCTAAAAACCCAAAAGCTGAATGGATTGCAGCATGGTCATGCCCCCTCACCATGGAGTGATTTCTTGCTTTCTGTCTCTCTGGCAAACACACACACCCTAGAGCAAAATATCTCTTTAAAAAAAAAGTCTTTTGAACCTATTTGAGAAAAATACAATCAAAGTTATAGTCAGTCCCATACCTTGGATAATTTTGTAGCTCAGTCATCTTGTACTAAACGTACTGTTCAATTTAGTGGGAGGCCCTAAAGTGTCAGGGCTCACACACACCATCCATCATGGCTAAAGCTACAGAGGCCTGAAGGTACTCAGGGACCCTATAACACACTGTGAGTGCTGACCCCTGCTGTTCTAGAGCTGGATGCTTCCACAGTCTCAGCACCATCGGTCCTCCTCCCATCACCCCAGCATCCCTTTCCATGATCACATTTTTCTGACCCTATGGTCAGGACCCTTGTCATGTTGGTCAAAACTATATAATTCAGAATATCTCCAGACCTTGGAAATGCTAAATTAATCACATCTGCCAAGTTCCTTTTGGTATATAGGATAACATTCATATGATTGAGAGATGAGAGCAAGGATATCTTTTAGGTCAGGGGCACTATTTATTCCTTCTTCAACTCTTATCACCTCCACTACTATTGTTCCCCACAGTACTATTTAAAAACAAAACAAAGCCACAGGACACCTGTAGTCCAGTGGTAAAGGGAGCTGGATTTCAAATGACCAACCATGGTTTGAATCCCAGCACTGGCAGCCTGAAAAACATGCCAGCACATGTGCATCCCCCAATCCCAACAAAATGGAAAACTGGAGGAGAAGGGATTGTGGCATAACCAGGCCCCATACGGGGACGGGGGGTAGTCCCCTCTGCTTCTATTTCTTTCCGTCTCTCTATCTTACTCTGGAAAATACACTACCTTTCTGGCAATTAAAAAACATCACAGGACATATTTATGAAGAAAGGCAGCTGGAAGATATCTGAGATTTGGAGCACTCTAACATATAGTGTTTTTATGGAGTGAGGGAAATTTTTGCTATAGAGCGTGTGTGCTCACCAGAAAGACAGAGAGACAGAATGTGAAAAATTACACCCAGTCACTTCTTCTCCATTCTCCTCTTGGAATCTTGGGCACGCACACGCATGTTTCTGGAGTAAATATCAAGCTGCTGAGTCTGAGACTCCACCCACTGGCAGCCAAGTGGGAGTCCAGCCCCTTGACCACTGTGGTACCTGCTGGCCCCTAATGTGTGGGTTTTAATGACTAGAGGATTCTTATTCCACTATTATGAAGACTGAAATAGCACATAGCTATTTATTAAAGTCTCCTTCATTTTTTCTTTTCTTTTTACTCAAAAGTAAGAAATCGTGACTCAAAAAAAAATGCTTTTTTTGTAATACCTCCAAAAGTTAAGCCCTTCTTTAATTTTCCTATGCATCAAAAAAGAAATGCCATGAACTCAGACTTCAAATATCCTCCAAGAATAATAATTCATCTACTGTCATAGACTGGGTCTAATGGAGACAAGGATTCCTGTGACGAGCATATTGACAAGGTACAAAGAATACCGAGAGGGAAGGAGGAAAGGGAGATGGATCAGAGAAAGTGGATGGTGAAGGGCAAGCCAGCTACCGCTGAGCCCTACTGCAGTTCAAATCTGCCTAGAAACATAAGAAAAAGGCTTCTAATTTATCCCACTTGAAAGGTGAGAGAGTTGGGGTGTGTATACACCTCCTTCTGCTGCAACTGATTGAGGCTGAACTAGAAGATGTTCTTTCCAGACCCTGAGCTCTGCCCTGGACACAGGCAGAGCTGCCTTCATCAGCTTCAGAACGAGCACAAAGCACAGATATAACCAGTAGAAGTCAGCAGAAGTAGAGTGAAGGGGAGAGTTTGAGGGTCCCAACAGTGACTGCTTATCTATCCAGGGGGAAGATGTGAGATTTCCATCCAGAGTCACATCTCTCTGAAACTGGATCCTTAAAGCCAGTTGCAATCAAAGTCCCTGGAAATTCAGCCCCTAAAGACAAGCAGGAGGAGGTGTGTGCACAAGCTGCATCCCCCTAGTCATGCATGTAATAATTATCCCAGAGTCTCCAGGCACTAATGAGGATGTCTCTGTTCCTCATTGTTGGCGGCTGAACTAGGCTGGGACACCCAGGGCCAAGAGGGAGGTGGGAAATATAGGGGTTCAAGTTAGTGTTGGGTTTTATTTGCACCCAAGATGCCATCCCCATTCACGAATAAAAAATAAAAAAGTGTCATTCGTGCCACACAGCAGAAATGTGCACCCAGTAAGAGCCACCTTCACTTTATTCAGCGTCTCCCCCTTCATCTCTGTCCCGAGAGCCAGGCCCTAGAACAGCTGCACCTGAGCCCCCAGGACCATGCCAGTAAGGGTTAGCTCAGAGTATTTCCTGGTGATGTGATCTAGTTGTTCTCAGTTGGAGAGAATTGATGCTTGGGGTCTGGATTGATCCAGAGTTTCAAGGTTACCTGAATTGGCTCCTGTAGTTGCCAGCAGAAACCGTGAATTGTTGAAGAAATCAAATCTGGCACCGCTAGTCAGTCCTTTATGCTGAGTATTTCCTGGTGGGAAATAACACCAACTATCTGAATGTTGGTAGACTATAGGGATCTCTACCCAATACTGAGGACCAGTCCCTGTAGTCCTTGGAAATTAAAGTGACCTATAAATTTGGACAATGACAATGGGTGAATGACACACACATTGAGGAAATTTGGAATTATCTTTGTGCATCTTCAGTAAGTTGCTTGACTTTATGTAGGTAAAAACAATGGATTAGGATCATTAAAAAGCACTTTGAGTATAGGTAGCATAGTCTCGATAAATGTTCTTACCTAAAAAAGAGAAATAAATTCACATTCACAGAAATGTCGTAACACAGCACCAGTATTCACCCCATCTAAACATTTAAAGAGTATGACGAAGACCTTAGAGCCCCATCCTTTAAGACTTCAGTATCTGGAACCAGAATGACTATGTTGCTAGGCTCCCACATGATCGTCTATGGTTCAAATCCCAGATCTGGTGGCTTGAAACTTACACCAAGTGTGTGTGCATGCTTGGCTAAAATTCCAAGAGAAGAATGAAGGAGAAGGGATTGTGGCATGACTGTCCCCTCAATCTTCCTCTGAGTGGGTGATTTCTCCCTTTCTGTCTCTCTGTCTCACTGGCAGGTGCACACACCTTATAGCAAAAATCTCTCTTAAAATAAAAAAGACTTTGGTAACCATTCACTATAAAGAAGGATATTCTTGAGCAGAATCCCTATACAATAATGAAATATATTATTTCATGTATTCCATGGCTGTATTTGCATTTTGACAATTGTTATAAAATATATTTTCTGAAAATATGGCCTCTTAGAAGAAAGATGCTCTCTGCAGACAAATCCGTGCTGCCCTGCACTGACCTGGGACACCTGGGACCCCAAGAACTCTGGGCTTGAGCTGAGTTCCTGAGACGACCAGCCCTTCAATTACACCCAGCTCAGCCCTGCCTAGCCCCTGCTCATTTGTATGTTCTCAGAAGACAACCCATAGCCTGAAGACTTATTAATAGACTGGTCACAGCCTGTGCAGGATCAGTCCCCATCAGGACACAGAAGGACACAAGGGCCTCCACTCCTGGGGCTCCTGCTGCTCTGGCTCCCAGGGAAGGAAGGGGAAATCTAGGATTCACTCAGTGCTGCTGGCCCTTCTTGGAAGTCCTCCCATATGCAGTTAGCTGTGTGGACATTTGCTTTTGTGTTTCCACTCTCAAGTGCCAGGTGTGACATCCAGCTGACTCAGTCCCCATCCTCCCTGCCTGCTTCTCTAGAAGACAGTGTCACCATCACTTGCCAGGCAAGTCAGGACATTAGAAATATTTACACTGGTATCGGTAGAAACCAGGACAATCTCCTAAGCTCTTGATCTAATATACTTACAATTTATACTCTGGGGTTCCCTCAAGGTTCAGTGGCAGTGGGTTTGGGACAGATTTCACTCTGACAATCACTGGCGTGGAGCCTGAAGATGTTGGAACTTATTACTGTCAACAAAGTTACAGTGCCCCTTTCACAGTGTTGCAAGCCACAACATAAACCACTTGGGAGGCAGATGTGTGAGCTGGGCTGCCCCAGCTGCTCCTCCTGGGTCCTCCATCTGCTGAGAGTGCAGCAAATGAGATGCAGCCAGGCTTTGCAGTCACTGGAAGGTTTTGATCTTGAGCTCTGCCCCACCACTCTCTTTCCTTCTTTGCCTCAGCTCCAGTGGCACAGACGTGACATTGCCTCACCTGTTTTCATTAAGAGCAAACGTGATTATGCCTGAGAAGTCTGAGATAGGCCATCTGTTGAGATTTACCAAGTAAAGAAACCACTGTAGGTGAGATTTATCAAGTAAAGAAACCACTTTATCAAGCTAAAAAACCACTTACATATTCATGCATTCATGCCTAAGTAAGTTTACAATTTTGGGGCTATTCAAGTGTTTCATCAGGTTCTGGATTATTTCTGAATTTAGAGACAAAATTTTGTCATGAAATTTGTCAAAGGTATATACTAAACTGATGTCACACCACTGCCATAGTCAGGATGCCCTGGAGAATTAAAATCTCAACAGTGGGTGCACTCCACAGGTTACACCTCAGGAGGCTTTGCAAATAGTGATTGGCACCTCAAGGGTATTGAGTACCTCTTTGGGCAGATTATCAGACCTTAAAAGGTGTTATGATGGTTAAGGTGGTTGGGTACCATATGGCTGGCCACAGTTTGAGTCCTGGACCTGGCAGCTTGAAAATCACACTGGGCATTTGTGTATGCATGCCAAAATCCTAGGAGGAGAATGAAGGAGAAAGGAATAAAGTGTAGCCAATCATCTGGGTGATGATTTTGAACTTTCCTTCTCACTGTCTCTCTCTCTGTCCCTCTCTAGTGAATGCATGACTCCATAGAAAAACCTAAAAAAAAAAAAAAAAAAAAAAAAAGTAAAACAACAGAAGGATTGGAGACAAAAGGGTTTTAGAAAAGCTGACTGACATTTCAAACTGAGCTAAGGTTGAAAATAATGGCTTTCCAGGTTAATACCAATCTGAAAGCCATTACTAAGCATGGGTCTTTTAATTGCTAAGATGGTCCAATATGTAGATTTTAGTTACGTTTCTAGATTTAGCAATAAAATCCAGACATAGAGTCAATAATATGAATTTCAGCTAACAAGGCTTACATGTTACTGTCATTTCTGACCATCCACATTTCTAAGGAGGAACAGTCCTGAACTGTTAATATTATTCCAGCCTCAGGGCTCAGGCTAACAGCCAGTGTCCAGGTGATCACAGTGGCCAGCAGGACTGTACATTTCGTACACCTCCCTCCCGTTTTATGGCCCTAGGCATGCACCTTCCTTCCTCCTTGATCACAGCAGCTGCAACCCCCGGTGCTCTGTTGAGACTGCACGGTCTATTTCTGAGAATGTTACACAGGGTTCAAGAGTCCTAAAAACCTTCAGTGTCCTGAAATCTAACTATACTGACACACAAACTTTTCAAAGAAATTTATCTGCAATATGGTTCTTGAATCTTGTCTCTAAAGTAGGTGATACTAGAGACAGAGACCTAGGCAAAATGAAGTAGTTTGAGGAAATAATAACAATGTTTGCAATTGTGGACACACCATCTACACTGCCAGGTACCATTGACTGACGTCTTCAAGACCTACTATGCGTTCAGTACTGAACTAAGGGCTTAATGAGCTAAAGCAATTAATCCCACATATCCTTGATAGTGTTTTCAAACTTTTGTTTTTTAACTCCAACTTCACTTTTGCTTTGATATCCACACTGATAAAAAATTTAAAAAATAAATTAATTTTAAAAATTTAAACAGAAAAAAAAAAAAGAAAAGAGGTCAGAGATTCTGAGTTTAGCTTCCTCAGGGTACCAGTGCTTGTAGGGAGGTAGGTGGAAACAGACCTAAGATTGGACTTCATAATTCCTATTCATTAATTCACTCATTCATGTTACAAGTACTTATAACTGAACACAATCAGGTATGCCTGCTGCAATTAAGTGAATACAGAGTAGAGCTCGATTAATATAAACAGTACCTGCCTCCCCCCACCCACTTCCCAGATCAAGATGCACACCTCCTCCAGTACCCCAGCAAAGCTCCCAGTCTTCTTCCATGTCAGTGCAGTGCTCCAACCACCATGTTAGACCTACCTGTCCTGTTTCCTATCGCATTCGCCAGTCTCCCTGTTCTTGAACTTTGTGTAATAGAATCATATAGTGTCCACTCTTTAGTGTCTTGTTTCTTTTGATCCATATATTTTTTGAACTAAATTTATTGTGTTTCTATGGCAATCAGGTGTTCCTTTCTTACTGTGGAAAATGATCTTTTATGTGAATATAGCAACATTTATTCCTCAATAATGACTTATTTTCAAACTGAGACTGATATAAATTTTAGGAATATCAGTGTAACTGTCACTTCTCTTGGGTATATTCCTAGGAGTAGAAGTACCTTGTCATGAGTTTGGTGTAAATTTTGCTTAAATAAAAACCACACACAATTTACCATGATGCTCAACACAGTCACACTCAAATAACCATGTTATAAAAGATCCAGTTGCTGTCAACTCTTTTCTTAAAACTGTAAACATTTTATTGTAACTATTTGATAAGTTTAAAATGGTGACCACGATTGGGACCAGCAGTTAGCGTAATGGCTATGTTGCTGGACTCCCATGTAATCAACCGCAGTTCGAGTCTTGGACCCGGTGGCTTAAACTCACGCCGGGGCGTGTGCATGTGTGTCCAAGATCCAGAGAGGAGAATGAAGAAGAAGGGATTGTGGCATGGCCATACCCCCCGGGGGGTGATTTCTCCCTTTCTGTCTCTCTGTTTCTGTCTTTCTGGCGAGCGCACGTACCCTATAGCAAAAACCTCTAAAAAAGAAAAAAAAAAATGGTACCATGATTAAAACTTACATGTCCCTGGTAAGAATTGATGTTGAGTAAGCTTTTTTTTTTTTTTTTTTTATTTTTTTGGAGAGGTTTTTTTTGCTATAGGGCGCGTGCGCTCGCCAGACAGACAGAGAGAGACAGAGAGATAGAAAGCAGGAAATCACCCCCCAGGGGGGATGGCCACGCCGCAATCCCTTCTCCTCCATTCTCCTCTCGGGATCTCGGGCACGCACGCACATGCGCCCGGCGTGAGTTTAAGCCGCCGGGTCCGGGACTCGAACCGCGGTCGACTACGTGGGAGTCCAGCGACATAGCCATTACGCTAACTGCTGGTCCCGAGTAAGCTTTTATGTATTATTTTTCATACACATACACACAGACACACACACATAGTTTTGAAGTTCTTGATTATAGCTTAGTCACAGTTTTCTCTTGGGGTGTGTGTGTGTGTGTGTGTGTGTGTCTGATTATATGTGTATTATATTCAATAATTCTTTCCATTTTCAGAGCCTAAATATTTTCTCCTATATTCTTTTTCTAGAGCATCATTTCAGTTTTTATTTCTCACATGTGGATTATGGTCACCATTTATTTCTAATTTGCCTAGTGTCAAACAGATCAAACATTTTATTTCTAAATCTATATATGTATATATAGTAAGAGGGCCTCACTCCCCTGTTCTCTCTTTTCACACTGCTGCACCCACCAGGGGATTTGCATACTGTCCCCTCGGGAGCGCCTTCCCTTGCAAGTTTGAGATAAAAGTCAGCTCTGATCTCCAGACTGCTCAGGACTCTCCAGTTCATCTCTCAATATGGGGTTCCCTGCTCAGCTCCTGGGGCTGCTAATGCTCTGGATCCCAGGTGAGGGCACAGAGGGCTAAAGAAAGGGGTCAGATTGGTGGGTGGGCTATGTACCCCACTGCTTCCACTCTGCTTCTGTCCACATGTGAGATGTTCCCATCTTGTCCTCAGGGTGGGGCATGTGAGGTTCAGATCTGTGAGAGTGAGGAAGCTTCCAGAAGAAGCGAGAACCTGTGATTCAGTGAAGATTGTTCACACAGAGAGAAATTGGGTGTAGGGGAGTTCTAGAGCCCCCTGCAGTTTATAAATATGTGTCTCTTTTAGAAATGGAATATTTTTCATGTATATATCAAAATAACAAAAAAAAGAGTTACATATAGAGTCTGAAGTAAGAAAGGTAGAAATAACTCACTATGTTTATATATAACCTTCTTTTTCTCTCATTATTTCAGGATCTAGTGGGGATATTGTGATGACCCAGACTCCACTCTCCCTGCCCATCATCCTTGGAGAAGCAGTCTCAATCTCTTGCAAGTCTAGCCAGAGTCTTCTATACAGTGATGGAAACACCTATTTATACTGGTTACTGCAGAAGCCTAGCCAGGAACCAAGGATGTTACTCTATAAGGTTTCCAATCGGTACTCTGGCGTCCCAGACAGGTTCAGTGGCAGTGGATCAGGGACAGATTTCACACTTAAAATCAGCAGTGTGGAGGCTGAGGATGTTGGAGTTTATTATTGCATGCAAAGTACATCATGGTCTCCCACAGTGATACAGCCCTGAACACAAACCTCCCTGCTTAGAGTGGCCCAGCTGCCTTCATGTGCTCTCTGTCTGGGGAACAGCACCGCAGCTTCTGAGCCTGTGTAAGAGGAAGGTGCTGGAGAGCTCAGGGCACTAGGTGGCTGCTGTCTGAGCCCCGAGTGCCCCGCCCACAGCTCAGGCTCCAGCCATCTGTGGCCCTGTCAGCTGCAGCAGCCTCAGTCTGGAATCTGGAGCTGGAGGACAGGGTGGTCCCATCAAGGTGAGGGGACATGATCACGTGATAGTTCATAAAGGAACTGATAAAAGCTCATCCTAATCTTTCCTCCCTCCTTACACTTGTCAGTTCAGATTAATCCACACATGATAGAAATGAACATATTTGTAGCAACACATGTTTGGTATAGCTTGAGGTATATTTTTCTTTTCTGATAGGATATTTGCTAATAATCAGAAATGGTATTTTCCCACTTCCCAACTTCCAGCTTTTCTTGTTTACTAATCTGTCTTCCCACTCTGTAAAGATTGGACAGATAGGATTCTACACAAGCCTTCTCATAAGGAGCAGCCGTCTAAGGAAACTTAGTAAAAATCTTGGTTGTTGAGAATTCAAATACACTTCTATAAATTCATATCAGATGCAAGATTCTAATGCTAAAATTCTTTGATTTGTGCAATTACCTATGACTGACAGAAAATGGAACTATTTAACATTCCTAAAATTGTGTATCAAAAGTAGAAATCATAGGGCCAACTCAATGACTTGATGGTCAAGTGCGCCACATCCAACATGGCCAAGTACAGCTCAAATTCTGGGCCGTACAGCTTGAAAAACACATAGAGTAAGTGTGCATGTGTCCCCAAATCCCTGAGGGATGGAGAAAGGAGGATAAGGGGTCCCAGCATGGCAGCACCCCATTGGAGGGGATATAGTCTCTGTCTTCCTCCCTTTCTCTCTTTTTCTATTTGTCTCTTTCTAGTTAGACCCTACACCCTTTGATGATTAAAAAAAAAAAAAAACATTGTATTGAAAATAAACCATAAATGAGAAAACACAGAGCTCAGGATTTACCCCTTGTCCCACTGGAAAAATACAGCATGGTAATTTTGACTTCAGGAATGAGAACCCAAAAGGAATACCATGGACCTGAGCTTTGGGACAATTATTTTACTTTTTGGCTTACGTATGGTGGTGCTTGATAGTTGTGGGTATTGTGGATTGATGATGTGAACTTAAAACAAAGTCCAGATGTTTTTCCTGTGAATAATCACAGAGTTCAAGGGAACACTGCATGGCTTCCAAAGATTGGCCATGTTCCCATGTAAGTTTCATGAGAAGTAGTGAACGGAGAAGGTCTTTAGGTCTGAAATCATCAAAGTTTATGTGAATTTTCTATGTAAAGAAAATGGAAGTCATGTTATCTAATCCCATTTAACCCAGCACAGCTGAGAACGTGTAATACTTACTCTGCCCTGAGATGTGATTCACAGAGATGACATCTTCAAGACTGTGGGGTACAGAATATGATGACGAGTTAAAGGAAAGGGCCATCTGGTCTACAGCAACAGGGGAGCAGTAGAGATGGAGACCCGTGTCCATGATTCAGGCATGAATGAAGGATTTTCTGGCAGATTTGGTTTGTGGCGGGAGCACCCTTAGCAGGTGGGAGGTTTCTGCCTTTCTAGCCCAACACCCCTAGCCTGCCTGCTGACCCTGACCTCAGAGAGAGTCCCATGAAAACCACTGGCCCTGTGTTGCTGCTGAGGCTCAGCTGATTCTCCTTCCCCAGGTGGGTTCCTCTGTCTACACCGAATAAGAGCCTGTGTCCAACTACAAATTAGTCGCACACTGCAGGAGCACAGAAAGGCAGGTGGACATCAGCTGTACAGAAAGGGCTCTGTTCCCCCTAGAATTTTAGAGCACCAGTGCTCGTTCTCACATTGCCTTCTGATGTCATTAAAACATAACTTTGAATTTTATCCTTTATATGTTGTGTATGTAGTGTTTTGGTCTTTTAGTCTCTGTTATTGGACCTGGGAATGGAGATTCCTTTTATAGTTTTAACCTAAATGATGTTTCAGAGATGAGAACATTGGTATATACTATTTTTTTCTTTTTGGAGAGGTTTTTGTTATAGGGCGTATGGGCTTGCCAGAAAGACAGAGAGATAGAAAGTGAGAAATCACCCCCTAGCGGGGATGGTCACACCGCAATCCCTTCTCCTCTATTCCCCTCTCGGGATCTTGGGCACGCACGCACACATGCCAGGCGCGAGTTTAAGCCACTGGGTCTGGGGCTTGAACTGCGGTCAACTACATGGAAGTCCAGCGACATAGCCATTATGCCATCTGTTGGTTCCAGTATATACTATTTAAAAAGAAAAAAACAAAGTTGATAGATAACTAATAAAGAAAAAATTATTTTCCAGCAGCCTCATAACATAAATTCTAACACATTAGAGAACAGAGAATTGAAGACAGGTTTGCAGCATGACTGCATCCCATGGGAGGTGCTTTCCTCCCTCCCTCTCTCTTTCATGCTCTCTCTGTGTGTTTCTCTCACAGACACACCATCATCATTGAATTCCATCTGCTGCAGGTCTAGTCAGAGGTTCCCATGTAGTGATAGAAATATCTGTTTTTTTTTTTTAACCTGTTCCTGCAGAAATCAGGCCTAATATTTCAGATCTTGATCTATAAGACTTCCTATTAGTTGTCTGGCTCCCAGACAGTACTAGTGGCAGTGGTCAGGAGTATATATAAATGTATACATATATATATATGTATATATATGTGTATATATACACACACACACACACACATATATATATATATAAATTTTTTAGAGAGATATTTTTGCTATACAGTGCATGTACTTCCCATAGAGACAGAGAGACATAAACTGAGAGATCAGTCTCAGGAAGGATTGCCATGACATAATCCCTTCTCCATTCTCCTCTCAGGTGTTCTTCACACACACACACACGTCTGACATGAGTTTTAAGCCACCCGGTCTGGGACATGAACTGCAGTTGACTACAAGTTAATCCAGCAACATAACCATTCTACCATCTGCTGCACCCCAGGAAGAGGTTTAAAACTTAAATTCAGAAGGATGTAGACTGACAGTGCTGGGGCTATAACTGCATGCAGACTCTGCCGCACCCTCCCATTGCTCGGGGTTCAAAGCTGCCTGCTGGTGGCATTAGTTCATGTTTAATCCCCCAAGGGAGCTCATGCAACTGCCAGAGCTCATCTGGATTCTCAGCTGCCCAGATGTGTTATCTGTAAGGCAGGCACCAGTGAGCAAGATGTTAGAGAAGTCAAGGAAAATATTTGTAGCTGAGGGCTCTGGGTTATGAGTCTCAGCTGCATCTCAGGCACCTTCCTTAAGACTCAGTTGTCTATGGGACCAGCATGTGAGCCAGTCCAAAATTCCCAGAGAGAATGGTGGAGAAATTGTTGCAGCATAACCATCCCCACTGGGAGATGATTTCTCACTTTCTGTCTCTCTGTCTCTCTCTGTCTCTGTGGCAAACGCGTGCACAGTTTATCAACACTCTCCCTTAAAAAAGAAAAATAAAGAAGAGGAAAAAGAAAAAGGAAAGGAATAGGAAAAGAAGAAGAAGAAAAGAAAAAAATATAAAGAAAAAGAAAAAAAAGGACTCTCTGGGTCTGTGGCTTAGCAGTTAGGGCACCCATATCCCATATGACTGACTGTGGATCAAAGTCTATGTTCATGTGTATGCATGCCTCAAATCCCAACATGAGCAAGAAATGGAAGAGAAGGAATTGTGGTGTGACCATGCCCCATGAGGGGTCCTTCTTCTGGCTCCTACCTTCATCTCCCATCTCTCATCAGTGATCACACACAACCTCTGGAAAAACAAGAAAAAGAAAGAATCAAGTCTGGAATAATTAGAGACAATAAAATACATGCATATAACAGAATATGGGTAAATATAAAATAATGAAAGCCTATCTAGGTTCTAAGAAAAAAAATGTCTATTATGTTGCCATTTCAATTGATCTAAAATTTAATTTAAAAAAACTTAATACCAAAGCTGGAAATTGCCACTTCATAATTTAACTAGAAGAATAAACATTCACTTTCATTCTTGATATAGTAGCTCTTAGTCTATTATCACAAATACTGCAACAAATAGAGAAGAAAAAAATAAGTTTGAAATCAAGCCTATAATGATATTCAGAAATTATGGAAGGAAATTGAGGAAGACCTGAAATTCAAAAAAAAAAAAAAAAATAGACCATTTAGGTGAATTGAAGTTTGCCTCTACTTTGTCCCTCTGTCCTGGGAAGAAGTTAGCTTGGAGAGAAAGTGACAAAAGGTTAAAATAAAAGACACAAATATTTCTGCAACTTTATTTGGACCTAGGATGTTGGAGAAAGGACATAAAGCAAAGGACTAAGATACTAAAAAGTCCAAGGAAACTTATCTTGAGATGGACAGAAAACTCATTTTCTTCATTCAGAAGCAGAGACCATTGTTATATAAACTCACCTTTGTAATGAAAGGTGAAACATACCTCGTCTTCTGCTCAGAGAAACACCATCACTTGTTGGGCCAATGTGAGTGTCAAAGTCAATGTCAAAAATACCTCTCTGGGGACCAGCAGTTGGCGTAATGGCTATGTCGCTGGACTCCCATGTAGCTGACTGCAGTTTGAGTCCTGGATCTGGTGGCTTAAACTCATGCCGGGCGCATGTGCATGCGTGTCCAAGGTCCTGAGAGGAGAATGGAGGAGAAGGGACTGCGGCGCAGCCATCCCCTCTAGGGTGTGATTTCTTGCTTTCTGTCTCTCTGTCTCTCTCTGTCTCTGTCTTTCTGGTGAGTGCACGCGCCCTATAGCAAAAACCTCTCCAAAAAAAATAATAATAATAATAATAATACCTCTCTGGACTGGTTCCAGCAGAAAGGTCGACAACCTGGGCACCTAATATTCCAGGTTCCCCACTTACAATCCAAGGTCCCCTGTGGTTCTGTGGCCATGGGTCTGACAGGGATTTCATCGTCACCCCCAGTGACCTGGAGGTTGATGATGTCACTGCCATTACTACTGTGGTGGCCAAGGGACAGACCCTGCCTAACAATTAGCAGTCTGTTGGTCCTGGTGATATTGCTGATTATGACGGTCTAAAACCAAGCCGCCTTACATGGTAAGTACCAGGCACACAGGAACATGTACATTTCACGATAATTCAGCACTGCTGTGGCACTGGCTGCATCTGAGTGCTCAATAACACTCCATCCAATGAACCTATGGTTCATGGTTACCACGCTGGGCAGCACAAAGGCAGACATCGTCATTGCAGGAAATTTAATGAGTCAGTGTTGGTCCACAGGATGAATTTGAGCCTTCAGGTTGTTAAGCTCACAGCACAAACCTCTCCAGTTGTTAGTCTAGAAGCCTGGCAGGTCCCAGGTACTTCCCAAATGGTGCAGTTAAGCTGGTTCTCAGAGCTGCTCTGGATGGCTTTCCGGGAAGGGAAGAGTGAGGCTGGTCGACGGGGCTAGACAAGGAGTCCTGTGCCATTATGCCCTTCAGCTTTCTCCAGAAAATTTTCATAAAAACCACATCTTTGTGGATCCATCTCTCATGGATCACTGAACCTGACCATTGGCTATCTTGCAACTCATATCTTTACTAACTCTTGGCTCATTTTTTGTTCTTAACTGGATAAGGGATAATTCTTTTGTTCCCAACCAAACAAGGCCCAAATGTGGATGTAATAGAATCAGCTTCATGAATAACAGTGAAGAGAATCTCACAATCAAGGTTCACTAGGACCAAGCATCAAGGGATGCTTTGTCACAAAAGACCATTAGATGGCACTTCAACCCCTCAAAAAACAAAAGAGACAGGCTAGGCCTTAGAAATACTAAGAAAATAATAGGATGGTACTGTTCAATTATCAACAGGAAGCCCATAAACATGAAGTGGGGGGGGGGGGTCTCTGCAGTAACCAGGAACACGTGGAGGGACTGCGAGTAGGCTTCTTGTGTGCTCTGTGCTCTGAGACCAGAAGCCTGGACATTCTCTGTTCTCCTGTCTTGTCTGCACCCCAAGAGCTCGTCTACTATGGATTGAACTATAACCCCCAAATTCATCTTTGGAAGCATGATCCCCCAGTGTGTGCTTATTTAGAGATTGAATCTAAGAATACAATTAAACAAGGCCATAATGGTAGATATTGATCTAATAGGACTAGTGTGTTAATTAAAGAGATACCAGAGAGTACAGGCTCCAAGAAAATCTGGCAAAGACACAGCAAATGTGACCACCTTCAATCCAGGATGAGGTCTCATCTAGAAAACAAACTATGCTGGACTTCATCTTATACTTTCCAGACTCCAGAAATGTGAAAAGGGATTTCTGCTGGTTAAGCCATCCAGCTTCTGGTACCTTGGTGTAGCAATCCATGCTGCATGATACACCATCCCAGCCCTCTGAGCCGGATCAGCCTCAGGAGACACTCTGTGGACATGGAACCAATTGTGCTCACTGTTATGACTCTCTGGAAGAGAAAGAGGACTCAGGTTTATATTAAGTTTGTCTCCATTAAATGCAAATGTCTCCATGAAGATAAAGTGTAAGTTTGTTTCGCTTTATGATCAGAATTATATCTAATGAATACAATTTTTTAAGGTAATATATATTATTCATAGTAAAGAGTGTGTGTGTGTGTGTGTGTGTGTGTGTGTGTGTGTGTATGGTGGTGGGTAGAGAAAGAGAAGCACAATCAACAGGATTTCATCATGCCACAATTCCACTTCACTAGCTATCCACCTCCTCAGGGCTCCTGGGCTTGTGCACATACACCCAAAGTAATTTCAAGTGGACTCAGGGATTTGGACCCACACCTGGCCACGTGACTTCCAGCACTGTCATTCAGTTGATGAGCAACTTTGTCACAAGGTTGAGCCAATTCTGCCTTGGTGTTAATGTTTGAGGCTGTTTTCACTTGTTCCCGAACATCTCTAGCCCCAAAGGATAGTAGCTGGGTGAGAAAAAGATGGACCTCCCATCCTAGCTGGCTGCAGCTGCATGAGTGAGCTCCATAACCAGCCAGGCACCCTCAGCATGAGAAATAAAGTATTGTTTCCACTTTTTTGTGTTTGGGGTGCTCTGTTATGCTACACTAGATAATGGAGCCATCCGTAATTAAATCCATCTAAAGCATCTGTTCAGACCATAACTAAGCTCTAATCTCCTCCATCTTTTCCTCTATGTAGATGTGATTTCAATGCAAGGCAACAGCTCTTCAACCCAAAGCTGCTTCATCAGGTATGAAAACACAGACTGAACAAATGGGTATCTGTTCAGCAGGTCCTTTTCCTATATCATCTGTGCAACTGCAGAAGCAGGGATAGACATCTACAGCCTTGAAACGGTTTCTTGGTTTAAGGTCCTTGTGGGCCCCAAGTGTGGGTCCCTCCTTCAAAGCCTGAACAAAGTCCAGTGAGCCTCTCGAGAGGGTGGACATGCACAGGGAGCATGAAAAGAGCACTCTTCCTTCCTCATGGAGTCAGAGGGCATTTTTGAGACTGCTTGATCCTCTGCCTTGTTTTTTGCCTTGGGTTCTGTGCCTTCGTTTTCCAATAAGAGTTAAGGCACAATAGCTCTACATACTAAGCTCTACACACTATACTATAATTTCCTGAGCAAGATGTTATCTCACTGTCTGGCTAAAGAGCACACTCATGATCACAGTGGGAAATGTGCTCAGCCTGAAAGCCCATCACCAAGAGACAGAGGAACTGGTCTAGGAAGGTCATCTCAGAGCGTCCATAGAACCTGTTGCTCTGGACCTAAGAGCAAGGGGAAGATAATCCTAGGACTAGGCTGGAATTATGACCCACATCCCAGGATTAAGTAAGCAGAGTTTCCATAGAAGTCAATTTGCATGTCTGAGTTACTGAATCAGAGCTCCTCTTCAAGGCCTTCCCAGGCCTGGCAGACTCAGTCCACCTGCAGCTTGAGGAAGTAGTAGAGCTTACAGAGATGGTTCTGGTCCCACAGAGCCTAAGGATGACTAAGCGGGGCAATGTTACTGCTCCATTTACAGATATCTCTCCAGAACTTAGGACTGGGTCATCATGGATCAGCCAGAGGTCAGCAGACTGGTCACTCTGTATTCTTTTCGCAAAAGGGGAGGAATTTGATTTTCCTTCTGCTTTTATTAGGTGCCATGTTAAGCAGTGTCCGACACCCACACGGGCCAGTTAACTAAAGAGTAACAAACCAATGTGTTTTTCATATAGAGACTTTTGGGGTCCCCTGGGCATCCTTCACTGTGGGAATCTATTAGGAAGAGTACTCCTTGAACTCCTGCAGCTTGCACTAGGTGGGACAGTTGCAAGAAATAGGTGGGAGTGTGCAACCTCCTATTAGCCTTGAGTAAGTAGCTAAGGCTAAGCTATGGGCATATAGGCAATTGCTTGATTTCGATGTCCTAAATCAGAGGTCCCTAACCTGGGTGGTGGGGGGCGGGGGAGTAGTGACCTTACCAATCTGTGGCCTGTTAGGATCCAGATCGCACAGCAGGAGGTGAGTGGTAAGTGAGCAAAGCTTCATCTGTATTTACAGCCTCTCCCCATTATTTGCATTATCATCCTTGCTCCATCTCCTGCCAGATCAGCAGCAGCATTAGATTTTCATAGGAGCCCCCAGATGGGACCATGTAGTTGCAGATAAAGAAACTAAGGGCTCCCACTGATTCTGCATCATGGTGAATTATATTTCATTGTGAAGTACAATGCAATAATCACGTAGAAATAAAGTGCAAGATCAATATAAAGTTATTGAATCATTCCCGAACCACCATTCCTCTTCTCAATCACCATGGCCTGTAGAAAAATTGTTTTCAACAAAACTGGTCTCTGTTACAAAAAAGGTTGGGAATTGCTATACTAAATTATAGAGACAATTCAAACTTGTATTTATATTTTAGAGATTTTGCTCATCTCCTGAGCTAAGATACTCTGAGAAAATTGATTCTTCTGTAAATCTTTTCAAAACATTTCCAAATGACTTTTGAGGAACCAGGAGAGGCATAATGGTAATGTCACTGGACTCTCACATAGTTGACCAAAGTTTGAGTTCCAGACCTGAAGACTTAAAATGCATACCAGGCGCATGTGAGTTCATGCCCAAAAATCTGAGAGGAGAATGGAGGAGAATGGATTGCAGCGTGGCCATCCTCCCTGGGTGGTGATTGCTTGCTTTCTGTCTCTCTGTCTTTCTTTCTCTCTGGCAAATGTACGCACCCTATACCAAAATGTCTCTAAAAGAAGATCTTTTGAACCTAATTGAGAAAAATACAATAAAAATGATGCTCTTACATCTTGGATAATTCCAAAAATCAGTTACCTTGTACCAGACATACTATCCAGTGTAATGGGAGGCACTGATGCATCCTGTTGTGCCAGAGTTAACACACACCCAATCCATGAAGGCTAAAGCTACAGAGGCCTGAAGGTACTTGTGATCCTATCATGTGCTGCGAGAGTTGACCCCTGCTATTCTAGAGCTAGAAACTTCCATAGTCTTTGCCTCATTTTCTCTCCTCCCATCACTCCAGCATCCCTTTCCACTGTGTCATTTCTCTGACTCTATTGTAAAGACTCTTGTTATGTTGGTCTGACCTAGATAATTCAGAATAATCTCCAGATCTCAAGGTCTCTATATTAATCAAATCTGCCAAGTTTCTTTTGATATATAAAGTAACATTTATATGAGTCAGAGATTAGAATGTAAATATCTTTTGGGTCAGGGGCATTATTCTTTCCTCCTTCAACTCTGGTCATCTACACCACTATTGTTCCCCAGAGTAGTATTTTAAAACAAAACAAAAACATAAGACACCTATAGTCTAGTGTAAAGGGAGCTAGATCTCAAATGACCAACCATGGTTTGAATCCTAGCCCTGACAGCCTGAAAAACATGCCAGCACATGTGCATGGATGCCCCAAACCACAACAAAACTGGAGGAGAAGAGATTGTGGCATGACCATGCCCTGTGCAGGGTGGTGGTAGTGCTATCCTCTCCTTCTCTGTCTTTCTGTCCCTCTGTCTCACTCTGACAAGTGCCCTTACTCTCTAGCAATTAAAAAATGAAATCACAAGACTTATTTATAAAGTAAGACAGTGGAACATGTCTGAAATTCAGAGCACTCTAATGTGTGGGATTTTATTTTGGTGGAAGGAATTTTTTGCTCTAGGGCGTGTGTCTTGGCCAAAGAGATAGAACGTGAGAAATTATCCCCCTGGGAGTATGATTACTCCATAATCCTTTCTCCTCCATTCTCCTCTCAGGATCTTGTTCATGCAAACACATGTGCCCAACATAAATTTCAAGCTACTGGGTTCAGGACTCAAACCACCGTCAGCTATGTGGCAGCCTAGCACCTTGACTACTAGACCACATGCTAGACTCGAATATGTGGGTTTTAATGGCTAGAGGATTTTTATTCCACTATAATAAAGACTGCAATGGCACATAGCTATTTATTAAAATCTTCAATTTTTCTTTTCTTTCTTTCTTTTTTTTTTTTTTTGGAAAGGTTTTTTGCTATAGGGTGCATACGCTCGCCAGAAAGACAGAGAGAGACAGAGAGACAGAAAGCGAGAAATCACCCCCTGGGGGGATGGCCATGCCACAATACCTTCTCTTCCATTCTCCCCTTGGGATCTTGGTCATGCATGCACATGCATCCGGTGTGAGTTTAAGCTACCAGGTCCAGGACTCAAACCGCAGCTATATGGGAATCCAGTGACATAGCCATTACACCAACTGCTGGTCCTTTCTTTTCTCTTTTACTCAAAAGTAAGGAATTTTGATTCAATTAAAAACAAACAAACAAACAAACAAAAACAAAGGAATCCATTATAAAGATTCCCAACAGTAAGTTAAACCCTTTCTGAATTTTCCTATGCATCAAAAAAGAAATGGCATTGGGACCAGCATTTAGCGTAATGGCTATGTCGCTGGACTCCCATGTAGCCAACCACGGTTCGCATCCTGGACCCGGTGGCTTAAAACTCACGTCGAGCACATGTGCGTGCGTGCCCAAGATCCCGAGAGGAGAATGGAGGAGAAGGGATTGTGGCGTGGCCATCCCCCCGGGGGGTGATTTCTCGCTTTCTGTCTCTCTGTCTCTCTCTGTCTGTCTGGCGAGCGCATGCGCCCTATAGCAAAAAAAAAAAACCTCTAAAAAAAAGAAAAGGAAAGAAAAGAAAAAAGGAAATGGCATGAATTCAGACCACAAATATCCTCCAAAAATAAGAATTCATCTACTGTCATAGATTGGGTCTACTGGAGACAAGGATTCCTGTGAAGAGCATATTGACAAGGTACAAAGAAAACAGAGAAGGAGGAAAGGGAGATGAAGTAGAGAGGGTGGATGTTGAAGGGAAAATCAGCTACCACTGAGCCCTACTGCAGTTAAAACCTACCTGGAAATGTAAGAAAAATGTTTCTAATTTATCCCACTTGAAAGATGAGAGTGTTGGAGTGTATATACACCTCCTTCTGTTGGCACTGATAGATGCTGAGCTAGAAGATGCTTATTCCAGACCCTGAGCTCTGCCCTGGACTCAGGCAGAGCAGCCTTCATCAGCTTCAGAATGAGCACAAACCATAGATATAACCAGTAGAAGTCAGCAGAAGTAGAGTGAAGGGGAGAGTTTGAGGGACCCAACAGTGACTGCTTATCTATCCAGGGGGAAGATGTGAGATTTCCATCCAGAGCCACATCTATCTGAAACTGGATCCTTAAAGCCAGTTGCAATCAAAGCCCCTTGAAATTCAGCCCCCTATGGACAAGCAGCAGAAGGTATGTGCACAGCAGCACCACCCTAGTCATGCACGCAGTAATTCTCCCAGTTTCCAGACACTAACTAGTCTCTGTTTTTCATCATCTGCTGCTGAACTAGTCTAGGACACCCAGGACCAAGGCAAAGGTGGGAAATACAGGGATTCAAATAAGTGCCGAGTTTTATTTGCATCCAAGATGGCATCCCCATTTACTAATAAAAAGTAAAAGAGAAAAGTGTCATTCATGCTGCACAGTAGAAATGCGCACCCAGTAAGAGGCATCCTCACTTTACTCAGAAGCTCCCCCTTCACCTCTGTCCAGACAGCCAGGCCCTAGAACAGCTGCACTTGAGCCCCCAGGACCATGCCAGTAAGAGTCAGCTCAGAGTATTTCCCAGGTGATGTGATCTGGTTCTTCTCAAATGGAGAGAATTGATGCTTGGGTCCTGGACTGATCCAGGGTTTCAAAGTTCCCTGAGTTGGCTCCTGTAGTTGCCAGCAGAAACAGTGAATTGTTGAAGTCAAATCTGACATCGCTAGTCAGTCCTTCATGCTGAGTATTTCCTGGTGGGACAACAGCACAAAATGACAGAACATGGGTAGAATGGAGGGGTCTCTGTCATGAGCTATATGGCTGAACATGTGTTCTGAATTGGGGCAGTCATAGAATAGAGAATAAGCATAAAAAGAAACCACAAAGACACTCAAGTAGAAAAAAAGCAGGGTTCAGGTGGTCCTGACTCCTCTGATGGAGGCGGAACAGCCCCTAGCCTTTTTCAGTTTTTTTAAAAAAATTATTTATTTAAATAATTCCATGTGTTATTATTACTATTTTTAATTGACTAGAGAGAGACAGAGAGAGAAAGAGAAAGTGAGAAAGCAAGCTGCCAGGTCCAGACTTGTACCAAGGTTAGTCACCTGGAAGTCCAGCACATTAGCCACCAAGCCCCCTACTGTGTTTATTCTTTAAAGGGCAGAAAAAAAGGGATAAGGAGAAGTGGAATGCAAAGTCAGTTGTTTTCAGATGTTAATTGGCTAAAGATGTGAAGACTTCTGTGACCACGTAGTTCTGTGTAAGCTTTTTCTTATCTTGGTCACCGTTGTGTTTGCTCAGCTCAGTAGCCCTGTGCAGGTCTCCATTCAATAGTGAGGACCACTCCCTGCAGTCCTTGGATATTAAAGTGATCTGTAGATTAGGATGATGGGAATGGGTGAGTGACACACACATTAAGGAAATTTGGAATTATCTTTGTGTATCTGCAGTAAACTGCTTGACTTTATATGGGTAAAAACAGTAGGTTAGGATCATTCAAAAGCACTTTGACTATATGTCGCATAGTCCCAATAAATGTCCTTTCTTATCTAAAAACAAACAAAGACTTTCACATTAACAGAAATGTTGTAACACAGCACCAGTATTCACCTCACCCAAACATTTGAGAGTATGATGAAGACCTGAGGCCCCATCCTTTAAGACTTCAGTACCTGGGACCAGCAGATGTTGTAATGAATGCATTGCTGGATCCCCACATAGCTGTCCAAGGTTCGAATCCCAGACCTGGAGGCTAGAAACACGCCAGATGAGTGTGCATGTGTGGCCAAAATCCCAAGAGCAGAATGGAGGAGAAGGGATTGTAGTGTGGCCATCCTCCCTGGGGGGTGATTTTTCCCCTTTCTGTCTCTCTCTCTCTCTCTCTCTCTCTCTCTTTGTCTCACTGGCGAGCACACACACTATAGCAAAATCTCATTGAAAAAAAAAAAAAAGACTTCAGTAACCATTTGCTATGAAGAAGGATATTCTTGAATATCTGGGATCCCAATGCGACAATAAAGTACATTACTCCATGGCTGTACTTTGCATTTCGACAATTGTTGCAAAATTATTTTTTCTGAAAATATGGCCTTTGAGGTGAACCATGCTCTCTGAAGACAAATCTGTGCTGTTGGGCTCAGACCTGGGACCCCGGGGCACTGGCCTGGGCTGAGTCCCTGAGATGAACCAGTCCTGCAGCTGCACCCAGCCTAGCCCACCCCTTCTCATTTGCATGTTGAGATTTATCAAGTAAAACATGGTACTAAAGGTATTCTACACAGGATTATACTTTTTAATTTTTTCTTTAATCTTTTCTATAGGGCATATGCATTCATGGGAGAGACTGAGAGAGAGAGAGAAAGTCAGAAAACACCCTGCTGGAGGGATGGCTGTGCCACAATCCCTTCTCCTCCATTTTTCTCCTGGCATTTTAGACACTGATGCACACATGCCTGTTGAGATTTTTATTCTGAGACTCAAACCGCACAGTTGACTATGTGGGATCCAGCCACCTGAACCACTGTGCCATCGGCTGATCCAGGATTTTATTTTTAAATATAGAAATAAAAATCTGAACTGCAACTTTTAAGATTTCTGAGAGTATAATGAAGAACCTAAATGCAGAAACTAGACACAAGTAGTGTTTGAAGCCAGAGCACATATGCCACTGAAAATAATGGGCTACCTCACCATGTGGTCCTCAGACTGTCCAGGGAGCAAGGGTGGGGGTGAGTCTCCAGTCCTCCCCTTTCACCAGGTGACTCTCTTGTCCTCTCCTCTGCTCCTGTGTCTGGCTGCACATGCTGATCGCTGATACTGAATCATGGTCTCTGACTTCTCTCAGGCCGAGCTCTCACTGATCACATGGTTATAGTGAATAGGAGCGAGAAAGGGATTCTGGTACATGAGTTTCCAGGATGGTGAAGATCTGTGTCATTCACAGTTCTCAGCCCAGGTGATGACTATGTCCCAGTGCTCAGACTGTATCCAGTTAGATAATGGCCTTCGATACAATTACATGCACTTCCAAATATCAGTAAATCTGGAATCATAATGAGAAAATTTCATGGAGTCATACGTAAATAAAAAATGAAAATCTGCATTAAAAACATAGATGTGTGGGAGCCAGCAGGTGGTGTAGTGGTTAAGGCGCTGGACTCCCAGGTGACCAACTACAGTTCAAGTTCCATACCCAGCAGCTTGAAACTCATGAGGGGCACGTGTCCATGCTTGCCAAAAACCCCATGAGGAGAATAAAGGAGAAGGCATTGTGGCATGGCCATCTCTCCTGGTGGGTGATTTCTTGCTTTCTGTTTTTTTCTGTCTCTCTAGTGAGCATCACATGCCCTATGGCAAAAATCTCTCTTTAAAATGTGTGTGTGCGTGTGTGTGCATGTGTGCATGCTTGTGTGTATTTGATGTATTATCAATGCATATACACACATGTATGATGTATAATATACATAATGGTGAATGAAAAATCTTCTTGGCAATATGTATACACACACAAGAATGTAATTTTTTTTCCCTTAATGGACAAAACCTTGCTGCTGGAAACCTGGTCAAACGCCAGCAGCAGCATCAGCCTGACTGTACATGCTACAAATGCAAAATGTCTGACCCATCTGAGACCTTCTACTAGGTTGTCAGAAAAGCAATGACTCATTTTTTTCTGTTTTCCAAGGGTCATTTATTTATATAAAGAGCAAAGATCAATCAATGATATATTACCCACTTTCTTCAACAACCTTTTGCCATCTTTTAGTTAGCTCCATAAATCCTCCTTCATGGAAGGACCTGTCTTTATCAGCAAAAAGCTGAACAAGTGCTGATTTACAGCCTCACCTAAATTAAACATTCTTCCATGCAAAGAGTTTTGAAGAGAGTGAAACAAGTGGAAGTCTGATAGTGCAAGGTTAGGTGAGTACAGTGGTGTGGAATTACATCCCATCTAAGTTCCAGTAATTTTTGACAGGTGATCAAACGTGTGTGTGGTCTCACAACTCTGAGTTCATGAGGAACCAAAATATCAAGCTTCCTATGTGTCTCAGCTTCCACAGATAGTCATGAACACTTGAATGATAAATGATCAATGTTCCTGCATTGTCTCATGTCGTGCAATATGGGTTTTACTTGATCAATGCCTTTATTTTGTTGTCATCAACCTCGGTGGGCTTCCCTGACTGAGAAGTATCTTTGAGATCAAAATCACCAGCATGAAATTTTGTGAACCATCGTTGGCACTGGCATTCTTTTTTTTTTTTTTTTTTGAGAGGTTTTTGCTATAGGGTGCGTGCACTCGCCAGACAGACAGAGAGAGACAGACAGAAAGTGAGAAATCACCCGCCAGGGGGATGGCCACGCCGCAATCCCTTCTCCTCCATTCTCCTCTCGGGATCTTGGGCAGGCATGCACACGCGCTCAGCGTGAGTTTAAGCCACCGGGTCCGGGACTCGAACCACGGTCGACTACGTGGGAGTCCAGCGACATAGCCATTATGCTAACTGCTGGTCCCGGCACTGGCATTCTTGTAGAGCATTGTCACCATACTGTATGTAACTTTTCACAAGCTTAATGTGTGTTCTTCCCTTTTCAGAAGTAAAACAGTAAAATATGGCAAAAATGCAGTTTGGTCTTTCATCTTCAACTTGTCATAAAATCTCCAAAACTCAATCAAATTGTTCAATTTTTTAATTTAAATTAAGCTAGAACTGTCAGTTGTCAAATGACATAGCAATTACGTATATGCAAATGACCTTGTACTTTCAAAAATGAACTAGTGTATCTGTCGCAAAAATGTGTTACGACTTATCCAACATAAGGATACATGTAAATAAGAGGACGAGACTACAGGCTGGTGTATCACAACTGAGTAAAAAATATGGACAATTGGGAACCAGCAGTTAGTGTAATGGCTATGTCGCTGGACTCCCACGTAGCCGACCGCGGTTCGCGTCTCGGACCCGGTGGCTTACAACTCACGCCGGGCGCGTGTGCGTGCGTGCCCAAGATCCCGAGAGGAGAATGGAGGAGAAGGGATTGCGGCGTGATCATCCCCCCTGGGGGGTGATTTCTCGCTTTCTGTCTCTATGTCTCTCTCTGTCTGTCTGGCGAGCGCACGTGCCCTATAGCGAAAAACCTCTCCAAAAAAAAAAAAAAGGACAATTTAATACATATTTGCAATATAAAATTAGTAAGATTACAATATTAACAAATATGCAGAACATAATGTAATGTTCAGTATTGAAGACATGTATGTGTATATACTTGTTTGCTTATTTTGCACTGTATGCATTCCTTAAAATCCATTCTGGAGTCCAGCAGATGGTGTAATGGTTACTTTGCTGGACTCTCACAGAGTCGACCATGGTTCAAGTCCTGGACCAGTGGCTTAAAACTCATGGTGAATTCATATGCAAGCACGCCCAAAATCCCCAAAGGAGAAGGAAGGAGAAGGGATTGCAGCATGGCCATCCCCTGGGGGTTGATTTCTCACTTTCTATCTCTCTCTGTCTCTCTGGTGAGCACAAGTATCCTATAGCAAATATCTCTCTCTTAAAAACAAACAAACAAAAATCTATTCTGTAGTCCACAATGATATATATCAACTATATGTATACCAGAAACCATAACCATAATTAAAATTTAAAAACAAATTAACCCTGATTTTTTAATTAAATAATCAGTGCTAAAGATCAAAAACAATGGCTTAATTAAGTTCACATTTTTCTTTGATTAAATGTCTTGAAAAATTACCAAGGTGGGGCCGGCAGGTGGTGTTGTAGTTAAGGGCTCTGGACTCTCACATGGCTGACCGTGATTTGAGTCCTGGACCTGGTAGCTTGCTTTCTCACCACCCCCTCATCTCTCTCTTTTCAAATTAAAATAAATAAATATAAATAAATAAAGTTAAATAAAATAATTCAAAAAAAAGAAGATAAAAATTATCAGGGTAAAAGAATAAATCAAAATTATGTGAAGCCAAAAGGTGGCATGTGCCTGAGGTGCTGGACTCCCACATGACCGATTGCAGGTCGAGTCCTGGACCTGGCAGCTTGATTTCTAACTTTCCCACTCTCTGTATCTCTTTCTCTGTCTCTCTCTCTCTGGTGAGCACACTTGCACTGTAGTGCACACACACACACAAAGAAATATCTAACAAGACAGTGCTGTGGTTATACATATACAGCAATACTTCTTTGTTTTGGAGAGGTTTTTGCTATAGGGCGCGTGCACTCGCCAGAAAGACAGAGAGAGACAGAGAGACAGAAAGCGAGAAATCACCCCCTCCCAGGGGGGATGGCCATGCCACAATCCCTTCCCCTCCATTCTCCTCTTGGGATCTTGGGCACACACGCACACACGCCCGGCATGAGTTGAAGCCACCGGTTCCGGGACTCGAACTGCAGTCAACTACATGGGAGTCCAGCGACATAGCCATTATGCTAACTGCTGGCCCCTGTATACAGCAATATTTAACAAAGTAATCAAAATGAAAATTTTCATACTTAATACAGACATAAAAAATCATTAAGTTCACATTTTATAAACACATGCTTATACATATATGTGTGCACACATATATTTGTGTTTATTTATAACATGTATTCATGTATATTCATATACTTCTTGATTCACAAGTTTATATACACATATATTCTTAACTAAAACGCTTTATGTTAATATGCATATGTATGTGTATGTGTACACACACACATACATACAACTCATAGATATGTACAAAATTACCAGAGTACCAAGGAAATGAAGTTTATCTTGTCCAGACGCTGTCTTAGGCAATGACCTGTGGGAATCCAAAGACACAGACCCACCATCACTATGAGTCCCGTATACCTTTATTTAATAACTTTCTTTCTACATTGTCTATTTTTAAAAGTTTATTAAAAATGTAGACAGGCCACCTTTATAATTTAGACCTTAGGTTAAGTTTGTGACCCATGAGGAGAGTGGATGCTGTACTGATGGTATTTGTGTTTTCTTAATGTAGAGGAAGAACAGCTTTGCAATGTTGGATGGTCGCATATTCATCTTGGTGCTTTACCAAGGCAGAGTTCAAGTATGAGAAAAGTTGTACTAGTGATGGAAAGCCAGAAGTGTGGATGATGGCAGAAAAACCCCATGTACCCAAGAAGAGATCATTCAAAAGATGCTGAAACTGGGGATTCAAATAATACAAGGGAGCACTACAGGCCAGGAGGCCAAATCTTTGGTTCCCCCTGGATGGGGCTGCTGTCTTTGTGGGGCCTAGTGAGAAGAGCAGCCCTGTTTCCCAGAGGAGACAGCCAGAACATGGAGCAGCTGGCAGCAGGTCCTTCCACAGACTCTGTGGCATGGTTCCTAGTCTCTGGATCGTGCTGGCTAAGGTTCCCAATAATTTGTGCACAATTTAATATCCCACAGTAAATCCTTTCATGCTTAGTATACTTGACATCAGTAAACAGTAAGAATGACCAACCCACACTGAGAGAATTATCACAACCTCCTTTCTCTTTGATAATTATAATACCTTCCCAGCAGACCTGCCAGAGGAGGCCGGCATGAACAACCTTGCACTCACTGACAGTGCACCCAGAGAAGCAGTGTGTTCACTCCCAGCTGTACTATCTCATGCTGGAAAAAAAAGGAAGCAGGAGAATTTTTTCTCTAATCCTTCATTAATTCTTTCCATTAATGCATACCTTTAGAATACCTTAAGTAAGCTCTTAAGAACTACCACATTTTTGTTTTTTAAAGACATTATGACAACATGTACAGAAAAGTAATTATAGGCCAGGATGCTATGTGTTCCCCTGGAATCATTTGAGAGGAAATCGATGACCTCCTAGCACCACCCAGTAAGAATTCACCATGTGTGCCCTTTAACTAAACATTCTCTTACATAACCCCACTACAACTATAAAATCTGGAAAGCAGTATGAGTATATCGCTCCCCTCTCAGGTCATTTTGAGTGTTATTGTGCCGATATTGTTGTCTTCCATAGCAAAATGGTCCAGCCCAGAACAGGTGTGGCCTTTATTGGCCCATATCTGGTTAGTTTCCTTCCATCTGGAAAGGTCCTTGAGCCTTTCCTTGAATTTTGTTCTATTGTCGCTTTTGAAGATTACACATCAGTTATTTTGACAAATGCTTCTCAATTTGGAATGGTTGAGTTTTCTTCATGATTAAATTCTGCTAGTGCGTCTTTAACAGAAATATCCCTAAGTGGCTATGTGTTCTCTCTGCATCTGCTGAGATGGTTCATGATCTTAGTCTGTCCTCTGATTGGTCAGTTTAATTCCTGGATGAGGGTGGGGTACTGTAGGACCTCTTCCCTTAACTTTACTCTTTTTCTCTTTTAAATAAGAATTTCAGAATAAATTCTTTGATATGCTATGTCTATTTCTTTCTTAATCAAAATATGGGTTAACAGATTAAAAAATATATGTATGTGTATATATGTATATATGTGTATACTTGTATATGTGTGTGTGAGTGTATAAATAAATATATATATATATATATATATATATTAGTTTTCTGTAGGGATGTGCATGAGAAAGAGAGTGAAAAGTCACTCCCCAGTGGGGTAGCAATGTCTCAATCCTTTCTCTCCATTTTCCTCTTACAATTTTGGACACACACACACACACCTGACATGACTTTCAAGCCACTGGACCCAAGACTTAAACATTATAGTTGGCCACATGGGATGCAGCTGCTTTATCTCCACACAACCTGCTGGCCCTCAATGGGTTTTAATATGTTACTATCATTATTTACTTTCATAGTCAAAATTTCCTTGATTTATCCAACTGGGAGCTACTCAAGCAGTCTTCTTTTATCTTGGCTTCCATCCCTTTAATCTCTGAGCATTTAATTATTTTCTAGCACAAGATGGTCTATTTTTATCTTCTGTTTTCCCTAACCTACACCTAATGTAGGTCAAATTTTCAAAATTATCTATTACTTTTCGTAAAGATCCATGTTCAAGTAAACCACATTTGGGCACTGCAAATGTTCAGCAAGACTGGTGCATCTATTTCTCTATCCATCCACCCAGTTATGCAAACATTATTTACACCTATGTAAGCCATGAATTTATACTAATTTCTCTAACGACAATGCAAAATCATAGAATTTATTCTAGTATTCCCCTTTTCCATAAATGCAACTGTTCTCCAATAGTGAGCATCTAGGCTCGATTACCCTCATTGTATTTACCTATTTGATTTTTCTCTATATAGAAAACCAACCTCCTGTTGCCCATTTCATCCTCACACTCAATGCATACAACTCCCCCACAACTCAAAGCACGACCTTGCTTTAGTCCTGATACCCTTTGCCGGCCCACTGTGAATGTTGGCCACCTTCTCGGGTGCCCTTCTTATCCTGTCTGGACTCTGTGGACTCCAACCCTATCCATCCTACTCTAGTATTGACATCTTCCTCCAGTGGTAACGGTGTCCCCACATTCTGAACTCCCATAAGGGGACAACCTCTTCATAACCTCCACGATGGACATTCCTTCCAGGGCACAGCATGGATGATCTTTCTATATTTTGTGGGCTCCAACATCCTGGGTGTTACCCTGTCTTCTCCCTTAACCTTATAAATGACTTTTTTTTCTGAACTTGCTTCAGTCAAATACCTTAACACAGTCATTAAGAGCTGCTTTCTCTTAGAGAACTGATACAGTTGAGCACTTTTTCTAGAGAACAGCTTCTGGATGGCAATAGCTTGGGTTTAGGGGGATAGAGGGGACCAGCAAATGGTGTGGAAGTTGGGGTAGCAGGATCCCACGTGGCCAAGTGCACAATTCAAGTCTGGACCTGGCAGCTTGAAAACCACTCTGGGTATATGTGCATGTGAGCCCAAATACTTGAGAGGACAGTGGAAGAGAAGGGACTGTAGCATGGTCATCTCGCCAGGGAGGTGAGTTCTCCCTCTCTGTGTCAGTCTCTATTTCTCTCACTGACAAGCACATATACCCTAAAGAAAAAAAGAAGAGGGATAGTAGGAAGAATGGAAAACTGCTCATAAACGTCTTGCTTGGACATATATAATGACACTTTCAGCTACAAACATAGCTTAGACATTTTGTATGTGCAAGGAAAAAAATCCTAAAGTTGGCTGGCCTATATGAAAGTAGTAGGAAAGAGCATTCTTTGAATGAATGAAGAAATGAATGATAATAACCACTCACCTCAGCCTGTGACGAGCGAGTGACCAGAAATGACACATTAGCAATGGTAGACGTCCGATGGCTAGATCATCTCTTGCAAATCATGATGCTATTTTTCAGATATTACACCTTTACATTTTTTTTCCTGACTTCTCTTTTTTTAGTAAATTTATCTGTCAGTCTATCAATTTGTCTCTTCCTCTTATACCACATCACAGTTCTGTTTGGCAGTGCTTATGATGCTTTGTAGTATGACAACACAAGATTTGGGGAATCAGATCAAAAAGAAAGTTCTCTGGTTCTGAAATGATCACAGGTACAAATGCAGGTAGCTTTTTTTATTTCTGGCTAGTAATGAGTATTTCTTTCCCTGACAAGACCTGCCTTAGATACAACACATTTGAAAAAAGCGTGTTAGGAACAATGAGGGAAGCAGAGAACCCTGTACTCAGAGGGAGCAAGAATGATTTTGTTCTATGGACCCCAGAGGGAATACATCTGCAGGCTTACCTGTGATGCCCTGGTCAAACCTGGGACAGCTGGGACACTGGGCCTAGGCTGAGTTTCTGAGATGAGACAGTCCTGCAGCTGTGCCCCACCCCACCCAGACCCTGCTCATTTGCAAGTTCCCAAGGCACACCCACGGCCTAAGGACTTACTAATAGGCTGGTCACAGCCTGTGCAGGGTCAGTCCCCATCAGGACACAGCATGGACATGAGAGCCCCCACTCAGCTCCTGTGGCTCCTGCTGCTCTGGCTCCCAGGTAAGGAAGGAGAACCCCAGGATGCACTCAGGACAGTGTGGTCAGTGCTGCTGGCCCTTCTTGGAAGTCCTCTCATAACACGATTAACTGTGTGGATTTTTGCTTTTCTGTTTCCACTCTCAGGTGCCAGGTGTGACATCCAGATGACCAAGTCTCCATCCTCCCTGCCTGTATCTCTAGGAGACAGAGTCACCATCACTTGCTGGACTAATCAGGGCATTAGCAAGTGCTTAGCCTGCAGGGAAAGCTCCTAAGCTCCAGAACTATACAGCATCCAGTTTGCAATGTAGGGTCCCCTCAGGTTTCAGTGGCAGGGTGTCTGGGACAGATTTCATTTTGACCATCAGAAGCCTAGAGCCTAAAGATGCTGAAACTTATTACTGTCAATAGTATGACAATATACCTTGCACACTGTTACAAACCTAAACATAAACCAGTCAGGGAAGCAGGTGTGTGAGGTTGGGCTGCCCTAGTTTTCCTCCTAGGACCTCCATCTACTGAGGGTGTTTCTCATATGCAACCAGGCTTTGCAGTCACTGGAAGGTTTAGGTAGAAAAATCCAGGGGGTGGGGGGCTTTTCTGCAACCCAAGTCTCCTACTACTCAGCATAAGACCAGGGGTAAGAGTGCTCATGCCCTCAACTGCCTTCAGCACCTCACCTCTGTCCACATGTCTGCCTGCAGGTGTTGATAGATAGTACTGAATTCCTTCTGGTTTTGAAAAACCCTTCACTGAACAACTCTACAGGAATCCAAGAGAGGAAAGGGGTCCTGGGAGATGGGCCTCCAGAAGTGATGGTGATCATGGCCACTTAACAGCATTCCACTCACTTTTGTACCTATTTCTTCAACTCTTAGAATTTTGTCAGTGAGGGCATGCCTCCATAGCACACCTGGATGAATGTCCTCCTAAGTATCATCAGAAAGTTGGAAATGATAGGAAGAAAAGTTCAGTCACAGACTGAGCAGAACAATGGGCAAAGTGCAACAAATATGTAACCATCATTTGATAAACAAATGAAAAGGTTTTTTTGATACAACTTAAAACAAAGGACAACAAAAGGTCATCATGGCATCATTTTCCTTCCTACTCAAAATTTGTCTAGAATTCCCCAGCATCATCTGCATTGCTGAGAGCATGTTACAAATACAAATCTGCAGAACCACCAAGATATACTGAATGAGAATCTGCACTTTCTCCAATAGGTGATAAATGTGAGTTTTAAGAAGTTGCATTTTAGGGGATGCTTACTGGAGGTAAAGAGATTTGTTTTTCCTTCAATAAGGTAATTCAATAACATTTCCATTCAAAGGCACAGAGAAAAATATAAAGAAGCAAACAAACAATACATCTCTGGTCTTTATAATTAATAAAAATTAAATTTGAAAGTATTTAGGATTGTAAAAATTTTTAAAAATCATTTATCAATAGCATGATCAAATATTTGCCCCTGTTTGGGATATTTTGTTTACCCTTGTAATTGCCAGGAGAAATGTGGGCCCTGGTGAGTCACTGCCTTTCAGGCTCGACTCCAATTCTCACAAACTCCATAACTAGGATTCAAGCTCAGTGTCCTGCAGCAGAGTCACCCCACTGAGCCCCGTCTGCATTAGCCAAATCATTACTATTAAAATCCATGAACATGAAAATAAATCTTTCGTGTTATAAGCCTCTGAGTTGTGAATACTTGGTTACCAATTGTTACTGTGCAAAAACTGATCAGTGTAGCTTTCTTATATCTCCCCAGATTAATACATTTCATTATAATTTATGGACGATGGGAGTATTTAGTAATCCACTCATAAGAATATTAAGAAATTAAAGCTAAACAATGCTTGAGCAAAAAAGGGCAAATTAACACTATTCATGAAAGATTTGTATATATTTTTATTAGATGCACCTACATACATATATTATATAAAACACATGTAGGTGATTAGCCATTTATATAATATCATATTTTATAATATGTCAAGCAAATATATATGAACCTATATATTTATTTATTTGGTATAATATTGGCTGCACATACTTATATATGTATGTATTTATATACGTGTTTATAATTATAGGGATATTCAGGTGATTTTTTCCTGTTCTGAGTTATGTCTGGATTTAGAGAAAAAATTTCATCATGAAATGTGTCAAAGATGTTTACTAAACTGATGTCACACCACTGCCATAGTCCCTGGAAAATCAAAATCACGAAAGTGGGTGCACTCCATGGGTTACACCTCAGGACTCTGCGTAGAGTGATTGGCACCTCAAGGGGACTGAGTACCTCCTTTGGCATATCATCAGACCTTAAAATGTGGCGTGATGGTTAAGATGGTTGGCAGACCACAGTTTGTGTCCCAGATCTGGCAGCTTCAAATTCACACTTCAAAATCATGTGTGTATGTGTGCCCAAAATCCCAGGAAGAAAATGGAAGAGAAGGGATTGGAGTGTGGCCATATCCCTAGGAGACTATTTTGAACTTTCCTTCTCACTGTCTCTCTCCCTATCTGTCTCTTTCTAGTGAACACATGCACTGTATAGAAAAACCTAAGAGGAAAAAAAGTAACACAACAGAAGGATTGGAGACAAAAGTGTTTTAGAGAAATTGTCTAGACATTTCAAATTGGGCTAAGACTGAAAATAATGGCTTTCCAGATTAATATCAATCTGAAAGCCATTACTGAGCATGGAGCTCCTACCTGGTCAAAAGGCCCAATATGTAGATTTTAGTTATGTTTCTGGATATGTCAGTAAAATTCAGACATAGCGTCAATGATATGAATTTAGGCTACCAAGGCTTACATGGCTACTGCTGTTTCTGACCATCCTAAACCCTTAATACTCCACCAGTCAGGACTCTGGTAACAGCGGGTGTCCAGATAATCAGAGTGGCCCCCAGGACCGTACATTTCCTACACCCCCCCTTCCATGTGACGGTCCTAAGTATGCACCTTCCTCCTCCTTGGTCACAGCAGCTGAGTCTCCCTGTGGTCTGTTCAGACTGCACAGTCTATTTCTGAGAATGTTTCCCAAGGTTCAAGAGTCCTAAAAAGACTTCAGTCTCCTGAAATCTTTTATTGACATGCAAAATTTTCAAAGAAATTCATCTGTATTATGTTCCTTGAGTCTTTTCTCTAAGGCAGATGATACTATAGGCAGAAAACTACAGAAATAAAGTAATATCCAAGGAAATAATAACAATGTCTGCAACTATGGACACATCAGCTACACTGCCAAGTACCATTGACAGAAGTCTTCAAGGCTTACTATGTGTTCAATATTGAACTAAGGGCTTAATGATCTAAAGTGATTTAGTTCACCTATCCTCTATAGAAGAGAAGTCAGAGACTCTCAGAATTTGGCTTCCCCAAGGTACCAGTGCTTATAGGGAAGCAGGTGGAAACAGACCTAATATTGGACTTCATAATTCCTATTCATTCATTCATTCGTGTTAAAAGTGCATATAACTAAACACAGTCACATATATCCACTGTATTTAAGTGAATACAGAGGGCAGCTCCACGACATAAACAGTACCTGCCTCCCCACACCCGCTTCCCAGATCAAGATGGTCATTTTCTTCAGCACCCCAGCAAAGCTCCCAGGCTCGCTCCTTGTCAGTGCCGTGCTCCACCCACCATTGTGTTAGACCGTCCCTGTCCTGTTTTCTACCACATTCATCATTTTTCCTATTCTTGAACTTTAAGTAGAATCATACAGTATCTACTCTTTAATGTCTTGCATCTTTTTTTTTTTTTTTGGAGAGGTTTTTTTTGCTATAGGGCGCGTGCGCTCGCCAGACAGACAGAGAGAGACAGAGAGATAGAAAGCGAGAAATCACCCCCCAGGGGGGATGGCCACGCCGCAATCCCTTCTCCTCCATTCTCCTCTCGGGATCTTGGGCACGCACGCACACGCGCCCGGCGTGAGTTTAAGCCGCCGGGTCCAGGACTCGAACCGCGGTCGACTACGTGGGAGTCCAGCGACATAGCCATTACGCTAACTGCTGGTCCCGCATCTTTTGATAAATGTATTTTTTTGCACTAAATTTATACTGTATCTGTGGCAATCATGTGTTCCTTTTTTATTGTGGAAAAAATAATCTTTTCTATGAATATAGCATGGTTTATTCTTTAGTTATAAGTTGTTCTCAGTTTGAGGCTAAAATTTTAGGTATAACTTGTAGATGTCACTTCTCTTGGGTATATTTCTAGGAGTAGATGTGCCTTTTCATAATGTTGGTGTAAATTTTACTAAAGTAAACAGCACTCATAATTTACCATAACCCTCACGCATTCACACTCAAACAATCATGTAACAAACATTTCAGTTAATCTTTAGTCGATCTTTGCTTGAAACTGTCAGACTTCTTATTACAACTACTAATAAATCTAAAGTGGTACCATGATTAAAAAATTACACTTCCTTGCTAAATATTGATACTGAATAAGAGTTCATATGCTTATTTTTTATAAAATCATACACATATGGTTTTAAAGTTCTGGATTATAATTTAGTCCAATTCATTACTTTTTTTTTTCTCTTGCGTTTGCTTTCTGTGATTATATGTGTATTATGTTCAATAAATCTTGCCACCTTCAGGGCTAAAGATTTTCTCTTATTCTTTTGTTCTAGAGCATCATTGTACTTTTTATTTCTCACATGTGGACTATGGTTACCATTTATTTCTAATTTGTCTAGTGTCAAGCAGGTCAAACATTTTATTTTTAATCCATATATATAGTAAGGGGGCCCCACTCTCCTGTTCCCTCTTTCCACACTGCTGCACCCACCAGGGGATTTGCATACCATCCCCTAGGGAGCACCTTCCCTTGCAAGTCTGAGATAAAAGTCAGCTCTGATCTCTGGACTGCTCAGGACTCCCCAGGTCAGCTCTCAATATGGGATTCCCTGCTCAGCTCCTGGGGCTGCTAATGCTCTGGGTCCCAGGTGAGGGCACAGAGGGCTGAAGAAGGGGGTCAGATTGGTGGGTGGGCTATATACCCCAATGCTTCCACTCTGCTTCTGTCCACATGTGAGATGGGCCCATCTTGTCCTCAGGGTGGGGCATGTGAGGTTCAGATCTGTGAGAGTGAGGAAGCTTCCAGAAGAAGCAAGAACCTGTGGCTCAGTGAAGATTGTTCACATAGAGAAAGCTGGTTGCAGGAGAGTGCTGGAGGCCCCCTGTGGCTTGTAAATGTGTGTCTTTTGAAAAATATAGTATTTTTCATGTATAGATCAAAATGATGAAAAAAGTTATTTATATAACCTGAAATAATACATGAAAATAACTCACAATGTTAATATATAACCTTTATTTCTCTCCCATTATTTCAGGATCCCGTGGGGATATTGTGATGACCCAGACTCCACTCTCCTTGTCCATCATCCCTGGAGAATCAGTCTCAATCTCTTGCAGGTCTAGCGAGAGCCTCCTAAACAGTGATGGAAACACATATTTAAACTGGTTGCTGCAGAAACCTGGCCAGGAGCCAAGGCTATTAATATATATGGTTTCCAATAGGTTTTCTGACGTCCCAGACAGGTTCAGTGGCAGTGGGTCAGGGACAGATTTCACACTCAAAATCAGCAGGGTGGAGGCTGAGGATGTTGGGGTTTATTACTGTCTGCAAGTTACACAATATCCTCACACAGTGATTCAGCCCCAAACACAAACCTCCCTGCTTGGAGTGGCCCAGCTGCCCTCATGGGCTCTCTGTTTGGGGAACAGTACAACAGATTCTGAGTCTGCATAAGATGAAGATGTTGGAGAGCTCAGGGCACTAGGTGTCAGCTGTCTGAGCCCCGAGTGCCCTGCCCACAGCTCAGGCTCCAGCCATCTGTGGCCCTGTCAGCTGCAGCAGCCTCAGCCTGGAATCTGGAGCAGGACAGGTTGGTCCCTTCAATGTGAGGGTTATGATCACGTGGTGGCTCATAATGAACTGAAGAACAGTTCATCCTAATCTTTCTTTCTTTCTTACATTTGTCAATTCAGATTAATAGCATAAATGATAGAAATGAACAGATTTGTGGCAACTCATTTTTTTAAATCCTGATAGGATATTTGCTAATGTTCAGAAGTAGTATTTTCTCAATTCCTAATTTCTTACTTTTCTTGTTTACTATCCATCTTCCCTCTCTGTAAGATTAGAGATATAATATTCTGTACAAGCCATCCTTAGGAGAAGCTGTGCAAGGAAACTTAGTACAAATCTTGGTTGCGTAGAGTTCAAATAGACCATTGTAAATTCATATCAGACTCAAGAGTCCAATGCTAAAATTATATGATTTGTGCAATTACCTATGGCTGATACAAAATGCACTATTTTGACATTCCTAAAATTGTGTATTAAAAGTAAAAATCATAAGGCCAGCTCAGTGATCTGATGGTCAAGGGAGCAGCATACTACATGGCCAACTGCAGTTTGAGTTTTGGACCCCACAGCTTAAAAAACAAATTTGGTGGGTATACATGTGTCCCCCAAATCCTTGAGGGATGAAAAAAGTAGAATAAGAGATCACAGTGTGACAGCACTCCAATGGAGGGGATGCATTCTCTCTCTTCCTCCCTCTCTCTCTCCATTTGTCTCTTCTAATGAGAGCCTAAGGCGTCTGATGGTATAAAAAAATGAAAATAAAACATAAATGAGGGACCAGAAGTTGGTGTAATGGCTGTGTGGTTGGGTTCCCATGTAGTCAACTGTGGTTCGAGTCCCAGACCCGGTGGCTTAAACTCACACAGGGCATGCTTAAGATCCCAAGAGGAGAATGGAGGAGAAGGGATTGCGGCGTGACCATCCCCCAAGGGGGGTGATATCTTGCTTTCTGTCTCTCTGTCTCTCTCTGTCTTTCTAGTGAGTGCATGTGCCCTATGGCAAAAACCTCTCAAAAAAAAAAAAAAAAAAAAGAAACATAAATGGAAAGACACAGAGCTCAGAATTTAACCCATGTCCCACTGGAAGATTACCATACTGTCATGGTAATTTTTATTTAGGAATGAGAACAAAAGGTAATACAATAGACTTTGGGCTTACATTTGGTAGAGCTGGGATAATATTAAGTATTGTGAATTGGTGATATTAACCTAAAACGAAGTCCAGGTATTTTTCCTATGAATAATCACAGAGTTAAAAGGAGCACTGCCTGGCTTCCAACGATTAGACTGGTGACCCTGCACGTTTCATCGGAAAGTAGTGAATGGAGGTGGTTAGGTCTGAAATCATCAAAGCTTATGTGAAGTAGCTGTGCAAAGGAATGGAGGTCATGTCACCCAGTCCCGTTCAACCCAGCACAGCAGAGAGCTGCTAATACTTACTCCACCCTGGGGGGGGGGGGTGATTTCTCGCTTTCTATCTCTCTATCTCTCTCTGTCTTTCTGGTGAGCACATGCACCCTATAGCAAAAAACCTCTCCAAAAAAAAAAAAAAAGAAAAAAGAAAAAGAAAAAGAAACATGGAAAATGGTTATACAAACCAGATATAATGTGGGAAGTGGGTGGAAATTTAATTAGTCAACGTTGGTCTATAAGATTAATTTGAGCCTTCAGGGTGTTGTAGCTCAGAGCACAAACCTCACCAGTTGGTATAGTCCAGAATTCTGGATGGTCCTAGTACTTCCTGGATGGTGCGGTTGAGCTGGTACTCAGAACTGCTCTGGATGGGTTTCTGGGATGGGAGAAATGAGGCTGGGCTGACAGAACTAGAGGCCTCTGCCATTATGCATTTCCACTTTCTCCAGAAACTTTTCCTAAAAATCACGTTTTTGTGGAACCATCTCTCATGCATGGATCACTGATCTGGCACTTAACTATCTCGTAACTCATATTTTTCCTAATTCCTGGATGTCTGTTCATCTTTTATTCTTAACTAGATGAGGAATTATTTTTTCTTCCCACAAAATCCTGGCCTGAGGATGGATGTATTAGAATCACCTTCATGAATAACAGTGAAGAGATTCATGATCAAGGCTTACTAGCACCCAGGATCAAGGAATGCTTTGTCACAAAAGACCATTAGGTGGCAGTCCAACCCCTCAATAAACAAAAGAGGCCAGGCCTTAGAAATACTAGGAAAGTAATAGGATGATACTGTCTCATTATCAATACGGAGCCCATAAGGCATGAAGGGTGTCTCTGTGGTGACCAGGGACACTTGGAGGGGCTGCAAGAGGGCTTCTTGTGGGAAACTCTTCCTGTGTGCTCTGTGCTCTGAGACTGGAAACCTGGCCATTCTCGTTCCTCCTGTTTGGTCTGTGTTCCAAGAGCCCATCTTCTATAGATTAAACTATAACCCTCAAATTCATCTGTAGAATCCCCATCCCCAGTGTGGCCTTATTTGGAGATTGAGTCTATAAGGATACAATTAAATGAGGCTGTCATGGTGGGGTACTAATCTAATAGGACTAGTGCATTAATAAAAGAGACACCAGGAAGCTAGCTATCTTTGTTCCTGCTCACAGGCACCTAGAAAAAGCCTGATAATAGAACCAGCAGATAGTATAATGTTTATGTCACATGTAGTCAACCATAGTTTGAATCCAGAACCCAGCAGCTTAAAACTCATATCGGGCACATAGGTGTGGATGCCCAAAATCCTGAGAGGAGAATAGGGAAGAAGGGATTGCAGTATGACCATCCTCCCTGTGGGCTTATTTCTCTCTCTCTCTCTCTCTCTCTCTCTCTCTCTCTCTCTTTCTCTCTCTCTCTCAAGCACACATTTCCTATAGCAAAAATTTCTAAAAAAAAAAAAAATTCTTATTAAGACCTAGCAAAGGCAGCCACCTAAAAACCAAGATGAGGTTTTGTCTTGAAACCAAACCATGCTGACTTCATCTTTACAGATGAAGATCTACAGATTCCAGGTTTTGATTTCCTATATTACAACCTTCATACCAACAGCTCTGTTTGATTCTTTTTTATGGTGTGTATTTACTTTTTCAGATCGTGCAAGAACTTCCTCACCTCCTGGAAATTACCATCTCTTTTCTCCTGTATATTCTGGAGTTCATTGTCTCTCTACTCTTGCATCTCTGTTAGCTTTGTCACTATGAATATTCTAAATTCTTTATCTGACATTTCCATGAGTTCCACTGTACTGTCTGTCGATGAAGAGTAGTTATTCTTTTTACTTGGTGGAGAGGTAGTCTCTCGCTTTTTCATATTTCTTGTGCCTCTGCAGTGATTTCTGGTCATCTGATAGGTGATGTATTTCTTCCTAATTTTTGAAGTTCAATCTGAGCGTAGAGGCATGCTGGAAGAGGTGATCTGCAATCTCTCATTCGTTCCATTTTGCACTCTTTGTGTTTCAGATTTAGTGGGACTTGAGGAATATTCTGACTCTAATAGTAGTCAGATGTTTGGATATTGCTCATGTAGACCTATCTAGACATTCAGTGCATGGAGGCTGAGCAGCCAAGGTATGAAGTTAAAAGAAAAAAGAAAAGAGAAGAGAAGAGGAAAGAAGAAAAAAGAAAGAAAAAAGGACAATAAAAAATTTATATTTGGATAAGATTCAAACGTATCTTGTTGAGAAGTTTTGCATCTATATTCATCAGAGATATTGTTCTATAGTTTTCCTTTTCTATCATGTCTCTATCTGTTTTGGGAATGAGGATGAAGAAGGCTTCATAAAATGAATTTGGGAGGTTTCTTTCCTTTTGGATCTTTATAAATCACTTGAGTAGAATAGGGGTTAACTCTTCCCTAAAAGTTTTGTAGAATTCAGAAGTGAAGCCTGGGCTTTTCTTTGTTGGGAGGTTATTTATTACTGATTCAATCTCATGGCTTGTTATGGGTCTATTCAGGCTTTCTATGTCTTCCTGATTCAATCTTGGTAGATTATATGCATTAGGAATTTGTCCATCTCCTCAATGTTCTCTTATTTGTTGGCATATAGTCACTCATAGCATCTTCTATTGATGTTTCATATTTCTATTGTGTCTGTTGTAATATTGCCTTTTTCATTACATATTTTATTTATCTGTTTTTTTTCATCTTCTTAATCAGTCTAGCCAAAGGTGTGTCAATCTTACTAATCTTTTCAAAGAACCAGCTTTTGTTTCCATTTATTTTCTTCTTCTTTTTTTTCTTGATTTATATTGTCTTAGATTGGTAGATTTTAGAACAGGCATCATTGTTATTATTTTTTATTTTTGGAGAGGTCTTTGCTATAGGGCGCGTGTGCTTGCCAGACAGACAGAGAGAGACAAAGAGATAGAAAGCGAGAAGTCACCCCCCAGAGGGGATGGCCATGTCACAATCCCTTCTCCTCCATTCTCCTCTCGGGATCTTGGGCACGCACGCACAGGCACCCGGCGTGAGTTTAAGCCACCGGGTCCGGGACTCGAACCGCGGTCGACTACGTGGGAGTCCAGCGACATAGCCACTACGCTAACTGCTGGTCCCTCCATTTATTTTCTTTATATTTCATTTATTTTCTATTTAATTTATTTCTGCTTGACTCTTTTTTTCTAAGAATTATTTTACTTAATTTTATTTATTTATTTATTCATTTATTTTAATTTGACCAGAGAGAGGGAGAGAGAGGGAGAGAGAAAGAGAGAGAGAGAGAGAGAGAGGAAAGTGAGAAAGTAAACCACCAGGTCTGGGACTTAAACCATGGTTGGCCATGTGGTTGTATCCAGTGCCCTAGCCACCACACTGCTTGCTGGTCCCCTCAACTCTTTATTATATCTTTTCTCCTGGCATTTTTTTGGGTTTTGTTGTTGCCATTTTTCCAGTTTCCTGAGACATGATGTTAGGTTGTCTGTTTGCCACCTTTCCGTGTTTTTCTTATGCACACTAATTGCTATGAATTTCCTTCTTGTGACTACTTTTGTGATGTCCCACAGATTATGGAAACTCATGTACTCATTATCTTTTTTTTTTTTCTCATTATCATTTGTTTCCATATTTTTTTTAATTTCAAACTAATTTCTTCAGTAACTGAGAAGTCATTGAGAAGTAGGTTATATAGTTTCCATGCATGTGCGTATTTTCAAGGTTTTATTACTGAAATTAATATCAAGTTTCATTCTATCATGGTCAAAGATGCTGGATAGAGTTTCTATGCCTTTGAATCTGTAAAGGATTGACTTGTGTCCTATCATATACATGGTCAATCTTTGAAAAAGTTCCATGCTGGGTGAGAAAGATGTATAGATTGTGGTCTTAGGATGGAAAGTTCAATATATGTATGTCAAACCCATTTGATTTATAGTATCATTTAGGTCCTGTATATCTCTGATTATTTTTTATCTAGAAGATCTGTCCAAGGAGATAATGGGGTGTTGAGATCCCCAACTATAGTGTTGCAGCCTATCTTTCTTTTAGCTCTCGCAGTTTTTCCTTCACATATTTAGGTGCTCCTGAGTTGGGTGCATAGATACTTATAAGTGTTATGTCTTCTTGATGAATTAGCCCTTTACTACTATATAATGCTGTTCTTTTCTCTTACAGTCTTTGTCTTAAAGCCTTTTTTGTCTTAAATCTATATCACAACTCCAGCCCTTTTTTGATTTCCATTTGCATGGAATACCTTTTTCCAACACTTCACTTTTAGTCTATGTATGTCTTTATCCATAAGCTATATTTCTTGAAGGCAACATATAAAAAGTTTCTGTTTTTCTTTTCTTCTCTTTTCTTTTTCATTAAACCAGTCTGTATCTATTGATTTAAAAATTTAATCCATTATTGTTCAATGTTATTATGGATATTTCAGGACATGTTTCTATCATTAAGTGAGCAATTTTCTTAGTTGTTTTTTGTTCTCTTATAACCGTCCATCTGACTTTTTAGTTTTCCTGGCATACTACTCCCTTCAGAACCTCTTTAAGAGTTGGTCTAGAGTTGGTAAATTCTTTCAGGTTTTGTTTACCCGAGAATGTTTTTTATCTGTTTTTCCCATATGAAGGATAATCTTGCTGGGTATAGTATTCTTGGTTGAAATTGTTTTTCATTTAACACTTTGACTATATTTCCCCATTCTTTTCTTGCCTGCATTGTTTCTGATGAGAGGTCTGATGTTAGCTTAATGGGATAATCGTTGTAAATAACTTGACATTTCCATCTTGCCAATTTGAGTATCTTGTCTTTGTTTATGGTTTTGGCCAACTTCATTATGATTTGACTTGGAGAGGATCTTATTGAGTTGATTCTGTTTGAGGTCCTATGCATTTCTTGGGTCTGTATATGTGAATGCCTCTCTATGTTTGGATAGTTTTCTTCCAGGATTTCACCCAATAGATTATAACTGCCCTTATTATTTTTTCACCATATGGGATACCAATTTTCTGGATGTTCGAGTGTTTAATAGTATCTAGTATTTTTCATATATTGTCCTCTTTTTTCTTAGTTATTTTCTCAGTCTTGATAATTTTTTTCTAGATCAGAGGTTTTGTCTTCCACACTTGAAATTTGCTCTTCTACATGATCTTATCTACTTTTAATACTTTTTTTTTTTTTGAGAGAGGTTTTCACTATAGGGCACGTGCGCTTGCCAGACAGACAGAGAGAGACATAGAGCCAGAAAGCGAGAAATCACCCCCCAGGGGGGATGTTCACGCCGCAATCCCTTCTCCTCCATTCTCCTCTCAGGATCTTGGGCATGCACGCACACATGCCCGGTGTGAGTTTTAAGCCACTGGGTCCGGGACGCGAACCGCGGTCGACTACGTGGGAGTCCAGCGACATAGCCATTACGCTAACTGCTGGTTCGCTCTACTTTTAATACTTTTGAGGGAGCTTTTAATTTCCTGTATCACGCTCTTCATCTCTAACAATTCCATTTCGTTTTTTTTTTTTTTTTTTTGTAATGGTGTCTCTTATTTCTTTCAAATTGTGAAAGGACTTTCTCATCACCTGGAGCTTTTCATCTCTTTTCTCTTGCATCTCATTTAATTTTGTCACCACAAATATTCTGAATTGTTTATCCAACATTTCCACGAGTTCTGTTGTGTTTCTTATGGGTGATGAGGAATTGTGTTTTTCCTTGGGGGAGAGACATTTTGTTGGTTGCTCATATTTCTTGTGCCTCTGCGATGGCTCCTAGTCATCTGGTAATCTATATGTTCCTTCCTAAATTATTCAAGGTATCTCTGAGCATTCAAAGGTGTGCAGGAGTAGGAAATTGGCAATCTCTCTTTTGTTCTGCCTCCCTGTTGCTCACCAGCACCCGGCACTATTGTCACTGGTCCTAGGTGACCCAAAGTCCTCCCTGTTTCTAGAGAGCAGGTGCACCCGACTCTGAGCTTCTGAGCTTCCACTCATCAACAAAGAAGAGATCTAGTGCCACTTGATATACAAAACACCAAAGTCCTGAGAGTCCATAGGCAAGTGGAGGAGAGGATGAGGGGGAGAGGATGAGCCAAGGGTCTCAGCCCTTAACCCTTGTAACCACAGGAAGCCTGTCGTCAGACAAACTGAAGTCTTAAAGAATGAGGTTCTTAGGTCTTCATCACACTCTCAAATGTTTCTGTTGGTTTGAATACTTGGTGCTGTTTTATAACATTTCTGTGAATGCGAAATTAATTCTTTTTTTAAGATAAGAAAGAATATTTATTGGGAATATTGTATTTATGTTCAAAGTGATTTTTAATTATCCTAACCCATTATTTTTACCCATGTGAAGTCAAGAAGCTCACTACAGATAAACAAAGATAATTCCAAGTTTTCTCAATGCATGTGCCATTCACCCAAATCCATCTTCCACATCTATAAGTCATTTTAATATCCAAGGACTACAGGAAGTGCTCCTAAGCATTGAAAAGATACCCCTATAGTCTACGCATGTTCTGACATTTGGTGTTATTTCCCACCAGGAAATAATCAGCATGAGTGGCTGACTAGTGATGTCAGATTTGATTTCTTCAACAACTCACTCTTTCTGCTGGCAACTATAACAGCCAGTTAGGGTAACCTTGAAATCAGGATCAGTCCAGGCCCCAAGCATCAGTTCTCTCCAAATGAGAAGAACAATATCACAGCACCCAGGAAATGTTCTGAACTGACCCTTAGCAGCATGGTCCTGGGGGCTCAAGTGCAGCTGTTCTAGGGCCTGGCTGTCTGGACAGAGATGAAGGGGAAGACTCTGCGGAAAGTGAGGGTGCCTCTTACTGGGTGCACATTTCTACTGTGCAGCATGAGTGACACTTTTCTCTTTTACTTTTTATAAGTAAGTGGGGATGGCATCTTGGGTGCAAATAAAACCCAACACAAATTTGAACCCCTACATTTTCCACCTCTGCCTTGACCCTGGGAGTCCCAGCCTAGTTCAGCAGAAGACAATGAGGAACAGAAGTATCCTCATTTGCCCCTGGATCCTGGGTACTCTGGGGAGAATTACTACACACATGAATAAGGTGGTCCAGCTTGTGCACATACCTTCTGCTGCTTGTCTTTAGGGGCTGAAATTCAGTGGACTTTGATTGCAACTGGATTCAAGGGTCCAGTTTCAGATAGATGTGGCTCTGGATATAAATCTCACATCTTTCTCCTGGATAGATTAGCAGTCACTGTTGCGATCCTCAAACTCTCCCCTTCACTCTACTTCCGCTGACTTCTACTGGTTATACCTGTGCTTTGTGCTCATTCTGAAGCTGATGAAGGCAGCTCTGTATGTATCCAGAACAGAGTTCAGGGTCTGAAAAGAGCAGTTTCTAGCTCAGTCTCAATCAGTGCTGACAAGAGGAGATGCATATACATCTCAGCTCTCTTGCCTTTCAGGTGAAATAAATTAGAAGCCTTTTTTTTTTTTTTTTTTTTTTTTTTTACGTTTCCAGGTAGGGTTGAACTCCAGTTGGGCTCAGAGGTAGCTGTTTTGCTGATTTGCCCTTTACCAACCACCTTCTGTACCCTGTCTCACTTTCCTCTTTTCCTCTCTGTGTTCTTTGTATCTTGTAAATATACTTTTTCACAGGAACCTTTATCTCTTGGCTATTAGGAAGTTCCATTCTCCCACTCACTTCTTGCTTATGACTCACCTAGAGCAAGTTACAGAGGGACCTCGTAAGGCTCCATATAAATAGACATTGATTTTCACTTCTTTTTTTAAAAAAAAATTATTTATTTATTTTAGAGAGGTGTTTGTTATAAGGCGCCTGCGCTCACCAGAAAGAGAGAGACAGAGAGACAGAAATCACCCCCCCGGGGGGATGGCCATGCCACAATACCTTCTCCCCCATTCTCCTCTCGGGATCTTAGGCATGCATACACATGCACCAGTCATGAGTTTAAGCCACCGGGTCTGGGACTCGAACCGAGGTTGACTACATGGATTCCAGTGACGTAGCCATTATGCCATCTGCTAGTCCTGGTTTGTCACTTCTTAGTTAACTGACTGCCCGGTGGGGGCTCCAGTCAGTGGTTAACATGGCATCCGATTAGAGCAGAAGACATATCAAGTTCCTTCCCCTGTGAGAATAGAATGTAGAGTGACTATTCTGCTGACCTCTGTCAGGATCCACGGTGACCTCGGTCCTATTTTCTGGAGAGATCTCTGGAAATGGAGCAGCAACACTGTCCCAATTAGTCATCCTTAGGCTCTGTGGGACCAGAGCCCCTCTAGCTCTGTATTACCTGAAACTGCAAGTGGACTGAGCCTGCCTTGTATCCTCTGTGCCTAAGGATACATTAGCAAGATTTCGGTGTCAATTCTTAGAGTGTAAGCCCAAAGAAGGCCAGAGAGACTCATTTCTATCATGTTTAAGGATGACATGTGCTGTCTGGGTGAGGTGCCCTTGCAGACTGCAGAGGGAAGATCATCTTGGCTCAGTCTCCAGAGACCCTGCAGCATCCTGAGGTGTCTTTGTCCCCATCACCTGCAGAAGCAGCACAGAAGGAGGTACCTCCATACCTGGTTCCTACAGAAGTTCCAGGAGATGTTGGAGCTCATGGAGGGGGTCCTGGTCTCCCAGAGACTGAGGCTGCTCATTTTGTGGGCTTCTGTCGAGGTTTCTGGCACCCCTTTCAGGTTCTAGGGAAGTGACTCTGGCTTTGACTTTTTCTTTGGCATCTATGGAGTGGAAGCTGGGGATGTTGGGGTGATTTACAGACAGTAACACCTCAGCTAGTCTCTTACAGTACAGGTACTCTAACAAAAATACCATTACTGGGGATCCAGACACCCATTCCAGCTAAGGAACTTGCCCTGAGGCAGGCTGCCTGCTGCTGGAAGGCTATGCAGCAGAGCCCTGTGGCTCATTCCCTTCCCCACTTGCCTTTGAACTCTCAGGTGTGTTGTTTAGGACTTTGAGACAACTTTGTGCCCCTCCTCTCTCCATCTGGACATCCCTTCCTGCTCAAGGAGACTGAGTTGTAAAGAGACTGTGGCTTATCCCCTGCCACACACCTCTGATTCTAAGACTTCAGCTTTTTCTGAAGCAGAAGTGTGCATTATGCACCACATAGTCTTGTCTATGTTCCTGAATTAAAGCTCCACAGCTCAGTCTCAAGCACACCTGTTCTCTAGAAACAAGGAGGACTTTGAATCATCTAAGACCAGTGACAGCAGTGCAGGTTGTTGGTGAGCATCAGGGAGGTAGAGGAGCAAGGAGATTGCCAATCACCTCCTCCTGCATACCTCTGATGGCTCAGAATTAACTGGAAGAGTTTACGAAGGCACATATCAATCACCAGAGGACTAGAAACCATCAAGAGGCACAAGAAATATAAGCAACCAGCAGAATATTTCTCCCCCATCGGAAAACATCAATTCCTCATCATCCACAAATGACAATGGAATTCATGAAAATGTCAGATAAATAATTGAGGTTATTTATAATGACAAAAATAAATGAGATTCGAGAGAAGAGAGACAATGCGCTCCAGGAGATCTTGAAACAGACCTAATATTGGACTTCATCATTCCTATTCATCAATTCATTCATTCATGTTAAAAGTACCTGTAACTAAACATAGTCACATATATCTAATGTAAATAAGTGAATACTGAGTGTAACTCGATGAATATAAACAGTATTTGCCTCCCTCCACCCATTTCCCAGACCAAGATGCACATTTCCTCCAGCACCTCATCAAAGCTCCCAAACTCTTTCTTTGTCAGTGCCGTGCTCCCCCCACCAGTGTTTTAGACTGTTCCTATCCTGTTTTCAATTACATTTGCCATTTTCCTATTCTTGGAACTTTATGTAGATAGAATCATACACTATCTACTCTTTAGTATCTTGCTCTTTTGACCATATATTTTTGGAACTAAATGTATAGTGTTTCTGTGGCAATCATGTGTTCCTTTTGCACTGTGGAAAAATAATCTTTTCTATAATTATAGCCCTGCTTATTCTTCAGATATGACTTGTTCACATATTGAGACTGATAAAATTTTAGGACTATCCTTGTAGATCTCATTTATCTTGGGTATATTCCTAGGAGGGGAAGTTTCTTGTCATAAGGCTGGTGTAAATTTTGTTGGAGCGAACACCGCTTGCAATTTACCACAACACTCAACACATTCACACTCAAAAACCATGTAACAAAAAGTTCCAGTTGCTGTCAATCTTTGCTTGAAACTGTCAAACTTTATATTATAATTGCTTGATGAATCTAAAGTGGTACTGTGATCAAAACTTACACTTCCCTAGTAAGTATTGATGTTGAGTAAGCTTTCACATATTTATTTTTCATACACACATATGGTTTTGAAGTTCTTGATTATAAATTAGTCTAATTCATCATTTTATTCCCTTGTGTTAGTTTGTGTGATTATGAGTATCTTATGTTCAATAAATCTTGCCAACTACAGGGCCTAAAGATTTTCTCCTATTCTTGTTTTCTAGACCATTATTTTATTTCTTATTTCTCACATGTGGCCTATGGTCTACTATTTATTTCTACTATTGTCTAGTGTGAAACAGGTCAAAAATTTTATTTTTATATCCACATATATATACTAAGAGGGCCCCACTCTGCTGTTCTCTCTTTCCACACTGCTACACCCACCAGGGGATTTGCATACTATCCCCCAGGGAGCACCTTCCCTTGCAAGTCTAAGATAAAAGTCAGCTCTGATCTCTTGACTGCTCAGGATTCTCCAGTTCAACTCTAAACATGGGGTTCCCTGCTCAGCTCCTGGGGCTGCTAATGCTCTGGGTACCTGGTGAGAGCACAAGAGGGTTGAAGGAGAAGGGTCAGATGGGAGGGTGAGCTATGTACCCCACTGCTTCCACTGGGCTCTGTCCCTGGGTAAGATGTGCTAGAATTGTCCTCTAGGATGGCACAGGTGAGGTGTAGATCTGTGGGAGTGAGGAAGTTCCAGAGGAAACGAGAACCTGTGATCTAGAGAAGATCATTGGTACAGAAAGTTGGGTATAGGAGAGTTCTTGAGTTCCCTGATGACTTGTAAATATGTGTCCTTTTTAAAAATGGAATGCTTTTCATGTGTAATTCACAATGACAAGAAAAGTTATTTATATAGCCTGAAATAGTAAAATAAAAAATTAACTCTTGATGTTTATATATACCCTTACATTTTTCTCTCATTATTTCAGGATCCAGTGGGGATATTGTGATGACTCAGACTCCACTCTCCCTGTCCATCAACCCTGGAGAGTCAGCCTCCATCTCCTGCAGGTCTAGCCAAAGCCTCTTACACAGTAATGGAAACACCTATTTGCATTGGCTGCTGCAGAAGCCTGGCCAGGCTCCAAGGTTGTTGATTAATAAGGCTTCCAACCGGCTCTCTGACGTCCCAGACAGGTTCAGTGGCAGTGGGTCAGGGACAGATTTCACACTCAAAATCAGCAGGGTGGAGGCTGAGGATGTTGGAGTTTATTACTGTGCACAAGATATGCAACATCCTCCCACAGTGAGACAGCCTCATACACAAAGCTCCCTACACGTGGCCCACCTGCCCACGTGTGTTGTTTGTCTAGAGAGCAGCCCAGCAGATGCTCTGAGTATGTGTAAGAGGAAAGTGTTGGAGACCTCAGGGGACTAGGTTGCTGCTGTCTGTCCTGTGGGTGCTTCGGCTACAGCTCGGGCTCCAGCCATCTATGGCCCCATCATCCACAGCAGCCTCAGTGTGGAATCTGTAGCAGGAAGACAGAGGGGCCTCATCAAATGAAGATGAAGTGATGATTCATGACAGAACTGAATAAGAACTCATTCTAATCTTTCCTCCTTTTTTACATTTGTCAATTCAGATTAATCAACATAAATGACAGCAAAGGACAACACATGTGGAATTCGTCTTGAGGACTACAAACGTTTTATATATTTTTAACAGGAAAATATTGGCTACTACTCAGAAAATTTTATCTTCCCACTTTCCCAACTTCCTACTTTTCTGACTTGTTACATGTCTTCCCACCCCATAAAGTTCTTTGGGGTGGCATTCTACATAAGCCACCCCTAGGAAGGACTGCCTGAGAACACTGAGTAAAAATCTGGGTTGTTGAGAATCCAAATAGACTTTTGTAAATTCATGTCAGATATAAGATTCTAATGCTTAAATTCTTTACCCACATACTTAAAGCTGATAGAAAAGATGAGGTTTTGAAATTCTAAGAGTTGTGTTTTAAAAATAAAAAGCAGAAGGAATCCAGTTGCTAATGGAGAGCAGCTGGAAATTTTCCCACTGGTGTTCTCCTGCCTCCCATCTTTGCTTTCAGATTCCTTTCTTTTCTCGCTCTTTGTTATGGCTTTCCTGAGTCTCAACCACTGGCACTGGAGAGGCCAAGTGGTCCATTTGCTGATGGAGGGTGGCTCTGAATTTTCTGCTGGTGCCTTTCAAACACCCAGGTATAGCTTCAGATTCCACAGGTCACTGGCCCACACACAGTATGACTTGTGCTTCTTCCATTACATAATTCCAGGCCATTCCCAGGAGCATCTTATGCTTAGAGGTTGTTAGAGAAACCAAGCATCTGATCTTGGCTAGATACACTCTTCTCTGATAGAAAGACGTAAGAAAGGATGAGTGGGCAGTGTGGTGATTAAGGTGCTGGACACTCCCGCATGGCCAACAACAGTTCGAGTCCCGGACATGGAACTTGATTTCTCACTTTCCTTCTCTCTCTGTCCCTCTCTGGCCAAAAATAAAATAAATGAATGAATAATTAAAATTAAATAAATAATTCTTTAAAGGGAAAAAAAAGAAAGGTGCAAAAACACACCTGATAAAAGCTGTTCTTTTCCCCTGATACCGGAAAACCTACTCAAAAAAGTAGGAAGAAGCATGTATTTCATCACATGACTAAACACCAGAGGAACAGAAATATGAAAAAGCAAGTTAATACTTCTCCCTCAAGGGAACACAACTCCTCACCAGCCACAGATAGCACAATAGAACAGACAAAATATCAGAAAAATAATTCCAAATATTCACAACAACAAAACTAAATCAAATGCAAGAGAAAACAGATGACCAACATCAGGAAATGAGAAAGTACTTCCACAACTTGAAGGAAGAAATCCATAAAGAGGTACATTCCACAAAAAATAATTAAACAGAACTTCTAGAGAAGAGAATGTAATACAGGAAACCCAAATCTCCACTGGAAAAAATATATATATATATATTTTTTTTTGGAGAGGTTTTTGCTATAGGGCATGTGTGCTCGCCAGACAGACAGAAACAGAGAGACAGAAAGCAAGAAATCACCTCCCAGGGGGGGATGGTCACGCCGCAATCCCTTCTCCTCCATTCTCCTCTCGGAATCTTGGACATGCACGCATACGTGCCTGACGTGAGCTTTAAGCCACCAGGTCCGGGACGCGAACCGCGGTCGACTACATGGGAGTCCAGCAACATAGCCATTACGCCAACTGCTGGTCCTCCCCCCCGCATTGAAAATATTGATAGCAGATAAGAACATAAAGAAGATCACATCTCTGATCTAGAAGACAAAGACTCTGACTTATACAAAATCCACTCAAAAGAATGAAAAAAATAACCAAAAAAAAAAAAATGAAGCCAACGTAAATACCAGATACCATAAAACATCCAAATATCTGGATAATTGGTATTCCAGAAGATGAAGAATCTGATAAGGGCATAGAAAATCTATTCCATGAAACATTTGCAGAAAACTTCCCAGAGAAAAATTCAGACATCCAGACACTGGAAATACAAAGAACTCTAAAAAGAATCAACATAAAAAAATTATCCCACCAGCACATTATAGCCACATTGGTAAAATCAAAGACAAAGAAAAGATTTTTTAAATGGCAAGAGTCTTTACTTCTCTTCTCCCACTGGTCAGGGCAGCTCTCAGCTCTCAAGCAGAGTTCATTTCCATCTGCAGTCCCTGTCAAAATCACAACACGACTTTTTCTTTTTTCCTCTTTCATACTGGGTTTTCTTCCCTCTTACATTGTCATTTGCTCCTCATCCTCCACTCCCCTACAGGGATTAGACAGGTGTAGAATTATAGTTTTCAAACATATTAGTATCATAAAACTCTCAAGGATCCTTGCTCAGCACTGAACCACCAGGTGAAAGGAGAAACTGCTCTTCAGAAACCTAAATAGAAAACTCCTCCTGTGGGGACCACATTGCTAACCACAGCAGAAGAGAGAATTTGGCACAGAAGAAATTCACAGCAAGAGGAAAGAAAACAAGTTCATAGTTACAGAAACATTCTCCAAAGAGTTATCCAAAAGTGAATACATCACCAAATGGCTAGAAGTTGCAGAAGAGTTTCAAGTATGAAAAATAAAAACAAAACAAAACAAAAATACAGGAAATATGTCTCCATCAAAAGAACACAATAACTCTCCAACTATTGAAAAAACAGAAGTGGCTGAAATGTCAGAGAAAGAATTCAGAACATTATAGTGACAAAACTATGAGATTGAAAAGAAAAGAGACAACAAACTCCAGGAGATGAGGAAGTCCTTCCATGATTTGAAAGAAGAAATGGACACCATAAGAAAGAATAAAACGAAACTGTTAGAGATGAAGACTGTCATACAGGAAATCAAAACTTCTCTCGAAAGTATTAAAAGCTGATTAGACCATACTGAAGATGGAATCTCAGACATAGAAGACAAAACCTCTAACCTAGCACAAAAACACCATAAAGATAAGAAAAAATAATGAGGATTATATACAAGAAATACTACATTCCATTAAACACCCAAACATCCAAATAACTGGTATCCCAGAAAGTGAAGAGACTAATAAGGGCATTAAAAATCAATTCCACAAAATCCTGGAAGAAAATTTTCTCAGTCTAGAGAAGCACTCAAACATCCAGATCCAAAAAAATACAAAGGACCCCAAATAGAATCAGCCCAAGAAGATCCTCTCCACAGCACTATACCTGGCAAGATTATCCTTCATATGGGAAAAAAAGATAAAAATCTTCTCAGACAAACAAAACATGAAAGAATTTGCCAACACCAGAACAGCTCTTCAAAAAATTCGGAAGAGAGTGCTGTACCAGGAAAAAGTACAGACAAAAACAAAACAAAATCCGTAAGAGACAAAGAATGGCATTAAATAGTAGTAAAAGGGTTAATTCATCAAGAAGATATGCCACTTATAAATATCTATGCACCCAACTCAGAAGCACCCAAATATATGAAGGAAAGACCATTAGATACAATACACTATTTGTTGGGGATCTCAACACCCCATTATCTCCTTTGGACAGATTATCTAGACAAAAAGTAAGCAAAGAGATACAGAATCTAAATTATACCATAAACCAAATGAACTTAACAGACATCTATAGAACCTTGCAGCCAAAAAACATGAAATATACCCTTTTCTAACCCAACATGGAACCTTTTTGAAGATTAACCACATGCTAGGGCACAAGACTTTTTTGTGCCCTAGCATGTGGTTAATCTTTAAAAGGCGTAGAAATATATCCAGCATTTTTTCCAACCATGATGGAATTAAACTTGATATTAATTACAGAAAAAAATTACGTGAAAACACTCGATCATATGAAAATTAAATAATCTACTTCTGAATGACTTCACAAACACTGAATACATAAAGACTGACATAAAAAGATTTATGGACATCAATGATAATGAGTACATGAGTTTTCATAATCTATGGGACACAGTAAAAGCAATCGTAAGAGCAAAGTTCATAGCTATTAGTGCACATAAGAATAAGATGGAAAGTTGGCAAATGGACAACCTAACATCATGTCTCAGAGAATGGGAAAAGCAACAACAACAAAAATCAAAAGAATGCTATGAGAAAATAAACAATAAAGATTTGATCAGAAATAAATGAAATAGAAAACAAATAAATAATAAAGAAAATAAATGAAAGCAAAAGCTGGTTCTTTGAAATGATAAACAAAATTGACACACCACTAGCTAGACTAAATAAGACGACTAGAGAAAGGAACCAGGCAAATCAAACTGGCAATGAAGCAGGCAATATAACAACAGACATAATAGAAATACAAACAATCATTAACAGATACTATGAATGACTATAGGTGAACAAATAAGAAAATCTGGATGAGAGGACAAATTCCTGGACACATACAATCTACCAAGATTGAGTCAGGAGAACATAGGAAGACTGAATAGGCCCATAGCGAGCAATGAGATTGAATCAACAATAAATAACCTCCCAACAAAGGAAAACCCTTGTCCTGATGGCTTTACCTCTGAATTCTACAAAACTTAAAGAAAACTTTTTATCCATTCTACTCAAGTTACTTCTAAACATCCAAAAAGATGGAACACTCCCAAATTTATTCTCTGAAGCCTCCATCACCCTTATCCTTAAAACAGACAAGGAAGAAATATCTCTGATAATATAGACCCAAAAATTCTCAACAAGGGTGTTTCAGCATATGCAAAACCATAAATACATCATATGGTGCAATACACCAGATTAGCAGAAAGAAAGTTAAAAACCATGTGATCAAATAACGATAAAGGCTAGAGGGGATGTGGGGAAGGGAAACACTCTACACTTTTGGTGGGAATGTAAATTGGTCCAGCCACTGTGGAGAACAATATGGAGGTTCCTCAAAGACCTTCAAATAGAACTACTATATGATCCAGCATTTCCACTCCTGGGTATCTACCCAAAGGACAGTAGAGCACACAGTCAGAAAAGTGCTTGCACATCTATATTCATTGCAGCCTTATTCACGATTGCTAAGACATAGAACCAATCCAAATGTCCACAAACAGATGAATGGATTGAAAAAATTGCAGCACAGGGACCAGCAGTTAGCGTAATGGCTATGTCGCTGGACTCCCACGTAGTCGACCGCGGTTCGAGTCCCGGACCCGGCGGCTTGAACTCACGCCGGGCGCGTGTGCGTGCGTGCCCAAGATCCCGAGAGGAGAATGGAGGAGAAGGGATTGCGGCGTGGCCATCCCCCCTGGGGGGTGATTTCCTGCTTTCTATCTCTCTGTCTCTCTCTGTCTGTCTGGCGAGCGCACGCGCCCTATAGCAAAACCTCTCCAAAAAAAAAAAAAAAATTTGCAGCACATATACTCCATGGAATACTATTCAGCCATATAAAACAACAAGGCCCTGGAATTTGATAGAAAGTGGATAAATATGGAAGATTTGTTGCTGAGTGAAGCAAGTCAGACTATGAAAGAGAGACATTGTATGTATCCACTTAACAAATACTGACTGTCTGGACTCTATGATAGAGACTGAAAGACCGGAGAACATAAAAGTATTAAAAATTGTAACAGACACTAGAGATTAAGTGGAAAGAGGGTGAGAGGGGAAGAGCGTAGGAAATTTGGGGGCAAAATGGAAAGGTAAGACACTTGTGGGACACAGATAAGTCTTATTTTCTGTTGAAGAGGATGTGTATGGTGGTCTCAACTGGGCTCAACTGAGGTGTATATCGTGCTGGCTAAAGTCTCTTCACAATCTAAATGATGTATAGTGATTTAATGTATGAATAATACATATATATAAATAAAAAATACAAAAACAGATAAAAATTTTAAAAAAGTGATCATATCAATTGATGCAGAAAAAATATTTGATAAAATACATTCCTTCATGATTAAAACCTCAGCAAAATCAGCATAGAAGAGTCATTTCTCAACACAATAAAGGCTATCTTTGGGGGCTCAGCAGGTGGCATTGTGGTTGAAGGTGTTGGATTCCCATATGACTGACCAAGGTTCGAGTCCCAGACCTCTCAGCTTGCTTTCTCACTTTCCCTTTCTCTCTCTCTCTCTCTCTGTCTCTCTCTGATCAAATTAATTACAATTATAACAAATGAAATAACATAAATGAATAATTCCTTTAAAAAAAAACAGGTATCTTTGAAAAACCCATAGCTAACATCATTCTGAATAGGGAAAAGCTGAAAGCTTTTCCACTGAACACTGATACAAGGCAAGGCTGCCCACTTTCTCCACTCGTTCTTAATATAGTACTAGAAGTCCTTGCCAATGGAATCAGAAAAAAGAACAAAATAAAGGCATTCAATAGGAAAATAAGAGGTGAAATTATTTCTATTTGCAGATGACATGATTGTATATAATATCTATCAAAAATTTTCTGGAAATAATAAATGAATACAGTAAAGTTACAGGATACAAAACCAAAATACAAAACTCTATAGCATTTCTATATATAAACAACAAGCTGACTGAGATGGAACTGAATAAATAATTCTATTTACCATATCCACAAAAAGCATGTGATATCTAGAAATTTAACCAAAAAAGTCAAAGATCTCCACAAGGGGGAACCAGCAGTTAGCGTAATGGCTATGTCGCTGGACTCCCACGTAGTCGACCGCGGTTCGCGTCCTGGACCTGGTGGCTTAAAACTCACGCCGGGCGCATGTGCGTGCGTGCCCAGGATCCCAAGAAGAGAATGGAGGAGAAGGGATTGCGGCATGACCATCCCCCCTGGGGGGTGATTTGTCGCTTTCTGGCTCTATGTCTCTCTCTGTCTGTCTGGCGAGTGCACGCGCCTTATAGCGAAAACCTCTCAAAAAAAAAATAAATAAAAAAGATCTTCACAAGGAGCACTATGAGAAGCTAAAAAAAAAAAAAAATTAAAAATGACATAAAAAAGTGGAAGAACATCTCACATTCCTGGATCAGAAAAATTAATATAATCAAAATGGCAATTCTACCCAAATTAATCTACATATTTAATGCAATTCCAATCAAAGTACAAGAGACGTTCTCCACAGATTTAGAAAAGACAATCATAGAATTTTTCTGGAATCATAAAAGACTCCATATCACCAAAGTCATACTGTGCAAGAAGAGTGGAGTAGGAGGCATCTCAATTCTGACCCCAAAATATATTACAAAGCTGTGATAAGCAAAACAGTATAGTATTGGCACAAAAACAGACATGTGGACAAATGGAACAGAGTACAGTTCTAGAAATAAACCCCGAAACATAAAGCCAAGTGATTTTTGACAAAGAGTATCAGTCAATCCACTAGGAAAAAGAAAACCTCTTTAGCAAATGGTGCTGGGAAAACTAGGTGTTCACCTGCAGAAAGATGAATCAGAAACCCTACCTCTCACCATGGACAAAAGTAAACTCAAAGTGGATCAAAGATCTAAACCTAAGACCTCAAACTATAAAACTACCAGTGGAAAACAATGGGGAAACTGGGAGACATTGTGGTAGGCAAAGTCTTCTTAAATAAAACTCCCAAAGCACAGTCAATAATGGCAGAAATAGACAAGTGGGATTGCATCACATTAAGAAGTTTCTGCACAGAGAAAGACACAGTAATTAGTGTGAATCAACAACACTTGGAATGGGAGAATATTTTTGTTAATTGTGCCTCAGATAAGGGACTGATAACCAGAATGCACAGAGAACTCGAGTGACTTACCCAAAAAAAAAAAAAAAAAAAAAAAAAAAAAAACAAACAAAAAAAAAAAACAAAGAAAAACACCTAATTAAAAGATGGAAAAATTAGCTGAAAAACCAACTCTATAAGGAAGACATGTGAACTGCCAAAAAGCATATGAAAATATGCTCAACACCTCTCATCATAAGGGAGATGCAGATAAAAACTACAATGAGATGAAACCTAACCCCTGTCAGAATGACTAAGATTAAAAAATATATATATATAAGTGCTGGCTAGGATGTGGTGTTAGGGGAACTCTCCTACACTGATGGTGGAAATGTAAATTGGTCCAGCCACTGTGGGAAACAATATGGAGATTCTTCAAAGATCTACAAATAGAACTACCATATGATCCAGCAATCCCTCTCCTGGGTATCTATCCAAAGGACAGAAGAATGCTTAGTCAGAAAAGTGCTTGCACAGTTATATTTATTAAGGCATTATTCATAATTGCTAAGACATGGAACCAACCCAAATGTCCACAAATAGATGAATGGATTGAAAAAGTGTGGCACATATACTTGTGGAATACTACTCAACCATAAAAAAACAAGACCCTTACCTTTTTTTATTTTTATTTTTTTGGAGAGGTTTTTGTTATAGGACGCGTGTACTCGACAGAAATATAGAGAGAGACAGAGAGACAAGGGATTCTGGGCACGCACACACACACACACCCAGCATGAGTTTAAGCCACCGGGTCCAGGACTCAAACCATGGTTGGCTATGTGGGAGTCCAGCAACATAGCCATTATGCCAATTGCTGGTCCCAAGACCCTGACTTTTGATAGAAAGTGGATGAATATGGGAGATTTACTGCTGCGTGAAGCAAGCCAGGCTATGAGAGACTTAATATATACTGACTGTCCACACTCTATGGCTGAAACTGAAAGACCAGAGTATATAGAAACATGGAAAATGGTTATAGATACCAGATACAGTGTGGGAAGATGGCGGGAGAAGAAGGAGAGTGTGAAGAAACATATTATGGAGAAAAATAGAGGCAAGACATCTATGGGACACAGTAATGGATTATTATCTGTTAATGATAACAAGTACAGTATCCCCAACTGGACTGGTGTGAAATGAATTCATGTTGGAAAATTCACTTTACAAGGTAAGTGATGTATGTATAAAAGAAATCAAAATAAAATATATTAAGTTTTAAAATATGGCAAGAAAGAAACATCAAGTTACTTACACAGGTTATCCCATTAGACTAACGTCAGACCTCTCAACTGAAACAATGCAAGCAATAAAAGAATGAGAAGATATATTCAAAACACTAAAAGATAAACAATTTCAACCATGAATATGTATCTGGCAAGATTATCCTTTATATGGGAAGAACAAATAAAATCATTCCCAGATTTAAAAAAATTGAAAGAATTTGCCAATACTAGAACATCTCTTTAAAAAGGACTGAAGGGGGACCAGCAGTTAGTGTAATGACTATGTTGCTGAACTCCCATGTAGTCGACCACGGTTTGAGTCCCGGACTTGGTGGCTTAAACTCACTCCGGGCGCATGTGCACGCATGCCCAAGATCCAAAGAGGAGAATGGAGGAGAAGAGATTGTGGCGTGGCCATCCCCCTGGGGGGATGATTTCTCGCTTTCTGTCTCTCTGTCTCTGTCTGTCTCTCTGTCGAGCGCATGCACCCTATAGCAAAAAACTCTAAAAAAAAAAAAGAAGGACTGAAGGTAATGCTATATCAGAAAACTAGAAAAAAAAATAATAGAAATAAGAGAACAAAAAGCTACCAAGAAAATGGCAAACAAAATGGCAGACATATATTCACAAATATCAATAATAATGTTGGATATTAATGGATTAAATTCTCCAGTTAAAAGACACAGACTGACTGAATTGTTTAAAAAAAAAGGAACTGTATGCTGCTTACAAGAACACATCACACTGATGAAAACATACACAGATCGAAAGTGAAGGGATGAGAAAAGATATTCCATGGAAATGGAAACCAAAACAAGGCTAGAGAGGCAACACTGATATAAGACAAAATAGACTTCAAGACAAAAGTTGTAAGAAGAGACAAAGGGCATTACATAGTACTAAAAGGGTTAACTCACCAAGAAGATATAACACTTATAAATATCTACACAGCCAACATTAGAGCATCCGAATACATGAAGGAGAGACTCCTAGATCTAAAGGGAGTCAGAGACTGCAACACATCATTGTCAGGGTTCTCAATACCCTGCTATCTCCTTCGGTTAGATCATCGAGGCAAAAAATAAAGAGAGAGAAGCTCTAAATGATAACATAAACCAAATGGACTTGACAGATATTGATAGAACATTTCACCCAACTACTACAAAATACACATTTTTCTTTTTTTTTTTTTTTGGAGAGGTTTTTGCTATAGGGCGCCACAATCCCTTCTCCTCCATTGTCCTCTCGGGATCTTGGGCACGCACGCACACGCGCCCGGCGTGAGTTTTAAGCCACCGGGTCCGGGACTTGAACCGCGGTCGACTACGTGGGAGTCCAGCGACATAGCCATTACGCTAACTGCTGGTTCCCAAAATACACATTTTTCTCTCACCCACGTGGAACATTCTCCAAGACTGACCACAGAATAGAGCATAAAACAAACCTTTAAAAATTCAAATGTACAGAAACTATTTCCAACATCTTTTCTCACCACAATGGAATTAAACTTGAAATCTACTACCAAAACAGTCCTTGAAAATGTACAAATACATAGAAACTGAACAATATACTCCTGAATGAATTCACAACCACTGAAGAAATTAAGACTGAAATCAAAAGATTCATTGTAACCAATAATAATGAAGACAAGCATTTCCATACACTTTCAGGACACAGCAAAAATCAGTTATGAGACAGAAGTTCATAGAAAGTAGTGCCCACAGGAAAAAAAAGAAACCAAGCAAAGCAAAACAAAAAATCAGACAGGTAGCAAATAAACAATCTAATAACACATTTCAGGGAACCAGAGAGAAAAAAATACCAGGAGAAAAAAAAATCATAAAGATTAGAGCAGAAATAAATAAAATAGAGAATGAAACAACTACATAGAAAATAAATGAAACCAAAACTTGTTTCTATGAGAAAATAAAATTGACCCGCTATCAGTTAGACTAATCAAGAAGGGACCAGCAGTTGGTGTAATGGCTATGTCGCTGGACTCTCATGTAGTTGACGGCAGTTCGAGTCTCAGACTTGGTGGCTTAAACTAGTGTGCAAGCGTTCCCAAGATCCCGAGAGGAGAATGGAGGAAAAGGTATTGTGGCATGGCCATCCCCCTGAGGGGATTATTTCTCACTTTCTGTCTCTCTGTCTCTCTCTGTCTTTCTGGTGAGCACATGTGCCCTACGGCAAAAAAAAAAAAAAAGAAAAAAAAAAAGAAGAAAAGAAAACCTTCCCCACAAAAAAAAAAAATCAAGAAAAACAGGTATACACCAACAAACAAGGAAACCTGATGAGATGGACAAATTTCTGGACTCAAATAATTTACCACGATCAAATCAAGTAGGCATAGGAAGCCTGAATAAAACAGTAACAAGCAATGAGATTGAATCAGTAATAAACAGTCTCCCTGCAAAGAAAAGCCTAGGTCTCAATGACTTCAATTCCTAAATCTACAAAACTTTTAAAGGGACCAGCAGTTAGTGCAATGGCTATGTCGCTGGACTCCCATGTAGTTGACCGTGGTTCACGTCCCAGACCCGGTGGCTTAAGACTCACGCCAGGTGCGTGTGTGTGTGCCCAAGATCCCAAGAGGAGAATGGAGGAGAAGGGATTGCGGTGTGGCCACCCCCCCTGGGGGGTGATTTCTCACTTTCTGTCTGTATGTCTCTCTCTGTCTGTCTGGCGAGCACATGCGCCCAATAGCAAAAAACCTCTCCAAAAAAAAAAAAAAAAAAAGAAAGAATAACTCCCATTTCCATTCAAATTATTTCTAAAGATCCAAAAGGAAGGAACCCAGTCAAATTCATTCTATGAGGCCTTCATCACCCTAATGCCCAAACTAGACAAGGACACAACAAAAAAAAGAAAACTACAGACCAATATCCCTAATGAATATATATGCAAAAAAATTATCAACAAAATATTAGAAAATCCATGACACACACACAAAAATTATACACCACAAACAGGTAGCTTTTATTCCAGGAATGCAAGGGTGGTTCAAAGGGAGACACAGACTGCAACATAATAATTGAAACCTATACAAAACCATAAACTTAATATACTATATTAGCAGAAGGAAAGATCAAAATATATGATCATATCAACTGAGGCAAAAAATAAAGCATTAGATTAAAAAAAAAAACAGCATTCCATCATGATTATGACAATAATTGGCATCAAAGGGACTTTTCTCCACACAGTGAAAACCACATATTAAAAACCTATAGTTAACATCATACTGAATGGGAAAAAATTGACAGTGTTTCCACTAAAAACTGGAACAAGTACTTTTTCTTCTCTTTTTCAATTTAGTACTGAAAGTAATAGCCAATGTAATCAGATGAAAGAATAAAGTAAAAGGGAAATAAAGAAGTGAAATTTTTTACTATTTACAGATGACATGATTATATACATAGAAAACCTCAAAAAAAAAGTCTGGAAATGAATGAATACAGTAAATTGACATGATACAAAATAAACATAGAAAAATCTATATCATTTCTATACACTGACAATGAGCAGACTAAGATAAATATGAAGAAAGCAACCCCAGTTACAAAAACTACAGATAGATAGATAGAGATGATAGATAGATAGATGATAGATAGAGATAGATAGATAAATAAGGTATCTAGAAACAAACCTATCCAAAGAAGTAAAAGACCTGTATAAGGAAAACTATGAAAATCTCAAAACAGAAACTGAAAAGGGTACAAAACAATTAAAAGATATCCCATGCTCCTGGATTGGAAGAATTAATATAATAAAAATGTCAATTCTATCCGAATTAATCTACAAATTTAAAGCAATTCCAATAAAACTACCAGATGTATTCCTCTCAGAAATGCAAAAGAAATTACATGATTTATCTTGACTAGTAAAAGACTCTGTATCACCAAAGTAATATTGAGCAAAAATAAAGTAGCAAGGATCTCTCCTTCCTCACTTCAAAAAATATTACAAAGCTATAATAGTCAAAATAGCATGGAACTGGCACAAAAAGAAAACAGGCATGTAGACCAATGAAACAGAACAGAGAGCCCATAAATAAGCCCCAAACACATCCAACTAATTTTTAACAGACACCACAAGACACTCAAGTGGAGAAAAGGAAATCTCTTCAGCAAATGCTGCTGGAAAACTGGATACCCACTTGCAGAATAATGAACTTGGACCTTTATCTTTTTCTATTAACAAAAATCAACTTAAAATGGATCAAGATCTGAATGTAAAACCTGAAACTATAAAATGGCTGGTAGAAAGCACCAGAAACCCTTGGAGATATTGGAGTAGGAAAAGAACATTTAAATAAGACTCCCCAAAGCAATGACAATAATCCAAAAAATAGATGAGTGGGACAATATCGGATTAAAAAGCTTCTGTACAAAAAAAGAAACAATAATTAGAATGAGGAGACAACCCTCCAAGTGAAAAAATATATTTAAAAACTATGCCTCAGATAAGGGACTGATAACCAGAATATATATACAGGGAACTCAAACAGCTCATTTGCAAACAAATAATAATAATAATAGTAATAATAATAATCAACCCAATTAAAAGATGAGCAAATGAGCTGAACAGAATAACTCTTCAAAGAAGACACAAGAATAGCCAAAAAGCAAAAAAATGCTCAATATCTCTGATCTTAAGGGAAATAGAAATCAAGATTACAATGAGATAACACTTAACCCTACTCATAATGACTAAGCTTTCAAAAATAGTGATAAGTGCTAGTGAGGCTGCTGTGAAAAGTAGACCCTTCTACACTGTTGGAGGAATGCAAATTAGTACAGCCACTGTGGAAAACAATATTGAGGATCTTCAAAAACCTCTATTTGTGGGAACCAGCAGTTAGCGTAATGGCTATGTCGCTGGACTCTCATGTAGTTGACCGCGGTTCCCGTCCCGGACCCAGTGGCTTAAAACTCACGCCGGGCGCGTGTGCGTGCGTGCCCAAGATCCCGAGAGGAGAATGGAGGAGAAGGGATTGCGGCTTGACCATCCCCCCTGGGGGGGGTGATTTCTCACTTTCTGTCTCTATGTCTCTCTCTGTCTGGCGAGCACACGCGCCCTATAGCGAAAATCTCTCCAAAAAAAAAAAAAAAGTTAGTAAAAAAAACAAAACAAACAAACCTCTATTTGTAAATACAACTACCATATGACCTTGTAATTTCATTTCTGAGAATCTTCCCAAAGGACAGGAAAACGCAAAGTCAGAAAAACATTTGAATATTCATGTTTATTGCAGCATTATTCACAATTGCTAAGACATGGACTCACATGTCCAAGAGCAGATGAATAGATTGATAAAATATGGCATATTTACTACTCGGGTATAAAAAACAGTGAGACTCTAGCATTTGATACAAGATGGACAAATATGGAAGATTTAATGTTAAAAGTAAAGCAAGCCAGACAATGAATATAGGCATCGTATTTCCCCCATAAATATATAGCGAGGGGCTCCAGTCTATGGCAAAATCTGAAACACTGGAAAGTACAAAAGAAGAGTTACTGTAGATGCAAGCAATGGTACAGGAAGGAGTGGGTAGTAGGTAGTGGGAGAAGTAGAATCAGGAGAAGAAAGAACATTTAACAGACACAAAAATGAAAAGGTATCTGTTGATATTAATGTGTATGGAAATGTCTCGGACTAGACTAATACACAATATATTTGCATTAGGACAAATCATTATGTAAACTGCAAGGATATACAGTAATTAAATGCAAAAAGAATAATTAAATATAAAAAACACAAAGCACAGGGCTGGCTCAGTGACCTGGTAGTTAGGAGGACAGAATCCCACATGGCCAACCACCATCTGAATCATGGCTTCTAAGACATAAAAATGGCCAAGAAATATATGAAGCAATCTTCAATGTTATTAGTCATCTGAGAAATGTAAATCAAACCACAATGAGATATCATGTCACTGAAACTAGAACAAATATATTTCAAAAGGACAAGAGCTATGGAAACCAGAGAGTTAAAGGGATTTATGGCAAATGTTCTGGAAAAATAGTGATGTTGAGGAACTGAGAGCTCACAGCCTAGTGTGGTTAAAACTCCCAATTCAGACTTTTGCCTGTTATGTGACTGCAACTGTATTATTTGGATAAGGGTAATCCAGTGACATGGTGTTTAGGGCAGCTAAATTGCACACAACCAACTCCCCAGCTTGAGTCCCAGACCAGATGCTTGAAAAACACGCCAGACACACGTGTGTGCATGCCCAAAATCCCAAGAGGAGAATGGAAGAGAAGGAATTGCAGCATGGCCATTTGCCTTAGAGAGTGACTTCTATCTTTCTCTCTTCCTCTATCTCTCTTTCCTTCCAGTGAGTGCATACACCCTACAGTAAGAGTTGTTTTTTTTTTTTTAATAATTATTTCTATATGCTTCTAAATACTGTTCCTAATATTTAGTGCCCTACTAGTAAACATTCAGTAATATTAGTTATCATTTTTGCTCAACATTTAATTATAGATATATAATTTTTAGTGTATTATCTTTCTTCTTTTTCTTATTACGTTCAATTGCTATACATCATTTAGACTGTAAAGAGATTTTACCCTACATGATATATGCCACACACCAGGCGAGTTGAGAATACTATACATGATATCAACAGGCAACAAACCATATCTGTGTCCCACAAATGTCTTACTTCTCTATTTTTCCCAAATTGCCCTTTCTGCACTCTTCCTCTCTCCCACTCTCCTTCCACTTTGTCCCCAGTATCTAAACAATTTCCAATGCCTTTCTGTTCTCCAGTCTTTCAGTCTCTACCATGAAGTGTAGACAGTAAGTATATGTTAAGTGGAGACACAGAATGTCTCTGTTTCATAGCCTGGCTTGCTTCACTCAGCAATAAGTCTTCCGTGTTTGTCCACTGTCTATCAAATGCCAGGGTCTTGTTTTGTTTGTTTGTTTGTTTTGTTTTGTTTTGTTTTGTTTTAATGGCTGAATAGTATTCCATGGAGTATATGTGCCACACTTTTTCAATCTGTTCATCTGTTTGTGGACATTTGGGTTGGTTTCATGTCTTAGCAATCATGAATAATGCCTCAATAAATACAGTTGTGCAAGTGCTTTTCCAACTGAGCATTCTCCTGTCTTTTGGGTAGATACCCAGGAGTGGAATTTCTGATAGTTCTATTTGAAGGTCTTTGAGGAACCTCCATTTTGTTCTTCACAGTGGCTGGACCAATTTACATTCCCACCAACAAAGTAGGAGAATTCCTCTTTCACCACATCCTGGAAAGTACTTACCATTTTTTTTTTTTTTAATCTTCACCATTCTGACTGGGGTTAGGTGGTATCTGCATCTTCCTTATAATGAGGGGTGTTGAACATTTTTTCACATGCTTTTTGGCTGTTCATATGTCTTCCTTAAGAGAGTTGTTTACTCAGCTCATTCCCCCATCTTTGAATTGGGTTACACAGTATTTTAAGCACATTTTGTACTTAAATTTATTTCATAATTTAGACAGGAATCTATCAGCTAAGAACAAATACAGATAGCTGGACCAAATATAAACCATGTATTTGAAGTCACCAGAGCAGCACCAAATATGGCAAAGTCTGCCTACATTCCCACCTCACAAATCTCCAGCCTACGCAAAGGGAACATTCTTTTGGCCCCTCTCCCTAGCCCTAATCACAGCCAGACCTCTGTCTCTTTCATGTGTCCACACTGCACAGGGATTTATTGAGTGAATAATAAACACTTTCTCTACTTGTCATGGCCGGTGGAGTGTCCACCTTAACTTCTTAACTATTAATTTTCTGGTCCTTCCTCCTTCATAGAGGGACCAGAAAACATAACAAAAGAGCAAGTGTTTTAGGATAGAAGAAAAGAAGGAAAGCCTAGAAAGGTGAGCCCTGCTGTGTGTCTTCAGTGTTCTTTAAGATATATGCAGGTCAGAAACAGATGTCCAGAAGTGGAAAAAATGAAAGAAATAAGGACAGGCTAAAAAGTCTCAAGGGGTGGGAACCAGCAGTTAGCGTAATGGCTATGTCGCTGGACTCCCACGTAGTCGACCGCGGTTCGCATCCTGGACCCGGTGGCTTAAAACTCACGCCGGGCATGTGTGCATACGTGCCCAAGATCCCAAGAGGAGAATGGAGGAGAAGGGATTGCGGCGTGACCATCCCCCCTGGGGGGTGATTTTTTGCTTTCTGTCTCTCTGTCTCTCTCTGTCTGTCTGGCGAGCGCACGCGCCCTATAGCGAAAACCTCTCCAAAAAAAAAAAAAAAGAAAAGAAAAGTCTCAGGGGATGAGATTCATCAGTCTCATGTGATCCTAGATAAACATTGGCCTTCAGGGACTAGAAAGAAAGGGCCCTTACAAACACCAAAGTCTTGAGTTGGAACCCTGTCAGAATTGACCCCTAGAGGGGGGAGGACCCAAGAATAATAGGCAACACCAATGCTGAAGCCCAGATCATAGTGGGGAGTCCTTTACAGCAGGGAAGTGGTGTCTTCTAGCATTTCAGTTTCCCAGAACTAAGAGAAATACCCTTGGGAGAGCCTACAATCACCTCTAAGATGTTTTACAGTAAAGGTATGTTTAAAACTACACAAATATTAAGTCTGATATCTATCAAAAATACCCAGGCATACAAAATCAAGTGGAATAAAACAGGAAACAGGAACAGATTGAAAGACTTTGCAGCTACTGAAGTAAAAGGATATATGATATTCTTAATGCATTAGATGAAAAAATTGAACATTTTAATAGAACCAACATTATTAAAAGTAATTTTAAATGGAAATTTAAAATACAAAGCAACTTAAACAAAAAACTCAATAGACTCAAGTGATAAATTTAACTCTAGATGTGACAGAATCTTAAAAGTAGAATGGTAAACTGGAAGACAGCATTTGAAAGTTTGAGGACACAAATGGGATTCAAAGAGAGAAGGATGTTGAAAAAAATCTGAATAAATAGTGGCAAACACTCTCCAAATGTCATGAGACACATTAATGTGTAGATCAAAGAATTTCAGTGAAAGACATTCAGATAAAATATACACAAAAATAATATCTGCATACATTACAGTTGAAATGCTGAAATACAATAACAAAGAGAAAATCTTTAAGACAATCTCATTTTATACAGGGAAATAATACTAAGGAATTTGACTATGTTCTCATCATAACCATGGAGGTTAAAAGACACTGCAATAATGTATTTAAATACTGAAAGGAAAAATAAGTGAGCCAAAAAACATATCCACAGAAACTATGATTCAGAAATAAAAACAAAATAAAAACATTCTCTTGATAAAGATAAAGAAAAGAAATTATTCCTTGTAGATAAGCTCTATAAGAAATGTAAGAGGTGAGGCCAGTAGGTGTTATTGTGGTTAAGGCACTGGACTCCCACATGATCGACCACAGTTCGAGTCTGGGACCCAGCTGCTAGAAAGTCAGGCTGGATGCATGTGCATGCGTGCTCAAAATCCCGAAAGGGGGGGGGGGGGGACCAGTAGTTAGCCTAATGGCTATGTCACTGGACTCCTATGTAGTCGACAGCGGTTCGAGTCCCGGACCCGGCAGTTTAAACTCACGCTAGGTGCATATGCGTGCATGCGTGCCCAAGATCCCGAGAGGAGAACGAGAGGAGAAGGGATTGCGGCATGGCCATCCCCCCTGGAGGGGTGATTTCTCGCTTTCTGTCTCTCTGTCTCTCGCACCCTATAGCAAAAACCTCTCCAAAAAAAGAAAAAGAAAAATCCCGAAAGGAGACTGAGGAAAAAGAATTTCAGTGTGGCCATCTTTCCTGAGGGGTGATTTCCCAATTTCTCTCTTTCTGTCTCTCCAGCAAGCACATGTGAACCTCTAGAAAAATCTTTTTTTTAAAAAAGAAACAGAAATGTAAGAGGAAATCTTCAGAATCACAGGGTAAAAAGCAACAAACAGGACCTCTAAGCCATAGGAAAATATGAAACCCTAAAAAATAGTAAAGAAACTAGAAAGAAGCTAGAAACAAATAGAAATTACTTGCTTTAACTTATGTGATTTCCAAGTTCAGGAGAACCAAACTATGGTGATAGCTGTAAGCATAAAAGTTACTATGGGTGGGTGAAAGGAAGCAGTTTTTAATTGGGTTGAGGGATGCTGGAGACACCGAAAAATTTGAAATCGTCCATAGTTTCACCTAGACCATGAAAATATATAAAACTTTATTTATGGTGCATTTCATATTCCTATCCTTTATGTGTATTTTTACCCTTAGTTAAGTATTTTTTTAAATCCTAGATTTTATTTTTAAAGAACTTATTTTTTCCAAAAAAAGAAGGTTCACCCAGACTTCACCCTCCTTTTCCCGTCTACCCAGGAGCCAGGATAAGCCAATCAGCAACCAACTACATCTCAGTTAAAAGTGGCCCCTTTCAGGAATTTTGACAGCCCAAGTCCCTCTACCCATACTTCACCCTCCGACTCCCCGTCTAACCAGGAGTCAGACTACAAGTCATCTCCTTCTGCATTCCTCTGATTGCTCAGATTTAACTACAAAAAATATGAAAAAAAAAATGTATAATCCACCAGATGACCAGAAACCACCACAGAGGCACAAGAAATATGAGAAATGAAGAAAATATCTCTCTTCTAGTGGAAAAGATTAACTCCTCTTCCTCCACAGAGGATACAAGAGAACTCATGGAAATATCAGTTATAGACTATAAAATATTCATAGTGACAAAGGTAACAGAGATGCAAGAGAATAGAGATAACAAACTCCAAAAGATGCAGGAGAAAAGAGCCCTGCTTTCCTTGAGGTGAAGAAGTTCTTGCGCGATTTGAAAGAGGAGATACATATTATAAAAAAGAATCAGATGGAATTGTTAGAGATGAAGGCTGTAATATAGGAAATCAAAACTTCCATTGAAAGTGTCAAAAGCAGGTTATATCATGCAGAAGATAGAATCTCAGATGTAGAAGCTAGAACCTCTGACCTAGAAAAATTCTCCAAAAAGACTGAGATAAGAACCAGGAAAAAAATTGAGAATAACATACAAGTTATACTAGATTCCATTAAACGCCCAAACATCTGGATCATCAGCATCCTTGAAAGTGAAGAAACTAATAAGGGCATAGATAATCTATTCCATGAAATCTTGGAAGAGAACTTTCCAAACCTAGACAGGCACTCAAATATCCAGACCTTTGAAATACAAAGGACTCCACATAGAATTGACCCAAGAATATCTTCCCTGAGGCACATCATAGCCAGATTGACCACAGAGACAAGATACTAAAATTGGCAAGAGAGAAATGTCAACTTACTTTCAAAGGATATCCCATAAGGCTAACGTCGGACCTGTCATCAGAAACAATGCAAGCAAGGAAAGAACGCAAATATATTCAAAGTGTTAAGTGAAAAACAATTTCAACCAAGAATACTATACCCAGCAAGATTATCTTTCATATGGGAAAAAAAGACAAAAACATTCTCAGATAAACAAAACCTAAAAGAATTTACCAACACCATACCAACTGTCTAAAAAGTGTTGAAGGGAGTGCTATACCAGGAAAACTAAAATTGAACACACAGAAATAAGAGTACAAGAAACAACCAAGAGAATGGCCAGCCTAATGGAAGGGACAAATCTAGAGTTGAATGTTAACATCCAGAGTTTACATGGGAATATCAGACCACAGTAACACTGAAAATTCAATAGAAGAGAGATTAATTATGTGAGTCTGAACTAGTGAAATAGAATTTTTTTTTACTTTAGACTAAAGCATTGCTGATTTTATTCTATGCTTTGATTTCCATATTTAAGGATTTTTGTCTTCTCTTGAGTTGTTGATAGGTTCATCTACCTACTATTTGAACTAAATTCTAACCTTTTTCTGGCTTTAAGTTTTAAACAAATTTTTCTTAACATTTTTAAATTTTGATCTATTAAAATTAAAACTTTTTTGAAATTAAAAAAATGCATTACAAAAATACCTTTCATACCTGTTTAATGACTGCAGTAAGCTATATAGCCCCAGTGAGGTGCTACTTTATAGTATGTTCACTTTACTCACTGAGATTTACGCCTAAAGTCAGACACGCGTTCATAAATATGTACATATCAGCTGTGCTTGCTAGAGAATGTCTTTAAATTAATTAACATATTTAGTGAACCAATAAAATGTGATAAAAAAGGCGTAGAAAACAACTGTATATACCAGAGGCAGTGTGGAAGAAGAGGAAGAATTGGCAGCGAGTGAGAGGTAGGGAATCAAGGGGGAAAAAAAAATAATAAAAGAAATAAGAACTTGAAAATTATTTATTGATGATAACATGTGTGGTAATATCCTTGATTGAGCCAATATACAATGTATACTGGATAGAAAATCTCATTTTGTAAACTGTATTGATGAACAGTGAATGACTATAAATAAATATAAATTTAAAAAAATACAGCTGAAAAATATTTTATCTTAGAATGCTGTCTTTAATGCCAGCATCAAATTCTCCTTAACTCTAAAACTGTTTAAACTATTTACTCAGTTGCACATTATCACTGAAAAGTCAGGACATTTATAAGGTCCTATAGTCTCTAACTAATATGCCGCTGAGTAGTATGTCAGGAATGCTGTGGGTGGATCATTTTTAAAAGATATCTGCCTTCATCTCAAACACTCCTGAACCATCAGGACCAAGTAAATTTATACTGTGGTTGGACTAGCTAGGAAGCAGGAAGTTAAACCACTGGCTTGCTTTTAAAAACAGTGTAATTTTATCAAACTCTTATTTAAAATGAAATGTATCTGAAAAAAATTGAAGTTAAACTACAAAGTGATGTTTGGAATGGGGCTTCAGTCAAAATACTAGATACTGTTCATGCAGGAGAAGACGAACAGGTCAACAGATATGTAAACCTCTTATGTGCGAAAAAGCCTTAGGACTCAGAACGATTTTATCTTTCATATGATTCAAACAGTAATAAAGTATTATCACCTTATACATGTATAATATTCCATGAGGCAAAGCACCAGGCCTGTTCTATCCATTATTGTACATCTAGTTCCTGGAACACTATTTATTGTTAACAAGTAGTTAGTACTTACTATAATAACATTTCCTCTTATTACTATTAATATTACAGAATGAAGCACTTCATAGGAGTCCAGTAAATATTTGCTGAACAAATAAAAAAAAAAAGTTCATCAACTATTTCAAGAAATTTATTCTTACTGAATAAAAGTGTAAAATATGCTTGGGAGAGGTTAGACGTGGCCCAGAGATAACTAGCACCACTCTGTGTGGCTGTCCAACAAGGGAAGGTTCCATGTGTGAGTCTGGGGACCTCCCTGTGAATCCTGGGCATGCACGCGCTCATTGTCTGGGGCTGGCTGAGGCTGGGGTAAATCGGAGTCAAGACATTGTCGTCGAGGTGCTGTCTCTCTATCTCTACCTCATGGAAGAAATAAATAAATAAATAAATGAACTTTTAAAAGTGCCTGGGAAAGTGCTAAAGATTAGAAACAGATGTAAAAGGAGGAAATATTAAAATACTTCTGATCTCATATTCAGGCACTGTACCTTTTTATCTCTATTAATTTTTCTTTAGACACTGAAGACATTTTGGGCCAGTTTGCTCACAGAAGAGGGCCCCACTCTCCTGTTCTCTCTTTCCACACTGCTGCACCCACCAGGGGATTTGCATACTGTCCCCCAGGAGCACCTTCCCTTGCAAGTCTGAGATAAAAGTCAGCTCTGATCTCTGAACTGCTCAGGACTTCCCAGTTCAGCTCTCAACATGGGGTTCCCTGCTCAACTCCTGGGGCTGCTAATGCTCTGGGTCCCTGGTGAGGAAACAAGAGGGCTGAAGAAGGGGGGTCAGATAAGAGTGTGATCTATGCACCCGCTGTCCACGTGTGGGATGTTCCTGACTTGTCCTCCAGGAAGGCATTTGAGTGGTTTAGGTCTGTGACAGTGAGGAAGGTTCCAGAAAGAACAAGGACCTGTGTAGCATGGTGAAGATCATCACACAGAAACTTTGTTTGGTATAGACTCGCAGAGGCTCCTGGTAGCTTACAGATCTTGGATCCATTTCAGAAATAGAGTATTTTGGAGTAACCATCAAAATGTCAAGATGATATAGCCTGAAATTTTTAAAATGTGAATGATGCTTGTATATGATCTTGCATTTCTCTCTCATTACTTCAGGATCCAGTGGTGATATTGTGATGACCCAGACTCCACTCTCTCTGCCCGTCATCCCTGGAGAGACAGTCTCTATCTCCTGCAAGTCTAGTCAGAGTCTCCTACACAGTGATGGAAACACCTATTTGCATTGGTTGCAGCAGAAGCCAGGCCAGGCTCCACGGCGCCTGATATACAAGGTTTCTAACAGGGACCCTGGGGTCCCAGACAGGTTCAGTGGCAGTGGGTCAGGGACAGATTTCACACTCAAAATCAGCAGGGTGGAGGCTGAGGATGTTGGAATTTATTACTGCGCGCAACGTACACAACGACCTCACACAGTGATACAGCCCTGAACACAAACCTCCCTGCTTGGAGCGGCCCAGCTGCCCTCATGTGCTGTCTGTCTGGGGAGCAGCACAGCAGCTTCTGAGCCTGTGTAAGAGGAAGGTGCTGGAGAGCTCAGGGCACTAGGTGGCTGCTGTCTGTGCCACAGGTGCCCTGCCCACAGCTCAGGCTCCAGCCATCTGTGGCCCTGTCAGCTGCAGCAGCCTCAGTCTGGAATCTGGAGCTGGAGGACAGGGTGGTCTCTTCAATGTGCAGGGACATGATCACGTGGTGGTTCATAAAGGAACTGATAAAAGCTCATCCTAATCTTTCCTCCCTCCTTACATTTGTCAGTTGAGATTAATCCACAGAAATGACAGGAATTAACATATTTTGGGCAATATATGTTGAGTATATCTTGAGGTTTTTCAGCTTCTTTTTTTCCTTTTTTTTTTTTTTTTGAAGAGGTTTTTGCTATAGGGCACATGCGCTCGCCAGACAGACAGAGAGAGACAGAGAGACAGAAAGCGAGAAGTCACCCCCCAGCGGGGATGGCCACGCCGCAATCCCTTCTCCTCCGTTCTCCTCTCGGAATCTTGCGCACGCACGCACATGCGCCTGGCGTGAGTTTTAAGCCACCGGGTCTGGAACACGAACCGGGGTCGACTACATGAAAGTCCAGCGACATAGCCATTACGCTAACTGCTGGTCCCTCAGCTTCTTTTTTCTGATAGGATATTTGCTAATAGTCAGAAAATGTTATTTTCACACTCTCCCAACATCCTACTTTTTCTGTTTCTTACCTGTCTTCCCACTGTAAAGATCAGAGAGACAGCATTTTACACAAGCCATCTTTAGGACGAACTGTCTGGGGACACTTAGGAAAAATCTTAGTTGTTGAGAATTCAAATAGACCTTTGTAAATTCTTATCAGTTGCAAGATGCTAATGCTAACATTTTTGATTTTCTATCTATGGCTGATAGAAAAGAGAAGTTTTTGACATTCCAAAAATTGAATATTAAAAATAAAAACCTTAAGGTCAGCTCAATGACCTGACAGTTAAGGAAGCAGTATCCCACATAGCCAACTGCAGTTGGAATTCTGGACCCTGCAGCTTGAAAAACATATTTAGTGAGTATGCATTTATCTCCCAAATTCCTGAGGAATGGAGAAATGAGAAATGGATTGTACCCAATTGGAGGAGATGCATTCTTCATCTCCTCCTTTGACTCTTTCTCACTCTGTGTTTCTTTTGGTGAGACCACTTGCTCTTGGGTAATTAAAAAAATAATAAAAGGGGACCAGCAGGTGGCGTGGTGGTTAAGACGCTGGACACTCCCACATGGCCGACTGCGGTTCGAATACCGGACCCGGGGCTTGCTTTCTCACTTTCCTTCTCTCGCTCTGTGTATCTCTCCCTGGTCAAATTAAAATAAATGAATGAATAAATAAAATTAAATAAATAATTTAAAAAATAATAATAATAAAAAATTAAAATCAAAGATCAAAAAACACAGAGCTCAGAATTGACCCCATATCCAACTAGAATACAACATGATATTTTTTTACTTTAGGAATGAGAACAAAAATGGAACACTGTGGATCTGAGCTTTGGCACAATCCTACTTTTTGGCTTACATTTGGTGGAGCTAGGAGAGTAGTTGATGTTACGAATTGATTATATGAACCTAAAACAAAGCCCAGATGTTTCTCCTGTGAATAACTACAGAATTAAAGGGAGCACTGCCTGGCTTCCAAGGATTAGCCATATGCACCTGCAAGTTTCATGGGAAAGTAGTGAATGGAGAAGCTTATGTGAGGTTGCCAAAAGTTGCAAAGAAAATGGAGGTCATGTCATCCAATCTCATTCAACCTAGCATATCTGAGAGCTTCTAATTCTCTGTCCCAACATGTGATCCAGAAGAGATGATGTCTTTGAGTGTGTAGGGTATGGAATGTGCAGCGAAGCTAAAGGAAAGGGCCATCAAGGTCTACACCAACAGGAGAACAGTGGAGATGAAGACCCATGTCCATGATTGAGGCCTGAATTAAGGATGGTCTGGCAGATTTGGGGGGAGCACCCTGAGTAGTTGGGGGGGGGGTTTCTGCCTTTCTAACCCAGCACCTCCAGCCTTCCTGCTGACTCTGACCTCAGAGAGAGCCCCATGAGAAGCACTGACCCTGTGTAACTGCTGAGGCTCAGCGGGATTCTCCTTCCTTAGGTGGGTTTCTCTGTCTGCACCAATAAGCGGCCATGCCCGACTAAAAATTTGTCACACACTGCAGGAGAACAGAAAGACAGGTGAACATCAGCTCTACAGAAAGGGTTCTGTTCTCTCTGGAATTTTAGATCACCAGTGCTCATTTCTCACATTGCCTTCTGATGTCTTTAAAACATAACTTTAAATTTTATTCTTTATATGTATTTTTGTACCTTTGCAGTGTTCTTCTGGTCTTTTAGTTTCTGTTATTGAAACTGGAAATGGAGGTTCCTTTTATTTTAACCTGTTTCGGAAATGACAACTTTGGTATATACCGTTTTAAAAGGAACTTTTAAAAGTTGTTAGATAACCAATAAAAAAATTACTTTCTGCCAGTCCCATAGCCTAAAATTCCACCAATTAGAAATAGATAAGAATCGAGAAGAGAGGATTGTGGCATTTGTGGCTTGACTGCACTCCACTGGAGGTGCTTTCTGTCTCTCTCTCTCTCTCATGCACTCTCTCTGTCTCTCTCCAACACATCATCATCCATGGACTCCATCTATTGCTGGTCTATTCAGCACTTCCCACACAGTGATAGAAACATCTGTTCCTGAAGAAGTCAAGCCTAGCTCCACAGCTCCTGACCTATAAGATTTCCTACAAGTTTCTGGCTCCCAGAACTAGTGACAGTGATCAGGAGCAGATTTCACACTTAAAATGGGCAGGGTGGAGGCTGATAATGTTAACAATTACTGTGTGCAGGCTCTGCAACTCCTCCCACAGCCCTGGGCTCAAACCTGACTGCTTGACATTAGTTCATTTTTAACACCCCAAGGGAGGTTAAACACAACTGCACAACTGCCAGAGCTCAGTTGCCCAGATGTATTATCTGTGGAGCAGACACCAGTGCACAAGATGTCAGAGAACTCAGGGGAATATCTGCAGCTGAGGATAGAACCGGAGTGTTTCAGCTGCATCTCAGGCACCTTCCTTAAGACACAGTCGTCTGCAAGTGCCTTGGACCTGGTAGGACCTGCAGGAGAATGGAGGGAGTTCAAATGTCCCCTGGGATATGAGACAAAATGGAAAACAAAGTTAAATAAAAGCTTTTATTAATACTCTCCCCTTTGTGCATTCATTAGATAAGTGCATTCAGAATCACCCCCCATCCCGCCCCATGACTAATTTATGGTGACATTAAAGTAATATATTGTTTTGGTTTTATCTTTGTCTAATAGTTACTAGGACACATGCAGCTGGGTTAGTTTGCTCTTTCTCCCCCAGACCTTCCCATTTCCTCTTTCCCTTAGATCACATCCTTTTCTGGAGCAGGAGCAGGCTCAGAGATTCACACTGCGCTCCGCTGGGTAAGGTTGGTGTCAAAACTTTAATCATTCTCAGTCATAGCATATTGACATAAAGTGGGTGTTTTTTGAATTCCAAACATGAATATTAAAAGTAATTGATGGGAAAGGGCACCTTGGGCAGCAGGTACAATAGTGGTTAAGGCACTGGACTCTCTCATGGCTTTTTACAATTGGAGTCCTGTACCTGACAGCTAGAAAATCATGCTAGATACGTGTGAATGCATGCCCAAAATCCACAGAAGAGATTTCAGCACAGCCATTCCCCCATGGCAGGGGGAAGAGGTGATTTCTCACTTTCCCTCTCTCTGTCTCTGTGTCTCTCTCCAGTGAGTGTACACCCATTATGGCAAAATCCTTACAAAAATAAAAATAAAAATTCTGGCCAGACTGTGGCTTATCAGTTAAGGCAGCCAGATCCCATATGGCTGGCAGAGGGTCAAATTCTGGTCTTGGTACTTGAAAATTGGGCCAGGTATTTGTTTGTGCATGCCCAAAATCACAGCATGACCAGGAGATAGAAGAGAAGAATTTGAGCATGACCATGACTCATCAGGGGTGCTTTCTCTACTGCCATTTTCATTGATCTAGACTTTAATTTTTAAAAACTTAATATCAAAGCTGGATTGCTACATCATACTTTAATTAGAAGAATAAACTTCCACTTTCATTTAGGGTATAGCTCTTAGCAGATTATCACAAATACTGCAACAAATATAGAAGAAAATAATAACAAAATTGAAATGAACCTTAAAATGAAATTCAGGAGCTATAGAAGAAAATAAATTAAGACCTGATTGCCAACACCAGGCTGTCGGTAGCAGCAGGCCCTAAGGCCTGGGACCCATGGCTTATCCACTGTCCCCTTGTATCTGGGCTTCAGATTTGTGTCTTGGGACTTTAAGACGAACTTCTGCCCTTACTCACCCCATCTGGAGACCGGTTCAAGCTAGCATTGCTGGACACCAGGTTGCTTATGGCTATAGGCCCTAATAGCTGGACCCTTCGCTCATCCTTCCCTACCACTTGCATTTGGACTCTCAGAACTCAGTGTTTTAAATAGCAAATGGTGCCTTCACACGCAAGCTTTTCTTTGCTCCTGAGGTGAAGCTCATTAGCTCAGTTGGAGGCTCATTACTCTTTAGAAACAGGGAGGACTTTGGGTCACCCAGGACCAGTGACATCAGTGCAGGGTACTAGTGAACAATAGGGAGGCATAACAGAAGAGAGATCATCAACTTTCTACTCATGCACACCTTTGAACACTCAGAAGTACCTTGAATAAATTAGGAAGGAACGTATAGATCACCAGATGACTAGGAACAATCGCAGAGCACAAGAAATATGAGCAACCAACAAAATGTCTCTCCCCCAAAGGAAAATGTTAATCCCACATCACCCACAGACAACACAATGGACATTGTGGACATGTCGGATAAGCAATTCAGAATATTTGTAGTGACCAAACTAACTGAGATGCAAGAGAAAAGAGACAATGACCTCCAGGAGATGAGGAAGTCCTTTCATGATTTGAAAAAAGAAATTTACACCTTAAAAAAGAATCAAATGGGGGAACCAGCAGTTAGCGTAATGGTTATGTCGCTAGACTCCCACGTAGTCAACCGCGGTTCGCGTCCCGGACCTGGTGGCTTAAAACTCACGCCAGGTGCGTGTGCGTGCGTGCCCAAGATCCTGAGAGGAGAATGGAGGAGAAAGGGATTGCGGCGTGACCATCCCCCCTGGGGGGTGATTTCTCACTTTCTGTCTCTAATGTCTCTCTCTGTCTGTCTGGCAAGTGCATGCGCCCTATAGTGAAAATCTCTCCAAAAAAAAAAATATTATTCTACCCCTCATGACTCTAGCTAACAGCCAGTATCCACATGATCACAGTGGCCAGCAGAACTTACATGTTCTATTCCATCTCCCCATGTGACAACCTTAAGTATTCACCTTCCTCCCTCCTTGGTTAAAGCAGCTGCTGTCACCCTGTGCTCTATTCAGACTGCATGGTCTATTTCTGAGAATGTTTTCCAAGATTCAAGAGCCCTGAAAAGATTTCAGTCCCCTGAAATCTACCTTTACTGACACACAAAAATGCCCAAAGATATTTATTCACAGTATGGTCCTTGAATCTTTCTCTAAAGTAGGTGATAGCAGAGGCAGAGGTCTATGTAAAGTATTATCTGAGAAAATAATAACAATGTCTGCAACTATCGAAACATCATCTACGATGCCAAGTAGTATTGACTGAAGTCTTCAAGACTTACTACGTGTTCAATACTAAACCAAGGGCTTAATGATCTAATGCAATTAATCCCAGATACCCTTGATAGAAGAGAAGTCAGAGATTGTCAGAGTTTTTCCCAAGATATCAGTGCTTGTACGGAGGCAGGTGGAAAGAGACTTAGGATTGGACTTCATAATTCTTACTCTTTAATTAATGCATTTGTGTTAAAAGCGGACATAACTAAACATGGTCACATATATCTGTAATTAAGTTAATATAGAGTACAGCTTGATTAATAAAAACAGTACATGCCTCCCTCCACACATTTCCCAGATCAAAATGTGCATTTTCTCCAGCAGCTCTGCAAAGCTTTTTTTTGTCAGTGCCATGCTCCACCCACCATTGTTCTAGGCCATACCTATCCTGTTTTCTTGTCTGTTTTTCTTTTTTTTTTCTTTTAGGCAGATTTTTTGCTATAGAGCACATGCACTTGCCATAATGACAAAAAGAGACAGAGAAACAATTTTCTATCACATTTATCAATTTCTCCATTCTTGCACTTTATATAAATGGAATCATACAGTATCTACTTTCTTTTGCCTTAGGGCACATGCACTCGCCTGAAGAGAGAGGGAGAGAGAGACAGAGAGAGGGAAGGTGAGAAATCACACGTCCCCCAGGGAGCATGGTCATGCCGCAATCCCTCTGCCTCCATTCTCCTCCCAGGATATTGGGCACACACATGCCAAGCATGAGTTTTGGGCCACTGGGTCCGGGTTCGAACCACGGTTGGCAATGTGGGAGTCAAGAGACATAACCGCTATGCCATCTGCTGGCCTCGATATAGTTTTTTTCATTTTTTTTCAGAGAACTATTTTATTCAGCTTTATTTATTTCTTTTTAATTTGACCAGAGAGAGATAGAGCAAGAGAGGGAAAAAAGGGAAGGTGAGAAAGCAAGTTGCCAGGTTCAGGACAGGAACTGTGGTCAGCTATGTGAAAGTCCAGTGCTCAAACAACCATACCACCTCCCGCCCACTCCCCACTCCCCACCCCCTACCCCATACAGTTTCTACTTTTTAGTGTCTTGCTTCATTTGCTCAATATGTTTTTTTGAACTAAATTTATATTGTTACTGTGGGAATCATGTGTTCTTTTTTTACTATGGAAAAAATTATATTTTCTATGAATATAGCACCAACTTTTCTTCAATTAATGACTTCTTTGCATATTGAAATTGTTAAAATTTTAGGAATATCCTTTTAGATGTCATTTCTCTTGGGTATATTTCTAGGAGTAGACATGCCTTGTCTTAAGGCTGGCGTAAATTTTGCTAAAGTAAACACTGCTCCTAATTTACAACAATTCTCACACATTCACACTCAAACAACCATGTAAGAAAATTTCCAGTTGCTGTCCATCTTGTCTTAGAACTGTCAAACTGTTTTTTACAACTACTTGATAAATCTAAAGTGATACCATGATTAAAACTTACACTTCCCTCATAAGAATTTATACTGTGTAAATTTTCATGTATTTATTTTTCTTTTACACACACACTTCTTGATAATAGTTTAGTCTAATTCATATTTCTTTCTCCTTTTTTTTTTGTGTGTGTGATTATGTGTGTCTTACACTCAATAAATCTTGCCACCTTCAGGACCTAAAGATTATCTTGTATGCTTATGTTCTAGAGTATCTTTTATTTTTTTATTTCTCACATGTGGGCTATTATATAGCATTTTTTCCTAATTTGGGTAGTATGAAGGAGGTCAAGAGTTTTATTTTTAAATCCATTATATAGTAAGAGGGCCCCACTCTCTTGTTCTCTCTTTCCACACTGCTGCACCCACCAGGGAATTTGCATACTGTCCCCCAGGGAGCACCTTCCCTTGCAAGTCTGAGATAAAAGTCAGCTCTGATCTCTGGACTGCTCAGGACTCCCCAGTTCAGCTCTCAGCATGAGGTTCCCTGCTCAGCTCCTGGGGCTGCTAATGCTCTGGGTCCCAGGTGAGGGCACAGAGGGCTGAAGGAGGAGAATGGGTGGAAGGGCGAGCTGTGCATCCCCCACTGCATCCCTTCTCACGTGTGCTCTGTCATGTGTGAAATGTGCCTGACTTGTCCTCCAGGAAGGGACATCCAAGGTTTAGATCTGTGACAGTGAGAAAGGTTCCAGAAGGAAAAAGGACCTGTAGCATGGTGAGGATAGTCACACAGAAATTAGGTTTGGTATAGGAGATTTACAGAAACCTCCATGGGGCTTGCAGATCTTGGATCCTTTTCAGAAATGGAATATTTTGTTGTAACAGTCAAAATGTCAAGAAGATTATATAGCCTGAAATTTTTAAAATGTGAATGATGCTTGTATATAATCTTTCATTTCTCTCTCATTATTTCAGGATCCAGTGGGGATGTTGTGATGACCCAGACTCCACTCTCTCTGCCCGTCATCCCTGGAGAGACGGTCTCTATCTCCTGCAAGTCTAGTCAGAGTCTCCTACACAGTAATGGAAACACCTATCTGCACTGGTTGCAGCAGAAGCCAGGCCAGGCTCCACAAGGCTTGATATACAGGGTTTCTAACAGGGCCTCTGGGGTCTCAGACAGGTTCAGTGGCAGCGGGTCAGGGACAGATTTCACACTCAAAATCAGCAGGGTGGAGCCTGAGGATGTTGGAATTTATTTCTGCCTGCAAGGTACACATGCTCCTCCCACAGTGATACAGCCCTGAACACAAACCTCCCTGCTTGGAGCGGCCCAGCTGCCCTCATGTGCTGTCTGTCTGGGGAGCAGCACAGCAGCTTCTGAGCCTGTGTAAGAGGAAGGTGCTGGAGAGCTCAGGGCACTAGGTGGCTGCTGTCTGTGCCACAGGTGCCCTGCCCACAGCTCGGGCTCCAGCCATCTGTGGCCCTGTCAGCTGCAGCAGCATTAGTCTAGAATCTAAAGCATGAGAACAGAGTGGTCTTATCAGGGTGAGGGGACATGATCATGTGATAATTCCTAATGGAACTGAATGAAAGCTCATACTAATCTTTCCTCACTCCTTATATTTGCTAATTCAGATTAATCCATGTAAATGAGAGACATGAACATGTTGAGTATATCTTGATCTCTATCAGTTTTTTTATCCAGATAGGATATTGACTAATAGTCAGAAATAGTATTTTCCCACTTTCCCAACTCCCTACTTTTCATGTTTACTATCTGTCTGCCCACTGTTAATATCAGAGAGATAGCATTCTACACACACCCTAAGAGGAGCTGTCTGAGGACACTTAAGAATAATCTTGGTTGCTGAAAATTCAAATAGACTTTTGTAAATTCATAGTAGATTCAAGATGCTAATGCTAAAATTCTTTGATTTGTACAATTACCCATAGCTGACACAAAAGAGAAGTATTTGATATTCCTAAAATTGTGTACTAAAAGTAAGACCAAAGGGTCAGCTCAATGACCTGATGGTTAAGGAAGCAGTATTCCACATGGCCAACCACAGTCTGAATTCTGGACTCTGCAGCTGCAAAAAGAAAAATTTGGTGAGTGTGCATGGGTCTCTCAAAATTCTTGGATGTTGTAAAGAAGATAATGGATGGCTGGCTGACGGGTTCCCATTGGAGGGGGTACATTCTCCGTCTCCCTCTTTCTCTCTCTGTCCTTTTGGGTGAGAGTATATCCTCTGCTGATAAAAAAAAATTAAAATATAAAAAACATAAATAAGATGACCCAGAGCCCAAATCAACCCCATGTCCCACTGGAAGAATACAGGATGGTAATTTTTGACTTCAGGAATCAGAACAATAAAGGGATACAATGGACGTGAGCTTTGGGACAATTCTACTTTTTGGCTTACGTTTGGTGGAACCGGGATAGTAGTGGGTGTTGTAGATTGATGATAAACCTGATAATATGAAGCACAGGTGTATTTCCTGTGAATAGTCATAGAGTTAAAGGGAACACCGCCTGCCTTCCAAGGATTAGCCTTGTGCCCTGCAAGTTTCATAGGAAAGTAATGAATGGAGAAGGTGGTTAGGTCTGAAATCATCAAAGCTTATGTGACGGGAACCAGCAGTTAGCGTAATGGCTATGTCGCTGGACTCCCACGTAGTCGACCGCGGTTCGCGTCCCGGACCCGGTGGCTTAAAACTCACACCCGGCGCGTGTGCGTGTGTGCCCAAGATCCCGAGAGGAGAATGGAGGAGAAGGGATTGCGGCGTGGCCATCCCCCCTGGGGGGTGATTTCTCGCTTTCTGTCTCTATGTTTCTCTCTGTCTGGCGAGCGCACGCGCCCTATAGCGAAAACCTCTCCAAAAAAAAAGCTTATATGACATAGTTGGAGGCTTACACAAACAGAGGAGAGTGGAGATGGAGACTCATGTCCATGATTCAGGTGTAAATCAAGGATTGTCTGAGCAGCGTAGGGAGCTGGGGGAATACCCTGAGTAGTTGGGAGGTTTCTGCCTTTCTATCCCAGCACCCCAGCCTGCCTGCTGACTCTGACCTCAGAGAGTGTCAGTGAAAAGCATTGACCCTGTGTAAGTGCTGAGGCTCAGCTGGATTCGCCTTCCCAAGTGGGTTCCTATGTCAGCACCAATAAGAGCCAGTGCCCAACTAAAAATTTGTCACACACTGCAGGAGAACAGAAAGGTAGGTAAACATCAACTCTCCAGAAAGTTTTCCATTCTCTTGAATTTAAATGACCAGGGCTCATTTCTCCCATTGTCTTCTGATTTCATTAAAACATAGCTTTGAATTTTATTCTTTATATGTATTTTCATACCTTTTGCAGTGTTCTTTTGGTCTTTTAGTGTCTGTTATTAAACCCGGGGATGGAGGTTCCTTTTATTGTTTTAATCTAAATGGTGCTTTTAGGATGATGACTTTTGTACATGCTGTTTTAAAAGAGAAAGAAAAAAAGTTGTTAGATAACCAGTAAAGAAATTACTTTCCACCAGTCTCATATTCTAAAATTCAAACAAGTTAGAGAACAGAGGAGAATTGAGGAGGGATGATTGTTGCATGACTACACACTACTGAGAGGTGCTTTCTCCTTCTCCCTCTTTCTCATATTCACTCTCTTTCTCTCTCTCTCTATGTGTGTATGTGTCTCTCTCACAAGCACACCATCATCCTTGGACTCCATCTACTGCAGGTCTAGTCAGAGTTTCCCACACAGTGATAGAAACATCTGTTTTTTCATCTCTCCCTGCTCAAGTTAGGTCTATCTTCACAGCTCCTGATCTATAATATTTACTACCAATTCTCTGGCTCCCAGACAGAACTAGTGACAGTGGTCAGGAGCAGTTTCACATTGAAAATAAGCAGGGTGGAGGCTGACAATGCTGGTATTATCACTCCATGCAGGCTCTGCAACACGCTCCCACTGCTCTGGCCTCATACCTCCCCACTTGGCATTAGTTAATATTTAATCCCAAGGGTGCTCCCACAGCTGCCAGAGCTCAGCCGATTTCTCAGCTGACCAGATGTGTTACCTCTGTAGCAGGCACCAGTGAGCATGACATCAAAGAACTCAGGGAAATATTTGTAGCTGAGGGGCCTGGACCATGAGTGTCTCAGCTGCATCTCAGGCGCCTTCCTTAAGACTCAGTTGTCTGGAAGAGCCTTAATCTGGTAGGACCTACAGGAGAAGGGAGAGAAGTGTCTATTGCTCAAGTGTCCACTGGGCAATGAGAGAAGATGGAAAGAAAGTTAAATAAAAGCTTCTCTCTCTCTCTCTCTCTCTCAATTTATTGCAACCAGGTAGGCTTTATTTCAGGAATGCAAAGGTGGTTTAACATAGGCAAAACCGTAAACTTAATACACCATGTTAACAGAAAGGAAGATAACAACCATATGATCATTTCAATCAATGCACAAAAAGCATTTGACAAAATATAACATTCCTTCATGATTAAGACTCAGCAAAATCTGTATAGAAAGGTCTTTTCTTAACATGACAAAAGTCATCTATGAAAAATCTGTACCTAACATTATACTGAATGGGGTAAAGCTAAAGGCTTTTCCACTAAAAACTGATGCAAGATAAGGCTGCCCACTTTCTCCAGTTCTTTTCTTTCTTATTTTTTTTTCATATTTTATTCATTCACAAGGATCCAAACTAATCTAAGTACTTCCTCTTTTTTTTTTTTTTTTTGGAGAGGTTTTTGACATAGGGCGCGTGCACTCGCCAGACAGACAGAGAAAGACAGAGACAGAAAGCAAGAAATCACCCCCCGGGGGGGATGGCCATGCCGCAATCCCTTCTCCTCCATTCTCCTCTTGAGATCTTGGGCACACACGCACATGCGCCCGGCGTGAGTTTTAAGCCACCGGGACTCGAACCGCGGTTGACTACATGGGAGTCCAGTGACATAGCCATTACGCTAACTGCTGGTTTAAATCTAAGTACTTTCAATAGCAAGTGCAGTGGATATAAACATATCTGAACCCATGTCTGACTTTAGGAATAAAACTCAATGAATAGGATGAATGTACTATAAAGTAACACCTAGCTGAGGCTATATAGCTTACTACAGTCATTAAACAGGTATATGTGTATATATATGTATATATACACATATATATATATATTAATTTCAAGAAAAGCAATTTTAGCTTTAATAAGTCAAAATCCAACAATGTTAAGAAAAATTTGCCTAAAACTTAAAGCCAGGGAAAAGGTTAGAATTCTATTCAAGTGATAGGTAAATACTGAAAACTCGAAAAAAAAGATATGGACAAAGGTAAAATCTAATAACAAGTGCACTATAATTTTCTTCTGAAATATTTTTTTCTCTATCCATTCTCCCTTTTACCAGGACCTGTTAAGAAGTGACATTATTTTTTTATCTTCCAGGCAGAACTGTTTATGGTACCAGGCAATCTTCCCGAGCTTTTGTTGGCTTTCTTGAGATCTACCTCAGTTCCTTAGCTTTCTGGTCATATCTTCAGAAATGACATTCCAGTCAAAAACCTGACAATAACTAATATTTCCAATTTCTGGTGCAAGACAACGTATTATTCAACTTATGCAATTTTTCTGCCACGAAATAAGAATACCAAAATAAGAATACCCACAAATATTTTCCAATTCCAGAGGGATCAGAAAGTGAGGAAAGTTATGTTTTCATTTCCAAAAAAAAAAAAAAAAAAAAAAAAGCAAATTGCTAAGCCTATCAACAGCTCAAAAGATAAAAATCCTTAAATCTGGAAAACAAAGCATAGGGGAAAATCAGTAATGTTTTAATCTAAATTTATAAAATTCTATTTCTCCTGTACAGTCTCATGTAATTAACCTCTCTTCTGTTGAATTTGCAGTTACTGTGGTCTAGTCTTTTCATTTAAATTCTGGAAGTTAACGTTCAACATCATTACTGATATTCCCAGATTCATCCTTACCATAAGTTGGCGATTTTCTTATTTACTTGTTCTTTATTTCTGTGTGTCTGCCTTTAGTTTTCCTGGTATAGAAGAGCTGGTCTGGTGTTAGTAAATTCTTTCAGATTTTGCTTATCTGAAAATTTTTTTTTTTATCTTTTCTTTCCACACAAATGATATTCTTGTCAGGTATAGTACTCATTCAAAATGCTTTTTACTTAAAACTTTTAGGGACCAGCAGATTGCATAATGATTACGCTGCTGGACTACCACATAGTCAACTATGCTTTGTATCTTGGACCAGGTGGCTTAAAGTCACACTGGGCATGCTTGCATGTATGCCCAGGATCCCAAGAGGATAAGGGATTGTGGCATTCTCCCTGGAGGGTAATTTCTTGCTTTCTCTCTATATCTCTTTCTGTCTTTCTGATAAATACATATGCTCTATTGCAAAAAATTCTAAAAAAAAAAACAAAAAAACATCTTAACACTTTGAATTTATTTTTCTGTCCTTTCCTTGCTTGCACTGTTTCCGGTGAGAAGTCCTGTGTTAGCCTGATGGGATAACCTTTGTACGTAACTTGACGTTTCTTTCCTGTCAGTTTTAGTATATTGCCTTTGTCTGTGATTTTGGTTAATCTGGCTGTGATTTGCCTTGGAGAAAATCTTCTTGGGTTGATCCTATTTGGGGTCCATTGTATTTCTTGGGTCTGAATATTTGAATGCCTCTCTAGGTTTGGAAAGTGTTCTTTCCAAAAGAATAGATTATCAATGCCTTTATTAATTTCTACTAGGATATTGAATATTAAAGATGTTTGGGTTTTTAATGGTATCTAGTATTTCTCCTAAATTATTCACATTTGGGGGTTATTTTCTCAGTCTTATTGGCAATGTTTTTAAGGTTAGATGTTTTATCTCCTACATCTGAGATTCAACCTTCTGATCTAATCTACATTTAATACTTTCAATGGAGGTTTTGATTTCTTATATTATAGCCTTTACTGTAACAGTTCTGCTTGATTCTTTGTTCGCTTTCTGTCTCTTTGTCTTTCTCTGTCTTTCTGGCGAGAGCATGTGCCATATAGCAAAAATCTCTCCCCAAAATATAATAATAATAACTAACATGGCTTCTTGTCTGAATTTTTTGGGAGTCTAACAGAAGTTTAGAGCATAGTTTCCCTGGACAAGCCAGGACACACCTCAACTTTAAAATGGCTTCTTGTCTGAATTTTTCAGGAGTCTAGCAGATGGAGTTCAGAGCATAGCTTCCCTGAATAGGCCAGGATACACTTCAGCTTTAAAATGGCTTCTTGCCTGAATTTTTTGGGAGTCTCTTGAGTTCAGGTTTATGAAGAGAAACTTCTCCCTTTGTGCTGTCTAAGCCTAGAAAGATTCAGAGATTTGGTTATTGTGCACATCAACCTGTCTGTACACTCACTGGTTGGAGGCTGAGCAGCAAACTGAGAAAGTAAGGTAGGAAAGAAGAGAGTACAAACAGAAAAAAAAAGAAAAAAGAAGCAAAAGGCAGTAGACAGAAAAATGTAAAATCAATAACCACGTGCCACGTGGTGTACTAAATGAGCAGAACACCTCAGCTGTGATGTCTCCCTGCAATGCCTCTATGTATGGAGAGGAGAGTAAAGAACCAGCAAAAGAAAGGACTAAAAAATGCCAGGTAGAAAGGAAGAAAACAAAACAAAACAAAACAAAACAAAGAGCCAAGAAAATAGGGGAAAAAAAGATTTTTTTCTCCTTTCCTTCTAGCTATGGGCTGGAGAGGTGAGTTGAAAGAGGAGGGCTACAATTCAGGGCTCCTCAGCCCTCACGTTGGAAGCAGAAATGAGCAACCAGATCCCATGTAGCTGACAGGGGGTCAAATTCTGGTCCTCATACTTGAAAAATGGGTCAGGTACATGTTTGTGCACGCCCAAAATCCCATTATAACTGAGAAATGGGAGGAATTGTGATGTGATCATGCCCACTGAAGGGTGCTTTCTGGGTACCCACCCCCCACCAAAAACATCCCTTGTCTCTTAACGCACACACCTCCAGGTACAAAAAGAAAAAAAGAAAAGAGCCAACTCCGGAAGAATTAGACATAATAAAATACATGTGTATTCAACAGAATGTGGGGAAATACAAAATTATAAGCCTATTTGGATCCAAAGAAAAAATGTACATTATGCTGTCATTTTCATTAATCTAAACTTTAATTTTTAAAAACCTGTATCGAAGCTGAAATTGCTACATCATAATTTTACTACAAGAATAAGCTTTCACAATTATCTAGGGTATGGTAGTTCTTAACAGATAATCACAAATACTGCAATAAATATAGAAAAAAACAATGACAAAAAATAAGTTTGAAATCAAACTTAGTATGGGATTCTGAAGCTATGGAAAAAGATAAAAGAAGATCTGAAATTCTGAAAAGAGAACAGACTTTTAGGTGAACAGTAGTTCACCTGTACTTTGTCCCTCTGTCCTGGGTGGAAGTCAGCCTGTAGAGAAAGTGACAGGGGTGAAAATAAAAGATACAGATGTTTCTCCAACTCTATTTAGACCTGGGATGTTGCCTGGGAGGTGAAGTGAGGGACTAAAATACTCAAAATTCCAAGGAAAATTATCTTGAGAGGGACAGAAAATGCTTTTTTTTTTCCCATTCAGATGCAGAGGTGTCATTGTATAAATTTACCTTGTAACAAGAGGTGTAACTCACCTTCTCTCCTGCCCAGAGAAGCGCCGTCATCTGTCAGACCAGTGTGAGCATGAAGGACAATGACTAAAATGCCTCTCTAAACTGGTTTTACCAGAAAGGCAGACAACCTGGCACCTTATCCTCAGGCTCCCCACTTACAGCCCAAGGAAACCCTGAGCTCTGTATCAGTGAATCTGACAGTGAACTCACTGTCACCATCAGTGTCTTGGAGACTGATTATGGCACTGCCATTATTGCTGTGGTGGCAGAGGGACAGACTCTGCTTAACAATTAGCAGCCTGCTGGTCCTCGTGATGTTGCTGATTACGACTATCTAAAACCCGAGCTGCCTTACGTGGTAAGTACCAGCCACACAGGAACACGTACATATGCATTATAATTCAGCACTGCAGTGGCACTGGCTGCATCTGAGTGCCCAATAACCACCTGTGGTTCACAGTTACCATATTGGACAGCACAAATGTAGACATCATCATTACAAGAAAGTTAATTGGTCTATAGGATGACTAAACAGTAACCCCTAAATTCATTTATGGAAGCCCCATTGCCAGTGAGGTCTTATTTGGAGATCAAGTCTATAAGAATACAGTTAAGGTGAACTGAGGCCAGAAGGGTGGCTACTGATCTAATAGGACTGGTGTGTTAATGAAAGAGACACCAGAGAGTTCTCTTTGTTCTTGCTCACAGGCCATGTTGGTCTGGAGGATGAATTTGAACCTCAGGTTGTTGTAGCTCAGAGCACAAACCTCACCAGATCTTAGTCCAGATGCCTGGATGGTCCCAGATGCTTCCCAGATGGTGCAGTTGCACTGGTTCTCAGAGCCGCTCTGGAAGAGTTTTGGGGACGGGTGGAGTGAGGCTGGGCAGAAAGGGCTAGACAAGGAGGCCTCTGGCATTATGCCCTTCAGCTTTCTCCAGAAACTTTTCCTAAAACTATGGCTGGCAGGTGGTATGGTGGTTAAGGGCACTGAACTCCCACATGGCGAGCCATGGATCAAGTCCTAGACTCGCGGTTTGTTTTCTCACTTTCTCTCTCATGCGCTCTCACTCTGTCCCTGGCTGGTCAAATGAAAATAAATAAAAATAAATAATAAAGTTAAATAAAATAATTCTTTTTTTTTAAAAAAAAAATACTTTTCCTAAAAAATACATTTTTGTGGATACACCTCTCATGGATCACTGAATCTGGCCCTTAGCTATCTAGTGATTTGTGTCTTTCTTAATTTCTAGATGTCTGTTCATCTTTTGTTCTCAACTAGATGAGGAATTAAATTTTGTTATCAACAAAACCTGGTCTGTGGATGGACGTAATAGAATCACCTTCATGAAAACAGTGAAGAGATTTATGCTCAAAGCTCACTAGGACCCAGCATCAAGGAAAAGACAGTTAGATGGCAATGCAACCCCTCAAAAATCAAGAGAGAGACTAGGCCTTAGAAATACTAAGAAAGTGGGATCATCAGGTGGCATGCAAGTTAAGGTGTTAGACACATCCACATAGCCAACCACAGTTCAAGTTCCAGACCTGGTGGTTTCTTTCTCACTCTCGTTCTCTGGTCAAATTAAAATAAATGAATAAATAAATAAAATTTAAAAAATAATTTTTTAAATTTTTTAAAAATTAAAAAAAAATACTAGGAAAGTAATAGAATGATACTGTCCCATTATCAACAGGTAGCTCATAAAGTATGAAGGGGGTCTCTATGGTGACCGGGGACACTTGAAGGAGTTTCCAGTGGGCTTATTGTGGAGAAAACCCACTGTGTGTTCTGAGCTCTGAGACTGGAAACCTGGCCGCGCTCCTCCCTCCTGTCTTGTCTGGCCCACAAGAGCCCATCTTCAATGAACTAAAGAGTAACCCCCAAATTCATCTGTGGAAACCCCATCCCCAGTGTGGCCTTATTTGGAGATTGAGTCTATAAGGACACATTTAAGGTGAACTGAGGCCAGAAGGATGGCTACTGAGCTAATAGAACTAGTGCCTTAATAAAAGAGACACCAGAGAGTTCTCTTTGTTCCTGCTCACAGGCACCAAGAAAAGGCTGATAAGGACAAAGCAAAGGTGACCACCTGCAATCCAGGATGAGGTCTTGTCTAGAAACCAAACCTGCTGGACTTCATCTTAGACTTTCCAGACTCTAGAAATGTGAAAATGGATTTCTCCAGGTTTAGCCATCCAGCCTCTGATACCACGGTGTAGAAACCCATGTTGTCCGATACACCATCCCGGCTCCTCTGAGCCAGATCAGCCTCCAGAGACTCTCTGTGGACATGGGACCAGCTGGGCTCTTTCTCCTCCTGCTGTTTTAAATTTCAGGAAAGGAAGGAGGATGGAGATTCATGTTTAGTTTGTTTCCATAAATGCAAATGTCTCCATGAAGAGAAAGTGTTAGCCTATTCTGTTTTATGATCAGAATTACATCTAATGAATGAACTTTTTTTTAAGTTTATAAATGTTATTCATGGTAAAGTCTGTGTGCATGGTGGTGGGGGGAGAGAAAGCAAGAATTACATCCAACAGGGTCTCATCATGCCATATTTCCATTTCCCTAGCTAAACACCTCCTCAGGGCTCCTGGGTGTGTGCACACACATGTAGAGTAATTTCAAGTGGACTCAGGGATTTGGAAACACACGTGGTCATGTGACTTCTAGCACTGCAGTTCAGTTAACTAGCAACTTTGCCAATCCTTCCTTGGCATTAATGTTTGGGGATGTTTTTACTTGTTCCACAACATCTCTAACCACAAAGGGTGGCAGATGGGTGAGACCAAGGTTTACCTCTTAGCCTAGCTGGCTGCAGCTGCATGAGTGTGCTCAGAAAAACCTCTCAGCCATTGTCAGAATTATGAGAAATAAAGCATTGTTTACAGTTTTTGTATTCGGAGTGCTCTGTTATGTAGAAATAGATAATGGGACCATCAGTAATTAAATCAATCTAAAACATCTGTTCAGACCATAACTAAGCTCTAATCCCCTTCCATCTTTTCCTCTGTGTAGATGTGGTTTCAATGCAAGGTAATAGCTCTTCAACCTGAACCCGCTTCACTAAATGAGAGAACACATACTGAACAGATGGGTATCTGTACTGCGGGCTTTTTATCTCTCTCATCTGTGCTCCTGCAGGAGGAGGAGTAGTTCTACCAGAGAAGGCACCTCCAGCCCTAAAAGCATATTTCCGATTTAGAATCAATAACTATGAGAGACCAGCTCAGGTGCTACTGTTTGTAAATCACCCCAACATCCCCAGCTTCCTCTCCATAGACGGCACAGAAGAGGTCAAAGCCTGAGTCACTTCCCCAGAACTTGGAAGGGGTTAGAGCAACCTAGACAGAAGCCTGAAAAATGAGCAGCCTCAGTCCCTGGGAGACCAGAACCCCCTCCATGAGTTCCAATATCTCCTGGGGCTTCTGTAGGCACCAGGCACGGAGGTACCTTCCTCTGTGCTGCTTCTGCAGGTGATGGGGACAAAGTGACCTCGGAATGCTGCAAGGGCTCAGGAAACTGAGGCAAGAGGATCTGCCCTCTGCAGTCTGCAAGGACACTCCGTCCAGACAGCACGTGTCATCCTTAAACATGGCATAAATGAGTGTCTCTGATGTTCTATGGGCTTTCACTCAGTCCAGGAATCCACACAGACATGTTGCTAATGTATCCTGAGACACAGAGAATACAAGTGCAAAACATCTCAACCCTGTGGGCCCAATGTGTGGATCCCTCCTTCACAGCCTGAACAGAATCCCAGTGAGCCTCCAGAGAGGGGGGGCATGCACTGGGAGCATGGACAGAGCACTCTTTGGTCCTCACGGAATCAGGACATTTTCAGGCTGCTTAAGGCTCTGCCCTGTTGTTTGCCTTGGGTTCTCTGTCTCTGTTTTCTGATGAGTTAAGGCAAAATGGCTGTACATCCTACATTGTAATTTCTTGAGCAAGTTATCCTTGTGTCTGGCTAAAGAGCACACTCATGACCTGCAGTGAGAAGTGTGCTCAGCCAGAAGTGGTGGTCCAGGAAGCTCATCTCAGAGCGTCGGTAGAACTTGCTGCTCTGGATCTAAGAAAGGGGAAGATACTCTTAGGGCTGAACTGGAATTGAGACCTATTCCAGGGGTAAGTAAGCAGAGTTTCCCTGAAAGTCAATTTGCATGTCTGAGTCCCAGAATCAGAGCTCCTCTTCTGGGCCCTGCAGCTTCAGGCAGAATAGTCTTGATAGAGAGGGCTCTATTCCCACAGAGCCTAAGGCTGACTAGAGATTTCTCCACAAGATAGGACTGAGGTCACCATGGAGCCAGCTAGAGGTCAGCAGACTGGTAATTCCACATCCTATTCTTACAGAGCAGGAGGAACTCAATCTGTCTTCTGCTCTAATCAGATGCCATATTAACCAGTGGCTGAAGTTCACACAGAGTAGTCAGTTAACTAAGGACTGACGAAGCAAAGCTTCATCTGTATTTCCAGCCTTTTTCCATTGTTTGCATTACTACCTGAGCTCTGCCTCCTGTCAGATCAATGGCAGTATTAAATTCTCACAGGAGTCCCCAGATAGGACCACCTGGTTGCAGGAAAACAAACTCAGGCTCCTACTGATTCTGCATTAAGGGGAGTTTGTTAGCAGCTATTTCATTGTAGAGTACAATGTAATGATAATATGGCAGTAAAGTGCACAATTAATGTAATGTGATTGAGTGATCCCCAAACCATTCCCCACCCACCCACCATGGTCCATGGAAAAATTGTCTGCCACAAAGAATTTTTGGTCTCTGGTGACAAAAAGATTGGGGGCTGCTGTCTTGTATTATAGAGATGATTAAAATAATATTTATATTTTAGAGATTTCTCTCATCTCCAGAGCTAAGATACTCCCAGAAAAATGGGCTCTTCAACAAATCTTTCAAATATTTCAAAATGTCTTTTGAACCTAATTGAGAAAAGTACAATGAAAATTATAGTCATTTCCATACCTTGGACAATTTCCTATCACTCTGTACCAGATGTACTGTTTAATGTATAAAAACGGTTAATAATGGAAGGCACTGGTGCACCCTTTTGTGTCAGGCTTCATACCCACCACCCATGATGGCTGATGCTGCAGAGTGCTGAAGGTACTCGGGGCCCTGTCCGTGCTGTGAGAGCTGACTCCTGTTTCTAGAGCTAGATGCTTCTACGGTCTTGGCTCCATCGTCCCTCCTCCCATCACGCCAACATCCCTTTCCGTGGTCACATCTCTCTGACCCTATTGTAAAGACTCTTGTTATGTTGGTCAGACCTAGATAATTCAGAATAATCTTCAGATCTCAAAATCCTAAATTAGTCACATCTACTAAGTTCCTTTTGACATATAAGGCAACATTCGTATGACTCAGAGATTAGGATGCAGTTATCTTTTGGGTCAGGGCATTATTCATTCCTCTTTCAGCTCTTATCACCACCACTACTATTGTTCTGCACAGTTGTATTAAAAACAAAACAAAATGAAGCAAAAACACAAGACACCTGTAGTCTAGTGGTAAAGGAGCTGGATTTCAAATGAACAACCATGGTTTGAATCCCAGCCCTGACAACCTGAAATACATGCCAGCATTTGTGCATGCATGCCCCAAAACCCAACTAAACGGAAAAATAGAGGAGAAAGAATTGTGGTACGACAATGTCCCATGCAGGGTGGAGGGAGGGTGGGAACCTCTCCCTCTCTTTCTTTCTGTCTCTCTGTTTCACTCTGGCAAGTGCACTCACTCTCTGGTAATTTTGTTTTTTTTTTTTTTTCTTTTGGAGAGGTTTTTGCTATAGGACACGTGTGCTCGCCAGACAGAGAGAGAGAGATAGAGAGACAGAAAGTGAGAAATCACCCCCCAGAGGGGATGGCCACACCACAATCCCTTCTCCTCCATACTCCTCTTGGGATCTTGGGCACGCACACACGCCCAGCCACCGGGTCCGGGACTCAAACCGCGGTTGACTACATGGGAGTCCAGCGACATAGCCATTACGCTAACTTCTGGTGCCACTCTCTGGTAATTTTAAAAAATCACAAGACATATTTATAAAGCAAAACACCTGGAAGATATCTAAAATTTGAGCACCCTAATATGTGGGACTTTTTTCGGGGCTGGGGGAGGTTTTCACTATAGGACATATATGCTTGCCATAAACACAGAGACACAGAGAGGTAGAATACAAGAAATAACACCTCCCCCCTGGAGATGTTCACTCCAAAGTCTCTTCTCTACCATTCTCCTCTCAGGATTTTGGGCACCCACACACTCATGCCCATCTTGAGTTTCAAGGCACAGAGTCCAGGACTTGAACCACCATTAGCTGCATAGGAATCCAGTGCCTTGACTGGATACTATGCCATCTGTTGGACCCTTATGTGTGGGTTTCAATGGCTAGAAAATTCTTATTCCACTATAAGGAAGATTGCAATGGCACATAGCTATTTATTAAAGGCTTCTTCAGTTTTTCTCTCTCTCTCTTTTTTTTTTGACTCAAAAGAAATGTATTTTCATTTATATCTCTTTTAGAAAGATTGCCGAAAGTAAATTAAATCCTTCCTAAATTTTCTATGTATCAATAAGAAATGGCATGAATTCAGACCACAAGTAGCCTCCAAGAATAAAAATTCATCTGCTGTCATGGATTGGGTCTAATGGAGAAAAGGATTCTTGTGAAGAGTATATTTATAAGGTACAAAAATCTCAGAGAGGGAAAGAATAAATTGAGACTGAGTAGAGAAGGTGACTGGTAAAGGGCAGCTCAGCAAACCAGCTACTTTTTTTTTTTTTTTTTTTTTTTTTTGAGAGGTTTTTGCTATAGGGCGCGTACTCTTGCCAGAAAGACAGAGACAGAGAGACAGAAAGCGAGAAATCACCCCCCAGGGAGGATGGCCATGCTGCAATCCCTTCTCCTCCATTCTCCTCTCAGGATCTTGGGCATGCACGCACACGTGCCCGGCGTGAGTTTAAGCCACCGGGTCCGAGACTTGAACCACTGTCAACTACATGGGAGTTCAGCAACATAGCTATTATGCTGCTAGTCCCGCATATAATCTACTCCTGAGCCCTACTGAAGTTCAAATCTGGAAACACAAGAAAAATGCTTCTAGTTTATCCCACTTGAAAGGTGAGAGAGCTGAGGTGTGTATACACCTCCTCCTGTCAGCACCGATTGAGGCTGAGCTAGAAGATGCTTGTTCCAGTTCCAGACCCCGAGCTCTGCTCTGGATACAGGCAGAGCTGCCTTTATCAGCTTCAGAACAAGCACAAAGCATAGATAGAACCAGTAGAAGTCAGCAGAAGTAGAGTAAAGGGGAGAGTTTGAGGGTCCCAATAGTGACTCCTTATCTTTCCAGGAAGAAGATGTGAGATTTATATCCTGAGCCACATCTATCTGAAACTGAAGCCTAGGAACCAATTGTAATCAAGGTCCCCTGAAATTCAGCCCCCTATAGATAAGGAACAAGAGGTGTGTGCAAGGCAGCATCCCCCTAGTCATGCATGCAGTAATTCTCCCCAGAGACCCCCCGGTTCCAGGTGCTAACATTATGTCTCTGTTCCACATCATCTGCTGATGAATTAGGCTGGGACACCCAGGGCCAAGGCAGAGGTGGGAAATAAAGGGGTTCAAATTTATGTTGAGTTTTATTTGCATCCAAGATGCCATGCTCAATCACTAAAAAAATCTAAAAAGTGTCATTTCATTCTGCATACCAAAAATGTGCACCTAGTAACAGGTGCCCCCACTTTCCCAAAGTCTCCCCCTTCATCTGCTGCCCAGACAACTAGGCCCGAGAACAGCTGCATCTCAGCCCCCAGGAACATGCTGGTAAGGGTGAGCTCAGAATATCCCAGGTGATGTGATCCTGTTCTTCTCATTTGGAAAGAATTGGTTCTTGGTGCCTGGACTGATCCAGGGATTCAAGGTTACCCTAATTTGCTGCTAGAGATGCCGTCAGAAACAGTGACTTTGTTAAAAAAAAAAAATCAAATTCTGTGTCACTAGTCAGCCCTGATTATTTCCTGGAGGGAAACACCACCAAATGTCAGAACGTTCGTAGAATATACAGCTCTCTAATCAATGCCGAGGAGCACTCCCTACAGTACGTGGATGTTAAAGTGACCTCTAGGGGTCAGCAGTGACGTAGTGATTACACCAGGGACTAGCACAAGGTCCATTGCAGTTTGTGTCCAGACCCATTTGTTTGAAAATCATACCAGCACATGTGCATGCATGCCCAAGACTGAGGAGGAGAAGGAGGAGAAGGGATTGCAGCCTTGCAGTGGTCCCTGGGTTGATGCCCTACTTTCCCTCTCACTGTCTCTCTCTGTCTTTCTCTCACTCTCTCTCCAGTGACTGTATGTACTCTATGGCAAAAACCTCTAAAAAGAGAGAGAAAGTGTGGGAGGCTGTGCACCAGCCAGTCTGCCGAGGTTTCTCAGAGAGCAAACAATTGCCATGATTGGTTTCCTCAAAAAACCTAACCTTCGAAACCTTGCTCTGATTGGCCACTAGAATCCCTCAGATTTGCATATCCGGCACCTCATGATTGGTCCAAAAGCAACCAATCATAACCCACCGTTTACAACTAATCACGGCCCACCAGCGTGTATATAACCACGATGCCTAGCCCACAGTAGCCAGGCGACCAGGAAAACAATGAAGACGACACAGAAGACCAGGAAGACAACAACCCTGGAGAGCCTGAAGAGTTGAAACACCGCACAGTCTCCAGACGACCCTGAAGAGTTGTAACACTACATCGTCTCCGGACGACCCTGAAGAGCTGTGACACCACGTCGTCTCCATGCTGCTCACAATAGACGATGCAACCCTGAAGAGTTGTAACGCTGCGTCGTCTCCGTGCTGTAATGTGCTGCCCACAATAAACAGACGACACTGAAGACACTGTGTCATCTCCGTGCTGTGACACTGCGCCGCTTGTCCCGGCTCTCCCTCCAGAAAGAAAGATAAAACCATATGATCATTTCAATTGATGCAGAGAAAGCACCTGATAAAATATGACATCCCATCAAGATTAAGACTCCCAGCAAGATTGGTATAGAAGGATCATTTCTCAACACAATAAAAGCCATCTATGAAAAGCCTGCAGCTAATACTATACTGAATGGAGGAAAGCTAAAACCTTTTCCACTAAAAGCTGGTATTAGACAAGGCTGCCCACTGTTTTTAATACAGTGCTGAAAGTCTTAGCTAATGCAATCAGAAAAGAAAAAAATATAAAGGCATTCAAATAGAGAAAGAATGGTTTAAAATATATTTATTTGCAGATGACATGATGGTATAGGTAGACAATCCTAAAGTTTCCATAAAAAAAAAAAAAAAAAAAAAAATTAGACAAGGCTGCCCACTGTTTTTTAATACAGTGCTGAAAGTCTTAGCTAATGCAATCAGAAAAGAAAAAAATATAAAGGCATTCAAATAGAGAAAGAATGGTTTAAAATATATTTATTTGCAGATGACATGATGGTATAGGTAGACTTCTCGAAGTAGTAAATGAATACTGTACAGTGGCAGACTACAAAATCAACATCCAAAGATCCATAGCATTTCTATATACTAACAAGCTGAATGAAGTATATCTGAAGAAATGAATCCCTTTTACCATAGTCAAAAAATGCATAAATTACCTAGGAATAAACATAACTAAAGAAGTCAGAGACCTTTGCAAAGAAAACCATGAAAATATTTTAAAAATATATTAAAAAGGACACAAAAAAGCAGAAGGGCATCCCATGTTCCTGAATTGGAAGAATTAATATAAGCAAAAGAGAAATTCTACCCAAATTAATTTACATATTTAATGCAATTCCAATCAAATTACCAGAGACATTTTTCATAGATCTAGAAAAGACAATCATAGAATTTGCCTGGAATCATAACAGGCCTTATATTGCTAAATCAATCCTGTGTAAGAAGAGTAGAGTGGGCAGTATATCATCCCTGACCCCAAAATGTACTATAAAGTTGTGATTATCAAAACAGCATGGTATTGGCACACAAACAGGTGGACCACTGAAATAGAATGGAGACCCTAGGAATAAACCCCTAAAAAACCAGCCAACTGATTTATGAGAAAGAATACCAGTCAAATCATTTGGAAAAGGAAAATTTCTTTAACAAATGGTGCTATAAAACTGGGTATCCACCTGCAGAAAGATTAAACTGAATCCCCATCTTTCACCAACAACAAAAATCAACTCAAAATGAATCAAACATCTGAACCTAAGACCCCAAAGTAAAAGTGGAAAACACTGGGGAAACTCTAGGAGACATTGAGGTAGGCAAAGAATTCTTAAATAAGACTCTCAAAGCAGGGGAAATAATCCCTAAAATAAACAAGTGGGACTATATCAGATTAAGAAGTTTCTTTTATTTTTCTCTTGGAGAGGTTTTTGCTATAGGGTGCGTGTGCTCACCAGAAAGAGAGAGAGAGAGACACAGAGACAGAAAGCAAGAAATCACCACCCAGGGACGATGGCCATGCCACAATCCCTTCTCCTCCACTCTTCTCGTGGGAACTTAGACACACATGTACTCGCGCCTGACATGAGTTTAAGCCACCAGGCCTGGGACTCCAACCATGGTCGACTACATGGGAGTCCAGCGACATAGGCATTATGCCAACTGCAGGTCGCAAGATTAAGGAGCTTTTGTATAGCAAATGACACAGTAATTACTGTGAATCAACAACCCCCAGAATGGGAGAGTATTTTTGTAAAATATACCTTAGATAAGGGACTGATTACCAGAATACACAGGGAACTCAAGCAACTTACCAGGTAAAAAATGATTAATCCAATTAAAAGATGGGAAAGTGAGCTGAACAAAAATCTCTCTAAGGAAGACATATGAACAGTCAGAGAACATATGAGGAAAGGCTTAACATCCCTTATCATAAGGGAAATGAAGATTGAAACCACAATAATATACCACCTAATCCCCGTCAAAATGGTGAAGATTAAAATTTTTTAAAAAATGGTATGTGTTTTTGGGGTTGTGGTGTAAGGGGAACACTCTTACACAGTTAGTGGGAATGTAAATTAGTCCATTCACTGTGTAAAATAATATAGAGGTTCCTCAAAGATCTACAAATAGAACTACCATATGATCCAGCAATCCCACTCCTGAATATCTACCCAAAACACAGTAGAATGCTCAGTTGGAAAAGCACTTGCACATCAATGTTTATTGCAGCATTATTCACAATGGCTAAGACATGGAGCCAATCCAAATGTCCACAAACAGATGAATGGATTGAAAAAGTGTAGCAAATATATTCTAAGGAATACTATTCAGCCATAAAAAAAGACTGATATTTGATAGAAAAAGGTCAAATATATGGAAGATCTATTGCTGAGTGAAGCAAGCCAGGCTATGAAAGAGAGATATTGTATGTCTCCACTTAATATATACTGATTGTTTGCACTCAAAGACTCAGAGACTGAAAGATTATAGGACATAAAAGTGATGAAAATAATTATAAATGATAGAGACCATGTGAAAGAAGAGTGGGAGAAGGGAAGAGTACAGGGAAGGAAATCAGGAAGAAAAAATAGAGAGGCAAGACATTTATGGGACACAGAAATGGTTTACTACCTGTTGATGATAACGTGTGTTATATTCTCAACTGGACTGGTCTGAGATGTGTTTCATGGTTTTCATGTTGGGTAAATTATCTTTACAAACCAAATTATGTATTGTGATTGAATGTTTAAAAAAATTAAGAATAATTAAAAAAATTAAATCTAAAAGAAAAAGTGGTGTGGTGGTTACAGTGGCTGCATCCCACATGACTCATTTCAGTTTGAGTTCCAGACCTGGCAGCTTGAAAATCATACTGGGTATATGTGCATGCATACTCAACATCCCAGGGGGAAAATGAAGCAATAAGGATTGCAGTGTGGCCATTTCCCCTGGGAAAAATTTCTCACTTTCCATTTCACTGTCTCTGTCTCTGTCTTTCTCCAGTGAACATACACACTCTATAGCAAAAACCTGAAAATAAAATAAATAAATAAATAAAAGTAACACAAGGATTGGAGACAAAATTGTTGTAGGAAAGGTGACTGGACATTTCAAACTTATCCAAGATTGAAAATAATGACTTTCAATTCATCTCTCCTTCCCACCCCTACTCATCTCTGGACTTCAGGTTTAATGCTTGGGACTTTAAGACAAACTTGCACCCCTCCCTACTCCATTCAAAGACCAATTCAAGCCAGTGTCATTACCAGACACCAGGCTGCCTGTAACTGCAGGCCCTGACAGCCAGACTTGTCACCTATCCACCACCCCTTCCCCACTTGCCTTTGGATTCTCAGTACTTCAGTGTATTGAATAGTGTGCAGCGCATGTTGTGAGCCAAACTATTTTTTCTTTGCTCCTGAGGTGAAGCTTATTAGCTCAGTTGGAGCCTCACCACTCCTCAGAAACAGGGAAGACTTTGGGTCACCCCAGGACCAGTGACAACAATGGTTGGTACTGGTGAGTAACAAGGAGGCAGACCAGAAGAGAGATCACCAGTTTTCTAATCCTGCACACCTTTTAACACTCAGAGATACATTGAATAAATTAGGAAAGAATGTACAGATCACCAGAGGACTAGGCACAATCACAGAGGCTCAAGAAATTGAGCAACCAACAAAATGCCTCTTCCCCAAGGGAAATCATCAAGCCCACATCATCCACAGTCAATACAATGGATGTCGTGGATATGTCAGATAAGCAATTCAGAATGTTTATAGTGAACAAACTAATTGAGATGCAAGAGAAAAGAGTCAATGAGCTCCAGAAGATAAGGAAGTCCTTTTATGATTTGAAAGAAGAAATAAACACCTTAAAAAAGAACCAGATGGAACTTCTAGGGATGAAGAATATGATACAGGAAATAAAAACCTCTCTCAAAAGTATTAAAAGTAGATTAGATCAGGCAGAAAATCGAATCTCGAATGTAGAATACAAAACAGCAGACCTAGAAAAGGGATCAGGAAGATTGAGAAAACAATAAAAAACAATGAGGATCATATGTGAGGAATACTGGATATCATCAAGTACCCCAACATCTGGATAATTGGTATCTCAGAAGAGGAAGAAAATAATGACATCGATAATGAAATATCATGAAATCCTATAAGAAAACTTTCCAAACTTAGAGAGGCATTCAAATATCCAGACCTAAGAAATACATAGGACACCAAATAGAATCAACCCAAGAAGATCCTCTCCAAGGCACATCATAGCCAGATTGGCAAAAACAACAAAGACAAGATACTACAGCTGGAAGAGGGAAACATCAGGTTACTTACAAAGGTCACCCCATCAGGCCAACATCAGACTTCTCAGTGGAAACCATGCAGGAAAGAAAAGAGTGGGGAAATATAGTCAAAGTGTTGAATGAAAAACAATTTCAACCAAGAATACTATGCTTAGCAAGATTATCTTTCATATGGGAAATAAAAGATAAAAAACATTCTCATATTAACAAAATCTGAAGGAATTTACCAACTCCAGATCAGCTCTTCTAGAGGTTCTGAAGGGAGTGCTATACCAGAAAAACTAAAAAGTCAGAGGGAGAGTTATAAGAGAACAAAAAGCAACCAAGAAAATGGCTCACTTAATGATAAGAACAGGTCCAGAAAAATTGATAATAACATTAAATGTCAATAGATTAAATTCTTCAACTAAGAGATGCAGACTGGCCAAATGGGAAAAAAAAATTCTATCTGTTGCCTACAAAAAGCACACCTTATGGATAAATACATACACAGACTAAAAGCGAAGGGTTGGAAAAAGATATTCCATGCAAATGGAAATCAAAAAAAGAGCTGGAGTTGTGATATTGATTTCAGACAAAATAGGCTTCAAGACAAAGACTGTAAGAAGAGACAAAGAGGGAACTATATAATAGTAAATGGGGTAATCCAGCAAGAAGACATAACGCTTATAAATATCTATGTAACCAACTCAGAAGCACCTAAATAGGTGAAGGAAAGACTGCTGGAGCTAAAAGGAGAGATAGGGAGAAACACTACAATTGTTGTGGATCTCAACACCTCATTATCTCCTTGAGACAGATCTTCTAGGCAAAAAATAGAGAGATATAGGATCTAAATTATACTATAAATCGAATGGACTTGATAGATATCTATAGAACTTTCCACCCTAAGACCACAAAATATACATTTTTCTCACTCCAGCATGGAACCATTTCAAAGATTGACCATATGATAGGACACAAATCAAGCCTTTAAAAATTCAAAGGCATAGAAACTATATCCAGCATCTTCTCTGACTATGATGGAATTAAACTCAAGGTTAATTTCAAGAAACACCCTTGAAAATACACAAACATATGGAAACGAAACAACTTACTTCCGAATGACTTCTTAACTATTAAATAAATTAAGTCTGAAATCAAAAAATTTATGGAAACAAATAATAATGAGTACACAAGTTTCCATATTCTATGGGACACAGCAAAAGCAGTCATAAGAGGGAAATTCATAGGAATTAGTGTGCATAAGAAAAAGATGGAAAGGTGGCAAATAGACAATCTAACATCATGCCTTAGGGAATTGGAAAAACAACAACAAAACAAACATGCCAGATAAAAAGAAATAATAAAGATTTGATGGGAACCAGCAGTTAGCGTAATGGCTATGTCGCTGGACTCCCACGTATTCGACCACGGTTCGCCTCCTGGACGCCTTAAAACTCATGCCGGGCATGCCCAAGATCCCGAGAGGAGAATGGAGGAAAAGGGATTGCGGCGTGACCACCCCCCCCTGGGGGGTGATTTCTCACTTTCTGTCTCTAATGTCTCTCTCTGTCTGTCTGGCAAGCGCACATGCCCTATAGCGAAAATCTCTCCACAAAAAAAAAAAAAAAAAAAAAAAAAAAGAAAGAAATAATAAAGATTTGAGAAGAAATAAATGAAATAGAAATAAATGAACCATACAGAATTGAAAGCTAAAGCTGGCTTTTTGACCAGATTAACAAGATCGACACACAATTGGCTAGACTGCTAAAGAAAATGAAAGAAGGAAACCAAATAAGTCAAATACGTGATGAAACAGGCAACATTACAACAAACATAATAGAAATATAAAATATCATTAGAGGATACTACAAGCAACTATATGCCAACAAGAGAACATGGAGGAGATGGAAAATTCCTGGATGTATATAATCTACCAAGATTGAATCAGGAGGACATAGAAAACCTGAATAGACCCATAACAAGCCAGGAGATTGAATCAGTTATAAATATTCTCCCAACAACAAAAAAGCCCAAAAACTTTTAAGGTAGTCAACCATGGTTCAAGTCCCGGACCCAGTAGCTTAAACTCATGCCAGGCACATGTGCGTGCATGCCCAAGATCCTGAGAGGAGAATGGAGGAGAAGGGATTGCGATGTGGCCATCCCCTCTGGGGGGTGATTTCTCACTTTCTGTCTCTCTGTCTCTCTCTGTCTGTCTGGCGAGCGCACACGCCCTATAGCAAAAATCTCTCCAAAAATAAAAGTCATTTCTCAACACAATCAAAGTTATCTATGAAAAACCTGTAGCTGAAATTATACTAAATGATGAAAATCACAAAGCTTTTCCACTAAAAACTGGTACTATGCAAAGGTACCCACTTTCTCCATTGCTTTTTATTATAGTGCTGGAAGTCTTAGACAATGAAATCAGAAAAGAGAACAATATAAAAGGCATTCAAATAGGGAAAGAACGGTTGAAAACATCTTTATTCACAGATGACATGATGGTATACTTAGAAAACCCAAAGGTTCCCATAAAAAAAAAAAAAAAAAAAAAAAAAAAAAAAAAAAAAAAAAAAAAAAAAAAAAAAAAAAAACAACTTCTTGAAGTAATAAGTGAATATAGTAAAGTGGTATGATACGAAATCCAAATCCAAATCCAAAATCTATAGCATTTCTATGTATGAACAAGTTGAACGAAGTAGAGCTGGAGAAAGGAATCCCTTTTACCATAGCCACAAAATGTATAAATACCTAGGGATAAACCTAAGGAAGTCAAAGACTTTTACAAAGAAAACTATGAAAATCTTAAAAAAGATATTGATAAGGACATAAAAAAGTGGAAGGACATACATGTTCCTGGATTGGAAGAATTAACATAATCAAAATGGCAATTCTACCCAAATTAATCTACATATTTAATGCAATTCCAATCAAAATACCAGAGATATTCTTCACAGATCTAGAAAAGACAATCATAGAATTTGTCTGGAATGATAAAAGACCTCGTATTGTCAAAGCAATCCTGTGCAAGAAGAGTGGAGTGGGAGGCATATCACTTCCTGATCCCAAGATATACTATAAAGCTGTGATCATCAAAACAGCTTGGTATTGGCACAAAAACAGACATGTGGACCAATGGAAGAGAATAGAGACCCCAGAAATAAACTCCAAAGCTTACAGCCAACTGATTTTTGAACAAAGGAATTCCAGTCAATTCATTGGGAAAAGGAAAACCTCTTTAGTAAATGGTCCTGGAAAAACTGGGTATCCACTTGCAGAAAGATGAAACTAAGCCTTTATCTTTCACCATTAACAAAATTCAAATCAAAATTGATCAAAGATTTGAACCTAAGACCTCAAAATATAAAACTACTGGTGGAGGGACCAGCAGTTAATGTAATGGCTATGTTGCTGGATTCCCACATAGTCGATCGCGGTTTGAGTCCTGGACCCGGTGGCTTAAACTCACGCCAGGCGCGTGTGCGTGCCTGCCCAAAATCCCGAGAGGAGAATGGAGGAGAAGGGATTGTGACAAAACAAAACTCACGCCAGCCATGTGTACATGCATGCCCCAAATGCCAAGAGGATTGGAAGAGAAGGGATTGCAGCATTGTCATTCCTGCTGGGGGGAAATTCTTTCTTTTTGTCTCTCTGTCTCTCTTTGTCACTCTGGTGAGTCATGTGCTCTATAGCAAAAAATCTGCCTAAAAATTGGTATGGCCTACAACACCGGTGGGTGGATCATGGCACTGACAAAAAATAGCCTGGGAGCTTTTATGAGGTGCTGGAGAAAATGTGCATCTAGATCTGGGAAGTGGGTGGAGGGAGGCAACATAGCCATTACGCTAACTGCTGGTCCCTAGCATTTATTTTTAATTCAGCTAGTATGAAGGAAGTCAAGAGATTTATTTTTAAATCCATTATATAGTAAGAGGGCCCTACTCTCCCCTCTTTCCACACTGCTGCACCCACCAGGGGATTTGCATACTGTCCCCCAGGGAGCACCTTCCCTTGCAAGTCTGAGATAAAAGTCAGCTCTGATCTCTGGACTGCCCAGGACTCCCCAGTTCAGCTCTCAGCATGGGGTTCCCTGCTCAGCTTCTGGGGCTGCTAATGCTCTGGGTCCCAGGTGAGGGAACAGAGGGCTGAAAGGGGAGAACAGGTGGGAGGGCGAGCTCTGCATCCCCTACTGCATCCCTTCCCACATGTACTCTGTCATGTGTGAGATGACACATGATATCCAGGATGGGGCATCTAAGGTTTAGATCTGTGACCATGAGGAAGGTTCCAGAAGGTACAAGAACTGTAGCGTGGTAAGGATAGTCACACAGAAATTGGGTTTGGTATAGGAGACTTAAAGAGGCCCCCTCATGGCTTGCAGATCTTGGATCCTTTTCAGAAATGGAGTATTTTGGTGTATCAATCAAAATGTCAAGATTATATAGCCTGAAATTTTTAAAATGTCAATGATGCTTGTATATAACCTTGCATTTCTCTCTCATTATTTCAGGCTCCAGTGGGGATGTTGTGATGACCCAGACTCCACTCTCTCTGCTCATCATTCCTGGAGAGACGGTCTCTATCTCCTGCAAGTCTAGTCAGAGTCTCCTACACAGTAATGGAAACACCTATCTGCACTGGTTGCTGCAGAAGCCAGGCCAGGCTCCACAAGGGTTGATATATGAGGTTTCTAACAAGGCCTCTGGGGTCCCAGATAGGTTCAGTGGCAGCGGGTCAGGGACAGATTTCACACTCAAAATCAGCAGGGTGAAGCCTGAGGATGTTGGAGTTTATTACTGCGCGCAAGTTACACATGCTCCTCCCACAGTGATACAGCCCTGAACACAAACCTCCCTGCTTAGAGTGGCCCAGCTGCCCTCATGTGCTGTCTGTCTGGGGAGCAGCACAGCAGCCCCTGAGCCCGTGTAAGAGGAAGGTGCTGGAGAGCTCAGGGCACTAGGTGGTTGCTGTCTGTGCCACGAGTGCCCTGCCCACAGCTCAGGCTCCAGCCATCTGTGGCCTCATTGACTGTTGCAGCCTCGGTCTGGAATCTAGAGCAGGAAGGAGGACAGGGTGGTCCTATCAAGGTGAAGGGATATAATCACCGGTCATGGTTCATAATGGAACTGAATAAAAACTCATCCTAATCTTTCCTCCCTCCTTAGATTTGTCAATTCTAATTAATCCGTGTAAATGACAGAAATGAACATGTTGAATATATCTTGAGTTTTATCAGTTTTTGGAGTTTTTTGTTTTTTGTTTTTTTTTGACCTGATAGCATATTGACTAATAATCCGATAATGATATTTTTCCACTCTCCACACTTCCTACTTTTCCTGTTTACCACCTGTTTCCCACTGTAAATATCAGAGAGATAGCATTCTACACACGCCATCCTTAGGAGGAGCTGTCTGAGGACAGCTAGGAAAGAAAAATCTTGGTTTCTGAGAATTCAAATAGACTTTTGTAAATTCATAGCAGATTCAAGACTCTAATGCTAAAATTCTTTGATTTGTGCAATTACTTATGGCTGATACAAAACAGTTTTTGACATTCTAAATATCACGTATTAAAACTAGGAACATAGGGCCAGCTCAATGACTTCATGGTTCAAGGAGCAGTATCCCACATGGACAACCACAGTCTGAATTCTGGACTCTGCAGTTTGAAAAACAAATCTGATGAACGTGCATATGTCTCCCAAAATCCCTGTGGGATGTTGAAAGTAGAATAATGAATTGCATTCTGACAGGTTCCCATTGGAGAGGATGCATTCTCCATCTCCCTCTTTCTCTCTCTGTCTCTTTTGGGTGAGAACACGTGTCCTCCAGTGACAAAAAAATTAAAATATAAAAAACATGAATAAGATGACCCAGAGCCCACACTACTGCATGTCCCACTTGAAGAATACAGCATGGTAATTTTTGACTTTAGAAATGAAAACAATAAAGGAATACAATGGATGTGAGCTTTGAAACAATTCTACTTTTTGGCTTACATATGGTGGAAGTGGGATAGTAGTGGGTGCTGTGGATTGCTGATAAACCTAAAACGAAGCCCAGATGTATTTTCTGTGAATAGTCACAGAGTTAAAGGGAACACTGCCTGACTTCCAAGGATTAGGCTTGTGCCCCTGCAAGTTTCATAGGAAAGTAGTGAATGGAGAAGGTGGTTAGGTCTGAAATCATCAGAGCTTATGTGAAGTGGCTGTGCAAAGAGAATGAAGGTCATGTAACCCAGTCCCATTCAACCAAGCACAGCTGAGAGCTAATACTTGTTCCACCCTGAGATGTGATCCAGCAGAGATCCAGTAGGTCTACACAAACAGGGGAGCAGTGGATATTGAGACCCATGTCCATGACTCAGATGTAAGTCAAAGATTTTCTGAGTAGTTTAGGGGTCTGGGGAGATACCTTGAGCAGTGGGGATGTTTCTGCCTTTCTAGCCCAGCACCCCCAGCCAGCCTGCTGGCTCTGACTTCAGAGAGTGTCCACTGAAAAGCACTGACCCTGTGTAGCTGCTGAGGCTCAGGTGGATTCTCCTTCCCCAGGTGGGTTCGTCTGTCTGCTCCAATAAGAGCCAATTCCAACTAAAAATTTGTCAAACACTGCAGGGGGACAGAAAGACAGGTGAACATCAGCTCTCCAGAAAGGGTTCTGTTCTCTGGAATTTTATATCACTGGATTTATTTCTCACATTGCCTTCTGATGTCTTTAAAACATAACTTTAAATTTTATATTTTTGTATCTTTTGCAGTGTTATTTTAGTCTTTTAGTGTCTGTTATTAAACCTGGGAATGGAGATTCCTTTCATTGTTTTAACCTAAATGATGTTTCTAAGATAACAACTTTGGTATATACTGTTTTAAAAGGGAAAGAAAAAATGTTGTTAAGTAACCAGTAAAGAAATTACTTTCCACAAGCCCCAGATCCTAAAATTCCAACAGGTTAGAAAACAGAGAACTGAGGAGGGAGGATTGTGGCATGACTGCACACCACGGAGAGGTGCTTTCTCCCTTTCCCTCTTTCTCATGTACTCTGTGGGAAATGAGGGGCTCTGTGTGTGTGTGTGTGTGTGTATGTGTCTGTGTGCGTGTGTGTGTTTGTGTGTATCTCACAAGCACGCTATATTCCTTGGACTCCATCTATTGCAGGTCTAGTCAGAGCTTCCCACACAGTGATAGAAACACCTGCTTTTTCACCTCTTCCTGCTCAAGTTAGGTCTTTCTTCACAGCTCCTGATCTAAAATGTTTACTACCAGTTCTCTGGCTCCCAGTCAGAACTAGTGACAGTGGTCAGAAGCAGTTTCACATTGAAAATGGGCAGTGTGGAGGTTGACGATACTGGGGTTATCATTGCATGTAGGCTCTGAAACACCTTCCCACTGCTCTGGCCTCATACCTCCCCACTTGGCATTAGTTCATATTTAATCCCCCAATAGTGCTTGTACAGCTCCCAGAGCTCAGCTAAATTCTCAGCTGCCCAGATATGTTATCTATGGAGCAGGCACCAGTGAGCAAAATGTCAGAGAACTCAGGGAAATATTTGCAGCTGAGGGATCTGGACCTTGAGTGTCTCAACTGCATCTCAGGCACCTTTTGTAAGACCTAGTCATCTGCAAAAGCCTTAACCTGGTAGGACCTGCAGGAGATTTGAGAGACATATCCATTGCCCAAGTGTCCACTAGGCAATGAGATAAGATGGAAAAGGAAGTTACATCAAAGCTTCTCTCTCCTCTCCTCTCCTCTCCTCTCCTCTCCTCTCCTCTCCTCTCCTCTCCTCTCCTCTCCTCTCCTTTTTAATTCATCGCAACCAGGTGGGCTTTATTTCAGTGATGCAAAGTTGGTTTAACATAGGCAAAACTATAAACTTAATACACTATATTAATAGAAAAAAGATAACAGCCATATGATCATTTCAATCAATGCAAAAAAGTATTTGACAAAATATGAAATTCCTTCATGATTAAGACTCAGAAAAATCTCTGTAGAACAGTCATTTCTCAACACAATAAAAGCCATCTATGGAAGAAGACACCTTCATGGCTCCTGAGAACTAGTGATTTCAAGGGATTAAGAGAAATGAAGATTTTCCACTGATAATTCAGCCTCCAGCCCACAAACTCGAGTGGAGAGGCAAGGGGACAGGCCTTCAGAATGACACCTTCATGGCTCTTGAGAACTAGTGATTTGGGGCGGTGCTTGTGCACCACATGATTTTCTACTTTTTGCTTTTAAAAAAATTTCTTTTTAAATTTTTTTTTTTAGTTTTTTTCTCTTTTTCTCTGTTTCTTTGTTGTTGCTGCTGTTGTTTCTCTCTCATCCAGATAATTGGCATTCCAGAAGGCAAAGAGCCCATAAGGGCATTGATAATCTATTCCATGAAATCCTGCAAGAAAACCTTCCAAACCTAGAGAGGCACTCAAAAATCCAGTACCAAGAAATACAAAGGACCCCAAATAGAATCAACCCAAGATCTTCTCCAAGACACATTATAGCCAGACTCACCAAAACCACAGACAAAGACAAGATACTAAGATTGGCAAGAGAAAAACATCAAGTTACCTACAAAGGATATCCCATCAGGCTAACAGCAGACCTCTCATCAGAAACAATGCGAGGAAAGAATGGGAAAATATATTCAAAATGTTAAGAGAAAAGCAATTTCAGCCAAGAATACTGTAGTCAGCAAGATTATCTTTCATGTGGGAAGAAAAGAAAAAAAACATTCTTAGATAAACAAAACCTGAAAGAATTTACCAGCACCAGACCAGATCTCTAAGAAGTTATCAAGGGAGTGCTATATCAGAAAAATTAAATACAGACACACAGAAATAAGAGTTCTAAAACTAAGAAAGTGGCCAGCTTAATCATAGGGACAAGTCTGGAGTTGAATATTATATCCCAGAATTTAATCGGAAAAATTGAACCACAACAGAAGATAAAGTACATGAGACTGAATTGGTGAAGTATAATTTTATGACTTTTGAGTAAAATATTGCTGATTTTCTTCTAGACATTGTTATCTGGTTGTAAGGATTTATGTCCTGTCTTGAGATATGGATAGGTTCATGTACCTACCATTTGAACAGAATCCTAACCTGTTTCCTGGCTTTTAGCAAAGTTCCTTAGCATTTCTTTGATTTAAGTTAAAATTGGTTTTCTTAATAGTACCAAGTGAACTTGCTACTGAAAGTAGTTAGATTATTTAAGAAATTGTGTGATCAATACAATGTGGGTGGGAAAGGAATAGAAGACAATTGTAGATAGTGTGAGAAGAGGGTGGGAAAGGACAGGAGTCAGAAATACGGGTAAAAAAAATTCTAGAAACTAGAAATGGAAAAAAAAAATTTTTTTTTTGGAGAGGTTATTTTTTGCTAGAGGGTGCTTGCACTCGCCAGACAGACAGAGAGAGACAGAGAGACAGAAAGCGAGAAATCACCTCCCAGGGGGGATGGACACGCTGCAATCCCTTCTCCTCCATTCTCCTCTTGGGATCTTGGGCATGCACACACACGTGCCCGGCGTGAGTTTTAAGCCACCGGGTCCGAGACACGAACCGCGTTCAACTACATGGGAGTCCAGTGACATAGCCATCACGCTAACTGCTGGTCCCTAGAAATGGAAAATTTTTTATAATAATATGCATGATTAAGCCACTATGCAGTATATTCTGGATGGGAAATCACATTTTGTATGCTGTGATGATGCTTAGGGAAAGAATGTAAATTAAATTAAAAAAAAGTTTCAGAAAAAAAAAAAACTGAAACTGTTTTTCTTGCAATTAAAAAAAATGCATTAAAAATACCTATTCAATGACTGCAGTAAGATATATAGTCCTAGCTAGGTGCTACTTTATAGGATGTTAATTCTACTAACTGAGGCTTATGTCTAAAGTTGGACTTGTGTTCATGAATATATATATATATATATCAGTTGTGCTTGCTATAAAAATATTTATATTAATTAAGATCTTTAGTGACTCAATAAAATGTGTGTGGGGGGAATATAGAAAACAGGTTTTCCTCTTTGTTGGCATATAGTCACTCATAGTATCCTCTAATGATGTTTTGTATTTCTATTATGTCTGTTGTAATGTTGCCTGATTCATCTAAACTTTGATGTATCTGGTTTCTTTCTCTCTTCTTAATTAGTCTGTCTAATGGTGTGTCAATATTGTTTATATTTTCAAAGAAACAACTTTTGCTCTAATTTATTTTCTGTATAGTTCACATATCTTCTATTTCATTTATTTCTGCTCAAATATTTGTTATTTCTTTTCCTGGCATTTATTGGATTTTCCTGTTGTTGTTTTTCCAATTCCCTGAGGTGTGATGATAGGTTGTCCTTTTACTACCTTTCCATCTTTTTCTTTTGCACACTAATTTCTGTGAATTTCCCTCTTATGACTGCTTTTGCAGTGTCCCATAAATTATAGAAATCTGTGTACTCATTATCATTTGAATCTTTTGATTTCATTCTTAATCTCTTCAGTAGTCATGTTTCCATGTATTTGTGTATTTTTGAGGGTTTTTCCTGAGATTAATATCAAGCTTAATTCCATAATCATCAGATAAGGTGCTAGATATAGCTCCTATGCCTTTGACTCTCTGTAAAGGTTGGTTTTGTGCCCTATCATGTGGTCAGTCTTCAAGAAAGTACCATAGAGTGCTGAGAAAAATGTATATTTTGGGAGTTTTGGGTAGAAAATTCTACAGATGTCTATCAAGTCCATCTGATTTATGGTATCATTTAGGTCCAGAATCTCTTTGCTTATTTTTTGTCTCATTGACCTGTCTAAAGGAGACAATAGGTGTTGAAATCTTCAACAATTATTATGTTACAGTCTATCTCTCCTTTTAGATCTAGCAGTCTTTCCTTTACATATTTGGGTGCTCCTGAGTTGGGTGCATAGATATTTATAAGTATTATATCTTCTTGGTGAATTAGCCCTTTTATTACTATATAATGCCCTTCTGTGTCTCTTCTTACAGTTTTTATCTTGAAGCCTATTTTGTCTGAAATCAGTATAGTGACTCTTGTTCTTTTTTGGTTTCCATTTGCATGGAATACCTTTCTCCAGCTCTTCACTTTTAGTCTATGTATACCTTTATCCACGAGATGGGTTTCTTGTAGACAACAGATAGAGGGTTTCTGATTTTTAATCCATTTAGCCAGTCTGTGTCTCTTGATCAGAGAATTTGATGCATTAACATTCAATGTTATTATTGATATCTCCAGACTTATCACTACCATTAAGTTGTCCATATACTCGGTTGTTTTTTGTTCTCTTATTGCTGTCTGTCTGTCTTTAGTTTTCTTGGTATAGTACTCCTTTCAGAATGTCTTGAAGAGCTGGTCTGGAGTTGGTAAGTTCTTACAGGTTTTGTTTATCTGAGAATGTTTTTATCTTCTTTTCCCGTATGAAGGACAGTCTTGCGGGGTATAGTATTTTTAGTTGAAATTGTTTTTCATTTAACACTCTGAATTTATTTCCCCATTCTTTCCTTGCTTGCATTGTTTCCAATGAGAGGTCCAGTGTTACCCTGACAGGATAGCCTTTGTAAGTGTCTTGCCCTTTCTCTTTTGCCAATCTTAGTATCTTGTCTTTGTTGTTTTGGCAGGCTATTATGTGCCATGGAGAGGATCTTCATGGGTTGATTCTACTTGGGGTTCTTTTTAATGGTTGAGTGTCTCTCTAGACTTGGAAAGTTTTCTTACAGAGTTTCATGGAATAGATTATCAATGTCTTTATTGGTTTCTTCACCTTCTGGAATACCAATTATTTAGATGTTTGGGAATTTCATGGTATCTAGTATTTCTCATATAGTATCCTCGATTTTCTTGGCTGTTTTCTCAGTATTTTTGGTAATTTTTTCTAGGTCAGAAGTTGTGTCTTCTACTCTCAATATTCTATCTTCTGTGTAGTTTAATTTACTTTTAATATTTTCGAGGGAGGTTTTGATTTCCTGTATTACAGCCTTAATATCTTACAGTTCTGTTTGATTCTTTCTGTAGAGTCCAATTCTTCCTTCATATAGTGGAAGGACTTCCTCGTCTCTTGAATTTCAACATCTCTTTTCTCTTGCATCTAATTGAATTTTGTTACCATCAGTATTCTAAATTCGTTTTCTGACATTTCGGTCATAACTTCTAAATTTTCTCTACTTGGAGATGAGTTACAATGTTTCCTTAATGGAGATGCATTACTTCATTCTATCATCCTTGAGGCTCTTCTCCAGTTCTTAGTCATTTGGTAAAGTATTCACTTTTGCCTAATTTGTTGGAAAGGGATTCTGTGACTGTGAGCTCATGTATTTCCCTTACTGTGAAATTTCCCTTACTTGCTATTTTCTCCCTTCAACTGTGTCCTCCAGTGTGTGAATCACAGGATAAGTATTACAGTTAGATTTATGCAGGGGAATTTCACTCTTATTGCAACTACAGTGAGGAGCAAAGAATTGTCTAAAACTCTCAATGTTCAGATATTTAGCTAATATGCACCTTGTCTTCTCTAGGAAGTGGGTAAGGGCTGAGCAGTAGAACAGGAAAGTAAAGAAAAAATATAAGAAATATTTACATAAAGAAAAAGTAAGGAAAGAACTAGAACAAAAAGAGGAGAAAAAACAGAAATCATGTGGTAGATAATGAAATTGGGTTAAAACTAGAAAACCACGTGGCAGACTTGCATGCTGCATGAAGGGTCAGCACAGTCAGAGATGGAGTGGCCTGGATTCTTTCTGTCCTAGTTGAGAGAAGAGGAGACAAATTAAAGAGAGAAAGATACAAACAGAGTAGAAAAACTGTTTAAAAAAAAGTGAGAGAGAAAAAAGTAAAGTTAGAAGTGACAGAGAAGAACAAGAGGGACAGTGAAACTTGCCTACCTGGCTAGCACTGGGGTCTGGAACGGGGACCAGGGCTTAGGGGGTGCTTCACAGCCATGAAGCTGCTCCCAGAGGACCAACACAGTCAGAAGTGGAGTTGAGAACAGGCCTTTTAGGTGAACCGAAGTTCACCTGTACTTTGTTCCTCTGCCTAAGAGAAAGTCAGCTTGGAGAGAAAGTGATAAGAGGTGAAAATAAAAGATACAAATATTTTCCCAGCTCTGTTTAGACCTAGGGTGTTGCATGATGGAGATGAACCAAAGGACTAAATATTCACAATTTCAAGAAAACTTATCTTGAGAGGGACAGAGAATGCTTTTTGTTATTCAGATGAAGAGGTCATCACTGTATAAAGTCACCTTTGTAATGAGAGGTGTAACTCACCTTCTCTCTTTCCCAGAGAAGTAACCATCATTTGTCAGGCCAGTGTGCGTGTGAAGGATAATGACGAAAATACCTCTTTAAACTAGTTTCATCAGAAAGGCTGACAACCTGGCACCTTAAGTTCCAGATTCCCCACTTACAGCCTGAGGTCCCTTAGGCTCTGTATCAGTGGGTCTGAAAGTGATTTTACTATCACCATCAGTGTCCAGGAGGCTGATGATGTCATTGCCATTACTCCTGTGGTGGCCAAGGAAAGACTTTGCCTAACAATTAGTAGCCTGCTGGTCCTGGTGATAGTGTTGAAAATGACTGTTTAAAACCGAGCTGCCTTACATGGTAAGTACCAGCTACACAGGAACATGTCCATTATGAATTACAATTCAGCACTGCAGTGGCACTGGCTGCATCTGAGTGCTCAGTAACCACCTGTGGTTCACGGTTACCATATTGGACAGCACAAATGCAGACATCATCATTGCAGGAAAGTTCATTGGTCTATAGGATAATTAAACGGTAACCCCCAAATTCATTTATGGAAGCCCTTTCCCCACTGGGGCCCTATTTGGAGACTGAGTCCATAACGATAAAGTTAAGGTGAACTGAGGCCAGAAGGGTGGCTACTGAGCTAATAGGACCAGTGAGTTAACAAAAGAGACACCAGAGAGTTCTCTTTGTTCCTGCTCATAGGCTGTGATTTTGAGCCTTCAGGTTGTTGTAGCTCAGAGCACAACCCTTACCAGATCTTAGTCCAGAAGCCTGGATGGTCCCAGATACTTCCCAGATGGTGCAGTTGCACTGGTTCTCAGAGCTGCTCTGGAAGAGTTTTTGGGATGAGAAGAGTGAGGTTGGGCAGACAGGGCTAGACCAGAAGGCTGCTGGCATTATGCCCTTCAGCTTTCTCCAGAAACTTTTCCTAAAAACTAGGGCTGGCAGGTGGCATGGTGGTTAAGGGCACTGGACTCCCACACGGCCGACTATGGTTCAAGTCCTGGACCTGGTGGCTTATTTTCTTGTCTCTTCTCTCTCATTTTTGCTCTATCTTTCTCTGGTCAAATTGAAACAAAGAAAAAAGAAAGAAAGAAAGAAAGAAAGAAAGAAAGAAAGAAAGAAAGAAAGAAAGAAAGAAAGAAAAAAGAAAGAGAAAGAAAGAAAAAGAAAGAAAGAAGAAAGAAAGACAAAGAAAGAGAAAGAAAGGAAGGAAGGAAGAAGAAAGACAGAAAGAAAGAAAGAGGAAAAGTTTAGCAAAATATTTATTTATTTATTTATTTGGAGAGGTTTTCACTATAGGGCACGTGCGCTCGCCAGACAGACAGAGAGAGACATAGAGACAGAAAGCGAGAAATCACCCCCCCAGGGGGGGTGGTCACGTCGCAGTCCCTTCTCCTCCATTCTCCTTTCGGGATCTTGGGCACGCACGCACAGGCACCCGGAGTGAGTTTTAAGCCACCGGGTCCAGGACGCGAACTGCGGTCGACTACGTGGGAGTCCAGCGACATAACCATTACGCTAACTGCTGGTTCCCCAAAATAATTATTTTTTAAAAAAAGAATATTTTCCTAAAACCCCATGTTTGGATCCATGTCACATGGATCACTGAATCAGACCCTTAGCTATCTCATGACTCATATCTTTCCTATGCCTAGATGTTTCTTCATCTTTTGTTCTCAACTAGATGAGGGATTATTTTTTCTTCCCACAAAATCCTGGCCTGAGGATGGATGTAATCACCTTTATGAATAACAGTGAAGAGATTCATGGTCAAGGCTCACTAGGACCCAGCATCAAGGGATGCTTTGTCACAAAAGGCCATTAGATGGCAGTCCAACCCCTCAGTAAAAAAAAGAGACAGGCCAGACCTTAGAAGGACTAGGAAAGTAATAGGGTGATATTGTCCCATTATCAACAGAGAGCCTTAAAACATGAAAGGGGGCTCTGTGGTGACCAGAGACCTTACAGGGATTTCCGGTGGGCTTATATGGGGAAAACCCACTATGTGCTCTGTTCGCTGAGACTGAAAACCTACCGTGCTCCTCCCTCCTGTCTTGTCTGGCCCACAAGAGCCCATCTTCTATGAACTAAACAGAAACCCCCAAATTCATCTGTGGAAGCCCCATCCCCAGTGTGGCCTTATTTGGAGATCAAGTCTATAAGAATATATTTAAGGTGAACTGAGACCAGAAGGATGGCTACTGAGCTAATAGAACTAGTGCCTTAATAAAAGAGACACTAGAGAGTTCTCTTTGTTCTTGCTCACAGGCACCAAGAAAAACCTAATAAGGACACAGCAAAGGTGACCACCTGCAATCCAGGATGAGATCTTGTCTAGAAACCAAACCTGCTGGACTTCATCTTAGACTTTCCAGACTCCAGAAATGTGAAAATGGATTTCTGCAGGTTTAGTCATCCAGCCTCTGATACCTCAGTGTAGCAACCCATGTTGTCCGATACACCATCCCGGCCCTCTGAGCTGGATCAGAGGAGACAGTCCATCGACATGGGACAAACTGTGCTCCTCCTCCTCCTTCTGCTGTTTTCAATTTCTGGGAATGAAAGAGGACTGAGGTTCACAATTAATTCGTTTCCATAAATGCAATTGTTTCCATTTAGATAAAGTGTTAGTTAACCTATTTTGTTTTATGATCAGAATTGCATCTAATGAATAAACTTCTTTATTTTTTTTAAGTTTATATATGTTATTCATGATAAAGAGTGCTCATGGAGGTGGTGGGAGAGAAAGAGAGAATTACATCCAACAGGCTCTCATCATGCCACAATTCCATTTCTCCAGTTAACTACCTCCTCAAGTCTTCTGGACCTGTACAGACAACTAGAGTAATTTCAAGTGGACTCAGTGATTTGGACACACACTTAGCCACATGACTTCTAACACTGCAGTTAAGTTGACTAGCAACTTTGCTAATCCTTCCTTGGTATTAAAGTTTGGGGATGTTTTTGCTTGTTCCCCAAACATCTCTAACCCCAAGGGTAGTAGCTGGGTGAGACCAAGGTTTCCCTCCCAGCCTAGCTGGCTGCAGCTGCATGAGTGAGCTCAGCAAAACCACCCAGCCACCCTCAGAATCATGAGAAATAAAGCATTGTTTGCAATTTTTGTATTTGGGGTGCTCTGTTATGTTGAAATAGATAATGGAAACATTAGTAATTACATTCATCTAAAGCATCTTTTCAAACCATAACTAAACTCTAATCCTTTCCAAGTTTTCCTCTTTGTAGATGTGGCTTAAACGTGAGGCAACAGCTCTTCAACCTGGACCTGCTTCACTAAATGAGAAAACATGGACTGAACAGATGGGTATCTGTACTGAAGGCTTTTTACCTCTCTCATCTGAGCTCCTGAAGGAGGAGGGGTAGGTGTACCAGAGTAGACATCTTCAGCCTGGAAAGGGTATTTCTGATTTACGATCAATTACTGCGAGAGACCAGATGAAATGCTGCTGATTGTTAGTCACCCCAACATCCCTGGCTTCCACTCCATAGATGGCAAAGAAGTTAAAGCCAGTCATTTCCCCAGAATGTGTAAGGGGTTCCAGAAACCTCAACAGAAGCCTGCAAAATGAGCAGCCTCAGTCCCTGGGAGTCCAGAACACCCTCTGTGAGCTCCAACATCTCCTGGGGTTACTGTAGGCACCAGGCTTGGAGGTACCTACCTCTGTGCTGCTTCTGCAAATGATGGGGACAAAATCACCTCAGAATTCTTCAGGGTCTCTGGAAACTGAGGCGAGAGGATCTGCTTTCTGCAGTCTACAAGGGTACCCCATCCAGACAGCACATGTTATCCTTAAACATGGCATAAATGAGTGTCTCTGATATTCTATGGGCTTGCACTCAGTCCAGGAATCCACATAGACATCTTGCTAATGTATCCTCAGTCACAGAGAACACAAGTATAGAACTTTGGAACCCTATGAGCCCAATGTGTGGGTCCCTTCTTCACAGTCTGAACAGAAGCCAAGTGAGCTTCAGAGAGGGTGGACATACACTGGGAACATGGACAGAGTACTCTTTGGTTTTGATGGAATCAGGACATTTTTAGGCTACTTAAACCTCTGCCCTGTTGCTTGCCTTTGACTCTGTATCTCTGTTTTCTGATAAGAATGAAGACAAAACAGCTTTACATACTATTTTGTAATTTCCTGAGCAACTTATCCTTGTGTCTGGCTAAAGAGCCCGCTCATGACCTGCAGTGAGGAGTGTGCTTAGCCTGGAAGCACATCACCAAGAGGCAGTGGAGCTGGGCCAGGAAAGTCAACTCAGAGTGTTATAGAAGCTGCTTCTCTGGACCTAAGAAAAAGGGGAGATACTCTTAGGGGTGAACTGAAATGGAGACCCACATTTCTGGTTTAAGTAAGCAGAGGTTCTCTGAAGTCAATATATGTCTGAGTCCCAGAATCAGTGCTTCTCTCCAGGGCCCTCCAAGGACTGGAAGGCTAGGTCCACCTGCAGCTTCAGGAAATATAGACCTGATAGAAGGTGCTCTGGTCCCATAGAGCCTACGGCTGACTAAGTGGGACAGTGTTGCTGCTCCATTTCCAGAGATCTCTCCAGAAGATAGGACTTAGGAGAGCATCATGGAGCCAGCTAGAGGTCAGTAGACTGGTAACTCAACATCCTATTCTTACAGAGCAGGAGGAACTCAATCTGTCTTCTGCTCTAATCAGATGCCATGTTAACGGATGGCTGAAGTCCTCATGGGCTATTTTATTAAATAAGGAATGACAAACCAATATGTGTTCATATGGAGCCTTATGGGGTCCCCCTGGCCTCCTTCATCATATTAGTCTTTTAGGAAGTGAGCTCCTTGACATGCCACTTAAACTAGGCGGAGCAGATGCTAGAAATAGATAGGAGAGTGGAACCTCCAAATAGCCTCCGCAATTAGCTAAAGCTAACCTACTATCCCATGGGCAATTGCTTGATTTCTGAGTCCTACATCAGAGATTCCCTACCTAGGGAGATGGTAGGTTTGAGGACATAACCATTCTGCAGCCTGTTGAAAGCCAGGTCACACAGCAGGAGGTGAGTGGTGAGCAAGCAAAGCTTCACTCTAATTACAGCCTTTCCCCCTTGTTTGCATTACTACTCAAGCTCCACCTCCTGTCAGATGAGCAGAAGTATTAGATTCTCACAGGAGTCCCCAGATGGGACAACCTGGTTGCAGGAAAACAAACTCAGACGCCCAATGATTCTGCATTATGGAGAGTTGTATAGCTACTTTATTATAGAACGCAATGTAATAATAATGTGATAATAAAGTGCACAATCAATTAATGTGATCAAATTATCCCTAAACCATTCCCCTCCCCACCCACTATGGTCCATGGAATAATTGTCTTCCACAAAACTGGTCTCTGGTGCCAAAAAGGATGGGGCTACTGCCCTATATTATACAGATGATTTAAAGCCTATTTATAATATCAAAATTTCTCTCATCTCCAGAGGTAAGATACTTCCAGAAAAATAGACTCTTTGACAAATCTTTCAAAACATTTCAAAATGTCTTTCAAACCTAATTGAGAAAAATACAATCAGAATTATAATCATTTCCATACCTTGGACAATTTCTTTTTTTTTTTTTTTTTTTTTTAATTTATTTTCCATCCAAAGTACACTATATATTGTCTCAATCAAGCACATCAACAAACATGTTATTGTCAGTAAATGAGCTTACATTTCTTGTCTTCTGTATGTTTTGCTTTTTTCCCCCATCCTTGATTCTCTATCTCTTACCCTCTGCCATCTCCCACTCTCCTCCCACAGTCTCTGGTATCTATGTTTGCATGCTATACTGTTTTCTCCTCACAATTATTGTATCGCCAAAGACCCTAATCAATCGAAATACCCTCATAGCAAACACAGGTGATACCCACATTTCCATGAACACAAGTCTTACTTTACGCATCCTATAAAGTAGCACCTAGCTGTGGCTACATATCCTACTGCAGTCATTAGGTATATAAATATATTTTTTTTTTTTCTGAAACTTTTTTTCTTTTTGTAACTCAATTTACATTCCTTCCCTAAGCTTCATCACAGCATACAAAATGCAATCTCCCATCCAGTACACACTGTATAGTGATACAATCATGCACATTACAAAAAATTTTCCATTACTAGTTCCTAGAATTACTTCCACCCCTCTTTCTGACCTTCTGTCCCTTCCCACCCTCCTCTCACACCACCTCCGGTGTCTACAATTGTCCTTCATTCCCTTCCCACCCACATTGCATTGATCACACAATTTCCTACATAATCTAACTACTTTCAGTGTTGAGTTCACTCATTACTACTAAGAAAACCAGTTTTAACTTAACTCAAAGAAGTGCCAAGGAACTTTGCTTTAAGCCAGGAAACAAGTTAGGATTCTGTTCAAATGGTAGGTGTATGAACCTATCAGTCTCATGTACTTTTATCGTCTGTTCTGGTTCAATTTTCCTGATTAAATTCTAGGATATAATATTCAACTCCATACTTGTCCCTATGATTAAGTTGGCCACTTTCATAGTTTTTGGACTCTTATTTCCATGTGTCTGTGTTTAATTTTCTTGATACAACACACCCTTGAGAACTTCTTGGAGATCTGGTCTGGTGTTGGTAAATTCTTTCAGGTTTTGTTTATCTGAGAATGTTCTTCTCTTTTCTTCCCACCTGAAAGATAATCTTGCCGGGTACAGTATTCTTGGCTGAAATTGCTTCTCTCGTAACACTTTGAATATATTTTCCCATTCTCTCCTCGCTCGCATTGTTTCCGATGAGAGATCTGCTGTTAGCCTGATGGGATGTCCTTTGTAGGTAACTTGATGTTTCTCTCTTGCCAATCTTAGTATCTTGTCTTTGTCTGCGGTTTTGGTCAACCTGGCTATAATGTGTCTTGGAGAAGATCTTCTTGGGTTGATTCTATTTGGAGTCCTTTGTATTTCCTGGGACTGGATCTTTGAATGCCTCTCTAGGTTTGGAAAGTTTTCTTGCAGGATTTCATGGAATAGATTATCAATGCCCTTATGGGTCTCTTCACCTTCTGGAATGCCAATTATCCGGATATTTGGACGTTTGATGGTATCCAGTACTTCTCGCATATCATTCTCAAATTTTTGAGCCATTTTCTCAGTCTTCGTGGTGGATTTTTCTAAGCCAGCCATTTTCTCTTCTACATTAGAGATTCTATTTTCTGAATGATCTAGTCTGCTTTTAATACTTTCTAGGGAGATTTTGACTTCTTGTATTATAGCCTTCATCTCTAGCAGTTCCGTTTGAGTCTTTTGTAAAGTGTGTAATTCCTCTTTTAGATCTTGCAAGAATTTCCTCATCTCCTGGAACTCGGCAACTTCTTTCTCCTTTCTCTTTAGCAGTTCATTATCTCTCTTTTCTTCCATCTCTGTTAGCTTCGACATTACGAATGCTCTAAATTCCTTATCAGACATTTCCATGACTTTCACCGAACTGCTTGTGGATGAAGGAGAGTTACTCTTTTCCCGTGGAGGAGAGGTATTTTCTCGTTTTCCCATATTTCTCGTGATCCGGCGGTGATTTCTTGACATCTGATGAATGGCGTGTTTCTTTCAAATTCTTGAAGTTAAGTCTCAATGTACAGGAACAAGCAGACAGAAGTGTTCTAGAATCTGCTTGCCGTTCTGTTTTGATCACTGGTGCAGCAGATTCAGTAGATATTGGGTGGAGATACAAGAAAAAGGAAAATGAAAAAGAGAGAGAGAGACAACAACAAAAAGAGAGAAAAAAAGACAAAAAATAAAAAATTGTAATTACTTTTCTATCTTTTTTTTTTTTTTTAAAGAAAAAAATCACAAAACAGAAAACTGCGCGGCGCGCTTGCGCGCCGCGTGAAAAATCTAGTTCCCAGTAGCCATGAGGAGTCTGCTCAGAGAAGGGCTCAACTCTCCTGCCTGGGAGGAAGAAGCAGAAGGGATTATTAACAAAACAATGGGAGGAGCAGAGCGCCAGAGAAAAACTTTGCCTTTAAAAAAATCGTAAAAAGGAAAAATTACCAAAAAACAAAAATGAGGAGACAGGAGCAGAGAGAGACAGAGACCTCAGAGACACAGAGACAGAGATAGAAGGCCAGAGGGGCTCCCTACCACACTAGCTCTGCTTGCTGGAGGCTGAATTATGAGTAGAAAATCTTCATTTCTCCTGTTCCCTGAAAAATCTAGTTCCCAGTAGCCATGAGGAGTCTGCTCAGAGAAGGGCTCAACTCTCCTGCCTGGGAGGAAGAAGCAGAAGGGACTATTAACAAAACAATGGGAGGAGCAGAGCGCCAGAGAAAAACTTTGCCTTTAAAAAAATCGTAAAAAGGAAAAATTACCAAAAAACAAAAATGAGGAGACAGGAGCAGAGAGAGACAGAGACCTCAGAGACACAGAGACAGAGATAGAAGGCCAGAGGGGCTCCCTACCACACTAGCTCTGCTTGCTGGAGGCTGAATTATGAGTAGAAAATCTTCATTTCTCCTGTTCCCTGAAAAATCTAGTTCCCAGTAGCCATGAGGAGTCTGCTCAGAGAAGGGCTCAACTCTCCTGCCTGGGAGGAAGAAGCAGAAGGGATTATTAACAAAACAATGGGAGGAGCAGAGCGCCAGAGAAAAACTTTGCCTTTAAAAAAATCGTAAAAAGGAAAAATTACCAAAAAACAAAAATGAGGAGACAGGAGCAGAGAGAGACAGAGACCTCAGAGACACAGAGACAGAGATAGAAGGCCAGAGGGGCTCCCTACCACACTAGCTCTGCTTGCTGGAGGCTGAATTATGAGTAGAAAATCTTCATTTCTCCTGTTCCCTGAAAAATCTAGTTCCCAGTAGCCATGAGGAGTCTGCTCAGAGAAGGGCTCAACTCTCCTGCCTGGGAGGAAGAAGCAGAAGGGATTATTAACAAAACAATGGGAGGAGCAGAGCGCCAGAGAAAAACTTTGCCTTTAAAAAAATCGTAAAAAGGAAAAATTACCAAAAAACAAAAATGAGGAGACAGGAGCAGAGAGAGACAGAGACCTCAGAGACACAGAGACAGAGATAGAAGGCCAGAGGGGCTCCCTACCACACTAGCTCTGCTTGCTGGAGGCTGAATTATGAGTAGAAAATCTTCATTTCTCCTGTTCCCTGAAAAATCTAGTTCCCAGTAGCCATGAGGAGTCTGCTCAGAGAAGGGCTCAACTCTCCTGCCTGGGAGGAAGAAGCAGAAGGGACTATTAACAAAACAATGGGAGGAGCAGAGCGCCAGAGAAAAACTTTGCCTTTAAAAAAATCGTAAAAAGGAAAAATTACCAAAAAACAAAAATGAGGAGACAGGAGCAGAGAGAGACAGAGACCTCAGAGACACAGAGACAGAGATAGAAGGCCAGAGGGGCTCCCTACCACACTAGCTCTGCTTGCTGGAGGCTGAATTATGAGTAGAAAATCTTCATTTCTCCTGTTCCCTGAAAAATCTAGTTCCCAGTAGCCATGAGGAGTCTGCTCAGAGAAGGGCTCAACTCTCCTGCCTGGGAGGAAGAAGCAGAAGGGATTATTAACAAAACAATGGGAGGAGCAGAGCGCCAGAGAAAAACTTTGCCTTTAAAAAAATCGTAAAAAGGAAAAATTACCAAAAAACAAAAATGAGGAGACAGGAGCAGAGAGAGACAGAGACCTCAGAGACACAGAGACAGAGATAGAAGGCCAGAGGGGCTCCCTACCACACTAGCTCTGCTTGCTGGAGGCTGAATTATGAGTAGAAAATCTTCATTTCTCCTGTTCCCTGAAAAATCTAGTTCCCAGTAGCCATGAGGAGTCTGCTCAGAGAAGGGCTCAACTCTCCTGCCTGGGAGGAAGAAGCAGAAGGGACTATTAACAAAACAATGGGAGGAGCAGAGCGCCAGAGAAAAACTTTGCCTTTAAAAAAATCGTAAAAAGGAAAAATTACCAAAAAACAAAAATGAGGAGACAGGAGCAGAGAGAGACAGAGACCTCAGAGACACAGAGACAGAGATAGAAGGCCAGAGGGGCTCCCTACCACACTAGCTCTGCTTGCTGGAGGCTGAATTATGAGTAGAAAATCTTCATTTCTCCTGTTCCCTGAAAAATCTAGTTCCCAGTAGCCATGAGGAGTCTGCTCAGAGAAGGGCTCAACTCTCCTGCCTGGGAGGAAGAAGCAGAAGGGATTATTAACAAAACAATGGGAGGAGCAGAGCGCCAGAGAAAAACTTTGCCTTTAAAAAAATCGTAAAAAGGAAAAATTACCAAAAAACAAAAATGAGGAGACAGGAGCAGAGAGAGACAGAGACCTCAGAGACACAGAGACAGAGATAGAAGGCCAGAGGGGCTCCCTACCACACTAGCTCTGCTTGCTGGAGGCTGAATTATGAGTAGAAAATCTTCATTTCTCCTGTTCCCTGAAAAATCTAGTTCCCAGTAGCCATGAGGAGTCTGCTCAGAGAAGGGCTCAACTCTCCTGCCTGGGAGGAAGAAGCAGAAGGGACTATTAACAAAACAATGGGAGGAGCAGAGCGCCAGAGAAAAACTTTGCCTTTAAAAAAATCGTAAAAAGGAAAAATTACCAAAAAACAAAAATGAGGAGACAGGAGCAGAGAGAGACAGAGACCTCAGAGACACAGAGACAGAGATAGAAGGCCAGAGGGGCTCCCTACCACACTAGCTCTGCTTGCTGGAGGCTGAATTATGAGTAGAAAATCTTCATTTCTCCTGTTCCCTGAAAAATCTAGTTCCCAGTAGCCATGAGGAGTCTGCTCAGAGAAGGGCTCAACTCTCCTGCCTGGGAGGAAGAAGCAGAAGGGATTATTAACAAAACAATGGGAGGAGCAGAGCGCCAGAGAAAAACTTTGCCTTTAAAAAAATCGTAAAAAGGAAAAATTACCAAAAAACAAAAATGAGGAGACAGGAGCAGAGAGAGACAGAGACCTCAGAGACACAGAGACAGAGATAGAAGGCCAGAGGGGCTCCCTACCACACTAGCTCTGCTTGCTGGAGGCTGAATTATGAGTAGAAAATCTTCATTTCTCCTGTTCCCTGAAAAATCTAGTTCCCAGTAGCCATGAGGAGTCTGCTCAGAGAAGGGCTCAACTCTCCTGCCTGGGAGGAAGAAGCAGAAGGGACTATTAACAAAACAATGGGAGGAGCAGAGCGCCAGAGAAAAACTTTGCCTTTAAAAAAATCGTAAAAAGGAAAAATTACCAAAAAACAAAAATGAGGAGACAGGAGCAGAGAGAGACAGAGACCTCAGAGACACAGAGACAGAGATAGAAGGCCAGAGGGGCTCCCTACCACACTAGCTCTGCTTGCTGGAGGCTGAATTATGAGTAGAAAATCTTCATTTCTCCTGTTCCCTGAAAAATCTAGTTCCCAGTAGCCATGAGGAGTCTGCTCAGAGAAGGGCTCAACTCTCCTGCCTGGGAGGAAGAAGCAGAAGGGACTATTAACAAAACAATGGGAGGAGCAGAGCGCCAGAGAAAAACTTTGCCTTTAAAAAAATCGTAAAAAGGAAAAATTACCAAAAAACAAAAATGAGGAGACAGGAGCAGAGAGAGACAGAGACCTCAGAGACACAGAGACAGAGATAGAAGGCCAGAGGGGCTCCCTACCACACTAGCTCTGCTTGCTGGAGGCTGAATTATGAGTAGAAAATCTTCATTTCTCCTGTTCCCTGAAAAATCTAGTTCCCAGTAGCCATGAGGAGTCTGCTCAGAGAAGGGCTCAACTCTCCTGCCTGGGAGGAAGAAGCAGAAGGGATTATTAACAAAACAATGGGAGGAGCAGAGCGCCAGAGAAAAACTTTGCCTTTAAAAAAATCGTAAAAAGGAAAAATTACCAAAAAACAAAAATGAGGAGACAGGAGCAGAGAGAGACAGAGACCTCAGAGACACAGAGACAGAGATAGAAGGCCAGAGGGGCTCCCTACCACACTAGCTCTGCTTGCTGGAGGCTGAATTATGAGTAGAAAATCTTCATTTCTCCTGTTCCCTGAAAAATCTAGTTCCCAGTAGCCATGAGGAGTCTGCTCAGAGAAGGGCTCAACTCTCCTGCCTGGGAGGAAGAAGCAGAAGGGACTATTAACAAAACAATGGGAGGAGCAGAGCGCCAGAGAAAAACTTTGCCTTTAAAAAAATCGTAAAAAGGAAAAATTACCAAAAAACAAAAATGAGGAGACAGGAGCAGAGAGAGACAGAGACCTCAGAGACACAGAGACAGAGATAGAAGGCCAGAGGGGCTCCCTACCACACTAGCTCTGCTTGCTGGAGGCTGAATTATGAGTAGAAAATCTTCATTTCTCCTGTTCCCTGAAAAATCTAGTTCCCAGTAGCCATGAGGAGTCTGCTCAGAGAAGGGCTCAACTCTCCTGCCTGGGAGGAAGAAGCAGAAGGGATTATTAACAAAACAATGGGAGGAGCAGAGCGCCAGAGAAAAACTTTGCCTTTAAAAAAATCGTAAAAAGGAAAAATTACCAAAAAACAAAAATGAGGAGACAGGAGCAGAGAGAGACAGAGACCTCAGAGACACAGAGACAGAGATAGAAGGCCAGAGGGGCTCCCTACCACACTAGCTCTGCTTGCTGGAGGCTGAATTATGAGTAGAAAATCTTCATTTCTCCTGTTCCCTGAAAAATCTAGTTCCCAGTAGCCATGAGGAGTCTGCTCAGAGAAGGGCTCAACTCTCCTGCCTGGGAGGAAGAAGCAGAAGGGATTATTAACAAAACAATGGGAGGAGCAGAGCGCCAGAGAAAAACTTTGCCTTTAAAAAAATCGTAAAAAGGAAAAATTACCAAAAAACAAAAATGAGGAGACAGGAGCAGAGAGAGACAGAGACCTCAGAGACACAGAGACAGAGATAGAAGGCCAGAGGGGCTCCCTACCACACTAGCTCTGCTTGCTGGAGGCTGAATTATGAGTAGAAAATCTTCATTTCTCCTGTTCCCTGAAAAATCTAGTTCCCAGTAGCCATGAGGAGTCTGCTCAGAGAAGGGCTCAACTCTCCTGCCTGGGAGGAAGAAGCAGAAGGGACTATTAACAAAACAATGGGAGGAGCAGAGCGCCAGAGAAAAACTTTGCCTTTAAAAAAATCGTAAAAAGGAAAAATTACCAAAAAACAAAAATGAGGAGACAGGAGCAGAGAGAGACAGAGACCTCAGAGACACAGAGACAGAGATAGAAGGCCAGAGGGGCTCCCTACCACACTAGCTCTGCTTGCTGGAGGCTGAATTATGAGTAGAAAATCTTCATTTCTCCTGTTCCCTGAAAAATCTAGTTCCCAGTAGCCATGAGGAGTCTGCTCAGAGAAGGGCTCAACTCTCCTGCCTGGGAGGAAGAAGCAGAAGGGATTATTAACAAAACAATGGGAGGAGCAGAGCGCCAGAGAAAAACTTTGCCTTTAAAAAAATCGTAAAAAGGAAAAATTACCAAAAAACAAAAATGAGGAGACAGGAGCAGAGAGAGACAGAGACCTCAGAGACACAGAGACAGAGATAGAAGGCCAGAGGGGCTCCCTACCACACTAGCTCTGCTTGCTGGAGGCTGAATTATGAGTAGAAAATCTTCATTTCTCCTGTTCCCTGAAAAATCTAGTTCCCAGTAGCCATGAGGAGTCTGCTCAGAGAAGGGCTCAACTCTCCTGCCTGGGAGGAAGAAGCAGAAGGGACTATTAACAAAACAATGGGAGGAGCAGAGCGCCAGAGAAAAACTTTGCCTTTAAAAAAATCGTAAAAAGGAAAAATTACCAAAAAACAAAAATGAGGAGACAGGAGCAGAGAGAGACAGAGACCTCAGAGACACAGAGACAGAGATAGAAGGCCAGAGGGGCTCCCTACCACACTAGCTCTGCTTGCTGGAGGCTGAATTATGAGTAGAAAATCTTCATTTCTCCTGTTCCCTGAAAAATCTAGTTCCCAGTAGCCATGAGGAGTCTGCTCAGAGAAGGGCTCAACTCTCCTGCCTGGGAGGAAGAAGCAGAAGGGATTATTAACAAAACAATGGGAGGAGCAGAGCGCCAGAGAAAAACTTTGCCTTTAAAAAAATCGTAAAAAGGAAAAATTACCAAAAAACAAAAATGAGGAGACAGGAGCAGAGAGAGACAGAGACCTCAGAGACACAGAGACAGAGATAGAAGGCCAGAGGGGCTCCCTACCACACTAGCTCTGCTTGCTGGAGGCTGAATTATGAGTAGAAAATCTTCATTTCTCCTGTTCCCTGAAAAATCTAGTTCCCAGTAGCCATGAGGAGTCTGCTCAGAGAAGGGCTCAACTCTCCTGCCTGGGAGGAAGAAGCAGAAGGGACTATTAACAAAACAATGGGAGGAGCAGAGCGCCAGAGAAAAACTTTGCCTTTAAAAAAATCGTAAAAAGGAAAAATTACCAAAAAACAAAAATGAGGAGACAGGAGCAGAGAGAGACAGAGACCTCAGAGACACAGAGACAGAGATAGAAGGCCAGAGGGGCTCCCTACCACACTAGCTCTGCTTGCTGGAGGCTGAATTATGAGTAGAAAATCTTCATTTCTCCTGTTCCCTGAAAAATCTAGTTCCCAGTAGCCATGAGGAGTCTGCTCAGAGAAGGGCTCAACTCTCCTGCCTGGGAGGAAGAAGCAGAAGGGATTATTAACAAAACAATGGGAGGAGCAGAGCGCCAGAGAAAAACTTTGCCTTTAAAAAAATCGTAAAAAGGAAAAATTACCAAAAAACAAAAATGAGGAGACAGGAGCAGAGAGAGACAGAGACCTCAGAGACACAGAGACAGAGATAGAAGGCCAGAGGGGCTCCCTACCACACTAGCTCTGCTTGCTGGAGGCTGAATTATGAGTAGAAAATCTTCATTTCTCCTGTTCCCTGAAAAATCTAGTTCCCAGTAGCCATGAGGAGTCTGCTCAGAGAAGGGCTCAACTCTCCTGCCTGGGAGGAAGAAGCAGAAGGGACTATTAACAAAACAATGGGAGGAGCAGAGCGCCAGAGAAAAACTTTGCCTTTAAAAAAATCGTAAAAAGGAAAAATTACCAAAAAACAAAAATGAGGAGACAGGAGCAGAGAGAGACAGAGACCTCAGAGACACAGAGACAGAGATAGAAGGCCAGAGGGGCTCCCTACCACACTAGCTCTGCTTGCTGGAGGCTGAATTATGAGTAGAAAATCTTCATTTCTCCTGTTCCCTGAAAAATCTAGTTCCCAGTAGCCATGAGGAGTCTGCTCAGAGAAGGGCTCAACTCTCCTGCCTGGGAGGAAGAAGCAGAAGGGACTATTAACAAAACAATGGGAGGAGCAGAGCGCCAGAGAAAAACTTTGCCTTTAAAAAAATCGTAAAAAGGAAAAATTACCAAAAAACAAAAATGAGGAGACAGGAGCAGAGAGAGACAGAGACCTCAGAGACACAGAGACAGAGATAGAAGGCCAGAGGGGCTCCCTACCACACTAGCTCTGCTTGCTGGAGGCTGAATTATGAGTAGAAAATCTTCATTTCTCCTGTTCCCTGAAAAATCTAGTTCCCAGTAGCCATGAGGAGTCTGCTCAGAGAAGGGCTCAACTCTCCTGCCTGGGAGGAAGAAGCAGAAGGGACTATTAACAAAACAATGGGAGGAGCAGAGCGCCAGAGAAAAACTTTGCCTTTAAAAAAATCGTAAAAAGGAAAAATTACCAAAAAACAAAAATGAGGAGACAGGAGCAGAGAGAGACAGAGACCTCAGAGACACAGAGACAGAGATAGAAGGCCAGAGGGGCTCCCTACCACACTAGCTCTGCTTGCTGGAGGCTGAATTATGAGTAGAAAATCTTCATTTCTCCTGTTCCCTGAAAAATCTAGTTCCCAGTAGCCATGAGGAGTCTGCTCAGAGAAGGGCTCAACTCTCCTGCCTGGGAGGAAGAAGCAGAAGGGATTATTAACAAAACAATGGGAGGAGCAGAGCGCCAGAGAAAAACTTTGCCTTTAAAAAAATCGTAAAAAGGAAAAATTACCAAAAAACAAAAATGAGGAGACAGGAGCAGAGAGAGACAGAGACCTCAGAGACACAGAGACAGAGATAGAAGGCCAGAGGGGCTCCCTACCACACTAGCTCTGCTTGCTGGAGGCTGAATTATGAGTAGAAAATCTTCATTTCTCCTGTTCCCTGAAAAATCTAGTTCCCAGTAGCCATGAGGAGTCTGCTCAGAGAAGGGCTCAACTCTCCTGCCTGGGAGGAAGAAGCAGAAGGGATTATTAACAAAACAATGGGAGGAGCAGAGCGCCAGAGAAAAACTTTGCCTTTAAAAAAATCGTAAAAAGGAAAAATTACCAAAAAACAAAAATGAGGAGACAGGAGCAGAGAGAGACAGAGACCTCAGAGACACAGAGACAGAGATAGAAGGCCAGAGGGGCTCCCTACCACACTAGCTCTGCTTGCTGGAGGCTGAATTATGAGTAGAAAATCTTCATTTCTCCTGTTCCCTGAAAAATCTAGTTCCCAGTAGCCATGAGGAGTCTGCTCAGAGAAGGGCTCAACTCTCCTGCCTGGGAGGAAGAAGCAGAAGGGACTATTAACAAAACAATGGGAGGAGCAGAGCGCCAGAGAAAAACTTTGCCTTTAAAAAAAATCGTAAAAAGGAAAAATTACCAAAAAACAAAAATGAGGAGACAGGAGCAGAGAGAGACAGAGACCTCAGAGACACAGAGACAGAGATAGAAGGCCAGAGGGGCTCCCTACCACACTAGCTCTGCTTGCTGGAGGCTGAATTATGAGTAGAAAATCTTCATTTCTCCTGTTCCCTGAAAAATCTAGTTCCCAGTAGCCATGAGGAGTCTGCTCAGAGAAGGGCTCAACTCTCCTGCCTGGGAGGAAGAAGCAGAAGGGATTATTAACAAAACAATGGGAGGAGCAGAGCGCCAGAGAAAAACTTTGCCTTTAAAAAAATCGTAAAAAGGAAAAATTACCAAAAAACAAAAATGAGGAGACAGGAGCAGAGAGAGACAGAGACCTCAGAGACACAGAGACAGAGATAGAAGGCCAGAGGGGCTCCCTACCACACTAGCTCTGCTTGCTGGAGGCTGAATTATGAGTAGAAAATCTTCATTTCTCCTGTTCCCTGAAAAATCTAGTTCCCAGTAGCCATGAGGAGTCTGCTCAGAGAAGGGCTCAACTCTCCTGCCTGGGAGGAAGAAGCAGAAGGGACTATTAACAAAACAATGGGAGGAGCAGAGCGCCAGAGAAAAACTTTGCCTTTAAAAAAATCGTAAAAAGGAAAAATTACCAAAAAACAAAAATGAGGAGACAGGAGCAGAGAGAGACAGAGACCTCAGAGACACAGAGACAGAGATAGAAGGCCAGAGGGGCTCCCTACCACACTAGCTCTGCTTGCTGGAGGCTGAATTATGAGTAGAAAATCTTCATTTCTCCTGTTCCCTGAAAAATCTAGTTCCCAGTAGCCATGAGGAGTCTGCTCAGAGAAGGGCTCAACTCTCCTGCCTGGGAGGAAGAAGCAGAAGGGATTATTAACAAAACAATGGGAGGAGCAGAGCGCCAGAGAAAAACTTTGCCTTTAAAAAAATCGTAAAAAGGAAAAATTACCAAAAAACAAAAATGAGGAGACAGGAGCAGAGAGAGACAGAGACCTCAGAGACACAGAGACAGAGATAGAAGGCCAGAGGGGCTCCCTACCACACTAGCTCTGCTTGCTGGAGGCTGAATTATGAGTAGAAAATCTTCATTTCTCCTGTTCCCTGAAAAATCTAGTTCCCAGTAGCCATGAGGAGTCTGCTCAGAGAAGGGCTCAACTCTCCTGCCTGGGAGGAAGAAGCAGAAGGGACTATTAACAAAACAATGGGAGGAGCAGAGCGCCAGAGAAAAACTTTGCCTTTAAAAAAATCGTAAAAAGGAAAAATTACCAAAAAACAAAAATGAGGAGACAGGAGCAGAGAGAGACAGAGACCTCAGAGACACAGAGACAGAGATAGAAGGCCAGAGGGGCTCCCTACCACACTAGCTCTGCTTGCTGGAGGCTGAATTATGAGTAGAAAATCTTCATTTCTCCTGTTCCCTGAAAAATCTAGTTCCCAGTAGCCATGAGGAGTCTGCTCAGAGAAGGGCTCAACTCTCCTGCCTGGGAGGAAGAAGCAGAAGGGATTATTAACAAAACAATGGGAGGAGCAGAGCGCCAGAGAAAAACTTTGCCTTTAAAAAAATCGTAAAAAGGAAAAATTACCAAAAAACAAAAATGAGGAGACAGGAGCAGAGAGAGACAGAGACCTCAGAGACACAGAGACAGAGATAGAAGGCCAGAGGGGCTCCCTACCACACTAGCTCTGCTTGCTGGAGGCTGAATTATGAGTAGAAAATCTTCATTTCTCCTGTTCCCTGAAAAATCTAGTTCCCAGTAGCCATGAGGAGTCTGCTCAGAGAAGGGCTCAACTCTCCTGCCTGGGAGGAAGAAGCAGAAGGGACTATTAACAAAACAATGGGAGGAGCAGAGCGCCAGAGAAAAACTTTGCCTTTAAAAAAATCGTAAAAAGGAAAAATTACCAAAAAACAAAAATGAGGAGACAGGAGCAGAGAGAGACAGAGACCTCAGAGACACAGAGACAGAGATAGAAGGCCAGAGGGGCTCCCTACCACACTAGCTCTGCTTGCTGGAGGCTGAATTATGAGTAGAAAATCTTCATTTCTCCTGTTCCCTGAAAAATCTAGTTCCCAGTAGCCATGAGGAGTCTGCTCAGAGAAGGGCTCAACTCTCCTGCCTGGGAGGAAGAAGCAGAAGGGACTATTAACAAAACAATGGGAGGAGCAGAGCGCCAGAGAAAAACTTTGCCTTTAAAAAAATCGTAAAAAGGAAAAATTACCAAAAAACAAAAATGAGGAGACAGGAGCAGAGAGAGACAGAGACCTCAGAGACACAGAGACAGAGATAGAAGGCCAGAGGGGCTCCCTACCACACTAGCTCTGCTTGCTGGAGGCTGAATTATGAGTAGAAAATCTTCATTTCTCCTGTTCCCTGAAAAATCTAGTTCCCAGTAGCCATGAGGAGTCTGCTCAGAGAAGGGCTCAACTCTCCTGCCTGGGAGGAAGAAGCAGAAGGGACTATTAACAAAACAATGGGAGGAGCAGAGCGCCAGAGAAAAACTTTGCCTTTAAAAAAATCGTAAAAAGGAAAAATTACCAAAAAACAAAAATGAGGAGACAGGAGCAGAGAGAGACAGAGACCTCAGAGACACAGAGACAGAGATAGAAGGCCAGAGGGGCTCCCTACCACACTAGCTCTGCTTGCTGGAGGCTGAATTATGAGTAGAAAATCTTCATTTCTCCTGTTCCCTGAAAAATCTAGTTCCCAGTAGCCATGAGGAGTCTGCTCAGAGAAGGGCTCAACTCTCCTGCCTGGGAGGAAGAAGCAGAAGGGATTATTAACAAAACAATGGGAGGAGCAGAGCGCCAGAGAAAAACTTTGCCTTTAAAAAAATCGTAAAAAGGAAAAATTACCAAAAAACAAAAATGAGGAGACAGGAGCAGAGAGAGACAGAGACCTCAGAGACACAGAGACAGAGATAGAAGGCCAGAGGGGCTCCCTACCACACTAGCTCTGCTTGCTGGAGGCTGAATTATGAGTAGAAAATCTTCATTTCTCCTGTTCCCTGAAAAATCTAGTTCCCAGTAGCCATGAGGAGTCTGCTCAGAGAAGGGCTCAACTCTCCTGCCTGGGAGGAAGAAGCAGAAGGGATTATTAACAAAACAATGGGAGGAGCAGAGCGCCAGAGAAAAACTTTGCCTTTAAAAAAATCGTAAAAAGGAAAAATTACCAAAAAACAAAAATGAGGAGACAGGAGCAGAGAGAGACAGAGACCTCAGAGACACAGAGACAGAGATAGAAGGCCAGAGGGGCTCCCTACCACACTAGCTCTGCTTGCTGGAGGCTGAATTATGAGTAGAAAATCTCCATTTGTCCTGTTCCCTGAAAAATCTAGTTCCCAGTAGCCATGAGGAGTCTGCTCAGAGAAGGGCTCAACTCTCCTGCCTGGGAGGAAGAAGCAGAAGGGACTATTAACAAAACAATGGGAGGAGCAGAGCGCCAGAGAAAAACTTTGCCTTTAAAAAAATCGTAAAAAGGAAAAATTACCAAAAAACAAAAATGAGGAGACAGGAGCAGAGAGAGACAGAGACCTCAGAGACACAGAGACAGAGATAGAAGGCCAGAGGGGCTCCCTACCACACTAGCTCTGCTTGCTGGAGGCTGAATTATGAGTAGAAAATCTTCATTTCTCCTGTTCCCTGAAAAATCTAGTTCCCAGTATCCATGAGGAGTCTGCTCAGAGAAGGGCTCAACTCTCCTGCCTGGGAGGAAGAAGCAGAAGGGATTATTAACAAAACAATGGGAGGAGCAGAGCGCCAGAGAAAAACTTTGCCTTTAAAAAAATCGTAAAAAGGAAAAATTACCAAAAAACAAAAATGAGGAGACAGGAGCAGAGAGAGACAGAGACCTCAGAGACACAGAGACAGAGATAGAAGGCCAGAGGGGCTCCCTACCACACTAGCTCTGCTTGCTGGAGGCTGAATTATGAGTAGAAAATCTTCATTTCTCCTGTTCCCTGAAAAATCTAGTTCCCAGTAGCCATGAGGAGTCTGCTCAGAGAAGGGCTCAACTCTCCTGCCTGGGAGGAAGAAGCAGAAGGGATTATTAACAAAACAATGGGAGGAGCAGAGTGCCAGAGAAAAACTTTGCCTTTAAAAAAATCGTAAAAAGGAAAAATTACCAAAAAATAAAAATGAGGAGACAGGAGCAGAGAGAGACAGAGACCTCAGAGACACAGAGACAGAGATAGAAGGCCAGAGGGGCTCCCTACCACACTAGCTCTGCTTGTTGGAGGCTGAATTATGAGTAGAAAATCTTCATTTCTCCTGTTCCCTGAAAAATCTAGTTCCCAGTAGCCATGAGGAGTCTGCTCAGAGAAGGGCTCAACTCTCCTGCCACACTAGCTCTGCTTGCTGGAGGCTGAATTATGAGTAGAAAATCTTCATTTCTCCTGTTCCCTGAAAAATCTAGTTCCCAGTAGCCATGAGGAGTCTGCTCAGAGAAGGGCTCAACTCTCCTGCCACACTAGCTCTGCTTGCTGGAGGCTGAATTATGAGTAGAAAATCTTCATTTCTCCTGTTCCCTGAAAAATCTAGTTCCCAGTAGCCATGAGGAGTCTGCTCAGAGAGCCCTTGGACAATTTCTTAACTCAGTCACGCTGTACCAAATGTACTGTCCAGTGTGTAAAAAGGTTAATAAAGGAAGGCACTGGTGCATCCTATTGGGTCAAGGTTCACACCCACCACCCATGATGGCTGATACTGCAGAGTCCTGAAAGTACTCGGGGACTCTATCATGTGCTATGAGAGCTGACCCCTGCTGTTCTAGAGCTAGATGCTTCCACAGTCTTGGCTCCATCGTCCTTCCTCCCATCACTCCAGCATCCCTTTCCATGGTTACATCTCTCTGACCCTATGGTAAGGATCCTTGTTGTGTTGGTAGGACCTAGATAATTCAGAATAATCTTCTGATCTCAAAATCCTAAATTAGTCACCTCTGTCAAGTTCTTTTTGACATATAAGGCAACATTCATATGACTCAGAGATTATGACAGGGTTATCTTTTGGGTCAGGGGCACTATTCATTCCTCTCTCAACTCTCATCACCTCCACTACTGTTGTTCCCCACAGTAGTATTAAAAACAAAACAAAAAGAAGCAAAAACTCAGGATACCTGTAGTCTAGTGGTAAAGGGGGCTATATCACAAATGATCAACCGTGGTTTGAATCCTAGCCCTGACAGCCTGAAATCCATGCCAGCATTTGTGCATGCATGCCCCAAACCCCAACAAAATGGAAAAACAGAGAAAAAGAATTGTGGTTGACTATGCCCCATGCAGAGTAGAGGGAGAGTGGTAACCTCTCTCTCTCTTTCTTTCTGTCTCTCTGTCTCACTCTGACAAGTGCACTCACTCTCTGATAATTAAAAAAAAAAAACAAAACAACAAAAAACAAACCAAGACATATTTATGAAGCAGGATACCTGGAAGACATCTAAAATTTGTAGCACTCTAATTAATATGGAGCTTGGTGGTAGGAGGGAAATTTTTGCTATAGGGTACATGTTCTTGCTGGAAACACAGGTAGGAAAAATACAAGAAATCACCCCCCAGGAGGGATGGACACTCCACAGTTCCTTCTCTGCCATTCTTTTTTCAGGGTTTTGGGCACCCACACACGTGTGCCTAGTCTGAATTTCAAGGCACTGAGTCTGGGACTCAAACCACCATTAGCTGCATGGGAATCCAGTGCCTTGACCACTATGCCATCTGCTGGATCCTAATGAGTGGGTTTTAATGACTAGAGGATTCTTATTCCACTATAAAAAAGACTGCAATGGCACATAGCTATATATTAAAGGCATCTTCATTTTTTTTTGACTCAAAAGAAATGAATTTTCATTTATATCCCTTTTGGAAAGATTGCCAAAAGTAAATTAAATCCTTCCCAAATTTCCCTATGTATCAGTAAGAAATGGTATGAACTCAGGCCACAAATATCCTCCAAGAATATCGTTCATCAACTGTCATAAATTGGGTCTAATGGAGACAAGGATTCCTGTGAAGAGCATATTTACAAAGAACTCAGAGAGGGAAGGAAGAAATTGAGACTGAGTAGAAAAGGTGGATGGTAAAAGGCAGCTCTGCTCAGCCAGTTACCTCCGAGTCCTACTGCAGTTCAAATCTGGAAACATAAGAAAAATGCTTCTAATTTATCCCACTTGAAATCTAAGACAGTTGGGGTGTGTATACACCTCCTCCTATCAGCACTGATTGAGGCTGAGCTAGAAGATGCTCTTTCCAGACCCTGAGCTCTGCCCTGGGTACAGGAAAACCTGCCTTCATCAGATTCAGAATGAGCACAAAGTACAGATGAAACCAGTAGAAGTCAGCAAAAGTAGAATGAAGGGGAGAGTTTGAGGGTCCTAACAGTGACTGCTAGTCTATCCAGGAAGAAGATGTGGTATTTCCATCCAGAGTCACATCTATCTGAAACTGGATCTTAAAAACCAATTACAATCAAAGTTCCCTGAAATTCAGCCCCCTACAGACAAGGAACAAGAGGTGTGTGCACAGCAACATCCTCCTAGTCACACATGCAGTAATTCTCCCCAGTGTCCCCCAGTCCAGATGCTAACATAATGTCTCTGTTCCTCATCATCTGCTGATGAATTAGGCTTAGACACCCAGGGCCAAGGCTGAGGTGGGAAATAAAGGGGTTCAAATTTATATCAAGTTTTATTTGCATTCAAGATGCCATCTCCACTCACTAATAAAAAGTAAAAAAGTGTAATTCATTCTGCACCGCAGAAATTTGCACTTAGTGACAGGTGCCTCCACTTTCTCCAGAGTCTCCCCTTCAACTGCTGTCCAGGCAGCCAAGCCCTAGAACAGCTGCACCTGAGCCCCCAGGAACATGCTGGTAAGGGTGAGCTCAGAGTATCCCGGGTGATGTGATCGTGTTCTTCTTATTTGGGAAGAATTGGTGCTTAGTGCATGGACTGACCCAGGAGTTCAAGGTTGCCCTAATTGGATCCTATAAATGCCAACAGAAACAGTGACTTCGTCAAAGAAATCAAATCTAGCATCACTAGTCAGCATGCTTATTTCCTAGTGGGAAATACCATCAAATGTCAGAACATTTGTAGATTATAGGGCTCTCCATCCAATACCGAGGAGCACTCCCTGCAGTACTTGGGCATTAAAGTGACCTCTAGGGGCCAGCAGTGGCTTAGTGGTTACATCAGGGACTAGCACATGGTCCATTGCAGTTTGTGTCCAGACCCATTTATTTGAAAATCACACTGAGCACACATGCACGCATGCCCAAGATCGAAGGAGAATGGAGAAGGGATTGCAGCCTTGCTTTGGTCCCTGGGGTGTGATTCCTCACTTTCCCTCTCACTGTCTCTCTCTCTCTTTCTCAGTCTCTCCAATGACTGCATGTGCTCTACTGAAAAAAAAAAAAAAAAAGATAGAAAAAGAAAAAGAGGGAGAGACCTATAGATTTGGACAATAGAAGATTTGTGAGTAAAACTCATTAAGGAAAGTTGGAATTGTCTTTGTATCTGCAGTAAACCGCTTGACCTTATATGTGTACAAGCAATGGGATAGGATCATTGAATATACGTACCAAAGTCCTGATAAATGTTTTTTTCTTATCTAAAAAAAGGAACCAGTTTCATATTCACAGAAATGTGGTAATACAACACGTATTCACCCCACCAGAAACATCCAAGAGTATGACGAAGAACTGAGAGCTCAAATCCTAAGACCAGCAGCTTGCTGGACTACCATGTAACTGACCATGGTTCAAGTTCCTGATGAAGTAGCTTGAAACTCACACTGGTTTTGTGTGTGTGTGTGTGTGTGTGTGTGTGTGTGCTCAAAATCCCAGAAGTATAATGGGGGAAAAGGGGTTGCTGTGTGGCCATCCCACTGGGGGATGATTTCTCGTCTTCTGTCTCTCTGACTTTCCAGTAAGTAAACATGCCCTTTAGCAAATTTCTCTTAAAATAAAAAATAAACAAACAACCAAACAAAATACCCTTAGTATCCATTCCCTACAAAGAAGGATATTCTTGAATAGAACCCCAAGACAGCAGTGAAATACTTTACTTCATCTAATCCATGACTATATTTTGCTTTTTGACAATTGTTACAAAAATGTCTTTTCTGAAAATATGACCTCCTAGGAGAAACATGATAAAGATAAATCTGTGCTGTTCTGTCCTGACCTGGGACACCTGAGACCCCTGGGACCCTGGACTTGGCTGAGTTTCTGATATGAACCAGCCCTGTAGCTACACCCAGCACAGCCCACTCCTGCTCATTTGCATGTTCCCAGAGCACAATGAAACACCTGTAAACTTATTAATAGGTTTGTCACAGCTTATGCAGGGTCAGTCCCCATCAGGACACAGCACAGACATCAGGGCCCCCACTCAGTACCTGGGGTTCCTGTAGCTCTGGCCCCTGTGGAAGGAAGAAGAACTCAGGACAGTGTGGTTAGTGCTGCTGGTCCTTCAGGGAAGTCCTCCCATAACACAATTAACTGTGTGGATATTTGCTTTTCTATTTCTGCTCTCAGGTGCCAGGTGTGATATCCAGATGGCCCAGTCTCCATCCTCCTGCCTGCATCTCTAGGAGTCAGAGTCACCATCTCATGTCATATGGGTCAGGTCATTACCAATTATTTAGCCTGGTATCAGCAGAAACCAGGGAAAACTCCTAAGCCTCTGATCAATTATGCTTCCAATTTGCAATCTAGGGTCCCATCAAGATTCAGTGGCAGATCCAGACACCCATTCCAGTGCAGGGCCTTGCCACACAGCAGGCTTCCTGGGGCTAGTGGGTTTAATGGAGGGGACCCATGGCTCATTTCCTACCCCTCTCACCTTTGGACTCTCATGTTTGTTTCTTGGGACTTTGAGATGGACTTTTTCCCCTCTCCACCCCATCCAGAATCTCAATACAGCAAAGGACCTTGCCAGATGGCAGGTTGCCTGCAGTTGGAGGGCTTAACGGCATGGACCCTTTGCTCATCACCTCCCCCACTCACCTTTGAACTCTCAGAGGGAGCTGGTGAACAGCAGGAAGGCAGAGCAGAAAAGAGATTGCCAATTTCTTACTCATACACACCTTTGAATGCTTGGAGATACCTTGAATAATTTAAAAAAGAACGTATAGATCACCAGGTGACTAAGAAACATCACAGAGGCACAAGAAATATGAGCAACCAACAAAATTTCTCTCCCCCAAGGGAAAACATTTATTCCTCATCACCCACAGACAACGTAATGGAACTTGTGGAAATGTCGAATAAACAATTCAGAATTTATATAGTGACCAAATTAAATGAGATGCAAGAGAAAAGAGACAACAAGCTCCAGGAGATGAGGAAGCTCTTTCACAATTTGAAAGAAAAAATAGAGACCATAAAAAAAATCAAATGGAACTGTTAGAGATGAAGAATGTGATACAGGAAATTAAAAATACTCTTGGGACCAGCAGTTAGCATAATGGCTATGTCGCTAGATTCCCATGTAGTCGACCGCGGTTCATGTCTCTGACCCGGTGGCTTAAACTCACGCCAGATGCGTGTGCGTACGTGCCCAAGATCCTGAGAGGAGAATGGAGAAGAAGGGATTGCGGCATGGTCATCCCCCCAGGAGGTGATTTCTCGCTTTCTGTCTCTCTGTTTTTCTCTGTCTGTCTGGTGAGCACACACATCCTATAGCAAAAACCTCTCCAAAAATAAAAAAAAGAGTAAAAAAAGAAAATATTCTTGACATTATTAGAAGTAGATTACATCACAGAGAAGATAAAATCTTGAGATAGAAGACAAAACCTCTGACTAGAAAAAATTATCAAAAAGACTAAGAAAACAATGAAGAAAACGAGGATAATATATGAGAAATCCATCAAGTTCTGAAACATCCAGATTATTGGTATCCCTGAAGAGAAAGAAAATAATAAGGACAATGATAATTTATTACATGAAATCCTGGAAGAAAGCCCTCCAAACCTAAAGAGGTATTCAAAGATCCAGACCAAGAAATACATAGGATCCAAAATAGAATGAACCCAAGAAGTTCCTCTCCAAGGTACATCATAGCCAGATTGACCAAAACCACAGGCAAAGACAAGAAGCTAAATTTGGCAAGACAGAAACATCAAGTTACTTACAAAGGTTATCCCATCAGGCTAACATGAGATCTCTTGTCAGAAACCATGCAGATAAAGAAAGAATGGGTAAATATAATCAAAGTGTTAAATGAAAAACAATTCCAACCAACAATACTATACACAGTGAGATTATCTTTCATATAGGAAAAAGAGAGAAAAACTTTCTTGTATAAACAAAACATGAAAGAATTTACCAACTCCAGACCAGCTCTTCAAGAGGATCTGAAGGGAGTGAGATACCAGGAAAACTAAAAAGTCAGATGGACAGTTATAAGACAACAAAAACCAACCAATAAAATGGCTCATTTAATTATAGAAACAGGTCTGGAAATATTGATAATAACATTGAATGCTAATGGATTAAATTAAATCAAGAGAAACAGACTAGCTGAATAAATAAAAAAAAAAAAAAAAAAAAAAAAAAAAAAAACAGAAACCCTCTATCTGTTGCCTAAAAGAAACACACCTTTTGGATAAAGAAATACGTAGACTGTAAGTGAAGGACTGGAAAAATATATCCCATGCAAATGGAAATCAAAAAAGACCTGGAGTTGCAGTACTAATTTCAGACAAAAATGCTTTAAAAGAAAGACTATAAGAAGAGGCAAAGAAGAACATTGTATAGCAGTAAATGGGCTAATTCACCAAGAAGACATAACACTTATAAATATCTATCCACTCAATGCAGGAGCAGTGAAATAAATGAAAGAAAGACTGCTGTAGCTAAAAGGACAGGTAGGTTGCAGCACTATAATTATTGGGGATCTCAACACCCCATTATCTGCTTTAGATAATTCTTCTAGACAAAAAATAAGCAGAGAGATACAGGACCTAAACAATACTATAAATCAAATGGACTTGACAGATATCTATAGAACTTTCCACCCTAAGACCACAAATATACAATTTTCTCAACACAGCATGGAACATTTTCAAAGATTGACCATGTGCTAAGACACAAATCAGGCCTTTACAGATTTAAAGATATAGAAACTCTATCCAGCATCTTCTCTGAACATGATGTAATTAAACTCAATATTAATTTCAAGAAACATGCTAGAAAATACACAAACACATGGAAACTAAACAAATTACTTCCGAATGACTTTTTTTTTTTTTGGAGAGGTTTTTGCTATAGAGCACGTGCGCTCACCAGACAGACAGAGAGAGACAGAGAGATAGAAAGCAAGAAATCACCCCCCAGGAGGGATGGCCACGCTGCAATCCCTTCTCCTCCATTCTCCTCTTGGGATCTTGGGCACGCATGCACACGCGCCTGGCGTGAGTTTTAAGCCACTGGGTCCGGGACGCGAACTGCGGTCAACTACGTGGGAGTCCAGCAACATAGCCATTATGCTAACTGCTGATCCTCTGAATGACTTCTTAACTACTGAAGAAATTAAGTCTGGAATCAAAAAATTTGTGGGAACAAATGATAATGAGTCAGGAGTTCCCATAACCTATGGGACACCCCAAAAGCAATCATAAGACGGAAATTCATAGTAATTAGTGAGCATCAGAAAAAGATGGGAATGTGGTAAATAGACAACCTACCTAACATCATGCCTCAAGGAATTGAAAAAAATCACAATAACAACAACAAAAAAATGCCAGGGGAAAAGAAATCATAAAGATTCAAGCAGAAATAAATTAAATGGAAAATAAAATATACAGAAAATAAATGAAAGCAAAAGCTGGTTCTTTGAAAAGATTAACAAGATCGACACACCATCAGCTAGACAGATGAAGAAGAAGAAAGAAACCAGATATATCAAATACATAATGAAACAGGCAATAATACTGCAACACAATAGAAATACAAAACATCATTAGAGGATACTATGAGCGACTATATGCCAACAAACGAGAGAACATGGAGGAGATGGACACATTCCTGGATGCATATAATCTACCAAGATTGGATCAGGAGGACATAGAAAGTCTGAATAGACCTATAAGAAGTCATGAGATTGAATCAGTAATGACCTCCCGACAAAGAAAAACCCAGGTCCTGATAACTTCTCTTCTGAATTCTACAAAACTTTTAGGGAAAAGTTAACCCCCATTCTACTCACATTATTTCTAAAGATCGCAAATTCATTTTATGAAGCCTGCATTGTCCTCATTCCCCAAACAGATAAAGACATGACAGAAAGGAAAAGTGCGGACCAATGTCTCTGATGAATATAGATGCAAAAATTCTCAACAAATTATTTGCAAAGAGTGTCCAACAACATATAAAAAAGGTTTTTTTTTTTTTTTTTTTTTTTTTTTTTGGAGAGGTTTTTGCTATAGGGCGCGTGCGCTCGCCAGACAGACAGAGAGAGACATAGAGACAGAAAGCGAGAAATCACCTCCCAGGGGGGATGGTCACGCCACAATCCCTTCTCCATTATCCTCTCGGGATCTTGGGCACGCACGCACACGCGCCGGGCGTGAGTTTTAAGCCACCAGGTCCGGGACGCGAACCGCGGTCGACTACGTGGGAGTCCAGCGACATAGCCATTATGCTAACTGCTGGTTCCCTAAAAAAGATTTTTCATCATAACCAGGTAGGCTTTATTACAGAGATGCAAAGGTGGTTCAAGATATGCAAGTCCATAATGACATATTAACAGAAAGAAAGATAAAAACCATATGATCATTTAAATTGATGCAGGGAAAGCACTTGATAAAATAAAACATCCCTTCATGATTAAGACTCTTGGTAAGATTAGTATAGAAGGGACATTTCTCAACACAATAAAAGCCATATATGAAAAACCTATAGCTAACATTATACTGAATGGAGAAAAGCTTTTCCCCTAAAAGCTGGTACTAGACAAGGCTGCCCACTTTCTCCACTGCTTTTTAATATAGTGCTGAAATTATGAGCCAATGCAATCAGAAAAGAGAACTAATGCAATTTATCCCACATATCCTCGATAGAAGAGAAGTCAGAGATTCTCAGAGTTTGGCTTCCTCAAGATCCCGGTGCTTGTAGGGAGGCACATGGAAACAGACCTAATATTGGAATTAGTTAATTCTTATTAATTAATTAATTCATGTTACAGAGATCCCTTGGAGGTTTGCAGATATTGAATCAGATCTAATATTGGAGCTACATAATTCTTATTCATTAATTAGTTCATTCAATGAATTCATTAATTCATTCATATATAATTCCTATTCATTCATTCATTCATTCATTCCCAGATCTAGATGCGCATTTTCTCCAGCACCTCATAAAAGCTCCCAGTCTTTTCTTTGTCAGTGCCATGCTCAACCCAACAGTATTTTAGACCATACCAGTTTTCAGACAGACTTTTTGCTATCGAGCACATGAGTGACAAAGAGAGACAGAGAAACAAAAAGCAAGAAATTACCCCTCAGCAGAATTGGCAATGCTGCAGTCCCTTCTCCTCCATTCTCCTTTTGGGATTTTGGGCATGCATGCACATATTCCTGGCATGAGTTTTGTTTTTGTTTTTGTTTTTAAGCTGCTGGATCTGAGACTTGAACTCAGTTGACTATATGGAAGTCCAGCGACATAACCATTCTGCTATCTGCCCCTAGCTGTCCTATTTTCTATCATATTTATCAGTTTTCCTATTCTTGCACTCTATATAAATAGAATCATACAGTATCGACTGGGTTTTCTCCCCCTTGGGCACATGCGCTCACCAGGGAGCAAGAGAGAGAGATAGACAGAGACAGTGAGAGGAAAAGTGAGAAATTCCCATGCCCCCAGGGGCAGTGGGCATGTTGCAATCCCCTCTTCTTCACTCTCCTCCCAGAATCTTGGGCACACATGCCTGGCATGAGTTTTGAGCCACTGGGTCCAGGATTGGCAATGTGGGAGTCAAGAGACATAACCACTATGCCATCTGCTGGCCTCAACAGTTCTTTTTCTTTCGGGTTTCTTTTTTTTTTTTTTTTGAGCACTATTTTATTCAAATTTTTTTTTGAGAGGCTTTTGCTATAGGGCACGTGCGCTTGCCAGAAAGACAGAGGGAGACAGAGAGACAGAAAGCGAGAAATCATCCCCCAGAGGGGATGGCCACACTGCAGTTCCTTCTCCTCCATTCAATTCCTCTCGGGATCTTGGGCACGCATGCACATGTACCAAGCATGAGTTTAAGCCACCGGGTCTGGGACTTGAACCGCGGTTGACTACATGGGAATTCAGCGAAATAGCCGTTACACTAACTGCTGATCTCTCAACTTTATTTATTCATTTGTTTATTTATTTACTCTTAATTTGACAAGAGGAACAGAGCTAAAGAGGGAGAGAGGGAAAACAAGAAAGCAAGATGCCAGGTCCAGTAACTATGGTCAGGCATTTGGGAGTCCAGTGTCCTCAACCACCATACCACCTGCTGGCCCCCCAATAACAGCTTCTACTTTTTAGAGTCATGCTTCATTTGCTCAATTTATTTTTTGAACTAAATTTATATTGTTTCTGTGGGAATCATGTGTTCCTTCTTTGCTGTGAAAAAAATTATCTTTTTTATGAATATAGTACCAATTGTTCTTTAATTAATGAATTGTTCACATATTGAGACTGATAAAATTTTAAGTCTGTCCTTTTAGATGTCATTTCTCTTTGGTATATTTCTAGGAGTAGACGTGCCTTGTCAAAAGGCTGGTGTAAATTTTGCTGAAATAAACACCACTTCTAATTTACCACAACACTCATACACCCACACTCAAACAACCATGTAAGAAAAGTTCTAGTTGCTGTCAATCTTGTCTTGGAACTGTCAAACTTGTGTTTATAACTACCTGATAAATCTAAAAAGTGATACCATGATTAAAACTTATACTTCCCTCATAAAAATTGACGTTGAGTAAATTTTCATGTATTTATTTTTCTTTCAACTACACATATGGTTTTAGAGTTCTTGATAATACTTTAGTCTAATTTATCATTTTTTTCTCTTGTGGTTTTTGTCTCTGTGTGTGATTATGTGTGTTTTATGTTCAATAAATCTTGCCACCTTCAGGACCTAAAGATTTTCTCATATGCTTATGTTCAAGAGCATCATTTTATCTTTTTCTCACATGTAGACTATGGTCTAGCATTTATTTCTAATTGTAGTATGAAAGAGGTCAAGGGTTTTATTTTTAAATCCATATATATAGTAAGAGGGGCCCACTCTCCTCTCTTTCCACACTGCTCAACTGAGCGGGGAATTTGCATACTGTCCCCCAGGGAGCACATTTCCTTCCAAGTCTGAGATAAAAGTCAGCTATGATCTCTTGACTGCCCAGGACTCCCCAGTTCAGCTCTCAACATGGGGTTCCCTGCTCAGTTCCTGGGGCTGCTAATGCTCTGGGTCCCAGGTGAGGGCACAGAGGGCTGGAGGAGGAGAATGGGTAGGAGGGCGAGCTCTGCGTCCCCACTGCTTACCTTCTCAGTCATGTGTGAGATGTGCCTGACTGGTCCTCCAGGATGGGACATGTGAGGTTTAGATCTGTGACAGTGAGGAAGGTTCCAGAAGGAAAAAGGACCTGTAGCATGATGAGGTCAGTCACACAGAAATTGGGTTTGGTATAGGAGATTTATAGAGGCCTTAGTGGGGCTTGCAGATCTTGGATCCTTTTCAGAAATTAAGTATTTTGGTGTAATGATCAAAATATCAAAAAGATTGGATAGCCTGAAATTTTTAAAATGTGAATGATTCTTGTATATGATCTTGCATTTCTCTCTCATTATTTTAGGATCCAGTGGGGATGTTGTGATGACCCAGACTCCACTCTCTCTGCCCGTCATCCCTGGAGAGACAGTCTCTATCTCCTGCAAGTCTAGTCAGAGCCTCGTACACAGTGATGGAAACACCTATTTGAGTTGGTTGCTGCAGAAGCCAGGCCAGGCTCCACAAGGCCTGATATACAAGGTTTCTAACAGGCACACTGGGGTCTCAGACAGGTTCAGTGGCAGCGGGTCAGGGACAGATTTCACACTCAAAATCAGCAGGGTAGAGCCTCAGGATGTTGGAACTTATTTCTGCCTGCAAGCTACACATGCTCCTCCCACAGTGATACAGCCCTGAACACAAACCTCCCTGCTTGGAGTGGCCCAGCTGCCCTCATGTGCTGTCTGTCTGGGGAGCAGCACAGCAGCCCCTGAGCCTGTGTAAGAGGAAGGTGCTGGAGAGCTCAGGGCACTAGGTGGCTGCTGTCTGTGCCACGGGTACCCTGCCCACAGCTCAGGCTCCAGCCACCTGTGACCTCATTAGATGTTGCAGATTCAGTCTGGAAACTGGAGCAGGAGGACAAGGTGGTACCATAAAGATGAAGGCACTAATGATGTGATGGTTCATAATGCGACTGAATAAAAGCTAATCTTAATCTTTTCTCCCTCCTTAAATTTGTTAATTTAATCTGTGTAAATGACAGAAATGAACATTGAGTATATCTTGATCTTTATCAGTTTTTTTTTATTCTGGTAGGACATTGACTAATAGTCAGAAATGGTATTTTCCCACTTTCCCAACTTCCTACTTTTCAAGTTTACAAAAATTGTGTATTAAAATTAAGACCATAGGGCCAACTCAATGACCTGATGGTTACGGGAGCAGGATCCCACATGACCAATCACAGCCTGAATTTTGCACTCTACAGCTTGTAAAACAAATGTGATGAATGTGCATGTGTCTCCAAAAATTCCTATGTAATGCTGAAAGGAGGAAAATGAATTGCAGTTTGACAGGTTCCCATTGGAAAGGATACATTCTCCATCTCCTTCTTTCTCTCTCTGTCTCTTTTGGGTGAGAGCACTTGTCCTCTGGTGTTAAAAAATTAAAATATAAAAAACATAAATAAGATGAACTGGAGCCCAGATTTACCACATGTCCCACTGGAAGAATAAAGAGCACGGTAATTTTTGACTTGAAATGAGAATAATAAAGGAATACAAAGGACATGAGCGTTGAGACAATTCTACTTTTTGGCTTACATATGGTGGAGCTAGGATAGTAGTGGGTGTTGTGGATTGATGATAAACATAAAATGAAGTGCAGATGTATTTCCTGTGAATAGTCACAGAGTTAAAGGGAGCATTGCCTGACTTGGAAGCATTAGCCTTGTGCCCCTCAAGTTTCATAGAAAAATAGTGAATGGAGAAGGTGGTTAGGTATGAAATCACCAAAGCTTATGTGAAGTAGCTGTGCAAAGAGAATGGAGGTCATGTAACCCAGTCCCATTCAACCCAGCACAGCTGAGAGTTTCTAATGCTTACTCCACGCTGAGATGTGATCCAGCAGAGACAATGTCTTCAAGATTGTGGGGTGCAGAATATGGTGACGGGCTAAAGGAAAGGGCCACCTAGATGTAGACAAACAGGGGAGCAGTTGAGATAGAGGCCCATGTCCATGGTTCAGGCATAACTCAAGGATTGTATGAGCAGCTGGGGTTGGGGGACACCCTGAGTAGTTGGGAGATTTCTGCCTTTCTAACCCAGCACCCCCAACCTACCTGCTGATTCTGACTTTAAAGAGAGTCCAGGAAAAATCATTGACTCTGTGTAACTGCTCAGACTCAGCTGGATTGTCCTTCCGTAGGTGTATTCTAGTGTAGGCACCAATAAGAGCCTGTGCCCATCTAAAAATCAGTCACACACTGCAGGTGAACAGAAAGGCAGGTGAACATCAGATCTCCAGAAAGTGTTCTGTTCTCTGGAATTTTAAATCACCAGAGCTCATGTCGCCCATTGCCTTCTGATTTCATTAAAACATAACTTTAAATTTTATACCTTATATGTATTTTTTGTACCTTTTGCAGTGTTCTTTTGGTCTTTTAGTGTCTATTATTAAACCTGGAAATGGAAATTTCTTTAATTGTTTTCACCTAAATGATGTTTCTAAGATGACAACTTTGGTATATATTGTTTTAAAAGGGAAAGAAAAAAAGTTGTTAGATAACCAGAAAAGAAATTTCATTCCACCAGCTCAATATTCTAAAATTTCAACAGGTTAGAGAACAGAGGAGAATTGAAGAGGGAGGATTGTGGCATGACTGCACCCTACTGAGAGGTGCTTTCTCCCTCTCCCTCTCATGTTTCTCTCTCTCTCTCTCTCTCTCTCTCTCTCTCTCTCTCTCTCTCTCTCTAATTCATGTGTGTGTGTGTGTGTGTGTTGTGTGTGTTGTGTGTGTGTGTGTGTGTGTGTGTGTGTGTGTATCTCATAAATACACCATCATCTTTGGCTTCCATCTATTGCAGGTCTACAGTGAGAGAAACATCTGCCTTTTAACCTCTTCCTGCACAAGTTAGGTCTATCTTCACAGCTCCTGATCTATAATGTTTAATACCAGTTCTCTGGCTTCCAGACAGGACTAGTGACAGTTGTCAGGAGCATTTCTCACATTTAAAATGGGCAGGGCGGAGGCTGACAGTGTTGGGGTTATCATTGCATGCAGGCTCTGAAACACTCTCTCACTGCTCTGGCCTTATACCTTCCCACTTGGCATTAGTTCATATTTAACCCCCCAAGGGTGCTTCCACAGCTGCCAGAGCTCAGCTGAATTCTCAGCTGCCCAGATGTGTTACTGATACAGCAGGCACCAGTGAGCAAGATGTCAGAAAACTCAGGGGAATATTTGCAGCTGAGAGATCTGGACCATGAGTGCTTCAGCTGCTTCTCAGGTACCTTCCTTAAGATCCAGCCGTCTGCAAGAGCCATGACCTGTTAGAAGAAAGTTAAATAAAATCTTCTCTCTCTCTCTCTCAATTTTAATTCATCACAATCAGGTAGGCTTTATTTCGGCGATACAAAGGTGATTTATCATAGGCAAAACCATAAACTTAATGCATCGTATTAACAGAAAGAAAGATAAAAACCATATGATCATTTCAATCAATGAACAAAAAGCATTTGATAAAATACAATATTCCTTCATAATTAAGACTCAGCAAAATCTACATAGAAGGGTCATTTCTCAACACAATAAAAGCCATCTATGTAAAATCTATACCTAACATTATATTGGTACATACTAAAAAACTCAAAAACGGATATGGACAAAGGTAAAATCTAGTAACAAGTACAGTGTAATTTTCATCTTAAACATTTTTTTCTCTCTCCATTCCCCCTTTTACTAAAGAGGCATAAACTAACTTACTTGCAAAAATGAATGAATAAATAAATTTTATCTCAATTTGTTCTGTTATTTGTACAAAACTCCATAAGAATACTAATTGATTTAGTTGGCTTTGCTGGAACCTTTTACAAGGAACTTTAGATTATACTCTTTGAAAAGTCTCCTAAGGCTACTGAGCCAAGTCAGGGACTCACCATCTGCCTATGCCTTTAAGTACCTGTAGTTGAAAGGTTTTAGGGCCTGTTAGGAAGTGACATACTTGACTTATCTCCCAGGCAGAACTGTTTATGGTAGTAGGCAATCTTTCCAAGAGCTTCTGTTGGCTTTCTTAAGATCTACCTCAGTTCTTTAGTTTTCTGGTCATATCTTCAGAAATGATATTCCAGGGATCAGCAGTTAGCGTAATGGCTATGTAGCTGGATTCCCACGTAGTCAACCGCGGTTCGAGTCCCGGACCCGGTGGCTTAAACTCACGCCAGGCGCGTGTGTGTGCCTGCCCAAGATACCGAGAGGAGAGTGGAGAAGGGATTGTGGCATGGCCATCCCCCCTGGGGGGCGGGGGTGATTTCTTGCTTTCTATCTCTCTATTTCTCTCTGTCTTTCTGGTGAGCGCACGCACCCTATAGCTAAAACCTCTCAAAAAAAAAAAAAAAAAAAAAAAAAGAAAGAAAAGAAAAGAAACGATATTCCAGTCAAACCCAGACAATAACCAGTATTTCCAATTTCTGTTGTAAGGCAACAGATTTTATTGAACTTATGCAAATAACTTTTCTGCCACAAAATAAGAATACCCACAAATATTTTCCAATTCCTTTTAAAAAAATAGCAAATTGCTAAACCTATCAACAGCTCAAAAGAAGACAAAAATCCTTAAATCTTGGAATCAAAGCATAAGAGAAAATCAGTAATGTTTTAGTCTACATTCATAAAATTCTATTTCTCCTGTACAGTCTCATGTAATTAACCTCTCTCCTGTTGAATTTGCAGTTACTGTGGTCCAATCTTTCCATTTAAACTCTAGAAGTTAATGTTTAACATTATTATGATCTTCCCAGACTAATCCCTACCATTAACTTGCCCATTTTCTTGGTTGTTTGTTCTTTATTTCTGTGTGTCTGTCTTTATTTTTCCTGGTGTAATACTCCCTTCAGAACTTCTTGAAGAGCTGGTCTGGTGTGAGTAAATTCTTTTAGGTTTTATTTATTTGAGAATGTTCTTATCTTTTATTCCCACATGAAGGACAATCTTCTGGGTAAAGCATTAATGGTTGAAATTATTTTTCACTTAACACTTAGAGAGACCAGCAGACTGTGTAATGGCTGCATCACTGGACTCTCAGGTAGAAAATTACGGTTCAAGTGCTGCACTGGGTTGCCTGAACTCACGCCAGGTGTGTGTGCATGCATGCCCAAGATTCCAACAGAGGAATGGAGGAGAAGAGATTGTGGCATGGCCATCCCCCCTAGAGGGTGATTTATCACTTTCTGTCACTGAATCTCTCTCGGTCTTTCTGACAAGTGCACGTGCCCTATATCAAAACTATAAAAATTTTTAAAAATTTAAAAAAACTTAATACTTCGAATTTATTTTCCATTTGTTCCTTGCTTGCATTGTTTCCAATGACAACTCCTCTGTTAACCTGATGGGATAACTGCTGTATGTAATTTGATGTTTCTCTTTTGCCAATTTTAGTATATTGTCTTTGTCTGTGGTTTTGGTCAATCTGGCTATGATGTGTCTTGGAGAAGATCTTCTTAACTTGATTCTATTTTAGGGTCTTTTGTATTTCTTTCGTCTGGGTATTTGAATGCTTCTCTAGGTTTGAAAAGTTTTGCTCTCTGGGCTCGGACCTAGTTGGCAGAGGTATGGCTAAGCACCAAGAAGGTCGGCATCATTGGTAAATACAGGACCCGCTATGGTGCCTCCCTCTGGAAAATGGTGAAGAAATTGAAATCATCCAGCACGCCAAGTACACCTGCTCCTTCTGTGCCAAAACTAAGATGAAGAGACGGGCTTTGGGGATCTGGCACTGTGGTTCCTGCATGAAAACAGTAGCTGGTGGTGCCTGGACCTACAACACCACTTCGGCTGTCACAGTAAAGTCTGCCATCAGAAGACTGATGGCATTGAAAGACCAGAAGAAGCTCCATAGACATTTGGAATATCACTAGCCTACAATAAATGGGTTAATTTATATATAAAAAAAAGTTTTCTTTCAAGATTTCATGGAAGAGATTATCAATTCCCTTATTCATTTCTTCACCACCTGGGATAGCAATAGTCTGTATGTCTGGGCATTTAATGGTATCTAGTATTTCTCAAATAGCATTCTCATTTTAGGGGGTTATTTTCTCAGTCTTTTTGGTGATTATTTCAAGGTCAGAGCTTTTATCTCTGAGATCTGAGATGCGACCTTCTGCATAATCTAATCTTTTTTTAGTACTTTCAAGAGAGGTTTTGATTTCCTGTATTACTGCCTTCATCTCTAACAGTCCTTGTTATGGTGTATTTCTTCTTTCAAATCATGGAAGAACTTCTTCACCACCTGGAACATATTTTCCCTGGAACATATTGTTCCCTTTCTCTTGCATCTTCTGGAGTTTATTGTCTCTCTTCCCTTGCATCTCTGTTAGTTTAGTCACTATGAATATTCTGAAATTTTTATCTGCCACATCCACAAGTTCCATTGAACGCTCTGTGAATGGTGAGGGGCTGTTCTTTTCCCTTGGGGAGAGAGATTTTCTTGGTTTCTCATATTTGTTGTGCCTCTGAGGCAGTTTCTGGGCATCTGGTGGATTTTAAGTTTCTTCTCATTTTCTTGGAGTTAAATATGAGCATTCAGAGCCATGCAGGAGGAGATGGTCTTCAATGACTCTGCAGTTCCATTTCCCTGACGTTCACCAAGCATTCTGCACGTTTCTAGAGAACATGTGCACCTGGGCTGAGATTCAGGGTTTCAACAGAGTACAGACACACTCGGGAGATAAGCTGCACTCTCTCTGCAGCTCTGTCCTCTTCCCTGCTGCTCACTCTACACTCTACAGTCGGTCTTCTCTGAATTTTTTTGGTTGGTGTATTCACATTTTGCTAATTAGTTAGAGAAGGTTTCTGCAGCTGTAAGCTCCTGTGCTTCCTTTAGTGTGAGGTACGTCGGTGTCAGTTTCTCTCTCTATTCTGTTTTGCAATGTGGTATCTATGAAAAGAGATTTGAGTTCAGATTTATGAAGAGGAATTTCTCCCTTTATGCTTCTAAAGCCTAGAATAATTCAAAAGGTTGACTACTGTGCAGATAAACCTGTACACTCACTGGGTGGAGGCTGAACTACAAAATAAGAAAGTAAAGTAGGAAAAGAAGAGAATACAAACAGAAAAAAAAAGAAAAAGAAAAAATGAAACAGAAAACAATAGACAAAAAAATTTTAAATAAAAAAACTGTGTGCCATGCAGCTCACAAATGAGCAGAGCACCTCAGATGTGATGTCTCTCTGCCATGCCCCTGTCCTATGCATGGAGAGGAAAGAACTAACAAAAGAAAGGATTAAAAAAGAACAGAGAGAAAGGAATAAAAAGAAAAAAAAAAGAATATGGGGGGAAAGGAAGGTTTTTACTCCTACCTTTCTAGCTATGGGCTGGAGAGGTGATTAAGAGGAGGGGGGGATCCAACATAGGGGCTGCTCAGCCCTCACATTGATTCCAGAAATGAGGAAAGCACCTTGTTGCATCTGCCACAGTAATTGCTGCTTACTGCTAATTTCTGTCTCACCCAGTAAGACAACTGGATCTAATCCAGTTAATTACTTAATCCAATCCAATTATGAACCCAGTCCAAATTTTTTTGCAACTCCAAACTTAGTTTGGACCAAAATTTGCTCACATAAAACTCAGAGAGCTATAAACACAAGTCTGTGGAGCTAAAATCTGAGAGATAACTCACCTTTGGTTACCTCTCTTGGTCACCTGCTGCTCTAGGGGTCACTGGAAGTGCTACTTCAGATCCTATTTCCGATAGTAAAACTGTTAATAGAAAAATAAACCAATCAATTTAAAAACTACAAATATTACTCCAACTCTGTTCTAGGGTGTTGCATGAGGGAGATGGAGTATGGTTTGAATCCCAGCCCTGGCAGCCTGAAATACATGCCAGCACATGTGCATGAATGTCCCAAAATACAACAAAATGGAAAAACAGAGGAGAAAGAATTGCAGTATGACTATGCCCCATGCAGGGTGGAGGGAGGGTGGTATCCTCTCCCTCTCTTCCTTTCTGTCTGTCTCACTCTGGCAAGTGCACTAACTCTCTGGTAGATAAAAAAAATCACAAGACTTATCTATGAAGCAAGACACCTGGAAGATAGCCAAAATTTGGATCACTCTAGTATGTGGAGTTTTTTATCAGAGGGTGGGGAAAAGGGAGATTTTCACTATAGTGCTTGCTGGAAGCAGAGAGAGGCAGAATACAAGAAATAACCCTCCAGGAGTGATGGTCACTCCACAGTCCCTTATCTGCTATTCTCCTCTCAGGGTCTCGGGCACCCACACACACATATCCAGCCTAAATTTCTTTCTCTTTTTTTAAATATTTGACGTTATTATCATAATCTTTTTTTGTTACATTGAATCACATATATCTTTACAGTGTATTATATTTCTATTTTCAGCATGATTACCATGCATATAAGTCAAGACAAAGACATTATTATCCACATCATCATCATCATATAGCTTTTCATCATATTTTCCAGATCATTATTATTATTGTTTATTTTCATTATTTTATAATAAATGAGAAATACTAGATACCATCAAGTGCTGAAACATCTGCATTATTGGTATCCCAGAAGAGAAAGAAAATAATAAGTGTGTTGATCATTTATTCCATGAAATCCTGGAAGAAAGCTTTCCAAACTTAGAGAGGTATTCAAAGATTCAGACCAAGAAATACATAGGACTTAAAATAGAATCAACCCAAGAAAATCCTCTCCAAGGCACATCATAGCCATATTGACCAAAACCACAGGCAAAGACAAGAAACTGAAATTGGCAAGAGAGAAACGTCAAGTTACTTACAAAGGTTATCCCATCAGGCTAACATGTCATCTATTGTCAGAAACAATGAAGACAAAGAAAGAATGGGGAAATATAATCAAAGTCTTAAATGAAAAACAATTTTAACCAACAATACTATACACAGCAAGATTATCCTTCATATGGGAAAAAGAGATAAAAATTTTCTTGGATAAACAAGACGTGAAAGAATTTACCAACTCCAGACCAGCTCTTCAAGAAGATCTGAAGGGAGTAAGATATCATAAAAACTAAAAAGTCAGATGGACAGTTATAAGAGAACAACAACAAAAAAATCAATAAAATGGCTCATTTATTTATAGACAGAGGTCCGGAAATATTGATAATAAGGTTGAATATTAATGGATGAAATGAAATCCAAGAGACACAGACTGGATGAATAAAGTTTTTTAAAAAACATAAACCCTCTACCTGTAGCCTAAAAAAATGAACCTTTTGGATAAATAAATACATAGGCTAAGAGTGAAGGGCCGGAAAAAGATATCCCATGCAAATGGAGATCAAAAAAGAGCTGGAGTTGCAGTACTGATTTCAGACAAAGATGCTTTAAAAGAAAGACTGTAAGAAGAGGCAAAGAAGGACATTATATAGTAGTAAATTCACCAGGAAGACATAACACTTATAAATATCTATGCACCCAATGCAGGAGCACTGAAATAAATGAAAGAAAGACTGCTGTAGCTAAAAGGATAGGTTGCAGCACTACAATTGTTGGGGACCTCAACACCCCATTACCTCTTTTAGATAATTCTTCTAGACAAAAAATAAGCAGAGAGATACAGGACCTAAACAATATTATAAATCAAATGGACTTGACAGATATCTATAGAACTTTCCACTCCTTAGGGGTGGAAATAATAAACATTTATTATTTCCACAAATATACATTTTTCTCATCTTGTCATGGAAATTTTTCAAAGATGGACCACATGATAAGACACAAATCAGGCCTTTACAGATTCAAGGATATAGAAACTCTATCCAGCATCTTCTCTGACGATGATGGAATTATATTCAATATTAATTTCGAGAAACATGCTCGAAAATACACAAACACATGGAAACTAAACAAACTACTTCTGAATAACTTCTTAACTACAGAAGACATTAAGTCTGGAATAAAAAAATTTGTGGAAACAAATGATAATGATTACAGGAGTTTCCATAACCTATGGGACACCACAAAAGCAGTCATAAGAGGTTGCGCAGTGGTTAAGGGCGCTGGACTCCCACATGGCCTACCATGGTTCAAGTCTCGAACCTGTGGCTTGCTTTCTCACTTCCTCTCTCTCTCTGTCTCCCTCTGATTAAACTGAAAATAATAATGATAATAATAATAAATAAAGTTAAATAAGAATAATTTTTTTTTAAAAAAGCAGTCATAAGAGGGAAATTCATAATAACTAGTGAGCATAAGAAAAAGATGGGAATGTGGCAAATAGACAACCTACCTAACATCATGCCTCAAGGAAATGGGAAAACCACACTAAAAACAATGACAAAATGCCAGAGGAAAAGAAATCGTAAATACTCTAGCAGAAATAAATTAAATAGAAAATAAAATATACAGAAAATAAATGAAACCAAAAGCTGCTTCTTTGAAAAATTAACAAGATCGACACACAATTAGCTAGACAGTTAAAGAAGAAAGAAACCAAATATATCAAATACGTAATGAAACAGGCAACATTGCAACAAACACAATAGAAATATGTCCCGACTGGCGGGACAGTCAGACATTTGCCTGGGGAAGGGAGTGAGATATGGGACAAACACACGCACACACAATACGAGGTGCTAATCAAGTCTTCTTCTTTCTCCTCTTCCGTTTATTGAGGAAAAATGGCGAGTTATATACAGCTGGTGGGCACCAATTGGTTGCCCGAAATGCAAATGAGATAGAGTAGCATGAACCAATCATTAATGTGGGTGGATCTCTCCCGTTGCCTAGAAACCCAACCACTTCCGGGGAGAAGGTTGGTCACATGATTTCTGAGAAATGGTTTGCTCAGTGAGGAAGTGAAGCCTAATGGTTTCCAAGATGGTGGATAGCTCAAGATGGCTTCCGTATGCAGTGTCCTCCACAGAAATACATAACATCATTAGAGGATACTATGAGCGACTATATGCCAACTAACACACGAACATGGAGGAGATGGACAAATTCCTGGATGCATATAATCTACCAAGATTAAATTAGGGTGATACAGAAAACCTGAATGGACACATAACAAGTCATGCGATTGAATCAGTAATAAATAATCTCCCAACAAAGAAAAGCTCAGGTTCTGAAAAATTCACTTATGAATTCTACAAAACTTTTAGGGCAGAGTTAACCCCCATTCTACTCACATTATTTTTAAGATCCCAAATTCATTATATGAAGTCTCCATTGTAGTCATTCCCAAAACAGATAAAGACATGACAAAAAGGAAAACTACAGACCAGTATCTCTGATGAATATAGAGGCAAAAAATTCTCAACAAATTACTTGCAAATAGTATCCAACAAAATATAAAAATGATTATTCACCACAATCAAGTAGGCTTTATTATAGAGATGTAAAGGTGGTTCAAAATATATACAAGATCATAATACAATATTAACAGAAAGAAAGATAAAAAAATATGATCATTTCAATTGATGCAGAGAAAGCACTTGATAAAATACAGCATCCCTTCATGATTAAGACTCTCAGTAAGATTGGTATAGAAAGAACATTTCTCAACACAATAAAAGCCATATATGAAAAAACCTATTGCTAAAATTATACTGAATGGAGAAAAGCTAAAACTTTTTTCACTAAAAGCTGGTACTAGACAAGGCTGCCAACTTTCTCCACTGCTTTTTAATACAGTGCTGGAAGCCTGAGTCAATGCAATCAGAAAAGAGAACAATATAAAAGGCTTTCAAATAGGCAAAGAAGAGTTTAAAATATCTTTATTTGCAGATGGCATGATGGTATACATAGAAGACACAAAGGTTTCCATACAAAAACTTCTCAAGTAATAAATGAATACAGTAAAGTGGCAGAATACAAAATCAATATTCAAAAATCTATAGCACTTCTATATACTAACAAGTTGAATGAACTAGATCTGAAAAAAATTAATCCCTTTTACCATAGGCACAAAATGTATAAGTTACATAGGGATAAACCTAACTAAGAAAGTCAAAAAATTTTACAGAGAAAACTATGAAATCTTTAAAAATATATTGAAAAGAACACAAAAAAGCAGAATGGCATTCCATATTTCTGAATTGAAAGAATTAATATAATCAAAATGGAAATTTTACCCTGATTAATCTACACATTTAATGCAATTCCAATCAAATTACAAGAGACATTCTTCACAGATCTAGAAGAGACAATCATATAATTTGTCTGGAATTATAAAAGACCTCATATTGACAAATAAATCCTGTGAATAAAGAGTGGAGTAGGCAGCATATCATCTCTGACCCCAAAATATACTATAAAGCTGTGATAATCAAAACAGCATGGTACTGGCTCAAAAACAGAAAGGTGGACCAATAGAATACAACAGAGATCCTAGGAATAAACCCCAAAGCTTACAGCCAACTAATTTTTTTAACAGTCAATGCAGTGGGAAAAGGGAAACCTCTCTGGCAAATGGTGCTGGAAAAACTAGGTATCCACATGCATAAAGATGAAACTCAATCCCCATCTTTTACCATCCATAAATCATAAAATGGATCAAAGATCTGAACCTAAGACCCCAAACTATAAGTCTACTAGTAGAAAATACTGGGGAAATAATACTAATGAAGCACAGGAAATAATCCTAAAATAGACAAGTGTGACTATATCAGATTAAGAAGTTTCTGTATAGCAAAGGAAACAATAATTAGTGTGAATCAACAATCCTCAGAATAGGAAAATATTTTTGTAAAATGTGCCTCAGATAAGGGATTGATAAACTGAATACACAGGGAACTCAAGCAACTTACCTGGAGAAAACTCGATTAACCTAATTAAAAATGAGAAAAGGAGATGAACAGAAATCTCTCTAAGGAAGACATATGAATAGCCAACTAACATCTGAGAAAATGCTTAATATCCCTTATCAGGAACCAGCAGTTAGCATAATGGCTATGTTGCTGGACTCCCATATAATCGACCACGGTTCGAGTCCTGGGCCCGGTGGCTTAAACTCACGCCAGGCGCGTGTGCGTGCGTGCCCAAGATCCCGAGAGGAGAATGGAGGAGAAGGCATTGCGGCGTGGCCATCCCCCCTGGGGGGTGATTTCTCTCTTTCTGTCTCTCTGTCTCTCTCTGTCTCTCTGGCAAAAACCTCTCTAAAAAGAAAAAATCCCTCATCATAAAGGAAATGAAGACTAAAACCACAATAAGATACCACCTAATCCCTGCCAGAATGGCGAACATTAAAAACATAAAAAATAATACGTGTTTTCAGGGTTGTGGTGAAAGGAGAACTCTCTTTACACTATTGGTGGAAATGTAAATTGGTCCATCCATTGTAAAAAACAATTTGGAGATTTCTCAAAGATCTACAAACAGAACTACCATATGATCCAGCAATCCCACTCCTGGGTATCTACCCAAAACACAGGAGAATGCTCAGTCAGAAAAAGCACTTGCACATCAATGTTTATTGCAGCATTATTCACAACGGCTAAGACAAGGAATCAATCCAAGTGTCCATAAACAGATGAACGGATTGAAAAAGTGCAGGACATATACTCTAAGGAATACTATTCAGGAAAAAACAAAAACAAAAACAAAAACAAACAAGACCCTGACATTTGATAGAGGTCAAATATATGGAAGATTTATTGCTGAGTGAAGCAAGCCAGGCTATGAAAGAAAGATATTGTATGTCTCCACTTAATATATACTGACTATCTGCACTCTATGGTAGAGACCGAAAGATTAGAGGACATAAATGTGATGAAAATAGCTATGGATGATGGAAACCACAAGGAAGAAGAGTGGGAGAAAGGAAGAGTACAGGGAAGGAATCAGGGAGAAAAAATAGAGAGGCAAGACATTTGTGGAACACAGAAATGGTTTACTACCTGTTGATGACAACAGGTGTAATATACAGTTAACTTTAAAAGAAAAAAGTGGTGTGGTAGTTAAAGTGGCTGGATCCCACATGACTCGTTTCAGTTTGAGTCCCAGACCTGGCAGCTTGAAAATCATAATGGGTATGTGTAGGCGTGTGCCCAACCTCCCGGGGAGAAAGAGGAGTAAGGGTTGCAGTGTGGCCACTCCCCCTGGGGAATGATTTCTCAATTTCCATCTCAATGTCTCTCTCTCTGTCTCTCTCCAGTGACTATAGGCACTCTATGGCAACAACCTAAAAAAAAAAAAAATGTAACACAAGGATTGGAGACAAAATTGTTGTAGAAAAGCTGACTGGATATTTTAAACTTGGCAAAGACTGAAAATAATGACTTTCCAGATTACTAACAATTTGAAAGCCATTACTGAGCAATGGGCTCTTAATTAGTAAGATGATCCAGTATGTAGGTTTTTAGTTGTTTCTAGATTTTCCAATAAGAATCTGATATAAAGTCAATAAAATGAATTTCGTCTAACAAGGCTTACAGGGCTGCTGGCATCCCTGACCATTTAAATATCCAAGAAAGTGGACCACTCCTGAACTCAATATTAATCTACCCCTCAGGGCTCTACCTGACAGGCGGCATCCGGGTGATCACAGTGGGCAGCAGGACTGTGCATTTCCTACACTCCCCTCCTGTGTGACGGCCCTAAGTGTACACCTTCCTCCTCCGTGGTCACAGCAGCTGCTCTCTCCCTGTGCTCTGTTCAGACTGCATGGTCTGTTTCTGAGAAAGTTTCGCAGGGTTCAATAGTCCTAGAAAGACTTAGACCTCTGAAATCTGCCTTTACTGACACACAAAATGCCCAAAGAAATTTACCCACAGTATTGTTCTTGAATCTTTTCTCTTAAGAATGTGATAGCAGAGGCATTGAACCAGGCCAAGTAAAGTATTATCAGAGGAAATAACAATGTCTGCAAATACCGTCACATCATCTACACTGCCAAGTACCACTGACTGAAATCTTCAAGACTTACTATGTGTTCAATACTGACTAGGAGCTTAGTGAACTAATGAAATTTATCCCACATATTCTCGATAGAAGAGAAGTCAGAGATTCTCAAAGTTTGGCTTCTCCAAGGTACCAGTGCTTGTAGGAGGCAGGGGGAAACAGACCTAATATTGGAACTTCATAATTCTTACTCACTAATTCATTCATTCATGTTAGACATGCAAATAAATAAACACAGTGACATATATGGACTGTAATGAAGTGAATACAGAGCACTGCTAGATGAATAAAAACAGTATATGTCTCCCTCCACCCACTTCCTAGGTATAGATGCGCATTTTCTCCAGCACCTCATAAAAGCTCCCAGGCTGTTCTTTGTCAGTGTCATGCTCCACCCACCAGTGTTTTAAGCCATACCAGTTTTAGGTAGATTTTTTGCTATAGAGCCCATGAGTGAGAAAGAGAGACAGAGAGACAAAAGGCGAGAAGTCCCCCCTATCTCAGCAGAAATGGCAACACTGTAATCCCTTCTCCTCCGTTCTTCTCTTAGGATTTTGAGCATGCATGCACATAGGCCTGACATGAGTTTTTGTTTTTGTTTTTGTTTTTGTTTTTAAGCTGCTGGATCTGGGACTTGAACTCAGTTGACTACAGGGAAGGAAGTCCAGCGACATAACCATTCTGCCATCTGCCCCTACCTGTCCTATTTTATATCACATTTGTCAGTGTCCTTATTCTTGCACTTTATATAAATAGAATTATACAGCATCTACAGTATCCACTTATTTTCCCTCCTTGAGCACATACACTCACCAGGGAGCAAGATAGAGAGACAGACAGAAACAGTAAGAGGAAAAGTGAGAAATTACCCCCCTCATGTGGGCATGACCACATTGCAATCCCCCCTCTTTCACTCTCCTCTTGTGATCTTGGGCACACAGCCTGACATGAGTTTTGAGCCACGGGGTCCAGGACTCTAACCATGGCTGGCAATGTGGGAGTCCAGAGACATAACCGCTAGGCCATCTGCTGGCCTCTGCGCACTTTCTTTTCTTTCTTTCTTTTTTTTTTTTTTTGAGAACGATTTTATTCAACTTTATCTATTTGTGTATTTATGTACTTTTACTTTGATGAGAGAGGCAGTGCAAAAGAGGGAGAGAGGAAAACGAGAAAGCAAGCTGCCTGGTCCGGTACCTATGGTCAGCCCTTCGGGAGTTCAGTGCCCTTAACCACTATACCACCTGCCAGTGCCCATGATACAGTTTCTACTCTTTATAGTCTTGCTTCATTTGCTCAACTTGTTTTTTGAACTAAATTTATATTGTTTCTGTGGCAATCATGTGTTCCTTTCTTTACTGTGGAAAAAATTATCTTTTCTATAAATATAGCACCAACTATTCTTTAATTAATGACTTGTTCACATATCGAGACTGTCAAAATTTTAGGAATATTCTTTTAGATGTCATTTCTCTTGGGTATATTTCTGGGAGTAGACAAGCCTTGTCATGATACTGGTGTAAATTTTGCTGAAATTAAAACCACTCCTAGTTTACCGCAACGCTCACACACCCACACTCAAACAACCATTGTAAGAAAAGTTCCAGTTGCTGTCAATCTTGCCTTAGACCTGTCAAACTTTTGTTTTTAACTAAAGTGATATATAATAAATCTAAAGTGATATCATGATTAAAACTTACACTTCCTTCATAAGAATTGATGTTGAGTAAACTTTCATATATTTATTTTTCTTTCAAACACACATATGTTCTTGAAGTTCTTGATAATACTTCAGTCTAATTTATCAGTTTTTTCTCTTGTGTGTTTTGTGTGTGTGTGTGTATGTGTGTGTGTGTGTGATTATATGTGTCTTATGTTCAATAAATCTTTTATTTTTTTTAAATTGCAAGTTTATTATTTTAATAGACAATACATATGAAAATTTAGTAGTATTTTTACAGTCATACTAAACAAGATTATTAACAGAGCTGAAAACACATAAGTAACATCAATATACATTAGTATAATATTACTGTAGAGTATGGCCAACCTTACTTATGTTCAATAAATCTTGCCACCTTCAGGGCCTAGAGATTTTCTGCTATGCTTATGTTCAAGAGCATCATTTTATTTTTTTATTCCTCATATGTGGACTTCGGTCTAGCATTTATTTCTAATTTGGCTAGTATGAAGGAGGCCAAGAGTTTTTTTTTAAATCCATTATATAGTAAGAGGGCCCCACTCTCCTGTTCTCTCTTTCCACACTGCTGCACCCACCAGGGAATTTGCATACTGTCCCCTAGGGAGCACCTACCCTTGCAAGTCTAAGATAAAAGTCAGCTCTGATCTCTGGACTGCTCAGGAGTCCCCAGTTCAACACTCAACATGGGGTTCCCTGCTCAGCTCCTGGGGCTGCTAATGCTCTGGGTCCCAGGTGAAGGCACAGAGGACTGAAGGGGGAGGATGGGTGGGAGGGAGAGCTCTGCATCCCTTCTCACGTGTGCTCTGTCATGTGTGAGATGTGCCTGACATGTCCTCCAGGATGGGACATGTGAGGTTTAGATCTGTGACAGTCAGGAAGGTTCCAGAAGGAACAAGGACTTGTAGCATGGTGAGGTCAGTCACACAGAAATTGGGTTTGGAATAGGGGACTTACAGAGGCCTCCGGGGGACTTACAGATCTTGGATCCTTTTCAGAAATGGAGTATTTTGGTGTAACACTCAAAATGTCAAGAGTATATAGTCTGAAATTTTTAAAATGTGAATGATGCTTGTATATAATCTGGCATTTCTCTCTCATTATTTCAGGATCCAGTGGGGATGTTGTGATGACCCAAACTCCAGTCTCTCTGCCCGTCATCCCTGGAGAGACAGTCTCTATCTCCTGCAAGTCTAGTCAGAGCCTCCTACACAGTAATGGATACACCTATTTGAGTTGGTTGCAGCAGAAGCCAGGCCAGGCTCCACGGCCCCTGATATACGGGGGTTCTAACAGGCACACTGGGGTCCCAGACAGGTTCAGTGGCAGTGGGTCAGGGACAGATTTCACACTCAAAATCAGCAGGGTAGAATCTGAGGATGTTGGAGATTATTACTGCCAACAAAATATACAATATCCTCACACAGTGATATAGCCCTGAACACAAACCTCCCTGCTTGGAGTGGCCCAGCTGCCTTCATGCGCTGTCTGTCTGGTGAGCAGCACCACAGCTTCTGAGCCTGTGTAAGAGGAAGGTGCTGGAGAACTCAGGGCACTAGATGGCTGCTGTCTGTGCCACGGGTGCCCTGCCCACAGCTCACGCTCCAGCCATCTGTGACCTCATTAGAAGTTGCAGATTCAATCTAGAAACTGGAGCAGGAGAACAGGTAGTCCCATAAAGGTGAAGGCACATAATGATGTGATGGTTCATAATGCAACTGAATAAAAGCTTATCCTAATCTTTTCTCCCTCCCTAAATTTGTTAATTTAGATTAATCGTGTAAATGACAAAAATGAACATTTTGAGTATATCTTGAGCTTTATCAGTTTTTTTGTTTTAATCCTGATAGGACATTGACTAATAGTCAGAAATGGTATTTTCCCACTTTCCCAACTTCCTGCTTTTCATGTTTACTATCTGTTTGCCCACTGTAAATATCAGAGAGAGAGCATTCTACACATGCCATCCTTAGGAGGAGCTGTCTGAGGACACTTAGGAATAATCTTGGTTGCTGAGAATTTAAATAGACTTTTGTAAATTCATAGCAGAATCAAGACTCTAATGCTAAAATTCTTTGATTTGTGCAATTACCTATGGCTGATACAAAAGAGAAGTTTTTTACATTCCAAAAATTGTGTATTAAAATTAAGACCATAGGGTCAGGTCAATGACCTGATGGTTACAGGAGCAGGATCCCACATGGCCAACCACAGCCTGAATTCTGCACTCTGCAGCTTGCAAAACAAATGTGATGAATGTAAATGTGTCTCCAAAAATCCCTGTGGAATGCTGAAAGGATGATAATGAATTGCAGTTTGACAGGTTCCCATTGGTGGGGATGCATTCTCCATCTCCATTTTTCTCTCTCTGTCTCTTTTGGGTGAAAGTACTTGTCCTCTGGTGCTAAAAAAATTAAAATATAAAAAGTATAAATAAGATGACCCAGAGCCCAGATTTACCACATGTCCCACTGGAAGAATACAGAGTGTGGTAAGTTTTGACTTCAGGAATGAGAATAATAAAGGAATACAAAGGACATGAGTGTTGAGACAATTCTACTTTTTGGCTTACATATGGTGGAGCTAGGATAGTAGTGGGTGTTGTGGATTAATGATAAACATAAAATGAAGTGCAGATGTATTTCCTGTGAATAGTCACAGAGTTAAAGGGAACACTGACTGGCTTGCAAGCATTAGCCTTGTGCCCCTCAAGTTTCATAGGAAAATAGTGAATGGAGAAGGTGGTTAGGTCTGAAATCATCAAAGCTTATGTGAAGTAGCTGTACAAAGAAAATGGAGGTCATGTCACCCAGACTCATTCAACCCAGCACAGCTGAGAGTTGCTAATACTTACTCCACACTGAGATGTGATCCAGCAGAGACAATGTCTTCAAGATTGTGGGGTGCAGAATGTGATGATGTGCTAAAGGAAAGGGCCACCTAGATGTAGACAAACAGGGGAGCAGCTGAGATAGAGGCCCATATCCATGATTTAGGCATAACTCAAAGATCATATGAGCAGCTTGTGGGGAGCACCCTGAGTAGTTGAGAGTTTTCTCTTTCTAGCCCAGCACCACCAACCTGCCTACTGGCTCTGACCTCAGAGAGAGTCCAGGGAAAATCACTGATCCTGTGTAACTGCTCAGATTCAGCTGGATTGTCCTTCTCTAGATGTATTCTAGTGTCAGCACCAATAGGAACCTGTGCCCAACTAAAACTCAGTCACACACTGCAAGAGAACAGAAAGGCAGGTGAACATCAGCTCTCCAGAAAGGGTTCTGTTCTCTAGAATTTTAAATCACCAGGGCTCATTTCTCCCATTGCCTTCTGATTTCATTAAAACAAAACTTTAAATTTTATTCTTTATATGTATTTTAATACTTTTTGCAGTTTTCTTGTGGTCTTTTAGTGTCTGTTACTAAACCCAGGAATGGAGGTTCCTTTTATTGTTTTAACCTAAATGATGTTACTAAGATGACGACTTTGGTATACACTGTTTTAAAAGGGAAAGAAAAAAAAGTTGTTTGATAACCAGAAAAGAAATTACTTCCACCATCTCAATATTCTAAAATTTTAACAGGTTAGAGAACAGAGGAGAATTGAAGAGGGATGATTGTGGCATGACTGCACCCCACTGAGAGGTGCTTTCTCCCTCGCTCTCTCCCTCTCTCTCATGTTCTCTCTCTCTCTCTCTCTCTCTCTCTCTCTCTCTGTGTGTGTGTGTATCTCAAAAACACACCATCATCCTTGGACTCCATCTACTGCAGGTCTACAGTGATAGAAACATCTGCTTTTTAACCTCTTCCTACACAAGTTAGGTCTATATTCCTGATCTATAATGTTTACTACCAGTTCTCTGGCTTCTAGACAGAACTAGTGACAGTGATCAGGAGCAGATTTCACATTTAAAAATGGGCAGGATGGAGGCTGACAATGCTGGGGTTATCATTGTATGCAGGTTCTGCAACACCCTCCCACTGCTCTGGCCTCATACTTCCCCACTTAGCGTTAGTTAATATGTAACCCCCCAAGGGTGCTCCCATAGGTGCTAGAGCTCAGCTGAATTCCCAGCTGCCCAGATGTGTTACTGATAGAGCAGGCACCAGTGAGCAAGATGTTAGATTCTCAGGGGAATATTTGCAGCTGAGGGATCTGGACCATGAGTGCATCTCTGGCACCTTCCTTAAAATCCAGTTGTCTTCAAGATCCTTGACCTGCTAGTACCTGCAGGAGAATGGAGGGACGTGTCCATTGCCTAAGTGTCCACTGGGCAATGAAACAAGATGGAAAAGAAAGTAATAAAATCTTCTCTCTCTCTGTCTCTCTCTCTCTGTCTCTCTCTCCTCTCTTTTAATTCATCACAACTAGGTAGGCTTTATTTCAGCGATGCAAAGGTGGTTTAACATAGGCAAAACCATTAACTTAATGAATCATATTAACAGAAAGAAAGATAAAAAACATATGATCATTTCAATCAATGCATGAAAAGGGTTCAATAAAATACAACATTCCTCCATAATTAAGACTCAGCAAAATCTACATAGAAGGCTTATATCTCAACACAATAAAAGCCATCTTCATAATATCTATACCTAACATTATACTGGTACATACTAAAAACTCAAAAAACAGATATGAAGGTAAAATCTAGTAACAAGTGCAGTGTAATTTTCATCTTAAACAGTTGTGTTTTTTTCTTTTTTTCTCTCTCACTCCATTCCCCTTTTACCAAAGAGGCATAAACTAGCTTACTTGCAAAAATAAATAAATAAATAAATTTTATCTCAATTTGTTCTGTTATTTGCACAAAGCCCCATAAGAATACTAATTGATTTAGTTGGCTTTGCTGAAACCTTTTACAAGGAACTTCAGATTAGATTCTTTGAAAGCACCTTAAGGCTACTGAGTCCCCAGGGACTCACCATCTGCCTGTGCCTTTCAGTACCTGTATTTGAAAGGTTTTAGGGCCTGTTAGGAAGTGACATACTTTACTTACCTCCCAGGCAGAACTGTTTATGGTACCAAGCAATCTTTCCAAGAGCTTCGTTGGCTTTCTCAAGTTCTACCTCAGTTCCTTAGCTTTCTGGTCATATCTTCAGAAATGACATTCCAGTCAAAACCCTGACAATAACCAGTATTTCCAATTTCTGGTGCAAGGCAACAGATATTATTGAACTTATGCAAATAACTTTTCTGCCACAAAATAAGAATACCCACAAATATTTTCCAATTCCTTTTCAAAAAAAAAATAGCATATTGTTAAACCTATCAACAGCTCAAAAGAAAACAAAAATCCTTAAATCTGGAATCAAAGCATAGGAGAAAATCAGTAATGTTTTAGTCTACATTCATAAAATTTTATTTCTCCTGTACAGTCTCTTGTAATTAACCTCTCTTCTGTTGAATTTGCTGTTACTGCAGCCCAATTTTTCCTTTTAAACTCTGGAAGTTAACATTTAACATTATTATGATCTTTCCAGACTAATCCCTACCATTATCTTGGCCGTTTTCTTGTTTTTTTTATTTCTGTGTGTCTGTCTTTAGTTTTCCTGGTTTAACACTCCTTTCAGAACTTCTTGAAGAGCTGGTCTGGTGTTAGTAAATTCTTTCAGGTTTTATTTATCTGAGAATGTTTTAATCTTCCATTCCCACATGAAGGATAATCTTACTGGGTAAAGTATTAATGGTTGAAATTGTTTTTCATTTAACACTTAGAGAGACCAGCAGACTGTGTAATGGCTACATCACTGGACTCCCAGGTAGAAAATCACGGTTCAAGTCCTGGACTGGGCTGCCTAAACTCATGTTGGGAGTATGTGCATGTGTGCCATATATCCCAAGAGGAGAATGGAGGAGAAGGGATTGTGGCATGGCCATCCCTTCTAGAGGGTGATTTATCACTTTCTGTCACTGTATCTCTCTCTGTCTTTCTGACAAGTGCACATGCCCTATAACAAAACCCCTATTTAAAAAAAAAAAAAAACAACTTTATACTTTGAATTTATTTTCCATTTGTTCCTTGCTAGCATTGTTTCCAATGAGAGGTCCTCTGTTAGTCTGATGGGATAACTGCTGTATGTAACTTGATGTTTCTCTCTTGTCAATTTCAGTATATTGTCTTTGCCTGTGGTTTTGGTCAATCTGGCTATAATGTGTCTTGGAGAAGATCTTAACTTGATTCTATTTAGGGTCTTTTGTATTTCTTTGGTCTGGATATTTCAATGCTTCCCTAGGTTTGAGAAGTTTTCTTCCAAGATTTTATGGAATAGATTATCAATTCCCTTATTCATTTCTTCACCTTCTGGGATACCAATAGTCTCAATGTTTGGGCATTTAATGGTATCTAGTATTTCTCATATAGCATTCTCATTTTAGGTGGTTATTTTCTCAGTCTTTTTGATGATTATTTCAAGGTCAGAGCTTTTATCTCTGAGATTTGACCTTCCACATGATCTAACCTGCTTTTAGTACTTTCAAAAGAGGTTTCGATTTCCTATTTTACAACCTTCATCTCTAACAGTTCTATTTGAGTCTTTGTTATGTTTTATTTCTTCTTTCAAATCAGGGAAGTACTTCCTCACAACCTGGAACATATTTTCCCTGTAACATATTGCTCCTTTTCTCTTGCAACTTCTGGTGTTTGTTGTCTCTCTTCCCTTGCATCTCTGTTAGTTTAGTCACTACGAATACTCTGAAATTTTGTCTGACATATTCACAAGTTCCTTTTAACTCTCTGTGAATGGTGAGGGCCTGTTCTTTTCCCTTATGGAGATATATTTTCTTGGTGTCTCATATCCCTGTGCTCCTTACGCAGTTTCTGGTCATCTGATGGATTTTAAATTTCTTCTTATTTTCTTGGAGTTAAATATGAGCATTCAGTGCCATGCAGGAGGAGATGATCTTCAATGACTCTGCAGTTCCATTTCCCTGACATTCACCAAGCATTCTGCAAATTTCTAGAGAACATGTGCACCTGGGCTGAGATTCAGGGTTTCCGCGGAGTGCAGAGACATTTGGGAGATGAGCTGCATTCTCTCAGCAGCTCTGTCCTTCTCCCTGCTGCTCACTCTACAGTCGGTCTTCTCTGATTTTTTTTGTTGTTGTTGGTGGTGTATTCACATTTTGCTAATTTGTTAGAGAAGTTTTCTGCAGCTGTAAGCTCGTGTGCTTCCCTTTAGTGTGAGATACGTCGGTGTCAGTTTCTCTCTCTACTCTGTTTTGCAATGTGGTATCTATGAAATGAGATTCGAGTTCAGATTTATGAAGAGGAATTTCTCCCTTTGTGCTGCTAAAGCCTAGAATAATTCAGAAATTTGACTACTGTGCAGATAAACCTGTACACTCACTGGGTGGAGGCTGAACTACAAAATAAGAAAGTAAAGTAGGAAAAGAAGAGAATACAAAGAGAAAAAATTTAAAAGAAAAAAATTAAACAAGAAACAACAGGCAAAACATTTTAAATAAAAAACTGTACCATGCAGATCACAAAATGAACAGAGCACCTCAAATGTGATGTCTCTCTGCCATGTCCCTCTTCTATGGAGGAGAGTAAAGAACTAGCAAAAGAAAGGATTAAAAAAAGGATTAGAAAAGAACAGAAAGAAAGGAATTTTAAAAAAAAGAAGAAGATATGGGAAAAAAGGTATTTACACCTACCTTTTTAGCAATGGGCTGGTGAGGTGATTTAGAAAAGGGGGGATCCAACATAGGGGCTGCTCAGCCCTCACATTGGTACCAGAAATGAGCAGAGCACTTTGTTGCATCCGCCATAGTAATTGCTGCATACTGCTCATTTCTGTCTCACCAAGTCACACAGCTGGATCTAATTAAGTTAATTACTTAATCCAATACAATCATGAAAACCAGTTAAAATTTTTTGCAACTCCAAATTTAGTTTGGATCAAAATTTGCTCACATAAAATTATGAGAGCTCTAAACACAAGTCTGAGGAGCTCAAATCTGAGAGAGAACTTAACCCACCAATGGATACCTCGTTTGGTTGCCTGCTGCTCCTAGGGGTCACTGGAAGTGCTACTTCAGATCCCACTCCTGACACCAAAACTGTTCATAGAAAAATAAACCAATCACTTTTAAAAAGTACAAATATTACCCCAACTATGTTTAGTATTAGGGTGTTGCATGAGGAAGATGAAGTGAAGGAATGAAATACTCAAAATCCCAAGGAAACTTATTGTGTGAGGGACAAAAAAATTGTTTTTATTTTTCATTCAGATGCAGAGGTTGTCATTCTATAAATTCATTTTTGTAATGAGTTGTGTAACTCACCTTCTCTTGTGCTCAGAGAAGCAACATAATCTGTCAGGAAGTGTGAGTGTGAAGGAAAATGACTAAAATACCTCTCTAAACTAGTTTTAGCAGAAAGGCAGACAACCTGGCACCACCTTATGCTCTGGTTCCCCACTTACAGCCTGAGGTCCCCTAGGCTCTGTATTAGTGGGTCTGACAATGATTTCACTGTCACCAGTAGTGTCCTGGAGGCTGATGATGCCTCTGCCATTACTACCCCAGTGGCCAAGGAATAGACTCTGCTTAACAATTAGCAGCCTGCTGATCCTGGTGATATTGCTGATTATGACTGCCTAAAACCGAGCTGCCTTTACATGGTCAGTACCAGCCACACAGAAGCATGTACATATGCATTATAATTCAGCACTGCAGTGGCATTGGCTGCCTCTGAGTTTTCAATAACCACCAGTGGTTCATAGTTACCATATTGGAAACCACAAATGCAGATATCACCATTGTGGGAAAGTTAATTGATCTACAAGATGACCAATTGTTAACCCTTAAGTTCATTTGTGGAAGTCCTATCCCCAGCATGGTCCTATTTGAAGACTGAGTCTATAAGGATACAGTTAAGGTGAACTGAAGCCAGAAGGGTGGCCACTGAGCTAATAGGATTAGTGTGTTAATTAAAGAGACACCAGAGAGTTCTCTTTGTTCCTGCTCACAGGCAAAGTTGTTCTACAGGATGAATTTGAGCCTTCAGGTTGTTGTAGCTCAGAGCGCAAACCACACCAGCTCTTAGTCCAGAAGCCTGGATGGTCCCAGATGCTTCCCAGATGGTGCAGTTGCACTGGTTCTCAGAGCTGCTCTGGAAGAGTTTTGGTGATAGGTGGAGTGAGGCTGGGTGGACAGGGCTAGACTAGGAGGTCTCTGGAAGTATACCCTTCAATTTTCTCCAGAAACTTTTCCTAAAAATTAGGGCTCACAGGTGGCATGGTGGTTAAGGGCACTGGACTCCCACGTGACTGACTACAATTCAAGTCCCAGACCTGGCAGCTTATTTTCTCATCTGTTCTCTCTTACTCTTGTTCTGTCCCTCTCTGATCAAATTAAAATAAATAAATAAGTAAAGTTAAATAAAATAATTCCTTTTTTAAAAAAGAAACTTTTCTTAAAAACCATACTTTTCTGGATCCATCTCTCATGCATCACTGAATCTGGCCCTTTGCTATCTTGTGACCTATGTCTTTCCTAATTTCTTCTTCTCTGTTCATCCTCTGTCCTTAACTAGATGAGGGATTATATTTTGTTACAAACAAAACCTGGCCAGGGAATGGATGTAGTAAAATCAGCTTCATGAATAACAGTGAAGAGCTTTAAGATCAAAGCTCACTAGGACCCAGCATCAAGAGAAAGACTACTAGATGGCACTCCATCCTCTCAAAAAACAAAAGAGACAGCCCAGACCTTAGAAATACTAGGAAAGTACTAGGATGATACTGTACCATATCAATAAGAAGCCCCTAAGTCATGAAGGAGGCCTCTGGAGAGATTTACAATGGGCTCATAGTGGAGAAATCCCATGGTGTGCTCTGTGCTGAGACTGGAAACCTGCCATGTTCCTCCCTCCTGTCTTCTCTTGGCCCCAAGAGTCCATCTTCTATGAACTAAACAGTAACCCCCAAATTCATCTGTGGATGACTCACCCCCATTGTGGCCTTATTTGGAGATTGAGTCTATAAGGATACTTTTAAGGTGAACTGAAGCCCGAAGGATGTCTACTGAGCTAATTGAACTAGTTTGTTAATAAAAGAGACCCCGGAAAGTTCTCTTTGCTGTTGCTCACAGATACCAAGCAAAGCCTGATAAGGACCCAGCAAAGGTAACCACTTACAATCCAGGATGAGATCTTGTCTAGAAACCAAACCTGCTGGACTTCATCTTAGACTTTTTAGACTCCAGAAATATCAAAATAGATTTCAGCATGTTAACCATGGTTTGCAACCCATCTTGCCTGATACACCATCCCGTCCCTCTGAGCTGGATCAGCCTCAAGAAACCCTCTGTGGACATGGAACCAGTTGTGCTCCTCCTCATCCTGGGAAGGAAGGTGAACTGAGGTTCGTGTTTAGTTTGTTTCCATAAATGCAAATGGCTCCATGAAGAAAAAAATGTTAGCCTGTTTTTGTTTTATGATCAGAATTGGATCTAAGTGAATGAACTTCTGTCTTTTTTTTAAGTTTACATATGTTAGTTATGTTAAAGTGTGAGAATCGAGGTGGAGAAAAAGAGAGAATTACATCCTACAGGCTCTCATCATGCCACAATTCCATTTCCCTAGCAATCAACCTCCTCAAGGCTCCTGCGCCTGTGCGCAGACTCCTAGAGTAATTTCAAATAGACTCTGATTTGGACCACACTTGGACACATGACTTCTAACACTGCAGTTCAGTTGACTAGCAATTTTGCCAATTATTCCTTGGTATTAAAGATTGGGGATGTTTTTGCTTGTTCCCCAAACATCTCTACCCCACAAGGTAGCAGCTGGTTGAGACCAAGGTTTCCCTCCCAGCCTAGCTGGCTGCAGCTGCATGAGTGAGCTCAGCAAAACCACCCAACCACCCTCAGAATCATGAGAAATAAAGCACCGTTTGCATTTTTTTGTATTTGGGGTGCTGTGTTATGTAGAAATAGATCATGGAAACATCAGTAATTAAATCCATCTAAAGCATCTGTTCAGAACATAACCAAGCTCTAATTCTCTCCATCTTTTCCTCTGTGTAAATGTGGTTTCAATGCAAGTCAATAGCTCTTCAACCTGATCCCTCTTCACTAAATGAGAAAACATGGACTGAACAGATGGGTTTATGTACAGTTGGCTTTTTACCTGTCGCATCTGTGTTCCTGCTGGAGGAGGAGTAGGTGCACCAGAGAAGACATCTCCAGCCCAAAAGGGCATTTCTGATTTAGAATCAATACCTATGAGAGACCAGCTGAGGTGCTACTAGTTAGTTGTAAGTCACTCCAACATCTCCAGCTTCCATTTCATAGATGGCAAAGAAGAAGTCAAAGCCAGAGTCACTTCCCCAGAATCTGGAAGGGGTTAGAGCAACCTAGACAGAAACCTGCAAAATGAGCAGCCTCACATTCTGGGAGACCAGAACCCCCTTCATGATCTCCAACATCTCCTGGGACTTCCGTAGGCACCAGGCATGGAGGTACCTTCCTCAGTGCTGCTTCTGCAGGTGATGAGGACAAAATCACCTCAAAATGCTGTAGGGACTCTTAAAAACTGAGGCAAGAGGATCTGTGTTCTGTAGTCTGCAAGGACACCCATCCAGACAGCACGTGTCATCATTAAAATGACATATACAAGTGTCTCTGATGTTCTATGGGCTTACACTCAGTCCAGGAATCCACACAGAAATTTTCTCTTGTAACCTGAGGCACAGGGAACACAAGTGTAGAACATCCCAACCCTGTGGGCCCAATGTGTGGATCCCTCCTTCGCAGCCTGAACAGAATCCCAGTGAGCCTTCAAAGTGGGTGGACATGCACCGGGAGCATGGACAGAGCACCCTTTGGTCCTCATGGAATCAGGACATTTTCTAGGCTGCTTAAGCCTCTGCCCTATTGTTTGTCTTCGGCTCTGTGCCTCTGTTTTCTGATAAGAGTTAAGGCAAAACAGTTCTACATACTATATTTAATTTCCTGAGCAAGTTATCTTTGTGTCTGACTAAAGAGCCTGCTCATGACCTGCAGTGAGAAGTGTGCTTAGCCTGAAAGCATGTCACCAAGAGACAGAGGAGCTGGGCCAGGCAGCTCATTTCAGTGTGTCAACAGAGTCTGCTGCTCTGGACCTAAGAAAATGGAAGATACGCTTAGGTCTAAACTGGAATTGACCCACATTCCAGAGTTAAGCACAGTTTCTCAGGAAATCAATTTGTATGTCTACGTCCCAGAATCAGAACTCCTCTCCAGGGCCCTGCAGCTTCTGACAGCATAGACCTGATAGAGAGGGCTCTATTCCCATAGAGCCTAAGGCTGAAAACATGAGACAGTGTTGTGGCTCTATTTCCAGAGATCTCTTCACAAGATAGGATTGAGGTGACCATGGAGCCAGCCAGAGGTCAACAGACTGGTAACTCACATCTTCTTTTTACAGAGCAGGAAGAACTCAATCTCTCTTCTACTCTAATCAGAGGAAATATTAAACGGTGGCTGAAGTCCAATCAGGGTAGTCAGTTAACTTAGGAGCGATGACTTAAGAGTGACAAACCAATGTGTGTTCATATAGAGCCTCTGGGTCCCTCTGGCCTCCTTCATCATAGTAGTCTTTTATGAAGAGAGCTCCTTGGGAACCAGCAGTTAGTGTAATGGCTATGTTGCTGGACTCCCACGTAGTCGACCGCGGTTTGTGTCCCGGACCCGGTGGCTTAAAACGCCGGGCGCGTGTGCGTGCATGCCCAAGATCCCAAGAGGAGAATGGAGGAGAAGGGATTGCGGCGTGACCATTCCCCCCCGGGGGGGGGGGGTGATTTCTCGCTTTCTGTCTCTATGTCTCTCTCTGTCTGTCTGGCGAGTGCACACGCCCTATAGCGAAAAAACCTCTCCAAAAAAAAAAAAAAAGAGAGAGAGAGAGAGCTCCTTAAACTCATGCAACATACACTACATTGGGCAGAAACAATAAATAGGTGGGAGAGTGGAACCTCCTAATAGCCCTTAGCAAGTAGCTAAAGCTAAGCTATGGTTACATAGGCAATTGCTTGATTTCTGAGTCCTAAATCAGAGGTTCCAAACCTGGGGAGATGGTGGAGTTAAGACATAACCATTCTGTAGCCTGTTGAGAGCCAGGTCACACAGAAGGCAGTGAGTGGTGAGAAAACAAAGTTTCATCTGTATTTACAGTCTTTCCCCCTTGTTTACATTACCATCCAAGCTCCACCTCCTGTCAGATCAGCAGCAGTATTAGATTCTCACAGGAGTTCCCAGATAGCACCACCTGGTTGCTGGAAAACAAACTCAGGCTCCCACTTTTCTGCATTATGGGGAGTTGTATAGCTATTTCATTGTAGAGTACAATGTAATAATAATATGGCAATAAAGTGCACAATTAATATAATGTGATTGAATCATTTTCAAACCTTTCCCCTCCCTACCCACCAAGGTGCATGAAAAAATTGTCTTCCACAAAACTGGTGTCTGATGCCAAAAACTTTGTCTTATATTATAGAGATCATTTAAATCAAATCTATAATTTAGAGATTTCTCTCAACTCCAGAGCTAAGATACTCTCAGAAAAATGTACTCTTCTGTTAATTTTTCGAAACATTTCAAAATGTCTTCTGAACCTAATTGAGAAAAATACAATGAAACTATAACCATTTCCATACCTTGGACAATTTTCTAACTCAGTCACCCTGTACCAAATGTACTTCCCAGTGTGTAAAAAGTTAATAATGGAAGGCACTGCTGCATCCTTTTGTGGCAGGCTTCACATCCACCACCCATGTTGGCTGATGCTGTAGAGTCCTGAAGGTACTTGTGACCCTATCATGTGTTGTGAGAGCTGACTCCTGGTGTTCTAGAGCTAGATGTTTCCACAGTCTTGGCTCCATCTTCTCTCCTCCTATCATTCTAGCATTCCTTTCCATGGCTCTATTATAAAGACCCATGGTATGTTGATCAGAATTAGATAATTCAGAATAATCTTCAGATAGAAAAATCTCTTATTTTTCACATCTGCCAAGTACCTTTTGACATATAAAGTAACATTCATATGATTCAGAGATTAGGACGTGGTTATCTTTTGGTACAGGGGCATTATTCATTCTTCCTTCAACTCTTATCACCACCACTACTATTGTTCCCTATAGTGGTCTTAAAAATAAAACAAAATGAAACAAAAACACAAAACACCTGTAGTCTAGTGGTAAGAGAGCTGAATCTCTAATGACCAACCATGGTGTGAATCCCAGCCCTAGAAGCCTGAAATACATGCCAGCACATGTGCACGAATATCCCCAAATTCAACAAAATGGAAAAACAGAGGAGAAAGAATTGTAGTATGACCATGTCTTGTGCAGGGTGAGGGGAGGGAGGTAACCTTCTCCCTCTCTGTCTTTCTGTTTTTCTGTCTCACTCTGGCAGGTGCACTCACTCTCTGGTAATTAAAAAAAAAATCACAATACATATTTATGAAGCAAGACACCTGAAAGATATCTAAAATTTGAGCACTCTAATATGTGGAGCTTTTTATCTGGTGGAGGGAAGGGAGATTTTTTCTGTAGGACACATATGCTTGCTGGAAACACAGAGAGGCAGAATACAAGAAATCACCCATGGGGGCAATGGCCACTCCACAGTCTCTTCTCTGCCATTCTCCTCTAAGGGTCTTGGGCATCCACACACATGTGCCCAGCCTGTATTTCTGTCTCTTTTTTATATAATTTATTTTATTATTATCATAATCATTTTTATGTTACATTGAATTTTATTTGCATCTAAGATGACATCCCCAATCACTAATAAAAAGTAAAAGAGAAAAGCATCATTCATTCTGCACAACAGAAATGTGCACCTAGTAACAGGTGCCCCACTTTCCCCAGGGTCTCCCCTTTCATCTGCTGCCCAGATAGCCAGGTCCGAGAACAACTGCACCTGAGCCCCCAGAAACATGCTGATAAGGGTGAGTTCAGAGTATACTGAGTGAGATGATCTTGATCTTCTCATTTGGAAGGAATCGGTGCTTGGTGCCTGGACTGATCCTGGGATTCAAAGTTGCCCTAATTGGCTCCTATATATGCCAGCAGAAACAGTGACTTTGTTGAAGAACTCAAATCTAGCATCACTAGTCAGCGCTGATTATTTCCTGGTGGAAAACACCACCAAATGTCAGAACATGAATAGAATAGGGCTCTCCATCCAGTACTGAGGAGCACTCCCTGCAGTACTTGGATATTACAGTGACCTCTAGGGGCCAGCAGTGACGTAGTGGTACATCAGGGACTAGCGCATGGTCCATTGCGGTTTGTGTCCAGACCTAGTTGTTTGAAAATCATGCTGGGCACAAGTGTGTGCACACCCAAGATCCAAGGAGAAGAATGGAGGAGAGAATGGAGGAGAGGTATTGCAGCCTTGGTATGGTATATCTGCAGTAAGATGCTTGACCTTATAGTGGTATAAACAAGAGGTGAAGACTATTAAAAATAATTTTGCCAGGCCAAACATGCACCTGTGTGCCCCAAATGCCAGAAGGATGGATATATGAAGGTGAAGGCACTCAATGTTTTAAATATATACATATATATATATATATATATATATATTTATATATTTGCTCTTTTTGATCTAAAAAGATGAAGTACTTTCACACGTAAAGAAATGTTGTACTGCAACACCAAGTAGTCACTTCACTAAAAACACTTGAGAGTATTTTGAAGACCAGAGAGCCTCATTCTCTAAGGCTTTCCCAACAAAAAAAGACGTTCTTGTATAGAATCTTTTTTTTTTTTTTTTTTGAGAGGTTTTTGCCATAGGGTGCGTGCACTCGCCAGACAGACAGAAAGAGACAGAGAGACAGAAAGAGAGAAATTACCCCCCGGGGGGATGGTCACACCGCAATCCCTTCTCCTCCATTCTCCTCTCAGGATCTTGGGCACGCACGCACATGCGCCCGGCGTGAGTTTTAAGCCACCGGGTCCAGGACGCGAACCATGGTCGACTACATGGGAGTCCAGCGACATAGCCATTATGCTAACTGCTGGTCTCTCTTGTATAGAATCTTAATGCAACAGTCAAGTACCTTGCTCCATCTAATCATTGGGGGTTTTGTTGTTACTTTTCCAGTTCCTTAAGATGTGAGTTTAAAGTATTTAATTGTCATTTTTTCTTGTAAACACTAATGGCTGTAAACTTGCTTCTTGTGATTGCTTTCAATGTTTCCCAAAGGTTATGGAGAATATTGTGTTCCTGGTCATTACTTTCAATGAATCTTTTTATTTCATTCTTAATTTCTTCACTAGAAAGTCATTAAGGAGTAGAGTATTTACTTTTCATGTTTTTGTGTGTTTTTAAGGACTTTTTCTGTGGTTAATTTCTTCTTTATCTATTTATTTTTCAATCATTCACTGTGTATCATTACATCATGCCAAATGAGTTTTCCCATCATAAATACACTGTATGTTGGTTCACTCAAAGATATCACCACACACATTATTATCCACAGATAATTTTCTATTTTTGTGTCCCTTAAATATTTTGTTTCTTTCTTTTTCCTTTTGATTCCCTCACACTCACCCATCCCATTTTTTCACCCTCCTCCTGCACTGACTCTTGTATCATGATTGCTTCCATGCTTTTATTCCTTCCAGTCTTTCAGTTTCTGCCATAGAGTGCTTATATTTAATATATATTGAGTGGGGACATACAATACTCTTTCCTAGGCTGATTTACTTTGCTTAGCAGTAAATCTTCCATATTTGTCCACTTTCTATCAAATGCCTGGGTCTCATTGCTGTCTGTGGGTGATTTCACTTATTTCATTGTGGTCAGAGAAGATTGTGGATATAGTTTCAATACTTACAAATTTATGTACACTTGTTTTATGGCCTATTATCTGGTCAATCTGAAAACATTCCATGTGGAGATGATAAGAAAAAAGTATATTTCTCCATTACTGGAGATGGAATACTGTATATATGTTGATCATGTTCATTTAGTTTATGATATCAGTCAATTACTGTGTTTCTTGGTTTTTGCTTTTGGTTTTTCCTTTGTCTAGATGACCTACCTGTCCATTGATGACAGATGGTGTTGAAATCTCCAACAACTACTATATTGAAGTCTATCACCCCCTTTAGATCTAGCAGTCTTTCTTTCGCAAATTTGGATGCCCTGGCATAAAGTGCATAAATATTTATGATTGCTATATCTTCTTGATAAATTAATCCTTTTAGAATTATACAATATCCTTCTTTGTCTCTTCTATGCTTTTTATCCTAAAGTCTATTTTATTTGATATTAATATTACAATTCCTGTTTTTTTTTTACATTCCCGTTTGCATGAAATGATTTTTCCAGACCTTTGCTTTCAGTCTATATATCTTTGTCAATAAAATAGGTTTCTAGTAAGCAACATATAAAGGGTTCAAATTTTTTATCCATTGAGCAAAGCTATCTTTTATGTGGAGAATTTAATCCATTTATATTTGAGGTTATTATTCATATATGTGGACAGAGTCTTGTTGTTTCTTCTTCCTCTTCCTCTTCCTCCTCCTCCTCCCCCTCCTACTTCTTTGTACTTCTTCTGTGTTCTCTTGCCTCTATCTCCCTTTAGTTTTCCAGGTGGAGAGCTCCCTTAAGTATTTCCTGAAGTGTTGGCCGACTTCACGTGAATTCTTTCAGGTTTTGTTTATCTGGGAACAATTTACTTTCTCCTTCCCATTTGAAGGATAATCTTTCCAGGTATAGTATTCTTGGCTGAAATTGTTTTTCTTTCAGAGTTTTAAATATGTCATCCTATTTTATTCTTGCATGCATTGTTTCAGTTCAGAAGTCCAGTGTTAGTGTAATGGGGTTATCCTTGCAAGTAAACTGGCATTTCTTTCTTTTTATTTTTAGAATATTGTCTCTGTTTAGATGTCCTGTCCACTGATGGCAGTGTGGTGTTGATCTTTATCAGTTTAGTTATTATGTGTCTTAAATATATTTGGTGTTCTTTTAATTTCCTGAACTTGAATTTCTGCATGCCTCTTCAAATTTGGAAAGTTTATGTATTATGAAAGAGGTTTTCTAAGCCTTTCCTCACTTATTCACCTTCCAGAATACCCATAGCAAGAATATTTAGCCATTTAATTGTGTCAAGGATTACTTGTACATTGTCTTCATTTTTAGTGGATATTTTTACATTCTTCTTGGTTGCTTAGACTAAGTTGGAAACTTTGTCTTCAAGGTCAGAGATTCTTTCTTCTGCATGGTCTAATCTGTTTTTAATACTTTACAGTATGATTTCTTAGACTGAAAATTATTTTTGAGATGAGGGATTGGTATCTAGAATCTCTAGGGAATTCAAGCATCTTACCATAATCTTTTTTTAAATTTTAAAAAATGGACAAATGTAATGAACAGATGGCATACTTGTTATGTCACTGGACTCCCAGATGGTTGACCATAGTTCAAGTACTGAACCTGGTGGCTTGAATATCACCCAGACCATTTGCATACTTGCCCAAGATCCCAGAACGAAGGAAAAGGGATTATTGTGTGGCCATCCCTCTTTGGGGGGTGATTTCTCACTTTCCATCTCACTGTGTCTGTTTCTCTACTGGGTATGAATACTGATTTCTCTGACAAGCCCTGTTTTAGATGCAACACTTTCAAAAAAAGATTGTTAGAAACAATGAGGAAAACAGAGAACTCTGTACTCAGAGGAAGCAAGAATGAGTCTGTTCTGTGGACCCCAGAGAGGACACAACTATAATCAAATCTGTGCTGCCCTGGCCTGTCCTGGGTCACTTAGGACCCTGGGCCTGGACTGAGTTTCTGAGATGAGCCAGACCTGTAGTTGTGCTCTGCCCCACCCAGCCCTTTCTCATTTGTATATGCCCAAGGCAACTTCACGGCCTAAAGACCTATTAATAGACTGGTCACAGAGCATGCAGGGTCAGTCCCCATCAGGACACAGTACGGACATGAGGCTCACTGCCCAGTTCCTGGAGCTCCTGCAGCTCTGACTCCCAGGTAAGGAAGGAGAACCCCGAATTCACTCAGGACAGTGTGGTCAGTGCTGCTGGCCCTTTAGGGACATGCTCTCATAACACAATTAACTGTGTAGATATTTATTTTTCTGTTTCCACTCTCAAGTGCAAGTGGTGACATCCAGATGACCCAGTCTCCACCCTCCCTATCTGTTGGGATCATAGGAGGAAAACTTCAGTCACAGACTGAACAGAATAATGGGCAAAGTACAGTAAATATGTAACCATCATTTGATAAAGAAATGAAAAGGCTTTCCTGACACAAATTAAAACAAAGGACAACAACAGGTGGGTGTGGCATCATTTTCCTTCCTACTCAAAATTCTCTAGATTTCATCAGCCTCATCTCAATCACTGAAAGCATGTTCCTAATGCAAACCTGCAGAAGCACTTTAGATATGCTGAATGAGAATCTGCAAATTTAACAAATGTAGGGTGATCAATACAATGTGAGGTTTAAGAAGCTTCCTTTTAGGAGATATTTACTTGACTTAAAGAGATTTTATTTTTCCTCCAGTGACACAATTTAAGAAAATTTCTATTCAAAGGCACTTAGAAAAAAAAAGAAAGACACTAACAAACAATATGCTGCTGGTCTTGTCTTTGTAATTAATAAAAAAAATTTAATTTAAAACTTTTAGGATTGTAAAAGATTTTTAAAAATCATTTATCAATCCCATGATCAAATATTTGCCTGTACAGCTTGTTTTGGATATTTTGAATTTGCCATGAGAAATGTGGGCCCCGAATAGTCACTTCAGTTCTTGAAGCCAATACTCACAAAATGCATAGGCAGGAAACAACCTCAGTGTCCTACAGGAGAGCCACCTAGCTGAATCTTGACTAAATCCACCAGATCATTAATATTAAAATCCATGAACTTCAAAACAAATACTTACTGTTGTAACCCACGGAGTTCTCAATATTAGATACCAATTGATATTATGCAAAACTAACTGATACAATATGTCTATATCTGCACAGATAAATACATTTTATTAAAATTTATGGACTAAATGGGAATATTTAGTAATCTATTCATGCAAATATTCAGAAAAAAAGCTAAATAATACTTGGGTAAAAGTGTAAAATTAACATTATTTAGGTAAGATATGTATATATGTTTATTATATGCACCTACATATATATGTACATAATATACATATAGACATTTAGCCATTTATATTATATCTATTGCATAATATGTCAAAAATATATGTAACCCATATATGTTCTATTTATTTATTTGGTAGAGTATTGGCTACACATATTTATATAAAGTATGTATTCATGCCTAAGCAAGTTTACAATTTTAGGGATATTCAGGTATTGATTCTGTTTAAATCATTTCTGTATTTGGAGACAAAGTTTTGTCATGAAATTTGTCATAGATATATACTAAATTGATGTCACACAACTACCATTATCAGGATGTCTTGGAAGAATCAAAATTGTGAAAGTAGGTGCACTCCATGGGTTACAACTCAGGACACATTGCAAAGAGTGATTGGCAACTCAAGGGAATTGACTACTTTAGACAGATTATCAGACCTTAAAAGGTGGTATGGACCCATATTAGCAAAGGGCCCTGCCATAAGGCAGGACATTTGTGGCTGAAAGGCTGTGAGGCAGAGACCTGTGGCTCATTTCTTCCTCCACTCAACTTTGAACTCTCAGGTATGTAGCTTGAAACTCTGAGATGACCTTGTGACCTTCCCAGCCCCATCTGAACACCCTATCAAGTAAAAGGCCTTGCCTTAAGGCAGGTTACCAGCAGCAAGAAGGTTGTTCAGCAAAGACCATGTGTCTCATCCCCACCTTCACTCACCTTTGAACTCTCAGGTGTGTTGCTTGGGACCTTGGAATGACCTCATGCCCTTCCCTGCCCCATCTAAACACCTGTTCCTGTGCAAGGAGACTGACTTGCAAAGAGACTATGGTTTATCTCCTGCCACATGCCTTGACATTCTCAGACTTCCACATTTTCTAAAGCGTGTAGCACACATTGTACTGTGCAATCCCTTCTATATTCCTGAATTAAAGCTCAGCAGTTCATTTAAGGCACACATATTCTCTAGAAACACGGAGGACTTTGAATCATATAAGACCAGTGACAACAGTTCAGGTTGCAGGTGAGCATCCAGGAGGTAGAGCTGCAGAGAAATCAACAGTCACCTACTCCAGCAAACATTTGAAAACTCAGAATGAACTCAAAGAATTTAGAAAGGAACATATAGATCAACAGATGACTAGAAACCATTGCAGAGGCACAGAAATATCAGCAACCAACAAAATATCTCTCCCCCAAGGGAAAACATCAATTCCTTATCCTGCACAGACAATACAATGGAACTCATGAAATTGTCAGATAAACAATTCAGAATATCTTTAGCAACAAAACTACATGAGAAGCAAGAGAAAAGAGACAACCAGCTTCAGAAGATGAGGAAGTCCTTTCATGGTTTGAAAGAACAAATAGAAATCATAAAAAATAATCAAATGGAATCAATAGAGATGGAAGAATGTGATATAGGAAATTCAAACCTCCCTCGAAAATGTTAAAAGCAGATGTGATAAATAGAAGATCAAATCTCGAATGTAGAAGGAAAATCCTCTCACCTAGAAAAAATTATCAAGAAGACTGAGAAAACGACCAAGAAAAATGAGAACAATATACAAGAAATACTAGATACTATTAAGTACCTTAATGTCTGGATAGTTGGTATCCCAGAAGGTAAAGAAACTAATAAGTGAATTGATGATTTATTCCATGAAATCCTGGAGGATACCTTTCCAAACAGAGGGGTATTTAAATATCCAGACTCAAGAAACACAAAAAACAAACAAACAAACAAACAAACAAAAACAAATAGAGTCAACTCCAGAAGATTTTCCTCAAGGCACATCATAGCTATGTTGGCCAAAACCACAAACAAAGACAAGATACTAAAATTGACAAGAGAAAAACATCAAGTTACTTACAAACATGATCCCACAAAGGTGATCCCATCAGATTAACATTGGACCGTTCATCAGAAACAGTGCAGGCAAAAGATTAACACAGGTAAAAGATGGGAAAATGAGCTGAACAGAAAAGTCTCTAAGGAAGACATGTACATCCAAAAATCATATGAGGATATGCTCAACATTCTTCATCATAAGAGAGATGCAGATTAAAAACCACAATGACATGCTACCTAACCTTGGTCAAAATGGCAAAGATTAAAAATACAAAAAATGATAAGTGTTGGTGGGGTTGTGGTTAAAGGGGAATTCTCTTACATTGCTGGTGGGAATGTAAATTGGTCCAGCCAAAGTGTAAAACAATATGGAGGTTCCTCAAAGACCTACAAATAGAACTACCATATGATCCAGCAATCCCACTCCTGAATATGTACCCAAAGGACAGGAGAACGCTCAGTCAGACAAGCTCTTGACATCTGTTTATTGTGGAATTATTCACGAGTGCTAAGACATAGAACAAACCCAAATGTCCACGAACAAGTGAATGGATTGAGAAAGTGTGGCACATATACTCTATGGAGTACTATTCAGCCATAAGAAAAACAAGACCCTGGCATTGGATACAAAGTGTTCGAATCTAGATTTATTGCTGAGTGAAGCAAACCAGGCTATGAAAGAGAGAAATTGTATGTCTCTACCTACTATATACCAACTGTTCTCACTCGATGGTACATGTTGAAAGATTGGAGAACATAAAAGCTGTGAAAATAGTTAAGGTTGCTGGAGACCATGTGGAAAAATGGTATAAGATGGGAAGAATACAGGGAAGGAAATAAGGAAGAAAAAATAAAGAAGCAAGAGATTTGTGGAACAGATAACTGGTTTATTACCTATTGATGATAATCTGTATAATATTATCAACAGGAGTGATCTGAGATGTATTTCATGTTTTTCATGTTGGGTAAATTCTCTTTACAAGGCAAGCATGACAGTGTTTAAAAAATAATAATAATATATTTAAAAAATAGTAAAATGGTGTGGTAGTTAAGGTGTCTGGGTCCTACATAGCCAACTGCAGTTCGAGTCTCAGACCTGGTAGTTTGCAAATCACACCGGGCATATGCACATGTGTCCCCAAAATCCCAGGTAGAGAATGGAGGAGAAAGGATTATAGTGTGACTAGTCCCCTTGAAGAATTATTTCTTACTTTCTGTTCACTGTCTCTCTCTTTCTGTTTCTCTACAGTGAACATACACACTCTCTAACAAAACAAAACAAAAAAATTAACACAAGGATTGGAGACAAAATTATTATAGATAAACTGGATGCCACCCACTCCACTCTTCTTGTGAATCTGAATCCCGACCTCTCACCTTTGACAAAAATCAAGTCAAGGTGAGTCAAAGATCTAAATCTAAGACCTCAAACTATAAAATTGCTCCTGGAAAACACTGAGGAAACTCTGGGAGACATTGGGGTAGGGAAAGACTTCTTAAATAAGACCTCCAAAGCACAGTCGATAATCCTCAAAATAGACTAGTGGGATTTCATCAGACTAAGAAATTTCTGCATGGCAAAAGACACAGTAATTAATGTGAATTGACAGCCCTCAGAATGGGAAAATATTTTTGTAAATTATGCATCAGATAAGGGACTGATAACCAGAATACACAAGGAACTCAAGCAGCTGTTTGGAAAAAAGATGATCAACCCTATTAGAAGATGGGAGAAGGAGTTGAAAAAAACACTTTCTAAAGATGACATACAAATAGCCAAAAGGCAGTAACCAGCAGTTGGCGTAATAGCTATGTCGCTGGACTCCCACGTAGTCGACCGCGGTTCGCGTCCCGGACCCGGTGGCTTAAAACTCATGCCGGGCGCGTGTGCATGCGTGCCCAAGATCCCGGGAGGAGAGTGGAGGAGAAGGGATTGCGGCGTGACCATCCCCCCTGGGGGTGATTTCTCGCTTTCTGTCTCTATGTCTCTCTCTCTGTCTCTCTCTCTGTCTGTCTAACGAGTGCACATGCCCTATAGCGAAAACCTCTCCCCCCCCAAAAAAAAATAGCCAAAAGGCGTATGAAAAAATGCTCAATATCCCTCATTGTAAGGGAAATGCAGATCAAAACAACAATGAAATACCACCCAACCCCAGTCTGAATGTCTAAGATTAAAAAAACAAAAAGTGATGAGCATTGGCAGGGGTGTGGTGAAAGGGGAACTCTTTTACACTGCTGGAGGGAATGTAAATTGGTCCAGCCACTGTGAAGAACAATTTGGAGATTCCTCAAAAATCTACAAATAGAACTACCATATGATCTAACAATCCCACTCCTTGGTATCTCCCCAAAGGACAGAAGAATTCATCATTGGAAAAGTGCTTGCACATCGATGTTTATTGCGGCACTATACATGATTGCTAAGACATGGAACCAACCCAAATGCCCCTGTATGGATGAATGGATTGAAAAACTGTGGCACATATACTCTATGGACTACTATTCAGCCATCAAAAACAACAAAACCCTGGCTTTTGACAGAACGTGGAAGAATATAGAAGATTTACTGCTGAGTGAAGCAAGACAGGCTATGAAAGAGAGACATTGTATGTCCCCACTTAATATATACTGAGTATCTGCATGCTATGACTGAAACTGATTGACTGAAGGTTGTACAAACACAAGAGATGGATGTGAATGCCAGATGTGGTATGTGTTGAGGAGTGGGGCCTAGGGAAGGACACTTAGAAGAAAAATAGGGAGGCAAAGCATTAATGTGACAAAGAAATGTGGTATTATCTATTGAAGATATTTTATTATTTTATCAACTGGACTAGGGAGAAATGTTCACATGTTAAAATATTCACTTTGAAAACTAAATAATATGATTGAATGTATAAAAGAAAATGTAAAAAAAGTGCAAATAAAAATTTAAAAAAAGAAAAAGTTCATGGAAATTCATATTATGAAAAAAAACTATGCATGGATTTCAAAAATGCTTCTCACCAAAATAAACTCATATTTAATTCAAAAAAAAAAGAAAAGAAAAACTAGATGGACATTTCAAACTTGGACAAGATTGAAAATAATGACTTTCCAGGTTAATAACAACTTGAAAGCCATTAATGAGCATAGGCTCTTTCATTAGTAAGATGATCCAGTATGTAGATTTAGTTATGTTTCTAATTTTTCCAATAAGATACTGACATAGAGTCAATAATATAATTTCAGTTAACAAGGCTTACATGTCTGCTGGCATTTCTGACCATTTGAATTTCCAACAAGAATACCGCTCCTGAACGCTTAATATTATTCCACCTCTCGAGGGCTCTAGCTAACAGCCAGTGTGCAGGTGGTCACAGTGGCTGGCAGGACTGTACACTTCCTATTCCCCCTCTCCATGTGACAGTCCTAAGTATACACCTGCCTCCTTCCTTGGTTACAGCCGCTGCTGTCTCCCTGTTCTCTGTTCAGACTGTAAGGTCTATTTCTGAGAATGTTTTGCAGGGTTCAAGAGTCCTAAAAAGATTTTAGTCCCCTGAAATCTGCCTTATGAAAATGCTCAAAGATATTTACCCACAGTATGGTCCTTGAATCTTTCTCTAAAGTAGGTAATAGCAGAGGCATTATCAGAGGAAATAATAACAATGTCGGCAACTATGGACACATCATCTACAATGCCAAGTACCATTAACTGAAGTCTTCAAGACTTACATGTGTTCAATACTGAACTAAGGGCTAAATGATCTAATGCAATTAATCCCAGATACCCTCAATAGAAGAAAAGTCAGAGATTCTCAGAGTTTGACTGTCCCAAGGTACCAGTGCTTACACGGAGGAAGGTGGAAACAGACTTAAGATTGGACATCATAATTCTTACTCATTAATTAATTCATTCGTGTTAAAAGTGCATATAACTAAACATGGTCACGTATATCTAATGTAATGTAATGAATCCAGGGTGCAGATCAATGAATATAAACAGTACCAACCTCCCTCCACCCTCTTCCCATATCAAAATGTGCATTTTCTCCAGCACTTCAGCAAAGCCCCCAGGCTTTTCTTTGTCAGTGCCATGCTCCACCCACCATTGTTTTAAGCCATACCTGTCCCAGGGATTTTTTTTCCCCTTAGGCAAATTTTTTTGCTATAGAGCACATGACTAGCCAGAGTGACAAAGAGAGACAGACAAAAAGCTAGAAGTTACCCCCCACTGCACCCCTCCCTCATGAGGATGCCATGCTGCAATCCCTTCTCCTCACTCTCCTTTTAGGATTTGGGGGATTCATGTACATGTGCCTGGCATGAGGTTTTGTGTGTGTGTGTGTGTGTGTGTGTGTGTGTGTGTGTGTGTTTCGGCTGCTGGATCTGGGACTTAAACTCGATTGACTATGACGAAGTCTGGCGACGTAAACATTCTGCAATCTGCTGGGCCCTACCTGTCCTATTTTCTATCACATTTATTAGTTTCCCTATTCTTACACTTTATATAAATTGGAATCATTCAGTATCTACATCTTTGTTTGTTTGTTTTCTGAGAGAGGGAGAGAGAGACAGACAAGCGAGAGGGTAGGTGAGAAATCACCCCACAAGGGACAGGACCAAACCACAATCCCTTCTCCTTCATATCCTCCCAGGATCTTGGGTAACCACATGCCTGGCATGAGTTTCGAGCCACTGGAATAGAACCATGGGTGACAATGTGGAAGTCCGGAGACATAACCGCTGTGCCATCTGCTGGCCTCGATATGGTTTCTTTCTTTCTTTTTTATTTTTTTTTTTCAGAGAACTATTTTATTCAATGTCCTCTTTTTCTTTTTCTTCTTTTTTCTTTTTCTTTTTCTTTATTTTTCTTTCTTTTTTCTTTCTTTCTTTCTTCCTTTCTCTTTCTTTCTTTTTTTCTTTCTTTTTACTTTAACCAGAGAGGGATAGAGCAAGAGAGGGAGAAAGGGAAAGCAAGAAAGCAAGCCGCCAGGTCCAGGAACTGAACCACTGTCAGCCATGTAAGAGTCCAGAGCCCCTAACCACCACACCACTTGCCAGCCCCCTGATACAGTTTCTACTTTTTTGTGTATTGCTTCATTTGCTCAATTTGTTTTTTGAACTAAACTTACATCATTTCTGTGGCAATCATGTGTTCCTTTTTTACTGTGGAAAAATTATCTTTTTTTATGAATAGAGCACCAAATGTTCTCCAATTAATGACTTGTTCATGTATCGAGACTGTCAAAATTTTAGGGGTATCCTTTTCTATGTCATTTCTCTTGGATTTATTTCTAGGAGTAGATGTGCCCTGTCATAAGGCTGCTGTAAATTTTGCTGAAGATAACACTGCTCCTAATTTGCCACAATGCCCACATATTCATACTCAAACAACCATGTAAGAAAACTTCCACTTACTGTCAATCTTGTCTGAGAACTGCCAAACTGTTTTTTATAACTACTCGATAAATCTAAAGTGATACCATGATTAAAATTTACACTTCCTTCATAAGAATTAATATTGAGTAAATTTTCATGTATTTATTTTTCTTTCACACACACATATGGTTTTGAAGTTCTTGATAATAGTTTAGTCTAACTTATGATTTTTTTCTCTTGTGTTTGTGTGTGTGTGTGTGTGATTGTGTGTGTGTGTGTGTGTGTGTGTGTGTGTGTGATTATGTGTGTCTTATGTTCAATAAATCTTGCCTCCTTTGGGGCCTAAAGATTTTCTTGTATGCCTGTGTTCTAGAGTATCATTTTATTTTTTTATTTCTCTCACGTAGACGGTGGTCTAGCATTTATTTCCAGTTTGGCCAGTATGAAGGAGGTCAAGAGTTTTATTTTTTAATCCATTATATAATAAGAGGGCACCACTCTCCTATTCTCTCTTTCCACACTGCTGCACCCACCAGGGGATTTGCATACTGTCCCCTAGGGAGCACCTTCCCTTGCAAGTCTAAGATAAAAGTCAGCTCTGATCTCTGGACTGCTCAGGACTCCCCAGTTCAGTTCTCAGCATGGGGTTCCCTGCTCAGCTTCTGGGGCTGCTAATGCTCTGGGTCCCAGGTGAGGGCACAGAGGGCTGAAGGAGGAAGAAGGGTGAGAGGGCAGTCCTTCAGGATGTGACATGTGAGGTTTAGATCTGTGACAGTGAGGAAGGTTCCAGAAGAAACAAGGACCTTTAGCATGCTGAGGATAGTCACACAGAAATTGGGTTTGGTATAGGATACTTACAGAGGTCCCCTGTGGGCTTGCAGATCTTGGATCCTCTTCAGAAAAGGAGTATTTTGTTGTGACAATCAAAATGTCAAGAAGATTACATAGCCTGAAATTTTTTAAATGTGAATGATGCTTGTATATAACTTTGCATTTCTCTCTCATTATTTCAGGATCCAGTGGTGATATTGCGATGACCCAGACTCCACTCTCTCTGCCCATCAACCCTGGAGAGACAGTCTCCATCTCCTGCAAGTCTAGTCAGAACCTCCTACACAGTAATGGAAAAACCTATTTGGAATGGTTGCAGCATAAGCCAGGCCAGGCTCCAAGGCTCGTGATATACGGGGTTTCTATCAGGGACTCTGGAGTTCCAGACAGGTTCAGTGGCAGTGGGTCAGGGACAGATTTCACACTCAAAATAAGCAAGGTAGAGCCTGAGGATGTTGGAGTTTATTACTGCATGCAAGGTACACATACTCCTTGCACAGTGATACAACCCTGAACATAAACCTCCCTGCTTGGAGCGGCCCAGCTGCCCTCATGTGCTGTCTGTCTGGGGAGCAGCACAGCAGCCCCTGAGCCTGTGTAAGAGGAAGGTGCTGGAGAGCTCAGGGCACTAGGTGGCTGCTGTCTGAGCCCTGAGTGCCCTGCCCACAGCTCAGGCTCCAGCCATCTGTGGCCCTGTCAGCTGCAGCAGCCTCAGTCTGGAATCTGGAGCTGGAGGACAGGGTGGTCCCATCAAGGTGAGGGGACATGATCACGTGATGGTTCATAATGGAACCAAATAAAACTCATTCTAATCTTTCTTCCTTTCTTACATTTATCAATTCAGATTAATCTGCATAATTGATAGAAATGAACATGTTGAATATATCTTGAGGTTTATTAATTTTTTTACCCTGATAGAATATTGACTAATAATCAGAAAATGGTATTTGTCCCTTTTCTCAACTTCCTATTTTTTCTTTTTACTATCTGTCTGCCCACTCTAACTATCAGAGAGATAGCATTCAATACAAGCCATTCTTAGGAGGAGCTATCTTAGGAAAAATCTTGCTTGTTAAGAATTTAAATAGACTCTTGTAAACTTGTATCAGAGTCAAGATTCTAATGCTAAAATTCTTTGATTTGTGTAACTACCTATGACTGATACAGAAGAGAGTTTGATAATAAAAACCATAGGGCTAGCGCAATGACCTGAGGGTTAAGGGAGCAGTATTCCACATGGCCAACATCAGTTCAATTTCTGGACCCTACAGCTTAAAAAACAAATTTGATGACTGTGGACATGTCCCTCACAATCCCTGAAAGGAGGATAATGGAGTGCAGTGTGACAGGATTCTATAGGAGGGGATCCATTCTCCATCTCCCTCTCTCTCTCTCTTTCTCTCTCTGTCTCTTTCTGGTGAGAGCATATGTCCTCTGTTAATTAAAAAAAAATTAAAATATAAAAAGCATGAAAAAGAAGACCTATAGCTCAGAATTTATCCCATATCCCACTGGAAGGTTACAACATGATAATTTTTTTAACATTTTATTTATTTATTATAATCATAATCTTGTTTATATTACATTGGATCACGTATAAGTTTACAGTGCATTACATTTGTTTTTCCAGAAGGGATACCATGCATATAAGACAAAGACATTAAAATCTCCATCATCATCAAATAGCTTTTCATCATTTTTTCCAGATTATTATTATTATTACAACTTTTTAAACATTCAATCACTATTTATCATTTTGCTTATAAAAAGACTTTACCCAACATGAAATAATTCTCAGACCAGTCCAGTTGAGAATACTATACATGTTATCATCAACAGGTAATAAACCATTTCTGTGTCCCATTAACGTCATGCCTCTCTATTTGTTCTCTTGTTATCCATCTCCATACTCTTCTCTTCTCCCACCCCTTTCCCACACTGTCTTTATCACCACTAACTATTTTCATTGCTTTTATGCCATCCAGTATTTCGATCTCTACCATAAATTGGTGATAGTCGGTATATATGAAGTGGATACACACAATATCTTTCTTTCATATCCTGGCTTGCTTCACTCAGCAATAGATCCTCCATATCCAACCACTTTCTATCAAAACCACTTTCTTTTTGTTTTTAATGGCTGAGTAGTATTCCATAGAGTATATGTGCCACACTTTTGCAATATATTCGTCAGTTAGTGGACATTTGGGTTGGTTCCATGTCTTAATGATTGTGAATAATGCTGCAATAAACATTGATGTCCAAGCATTTTTCCAACTGAGCATTCTCCTGTCCTTTGGGTAGATACCCAGAAGTGGGATTGCTGGATCAAATGGTAGCTCTTTTTGTAGATCTTTAAGGAACCTCCATATTGTTCCCCACAGTGGCTGAACCAGTTTACATTCCCACCAACAATGTAGGAGAGTTCCCCTTTTACCACATCCCCGACAACACTTACCACTGTTTATATTTTTAATCTTTGCCATTTTGACAGGGGTTAAGTGGTATCTCATTGTGGTTTTAATCTGCATCTCCCTGATGATGAGGTATATTGAGCATTTCTTCATATGCTTTTTGGCTGTTCGTGTGTCTTCCTTAAAGAGATTTTTTGTTCACCTCGATTTCCCATCTCTTACTTGGGTTAATCATTTTCTTCACGTAAGGTGCTTGAGTTCCCTGTGTATTCTGGTTATCAGTCCCTTGTCTAAGGCATATTTTACAAAAATATTCTCCCATTCTGAGGTTGTCGATTCACACTTGTTACTGTGTCCTTGGCTATGCAGAAACTTCTTAGTCTGTTATAGTCTGACTTGTCTATTTTAGGGATTATTGTCTGTGCTTCGGGAGTCTTATTTAAGAAGTCTGCCTACTCCGATGTTTCCCAGAGATTCCCCAGTATTTTCCACCAGTAGTTTTATAGTTTGAGGTCTTAGGTTCAGATTATTGATCTATTTTGAGTTAGATTTTGTTAATGGTGAAAGATGGGGGTTCAGTTTCATCTTTATACAACTGGATACCGAGTTTTTCCAGCACCATTTACTAAAGTGGGTTTCCTTTCCCCAATGGATTGACTGGAATCCTTCGTCAAAAATCAGTTGGCTGTAAGTTTTGGAGTTTGTTTCTGGGGTCTCTATTCTATTGCATTGGTCCACCTCTCTGTTTTTGAGCCAATTCCATGCTGTTTTGATTATCACAGCTTTATAGTCTATTTTGAGGTCAGAGATGATATACTGCCCACTCTACTCTTTATACACAGGCTTTCTTTGTCAATGTGAGGTCTTTTATGATTCCAGACAAATTCTATGATTCTCTTTTAGATCTTTGAAGAATTTCTCTGGTATTTGGATTGAAATTGCATTAAATATGTAGATTAATTTGGTTAGAATTGACATTTTGATTATGTTAACTCTTCCAATCCAGGAACCTGGATGTCCTTCCACTTTTTAATGTCACTTTCAATATCTTTTTTTTTTTTCACTTTTTTTTTTTTTTTTTTGAGAGGTTTTTGCTCTAGGGTGCATGCGTTCGCCAGACAGACAGAGAGAGACAGAAAGCGAGAAATCACCCCCCAGAGGGGATGGCCACGCCGCAATCCCTTCTCCTCCATTCTCCTCTCGGGATCCTGGGCACGCACGCACATGCGCCCGGCGTGAGTTTTAAGCCACTGGGTCCGGGACGCGAACCACGGTCGACCACATGGGAGTCCAGCGACATACCCATTACGCTAACTGCTGGTTCCCAACTTTCAATATCTTTTTAAGATATTCATAGTTTTCTTTGAAAGGGTCTTTGACTTCTGTAGATAGATTTATCCCTAGGTATCTTATCCATTATGTGGCTATGATGAAAGGGATTCTTTACTTCAGCTCTACTTCGTTCAACTTGTTGTTCATATATAGAAATACTATAGATTTTTGGATGTTGATTTTTGTATCCTGCCACTTTACTGTATTCACTTCTTATTTTGAGAAGTTTTTTTCATGGAAACTTTTTGGCCTTCTAAGTATACCATCATGTCATCTGCAAATAAATATATTTTCAACTCTTCTTTGCCTATTTGAATGCCTTTTATATTGTTCTTTTTTCTGATTGCATTATCTAAGACTTACAGCACTGTATTAAAAAACAGTGGAGAGCTACTGATAATTCAGCCTCCAGCAAACAAGCTAGCATGGCAGGAGAGGCCAGGCCTTAAGAAGAAGATTCCTCATGGCTACTGCGAACTAGGTATTTCAGGGCACACGAGAAATGAGATTTTCTTCTGATAATTCAGCCTCCAGCAAACAAGCCAGCGTGGCAGGAGAGGCCAAGCCTTCAGAAGAAGATTCCGCATGGCTACTGTGAACTAGCCATCGCAACAGAACGGCAAAGAGATTCTAGATCACCTCTGTCTGCTTGCTCCTGAACATTCAGACTGTACTTCAAGAATTTGAAAACAACACACCATCCATCAGATGACAAGAAATCACCGCCGGATCACAAGAACTATGGGAAAGCAAGAAAATATCTCTCTTCCAAGGGAAAAGAGTAACTCTTCTTCATCCACAAGCAGTTCAGTGAAAATCACGGAAATGTCTGATAAGGAAATTAGAGCGTTCATAATGTTGAAGCTAACAGAGATGGAAGAGAAGAGAGACAATGAACTGCTAAAGAGAAAGGAGAAAGAAGTTGACGAGTTCCAGGAGATGAGGAAATTCTTGCAAGATTTAAAAGAGGAATTACACACTTTACAAAAGACTCAAACAGAACTGTTAGAGATGAAGTCTATAATACAGGAAGTCAAAATCTCCCAGTGAAAGTATTAAAATCAGACTAGATCATTCAGAAATAGTATCTCAGATGTAGAAGAGAAAATGGCTGGCCTAGAAAAATCCACAACAAAGACTGAGAAAATAGCCCCAAAATTTGAGAATAATATACGAGAAGTACTGGATACCATCAAACGTCCAAACATCCGGATAATTGGCATTCCAGAAGGTGAAGAGACCCATAAGGCATTGGTCATTTTTTCCATTAAATCCTGCAAGAAAACTTTCCAAACCTAGAGAGGCATTCGAAGATTCACTCCCAAGAAATACAAAGGACCCCAAATAGAATCAACCCAAGAAGATCTTCTCCAAGACACGTTATAGCCAGGTTGACCAAAACCACAGACAAAGACAAGATACTAAGATTGGCAAGAGAAAAACATCAAGTTACCTATAAAGGACATCCCATCAGGCTAACAGCAGATCTCTTATTGGAAACAATGTGAGTAAGGAAAGAATGGGAAAATATATTCACAGCATTAAGAGAGAAGCAATTTCAGCCAAGAATACGGTACACGGCAAGATTATCTTTCATGTGGGAAGAAAAGACAAGAACATTCTCAGATAAAGAAAACCTGAAAGAATTTACCAGCACCAGACCAGATCTCCAAGGAGTTCTCAAGGGAGTGCTATATTAGGAAAATTAAATACAGACACATGGAAATAAGAGTTCAAAAACTAAGAAAGTGGCCAACTTAAAAATTGTAGGGACAAGTTTGGAGTTGAATATTATATCCCAGAATTTAATCAGGAAAATTGAACCAGAACACGAGATAAAAGTACATGAGACTGAAAGGTTCTGTGTCTCTTAGTTGGAGAAGTTAATCCATACACATTTACTGTTATTATTGATATTTCCAGACCTGTTCCTATCATTAAGTGAGCCATTTTCTTGATTGCTTTCTTATAACTGTTCGCCTGACTTTTTAGTTTTCCTGGTACAGCACTCCCTTCAGAACCTCCTGAAGATCTGGTCTGGGATTGATAAATTCTTTCAGCTTTTGTTTCTCTGAGAATATTTTTTTTTTTTTCCATATAAAAGATAATCTTGCATGTTACAGTATTCCTGGTTGAAATTTTTTTTTCATTCAACACTTTGACAATATTTCCCCATTCTTTCCTTGCCTGCATCGCTTCCAACAAAAGGTCCAATGTTAGCCTGATGGGGTGACTTTTGTAAGTAACTTGACATTTCCCTCTTGCCAACTTTAGTATCTTGTCTTTGTCTGTTGTTTTTGCCAATCCGGCTATGATGTGCCTTGGAGAGAATTTTCTTGGGTTGATTCTGCTCAGGGTCTTATGTATTTCTTGGGTCTGGATATTTGAATGCCTTTATAGGTTTGGAAAGTTTTCTTCCAGGATTTCATGAGATAAATTATCAATGCTCATATTATTTTCTTCTTCTTCTGAGATACCAATTATCCGGATGTTGGGCCACTTGATGGTATCCAGTATTCCCTGTATATTATCCTCATTTTTCTTGGTTGTTTTCTCAATCTTCTTGATACTTTTTTCTAGGTCAGATGATTTGTCCTTTGCATTTGAGACCTGATCTTCTGCCTGATCTAATTTACTTTTAATACTTTCAAGGGACATTTTGATTTCCTGTATCACATTCTTCAACCCTAGAAGTTTTATCTAGTTTTTTGTAGAGTGTCTATTTCTTCTTTCAAATCATGAAAGGAGTTCCTCATCTTCTGGAGCTCATTGTCTCTTTTCTCTTCCATCTCAGTTAGTTTGATCACTACAAATATTCTGAATTGCTTATCCAACATGTCCATGACCTCCATTGTATTGACTATGGGTGAGGTGGACTTGACCATTTTCCTTGGGGGAGAGGCATTTTGTTGGTTGTTCATATTTTTTGAGCCTCCGAGATTGATCCTAGTCATCTGATGATCTATTCATTCATTCCTAACTTATTCAAGGTATCTCTGGTTGTTCATATTTCTTGGGCCTCTGCAAGTGTTCCTAGTCATCAGGTGATCTATGCGTTCCTTCCTAAATTATTCAAGGTATCTCTGTGTGCTCAAAGGCATGCAGGATTAGAAAATTGGTGATCTCTCTTCTGGTCTGCCTACTTATTACTCCTAGTACCCTCTACTGCTGTCACTGGTCCTGGGTGATCCAAAGTCCTCACTTTTTCTTTTTTTTTTTTTTTTTAGTCCTCACTTTTTCTAAGGATTGGTAAGCCTCCAACTGACCTAATGAGCTTCGCCTCAGGAGCAAAGGAAAAATCACGTGATGTGTGCCATGCTCTATTCATAACACTGAAATTCTGAGAGTCCAAAGGCAAGTGGGGAAGGAGTAGAGGATAAGTGATGGGTCCTGGTCATTAGGGCCTGCAGCCACAGGCAGCCTGGTGTGTGGAAATGCTGGTGACTTGAACCCGTCTCCAGGTGGGATGGGGAGGGGTTCAAGTTCATCTTAAAGTCCCAAAAAACAAATATAAAGTCCATAGACAACTAGGGGCAGGAATGAGCAATGGGTCCTGGCTGTTAGCCAGCAAGGTAATTTTTGACTTTAGGAATCAGAATAAAAATGGAATACCATTAATCTGAGCTTTTGGGTAATTCTTCTATTTTTTGGCTTATGCGAGGTAGGATAGTAGCGGGTGTTGTGGATTGATGATGTGAACCTAAAACAAAGCCCGGATGTTTCTTCTGTGAATAGTCACAGAGTTAAAGGGAATACTGCCTGGCTTCCAAGGATTAGCCTTGTGCCCTGCAAGTTTCATAGGAAAGTAGTGAATGGAGAAGGTGGTTAGGTCTGAAATCATCAAAGCTGATGTGAAGTTTCTGAAAGTTGCAAAGAGAATGGAAGTTATATCACACAGCCCTAGTCAACCAAGCACAGCTGAGAGCTTCTAATACTTACTCTGCCCTAAGCAGTCATCCAACAGAGACAGTGTCTTTCAGTGCGTGGGGGTGCAGAATGTGATGACAAACTAAAGGTCCATCTAGGTCAGAAAACTGTCATTTGTTTTCATTCAACTGTAGAGACCGTCATATAAATTCACCTTTGTAATAAAAGAAGCTGAATTACATCTCTTGTGTTCAGAAAAGTTCCTCACCAGTAGGGCCAATGTGTCAAGGACAATGACTAAAATACCTCTCTGGACTGGTTCCAGCAGAAAGGCAGACAATTTGGGCACCTAATGTTTCAGGTTCCCCACTTACAGCCAGAGGTCCCCTGTGACTGTGTGTCAGTAGGTCTGACAGCAATTTCATTTGTCACCATCAGAAGCCTGGATGCTGATGATGCCACTGGCATTACAGCTACAGGAGGGACAGACTCTGCTTAACGATTAGCAGACTGCTAGTCCTGGTGATATTGCTGATATGACTGTCTAAAACTGAGCTGCCTTATAAGGTACATACCTGACTGTCCACATTTACATTATAATTAAGCTCTGCACTGGCACCACTATATTTGGAGTTCTTGACAGCCAAACTGGCTAACAGTTACCACAGTTACCACACTGGGCAACACAAATTCAGACATGATCATTGCAGGAAATTTAACAATTCACTATTGGTCCACAGGATGAATTTGAGCCTTCAGGTTGTTAAACTCACAGCACAAATTTCACCAGGTGTTTGTCAAGAAACCTGGCATGTCCCAGACGCTTCCCACATGGTGCAGTTGTGCTGGTTCTCAGAGCAATTTTGGAGGGGTTTCTGGGATGGGAGGAGTGAGGCTGGGCTGAGAGGACTAAACCAGGAGGCCTCTGAGATTATGCCCTTCAGCTTTCTCCAGAAACTTTTTTCTCCATAACCCACATCTTTGTGGATCTACCCTCATGAATCACTGAACATGGCCCTAAACTGTCTTGTGAATTATAACTTTCCTAATTTCTGGCTGTCTGTTTTGTCCCCAACAAAACCTGACCTGAGAATGGATATAATAGAATCAGCTTCATGAATAACAGTGAAAAGATTCAAGGTCAAGACTCACTAGGACCCAGCATCAAGAGATGCTGGGTCATAAAAGACTGTTAGATGGCACTCCAACCCCTCAATAAACAAGAGACAGGGTAGGCCTTAGAAATACTAGGAAAGTAATGGGATGAAAAGTAATAGGATGACATTATCAACAAGGAAGCCATAAATCATGTTTTGGTCTCTATGGCGACCAGGGACACTTGGAGGGACTTCCAGTGGGCATAATGTGGAGAAAACTCACTCTGTGCTCTGAGACTGGAAGCCTGGCCATGCCCCTTCCTCCTGCCTTGTCTGCACCTCCAGCACCCATCTTCTATGGACTCAACTGAAACCCCCAATTCATCTGTTGAAGAGCCACCCCTAGTTTGGCCTTATTTGGTCTATAAGGAGACAATTAAGGTTAAAAGAGGCCAGGAGGGTGGGCGCTGATCTAACAGGACTAGTGTGTCTATAAAAGGGACACCAGAGAGCTCTTTGTCCCTGCTCACAGCTTTTTCTTTTTACCAAGAAAAAGCCTGGTAAGGAAATGGCAAAGGTGACCACCTACAAAGCAAGATGAGGGCCTCTCCAGAAACCAAACCATACTGGACCTTATGTTAGATTTTCCAACTCCAGAAATGTGAAAACAGATTGCTACTGTTTAAGTGATCCAGCCTCCGGTACCTGGTGTGGCGGTCCATGGTGTCTGATATGCCATCCTGTCCCTCTGAGAAGGATCAGTCTCAGGAGATGCTCCGTGGACACAGCACCAGCTCGGTTACTCCTCCACTGATGTTTTGACTCTCTGTGGAGGAAGGAGGACTAGCTTCATTCTCAGTCTGTTTCTGCTAAATGCAAAGTCTCCATGAAGATGCTGTGTAATCTATTTTATTTTCTGATGATGATAACATGTGTGAGCTCATGAGAGAGTGAGAGAGAGAAGCATGTCCAACAGGGTCTCATCATGCCTGGATCCCCTTTCCCCAGCTTTCCAACCCCTCATGCCTCTGGACCTGTGGACACACAGCTGGATATTTTCAAGTAGACATGGAGATATGAACCACCCCATTTAATATGTGGTCATTAAAACAATCAATAGCAGGATGAGCAGGTGGAGTAGTCGTTAAGTGCTGGACGCCCACATGGCCAACCTGGCAGCATGAAAACCACACTGGGTGTGTACTCATGAGGCTTAAAATCCCAGGTGGAGAATGGAGAGGAATTTGCAATGTGGCCAGCCCCCAGGATGATTTTTCACTTTCCTTCTTTCTGTCTTTCTCTGTCTCTCTAGTGAGCTCACATACACTATAGCAAAAAATCTATCTAAAAACAAAAATTACCAATAGCTTTGAATGATAGTGGATCTGTGAATGATGCACTCACTGAAGAAACTTAATATTATATTTGTGTATCTGCAGTAAGATGCTTGAACTTATACTTTATAAACATGAGGTGAGGATCATTAAAAATAGTTTTGACTGGCCAGACATGCACCTGTGTGCTCCAAACCCCAAAAAGTATGGAGATATGGAGGCAAAGGCTCTCTCAAATTTAAAAAAATATATAATTTTGAATATATATACCATAATTCTAATATATGCTCTTTTTGATCTAAAAAGATGAAACAATTTTATACTTACAGAAATGTTGTAATACAGTAGTACAAGCAGTCACACCACCAGAAACATTTGAGAGAATTATGAAGATCAGAGAGGCTCATTCTCTAAGACTGTAGTACCCATTCCCAACAAAGAAGATGTTCTTGCATAGAATCCTAATGCAACAATGAAGTACATTACTTTATCTAATCATTGGGTCCATTTTGTATTAGATAATTGTTCCAACAATATCTTTTCTAAAATTCTTCTCAGCCCACACACCGACCCCCCTGCTCCAGACTGCAGGAAAATTTGTGGTCCCTGGGCTGACCTAGAACTCCTGAGGACCTTGAACCTGGGCTGAGTTCCTGAGATGATCCAACCCTACAGCTGCACACAGATCCACCTCATCCATTCTCATTTGCATGTTCCCAGAGCACAGCCCTAAGATTTATTAGTAGGTTGGTCACAGGCTATGCAGGGTCAGTCCCCATCAGGACACAGCATGGACATGAGGGCCCCCACTCAGTTCCTGAGATTTTTGCTGCTCTGGCTCCCAGGTAAGGAAGGAGAACCCCAGGATTCACTCAGGACAGTGTGGTCAGTGCTGCTGGTCCTTCAGGGAAGTCTTCTCATAACACAATTAACTGTGTGGATATTTGTTTTTCTGCTTCCACTCTCAGGTGCCAGGTGTGACATCCAGATCCTCCCTGCCTGTATCTCTAGGAGACAGAGTCACCATCACCTTCCCGGGGAGTCAAACTGTTAACCTTTGGCTATCCAGGTATCAGCAGAAACCAGGAAAAGTTCCAAAGCTCCTGATCAATAGCACATCTCATTAGCTAGTTGAAATCTCCTCAAGGTTCAATGACCGTGGATATTGTATAGATTATTCACTCCCCATAAGCAGCAGGAATCCCAAAGATTATGGAATTTATTACTGTCAACAAGGTCCCAGTAAACCTCCCCAGTGTTACAAACGTGACTATAAACCACCAGGGGGGCAGATGAGTGAGCTGGCCTGACCCAGCTGCTCTCCTGAGGCCTCCATTTGCTGAGGGTGTTTCACAGATGCAGTCAGGCTTTGTTGATTTGGTAGAGAGACCAGAGAGACTTTTTTGCACCCTAATTCTCTCTTCTCCTCCTCAGTCCCCACCCCCAGCACAGACATGATAAACCTGTCTTGACATAATAAAGTTTAAAGAGGTTTACACCTGAACAGTCTAGGTTATGGCATCAGCTGGTTATCAGAAGGCAAAGAAGTCTCTCTAGACTTGCAAGCAGGAATTCCTTTAGTACAGGGAATTAAGAGTCTAAGCCACAGCCTTTCAAGTTCTGGGGTATGTTATTCAAAGAATCTGGTCCTGCAGTAGAAACAAAATATCCCCTCCTCCCTTTGATTTCTCCCAGCAGGGAGAGTGCTTGTCCTTGAAGATATAGGCTGCCTCAGCAGGTGGTACTCAGACCTGTCTGGGGCCCTCAGACTTGTTTGGGAAGCCGGGGGTGTAAGAGGGAGGTACAATACCTCAGCTGCCTATAGCACCTCAGCAAGTCACTCTCTAGTCCTGTTCTCTGTCCATGCATCTCCCTGTAAGTTTTATATATATAAAAAATTTATTTATTTATTTATTTATTTATTTATTTATTTATTTATACACACACACACACACACACACACTTTATTTATATATATTATATAGGTAGATATCTCTACATAATATCAATCTATTGTGTGTGTGTGTGTGTGTGTGTATATATATATATATATATATATATATATATATATACACACTATTGGTGTGTATTCTTGCCAGCAACACAGAAAGAGCTACAGAAAGAAAGTGAGAAATCACCCCTCATGGGGGATGACCACACTGCAATTCCTTCTTCTCCATTCTCCTCTCAGGATTTCGGTCTTGCACACACACGCACCTGTTTCAAGCCGCCAGGTCCAGGACTCAAACTGCAGTTGGCCATGTGGGAGTCCAGCACCCCAGTCACACCACGTACTGGCCCCTGCTGCAACTTTCAATAAATAGTTAAACCTCTTCTGAAGAGGAATTTGCAAACATGTTTTTCCCTACTGACCATGGGTTTTTTCCCTCTAGGTATATCATAGTTTCCTTTGCTATGAGGAATTTTTTTAGCTTGTAATCCCACTTGTCTATTTTAGAGACCATTGCCTGTGCTTTAGGGGTCTTATTAGGTAACCTTGCCTACTCCAATGTCTTCAAAAGTTTTTCCTATACTTTCTATTACTAGTTTTGCAATCAGAGGCTTTATATTTAAATTCTTGATCTGTTTTGAATTAATTCTAGTAAATGGTGAGAGATAGGAGTCCAGTTTCATTTTTCTGCAGATCGATATAAGTTCTTTCAACACCATTTAATAAAAAGAGTCTTTTCTCAGACATGCATGGTTTTATACTCTTTATCAATGATCTGCTGATTATATGATTTGGCGTTTATTTCTAAATTATATTTTCTGTTCCCTTGATCTATGTATATATTTTTTGCCAGTACCATGCCATTTTGATTTACAGTGCTTTGTAATATACTTTAAACTCAAGTAATGAGATGCCTCCTATTTTATTTTTTTAATACAGTATTGCCTTGACAATATGAGGTATTTTTTATTCTCGACGAATGTACTTTTTTTTCGATTTCTGTGAAGACTGTCTCAGGTAATTGGATCAGAATTGCATTGAATATGTAAATTAATTTGGACAGGACAGATGTTTTGATTATAGTGATACTTCCAATCCAAGGGCATGGATGTCCTTCCATATATTTGTTTGTTTGGTCTTTTCTTGTATCATACTCAGTCTTTTTTTTTGTTTTTCATAGTTTTCCTTGTTCCTTGTAAAAGTTTTTTGCTTCTTTGGTTAGAGATATTCCTAAGTATCATATTTGTTTTAAAGCTATTGAAGATTACTTTCTTCAATTCTGTCTCAGTCTGTTTATTGCTGATGTATTAAAATGTTGTAGGGTTTTGTATGACTTTGCATTCTGAAACTTTACTGAATTCATTTATCAATTCTAGGAGCTCTTTTGTCGATTCCTTTGAAGATTCTATGTAAATAATCATATCATCAGCAAATAGGTGCAGTTTAAATTCTTCTTTTCTTATTTGCCTTTTATTTTACTCCCTTGTCTGACTGCATTGGCTAGGACTTCCAGCACTATGTGACAAAGCATTGGAGAGAGTGGGCAGCCTGTCTTGTCCCAGTTTTTAATAGGATGGCTTTTATCTATTCCCCATTTAATATGATGTCATGCATGGTTTTTATTACATAGAGAAATGTCCCTTCTACCCCAATTAAACTGAGTCTTGGTTATGAAGGGATGTTGGATTTTATCAAATTCTTTTGTGCGTCTTTAGATAGGATCGTCTGACTTTTATCTTTCTTTCTGTTAATGTGATATATTTACATTTATTGTTTTACATATGTTGAATCAGCCTTGCATCCCTAGGATAAAGCCTTCCTACTCATGGTGCATAATCTTCTTGATATGTGGTTAGATTCAGTTTGCTAGTATCTTGTTGAAAATTTTCATATCGGTATTCATTATGGATATTGGTCTATAGTTGGCATATTTTGTTATGTCCTTCTCTGCTTTTGGTATCAAAGCAATGGGGGCTTCATAAAATTAGTTTTGAAAAGTCTCTTCCTTTTGAATCTTTTTATTTATTCATTTATTTATTTATTTATTTATTTATTATCATAACCTTGTTTATATTACATTGAATCATATATAACTTTACAGTGTGTTACATTTCTTTTTTCAGAAGGAATACCATGCCTATCAATCAATACAGAGACATTAAAATCCACATCTTCATCATCCAATGGCTTTTCAATTTTTTCGCGATGATGATTATTATTATTCCAATTATTTATTTACTTTTTGGATAGTTTTTTTTTGCTACAGGGCGCATGCGCTCACCAGACAGACAGAGAGAGACAGAGAAACAGAAAGCGAGAAATCACCCCCCAGGGTGGATGTCCATGCCGCAATCCCTTCTCCTCCATCCTCCTCTCAGGATCTTGGGCACACACGCACACGCGCCCGGCGTGATTTTAAGCCACTGTGTCTGGGACTCGAACTGTTGTTGACTACGTGGGAGTCCAGCGACATAGCCATTATGCTAACTGCTGGTCCCTCCAATTATTTTTTTTTTTCAAGTTTTGCTTTCTTTATTTTTTTTTTTTTTCACATGTCTTTTACAGTATATATTTCTTTTTCCAACACAAATACTATGCCTGTCAGTCAAGACAAAGATATTACTGTATACATTATCATCAGCCAATAACTTCTCATTTTTTGTCCACTAAGCAAACTTTTATGTTTTTCCTCCCACTCCCTCCTTCCCTCCCTCCCTCCCTCTTTCTTTCATTCTTTCTTTCTTCCTTCCTTCCTTCCTTCTTTTTTTTTTTTTAATTTGCATACAATCATTACATTTGTACGGAATGGGTACAGAATGGTCTGTAGAAGCATGTATATACAGTGTGTATTAACCAAATAGGTATAAACATATTCACCATCTTCAACAGTTAACATTATGTTGTGGACATTCAAAACCCACTCAGATGATTCTGCAAGTAAGGGTGAATTGTCTATGATGTTTTTTTTTGCTGAGAGATACAGTTCCTTTTTGTTTTTTTTTTTTTTCTTCTAATTTTCAGTTCATAGAGTTCCCAGCAATAGAGAACGTAGACTCCACTCAGGGCTGGACCAAGGGTGGGTCTCGTGCAGCCCCGTAAATGTATGTGAGTCTCCATGGAACACAGTTTCAGGGACGCGGCTCTGGAAAGCTGAGATGGCTATCAGCTGATGCGGCACAGCAGTCATCCCACAGTCACCTGGAATGGCACTGTGGGGATCTGCAGCGTGAATCATCCTCGGGTATCTGGCCTCCTTAAGAATGGTAGAGTAGTTCTTGTTTTTCCCTGAGGTAATGCAGAGCTGGTAACCATCATCTTCTCACTGACCATAGGCAGAGAAATTCCTCCCACACAATACACCTCTCAATTGGTCCAAGACAGCCAAATACTCTCTCTGCTGCCCATAGCTGTAAGTTCTTGATCCCTGTGCTCGGTCTCAGGCCGCCGCCCGCGGCCGGTGGCCACGCGGGGGTGCAGGCCCGGCGGCCATGCACAAGCCTGGGGGCCACATGTAGGCCCAGCAGCCATGCCCAGCCCCGGCGGCCACTCACAGACCCGGGACCACACGCAGGCCCGGCGGCCCCATGCGGGCCCCGAGCGCATGAATACTCGCGGGATCCAGTGCCCCCCCCCTCGCCCGCCCAGCAAGAGAAAGGAAGGACAGCGACCTTGGTCGGTCCGCGGTGCCCGCCCGCTGCAGCGCTGGGCACGAGACATACCCAGCGCCGGAGAGGCAGTGGGGGCTGGGCCGTCCGGGCCCTGGCACGCGGGGCAGAGCCGCGGCCACGGCGCGCGGGGGCAGAGCCACGGCCACGGCGCGTGGAGGCAGACCCCGGCCACGGCACGCGGGGCAGACCCCGGCCACAGCACGCGGGGCTGAGCCCCGGCCACGGCACGCGGGGCAGACCCCGGCCATGGCACGCGGGGCAGACCCCGGCCACGGCACACAGGGGCAGACCCCGGCCACGGCACGCGGGGCAGAGACCCGGCTGGGCTGGCTCTCCAGCCAAGGCACGCAGAGCAGAGCCCCAGCCGCAGGGCAGAGCCCTGGCCTGGCCGGCCCTCCGGCCAAGGCACGCAGAGCAGAGCCCCTGCCACAGCACGCAGGGCAGACCCCGGCCACGGCACGCGGGGCAGAGCCCCGGCCACGGCGCGCAGGGGCAGAGCCCCGGCCACGGCGCGCAGGACAGACCCCGGCCACGGCGCGCGGGACAGACCCCGGCCACTGCACGCGGGGGCAGACCCCGGCCACGGCACGCGGGGGCACGGCACGCGGGGGCAGAGCCCCGGCTGGGCCGGCTCTCCGGCCAAGGCACGCAGAGCAAAGCCCCAGTCGCAGGACAGAGCCCTGGCCTGGCCGGCCCTCCGGCCAGGGCACACGGAGCAGAGCCTCGGCCACAGCACGCTGGGCAGACCCCGGCCACAGCACGCGGGGCAGATCCCCGGCCACGGCACGTGGAGCAGAGCCCTGGCCGGGTCGGCTCTCCGGTCCGGTCACGCGGAGTAGAACCCCAGCCACAGCACACAGAGCAGAGCCCCGGCTGGGCTGGTTCTCCGGTCAAGGTACGCGGAGCAGATCCAGGCCACGGCACGCGGAGCAGAGACCTGGCCACGGCACGCGGGGCAAACCCCGGCCACGGCACGCGGGGCAGACCCCGGCCACGGCACGTAGGGCAGAGCCCCGGCCGGGCCGGCTCCTCGGACAGGGCACGCGGCTCAGAACCCCAGCCACAGCGCACAGAGCAGAGCCCTGGCTGGGCTGGCTCTCCGGCCAAGGCACATGGAGCAGACCCCGGCCACGGCACGCCGGGCAGACCCCGGCCATGGCACACGGGTCAGACCCCAGCCACGGCACGTGGGGCAGGGCCCCGGTTGGGCCGGTCCTCCGGACAGGGCATGCGGAGCAGAGCCCCTGCGCCCCGTCTCCGCGTCCCGGCTCGCGGAGCTGAGCCCTCGCGCCCGGCGCCCCGCCCCCACGCCCTAGCACGCGGAGCGGCGCCCCGCGCCTGCCCGCCGGTGCATGACCCCCGCGTCCCGCCCCGCGGAGCGGAGCCCCCGCGTCCGGCGCCCCGCCCCCGCGCCACGGTACGCACAGCGTAGCCGCTAGCCCCGCGGCCCGCCGGCCCCCCCTCCGGCTGGCCAGCCAGCGCACCGCGGCGTCGCCCCCCGCGGCCCGCCGGCCCACCCTCCGGCCGGCCGGCCGGCGCACGCAGGTGTCGCCCCCCTCCAATTATTTTTTTAAACAGTCAATCACTATTTATCATTTTGCTTGTAAAAAGACTTTACCCTACATGAAATACTTCTCAGACCAATCCAGTTGATGAAACTATACACATCATCAACAGGTAATAAACCATATCTGTGTCCCACTAATGTTATGCCTCTCTATTTGTTCCCTTTTGAATCTTTAAGAATGGTTTAAAAAGAATCAGAGTTAACTCTTCCTTAGAAGTTTTATAGAATTCAGAAGTGAAACCATCTGGATCTGGACTTTCTTTTTTAATTGACAAATTATTTATCACTGCTTCAATCTCTTCACTCATTAATGGTCTATTTGGGATTTCTATTTCATCCTGATTTAGCCTAGGTACCTATTACTTGTCCAGAACTTTGTCCATCTCACCTAGATTGTCTAGTTTGTTAGCACAGTATTCTCTCATAATGTTTTGTATTTCAAACATATTGGTTGTAATATTGCCAGATTCATTGCTGATTTTTATCTATCTGGTTCCTTTCTCTATTTTTCTTGATTAGTTTAGGTAGTGGTTTATCTATTTTACTTATCCTCTCAAAAAAAAATTTTTGTTTCACTATTTTTTGTATAGTTTTTTTATTGTCTATTTTATTTATTTCATCTAATCTTTGCTATTTCTTTTCTTTATTTTTTTAATATCTTGGGCTTTTTTGTTGTTAATTTTCCAGTTCCTTAAGATGTGATGTTATTTAATTGTCATCTTTCTATTTTTTTTCTTCTGGACACTAATGACTATAAAATTATCTCATGATTGCTTTCACTGTTCCCCAAAGGTTATGGAGAATAGTGTGTTCATTGTCACTACTTTCTATGAATCTTTTTATTTTATTCTTAATTTCTTCACTAGTTTGAAGGTCATTAAGGAGTGGATTATTCCCTTTCCACGTTTCTGTGTGTTTTTAAAGACTTTTTCTGTGTTTGATTTCTTCTTTTTTTATTTTTTATTTTACAGTCAATCACTGTGTATCATTACATCATGCCAAATGAGTTTTCCCATCATGAACTCACTGTATATTGGTTCAGTCAAAGATATCACTATACACATTATCATCCACAGATAATTTTCCATCATTGTGTCCCTAAATATTTAGTTTCTTTTTCCTTTTGATTCCCTCCTTCTCGCCCATCCCCATTTTTCACCCCCTCCTGTTCTGCCTCTTGTATCATCATTGCTCTCCTGGCTTTTATATCTTCCAATCTTTCAGTTTTTTGCCATTGAGTGCTGATATTTGGTATATAGTGAGTGGGGACATACAATGCCTCTTTTCCATAGTCTAGTTTGCTTTGCTTAAGTAATAAATCTTCCATATTTCTCCACTTTCTATCAAATGTCAGGGTCTCATTCTTGTCTGCAATTGATTTCACTTTATGCCATTGTGGTCAGAGAAGAATGTGGATATAGCTTCAATACTTACAAATTTATGTACACTTGTTTTATGGTCTATTATCTGGTCAATCTGAAAGTGTTCCATGTGGAGATGATGAGAAAAAATTAATTTCTTAGTTACTGGAGATGGTATACTCTATGTCTGTCAGGTCTATTTGGTTTATGATATCAATTACTGTGTTTCTATTTTTTTTGTGTTTTTTTTTTTTGTGGTTTGTTTGTTTGTTTTTGTCTAGATTACCTGTCCATTGATGACAGTGGAGTGTTAAAAATCTCCAACAACTACTGTATTGAAGTCTATTCTCCTTTAAATCTAGCAGTCTTTCTCTTACATTTGGAAGCCCTGGCATTAGATACAAAACATTTATGATTTTTATATCTTCCTGATAAATTAATCCATTTGGAACTATATAATGTCCTTCTTTGTCTCTTCTTAAGCTTTTTACAGTAAAGTCTATTTTATTTTATATTAATATTAGAATTCCTGCCTTTTTACATTCCTTTTTGCATGAAAGAACTTTTTCCAGGCCTTTACTTTCAGTATATATGTATGAGTGTGTGTGTGTGTGTGTGTGTGTGAACGAAATGTGTTCCTTGTAAGCAACATATAAAGGAATCAAGTTCTTTATCCACGTAGCAAATCTGTATCTTTTAGTTGGAGAATTTAATCCATTAACATGCAAGGTTGGGACCAGCAGTTAGCGTAATGGCTATGTCGCTGGACTCCCAAGTAATCGACCGCGGTTCAAGTCCCGGACACGGTGGCTTAAACTCACGCCGGGCACGTGTGTGTGCGTGCCCAAGATCCCGAGAGGAGAATGGAGGAGAAGGGATTGCGGCGTGGCCATCCCCTCTGGGGGGTGATTTCCTGCTTTCTGTCTCTCTGTCTGTCTCTGTCTGTCTGGCGAGCACATGCGCCCTATAGCAAAAACCTCTCAAAAGAAAAAAAATGCAAGGTTATCATATATGTGGACTTAGTCTTGTCATATTCTTCTTCTTCTTCATACTTCTTTTGTGATTTCTTGCCTCTCTTTATCTCCCTTTAGTTTTCCAGGTGTAGAGTTACCTTAAGTATTTCCTGAAGGGTTGTCCTACTTTTGGTGAATTCTTTCAGCTTTTGTTTTTCTGGGAACAATTTTATTTCTCCTTTCCATTTGAAAGATAATCTTGCTACGTATAGTATTCTTGGCTAAAATTGTTTTTCAGTGAGTTTTAAATATGTCATCTCATTTTTTTTATTGCTTGCATTGTTTCAGTTGAGAGGTCCCCTGTAAATCTAATGGGATTACCCTTGCAAGTAAACTGGCATTTCATTCTTGTTACTATGATGTGTCTTAAAGAAGATTTTTTTGGGAACCAGCAGTTAGCATAATGGCTATGTCGCTGGACTCCCACGTAGTCAACCGTGGTTCTCGTCCCGGTCCTGGTGGCTTAAAACTCATGCCGGGCGTGTGCGCGTGCGTGCCCAAGATCCCGAAAGGAGAATGGAGGAGAAGGATTGCGGCGTGGCCATCCCCCCTGGCAAATTTCTCGCTTTCTGTCTCTCTCTGTCTGTCTGGCGAGCACACACACCCTATAGCGAAAACCTCTAAAAAAAAAAAAAAAGAAGATCTTCTTATGTTAAATCTATTTGGTGCTCTTCTAATTTTCTGAACTTGAATTTCTGCATGCCTCTCCAAGTTTGGAAAATTTTCTACTAATATATTATGAAAGAGGTTTTCTAAATCATTTCCCATCTCTTCACATTCCAAAATACCCATAACAAGAATATTTGCCATTTAATGGTGTCTAGGATTTCTTGGATGTTGCCTTTATTATTAATGGATATTTTTACATTCTTCTTAGTTGCTTAGACTAAGTTGGAAACTTTCTTTTGAGGGTCAGGGATCTTTCTTCTGCATGGTCTAGTCTGTTTTTAATACTTTCCAGGGAGATTTTTATTTTCTAGATTGCAAATTATTTTTGAGATTAAGGAACAGTATCTAGAATCTCTAGGGAATTCAAGAGTTCATCATAAAAACAAGAAGAAAAGAAAAAATAAGCCAATTTCAAAAATGGGCAAATGGAACAAACAGATGGCATAGTGATTATGTCACTGGACTCCCACATGGTTGACCACAGTTCAAGTACTGGACATGGTAGCTTGAAATCATGCCAAGCCTGTGTGCATATGTGCCCAAGATCCCAGGAAGATAGTGAAAGAGAAGGGATTATGGTGTGATCATCCCCCCAGGGGGTGACTTCTCTCCCTCTCAGTGTGTGTTTCTCTCAATCTCTCCAGCAAGCATATGTGCCCTCAGGCAAAAACCTCTTAAAAAAAAAAAGGCAAATGAATTGAATAGATGACTCTCCACAGAAGACATACAAATGGTCAAAAGGCATATGAAAACATTTTCAGAGTCTTTGTCATAAGGAAAATGCAAACTAAAACTATGTGAGATATTATTTAACCCTAGTTAGAATGACCAGGATCAAAAAAATAAAGAGCGGCAAATGTTGAGACTCCTGAAATATTCAGACAAGAAGCCATTTTAAAGCTGAGATGTGTCCTGGCCTGTTCATGGAAGCTATACTCTAAACTCCATCTCCTAGACTCCCAAAATATTCAGACAAGTGGAGGATAAATTTTGTCACAAAATGACCAGAGACAACCATAGAGGCAGAAGAAACATGAGAAAACAAGAAAATCTCTCTCCCTTAAGGAAAAAGAATAATCCCTCATCATCCACAAACAATACAGTACAACTCATGGAAATGTTTGATAGAGAATTCAGAATATTCATAGTGACTAATCTAAATGAGATGCAAGAGCTGAGAAATAATGAACTCCAGAAAATGTAGGAGAAAAGAGACAGCGAGTTCTGGGGGACGTTGAAGTTCTTCCATGACCTGAAAGAGGAAATACCATTAAAAAGAATCAAATGGAGCTATTAGAGATGAAGGATGCCATTTAGGAAATCAAAACCTCCCTCAAAAGTATTAAATGCAGATTAGTTCATGGGTTTGGGACTCAAAACGCAGTCGACTACATGGGAGTCCAGTGACATAGCCATTACGCCAATTGCTGGTCCCATGGGAGTATTCTTATTTTTGTGGCAGAAGGGTTATTTTTATAAGTTCGATAATACTTGTTGCATTGAATCAGAAATTGGAAATACTCATTATTGGACAGGGCTTTGAATGGAATGTCATACCTGAAGTTAATCAGAAAACTATGGAACTGAGGTGGATCTCAAGTAAGCCAACAGAAGCTCTTAGAAAGATGGCCTGGCACCATAAATACTTCTGCCTTGCAGAGAGGATTAGAGAAGATATATGAAAGAGTTTATAACATAAAATAACCTGGACTTTTCCAGTCCAGCATTGTAATCGGTAGAGATTGCAAAAGACCAACCACGCCAGAGGATTATCTTGAGAAAGACATTGAAAGAAGAAAAAGAAACCAATCTTTGCTAGCAGATGGTATATCACAGAATACTTGGTAGGCAGGGCTGAACTGAGAAGGTTTATGTGTGACTAGTGTGCTGGGCATTTGCTTTTCAACAATTTGAGTAGCTGACATGTAAATATTTTCACAAAAATATTTAAAACCATACTGTCCCTGTTGTTAAAGAGTCACAAACAAAATTAATCAAAATTATAAGAAATATTTTGAACATTATCTTTAAAATTCAGTATTCTGGAATTTTGAAAGGTTTTTTATTAACTATCAAGAACTATGGAGTATGAGCAAAAATTTTTTGATATGTAAAATAAATGTTGGTGAAAATATGTAAAAGTAAATGAACAAACTGAAAAATGAAAAAAGAAAAGAACGGCAAATGTTGGCAAGGCTGTGGTAAAAAGGGAATTCTCTTACACTGTTCTTGGGAATGTAAATTAGTCCAGCCTCTGTGGAAAACAATTTGGAGGTTTCTCAAAAGTCTAAAATTAAAACTTTTATATGACCAAGTTATCCCACTTCTTAGTATTTACCTGAAAGATAGGAAAACACTCAATCAGAAAGACATCTACACATTCATGTTTATTGAAACTTTACTTATAATTGCTAAAACATGGGACCAACCTAAGTGTCCAAAAACTGATGAATGGGTTGAAAAACTGTTTATATATATACATATACATACATATGTATGTATATATACACACACATATATATAGACACATACACACATATTTATAATATGTATGCATATATATTTATCATATATATATAAAATTTGTACTGAGTGCTATGGCAGAGGTTGAGACTTGAAAATGTGATGGTGGAGAGAGTGGGTGTAAATGTTAGAGACTGTAGGGGAAGAGAGTGGATGGTAGTGAGTTTGTGGTGGCAAGTAGGTATGAAGTACAAGGGGAGGATCATTTGACAGACAGGAAAATGTAAAAAAAACAGAAAAATAGAACATGTTCATTAAGAAATTAACTAAATTCTGTTGTGTAGCAGGTTATTTCACTAATTGGTTCAATAATATGTGTTCATTAGGATTAAAGTATGCATGATGATATTTCTATTCATCCCAATAAAAAAAATAAAAAAACAGAATAATAAAATTTTTTTTAAATAGTGAACCCTTATCTCTACCTCACAAATCATGTGTCTTATTCAACAACTCTAGAGGAAACCATAGAAGGAAGGAGATCTGAGAAATATGCCTCCAGAAGTGATGGTTATGGTGGGAAGTTGACAGCTGACAGACCACCGTGGCCACTCTTCCCAAATCTCAGTATTTCCCAGGTAGGCTGTGGCTCCAGAACACCCTAAAATGTGCTTCCAATATTATCATTGAGTTGAGTAGAACAAGAAAAGTTTATGAAGTCATAGTATAAATAGAAAAATGACAATATCACATGAATATAATATCACCTGGCAATGAAAAACTTTTCTTAACAAGTAAACAAAATTGTAAGTGTGTATAGAGCATACTTTTCCCTTAATATGGTAATACCTTGCTACTCAGAATCCAGTTTTCTAGAAGCCAACATCACCAGGAGCCTCACCAAGAGCATGTTACATATGCCAGTGTACACCCGAGACCTGCTGAAGGACATTCTGCATTTTAGCGAGGTAGCAGGCAATCTAAAGAACATGTAAGAAGCTATGGTTTAGAGGATGTTTGTTTTCAGTAAAGAGGCATTTTTCCTCAATTAAGTTATTTAAGAAAATTTCTATTTAAAGCTAAATGCTGAGAATATACTCAGTTTATTTTCTCAGTAATGCAACCTTACATTTGGAAAGTTTTGCAGTTTGTAAAGGTTGAAAAATATAATTATCTGTCTATGGAATGATCAGATACCTTGGTAGTTAAATAAAGTAAATATTTTTAAAAGCAAGGAATTACCAAATTGAAAGTCTAAAATCAAAATTTTATGTAACCTGCATTGGAGACTAAATGTATATATGCCAGTATTGCTTGGTTGGGGGGGCTTTTTTACTCCTACAACCTACCATTAGAATACTGTGCCCTACGTAGTCACTGTACTTTCATCTTTGCTTCAGATAAACACAATCTATAGGACAGAAACAAGTTCAGTTTCCTGGAAACAAGTGCAGTTTCTATCTGCAAGAACCACTTAGCTGAATCCCACCTTGATCAATCAGATCAGTATCAATATGAAAACTCATGGAACCAGCAGTTGGCATAATGGCTATGTCGCTGGACTCCCATATAGCCGACCACAGTTTGAGTCTTGGAGCCAGCAGCTTAAACTCACGCTGGGCACGTGTGCGTGCGTGCCCAAGATCCTGAGAGGAGAATGGAGGAGAAGAGATTGCGGCGTGGCCATCCCCCCTAAGGGGTGATTTCGCACTCTCTGTCTCTCTGTCTCTTTCTTTCTAGCAAGCTTACAGCGCCCTATTAAAAAAAAAAAAAAAAAAAAAAAAAAACTCTCCAAATTAACAAAACTTGTGAGCTTGAAAATAAATACTTAGTGTTTTAAGCCATTTAGGGTTTTTAATCAACCATTACTGTGCAAAAGCCAACCAATACAGAATTGAAAACCAGTAACTACACAGGGCACAGCATTCTTATGCAAGCTGTAGAAGTGAACAGCACCTTTAAATTAACCTGGTGGATGTAAGTAATACAATTACCAAGATGGATTCACACCAAGTGTAATTTATTCTTTCAAAGTTGTAATTCTTCAGGTTTCTAAAAATGTTTGCTCCGTTTTCTTATCAATGTAATTTATCGATGGATAACTTAACTTTTTCAATATTTATGATCTTTAAAAGATTTTCAAATATAATTTCACTTCAGGTAGCAAAGCTAGGTATGTTCTGATATGTGACTTTAAATAGAAAGTTCTTTCTTTATAATTTTATTTTTTTCTTCTAAGACAGACACCCCCATTAAGGTCTTCATGCTGCAGTCTACCTCTAGACTCAACCAGACAGGGTCATGAACATGGGAATGCCTGGCATAGTCAGGGAGACCTCTAAACACAAATCCAGAACCTTCCCATGTGACTGCAGCACTGTGGAACATTGTATTACTGCTGCGCCACCTGCTGACCCTAGAAATTTTGTTAAATAACATCATGGGGCCGAGAGGATTGCTTAGCTAAAATAAGTGTTGCCTAAAAGAAATCTTCTTAAATAACACCACAGATCAGGCTGGTCCTTGGGATTAAGAGAGTCAGGTTTCCTCCTGGCCAGCTACAGTTCGAATCCCATTCCCAATGGCTTGAAAAACACTCTGGGCACATATGTGTATGTGCCCCAAATCCGCACAGGATGGAGAGAGAGAGGAGAAAAGATTGCTACATAACCACATCTCATTGGGATTTGCTTTTTCCCTCTTTTTGTCTCTGTCTCTCTCTGGTGAATTCATGTACCCTCTGGTGAGCACATACCCCTCTGGCAATTAAAGAAAGAAAAATTTCTACTGATCATCTGCTGTTCTATAAAAATAAATGCAATTTCTCATTCTGCAGGTCTCAGGTGAGTCTGTTACTTTGCATCTGTAACATACTCACAAGCCACTATGCTTCTGACTTCTGGAAAAATTCTAACGATACTTCCTCGTATTAGGAAAAAAAGAACACTAACCCACACTTACTTTTGGTTTTTATTTCTGCTTTTCTTTTTCATTATTTTCTGTTATTAGTTACAAGGTTTTGTGAGAGAGTCCAGACATCAGAGTAAAACCTTCTCACTGAACTACAAAGCGTCTTCAGGGCCAGCCAGGTGACATGGCGGTCAAGATGCTAAATCTTACGTGGCCAACTCTGGCTTAACTGGACCCAGAGGCCTGTAAAACATATCTGGTACATGTGCATGCACACCCCAGAAACCCAAGAAGATATAGAGGAGAGAGTCTGTTTTTCTTTAGCAAGAAAGATTTTGCATTTGTTTGTCAAATGATTGCTATGTAGTTTACACAATTTCTGCTTTCCTTCTGTTCAGTCTATGCCTGAAGTTTTTACATTATGACCTGAAAAAGCTGGAAGCATATTCAACTATATTCTGGGGTCATACCCTAAACTAGAAGATTCTGAATGTTTGAGGAAGAGTTACCATACTGGCCTATTAGCTATCAATTCCCCATCACTACTGTGCCTTCAAAATGTGTATTTCTGAGAATCCTCTTTTTCTCCGTGGTTTCATGTACAGGCTCATTGAGGTGTCCTCCCATGAGGTTTAGAAGTCAGAAGAGAAGCTAAAGATCTAGAAGAACTCTGAGATTTGGGAGCCTCTAATCTATGGATTTTAAGGATTAAGGAATTCTTATTCAGCTACCTACAAAGTAGACTTCATGGTACATAGCTGTTTGTTAGATTCTTTTGATTTTTTTTATGCCTCAAGAGAAACAGATTACTACTTAAATTCATTTTTAAGAGACATTGCTAAAAGAAACTTTAATATTTTCTGAATTTTTCTACCCATCAAAAAAAATCACAAGAGGGAAGGGAGAATTCAGATCAGAGACACCTCCTAAGGATAAGGATTTGTTCAGTGTCTTAGGTTGGGTTTAGCACTGACGTATATTCCCACAAAGGCATCATAATTACAAAGTGCAGGAAACGCTGGAGGGAAGGAAAAAAGTGAGGCAGAAAATAGAAGACGGACTGCGAAAGGCACATTAACAAAGCAACTAGCACTGAGGATGACGGGCGCTCAAGCGGAAACATGGGGAAAATGCCTCTCGGTGATTCCACATGACAAAACAGACAGGTGGGTGTACATACACCTCCTTCTGTCACCATCTACTGAGGGCCATCCTAGCCATGCTCATTCCAGGCTCTATGGTCTGTCCTGTGTGCAGACTTTTAGGGTTGCATTGAAGCGTAGTACCTTCATCTTCTAAGACTTTACTCCATCAAGTCCTTGGGTCCACTTCAGTTTTGTCAATTGCCCTTAAATATTCTATTTGATAAAATAGCCCCATGGAAAAACAAATCTGTGCTCTTTGCAGACAAATTTGTGCTACCCTGGCCTGACTTGGTACCCCTGGTATCCTGGCCCTGAGCTGAGATCCTAGAAATAAACCAGCCCTGCAGCTATGCTTAGCCCCAACTCATCTCCTGTTCATTTGCATGTTCCCAGAGCACAGCCCACAGCCTGAAGACTTATTAATACGCTGGTCACAGGCTGTGCAGTCGATCTCTGCCAGGAGACAGCATGGACATGAGGGTCCCTGCTCAGCTCCTGGGGCTCCTGCTGCTCTGGCTCCCAGGTAAGGAAGGACAACAGCAGGATTCACTCAGGACAGTGCAGTTAGTGCTGCTGGCCCTTCAGGAAAGTCCTCCCATAACAAGATTAACTGTGCGGATATTTGCTTCTCTGTTTCCACTCTCAGGTGCCAGGTGTGACATCCAGCTGACCCAGTCTCCATCCTCCCTGCCTGCATCTCTAGGAGACAAAGTCACCATCAGCTGCCGGGCAAGTCAGGGCATTGGCAATAACTTAAACTGGTATCAGCAGAAACCAGGGAAAGCTCCTAAGCTCCTGATCTATGCAGCATCCAATTTGCACTCTGGGGTGTCCTCAAGGTTCAGTGGCAGTGGGTCTGGGACAGATTATGCTCTCACCATCAACAATCTGGAAGCTGAAGATGTTGGAATTTATTTCTGTCAACAAGGTTACAGTAACCCTCGCACAGTGCTACAAGCCCGAACATAAACCATCAAGGGAGGTAGAAGTGTGAGCTGGGCTTCCCCAGCTGCTCCTCCTGGGGCCTCCATCTGCTGAGGGTGTTTCTCAGATGCAGGCAGGCTTTGCAGTCACTGGAAGGTTTTGGTAGGAGGGGCCAGGGAGGCTCCCCTGCACCCTAACTCTCTCTTCCTCCTCAGCTGCAGCATCACAGACAGGACAATGCCTCTTCTGCTTTCACTAAGGACAGAGATTCTTACACTAGAGGAGTTTGTCTTACTGAATCATTTGAAATACATTGAAGAAAAGAAAAGTCACTCTCCATATTCTAAGCAGTAATTGTTTAATATAGCTAATTAAAATTGAAAATACAATCTCTCAAATCCTGAGTATGATAGAAGAACAGACTGGAAAATGCAATTCCCTGCTGTTCCCCTAGAAGCCAGAGTGCATCTGTCACTTTACGTAGATGCCTCACTTCATGGTCCTCAGACCTGTCCAGGAAGTAAAGAGTGGGGTGCTGATCCCTCAACAGACTGGGACACCTCCTCGGGTGATTCTCCAGTCCTCTCCTCTGCCCCTGAATCTCCCTGTGGACTTAGGTAAGTAGTGAACCCTCCTATGTGTCTTCCAAGTCTTATGGGAGATGCTCTCACTTCACAATTCCACAGGAAACCATAGAGGAAAAGGGGCTCTGAGAAATGTGCTTCTGGAAGTGATAGGTAAGTGAGAAGTAGATGGATGACAGCCCATTATTGGAAGGGCGTATCCGTGAGTACCTCCAAGATGCCAAAGCATGTTAATGGGAAGGGCACATTCAAAGCTCCCCACATGACTCAGGCAGTATCCTTTCTTTTTTTTTTCAGGGATCAACCCATGGATATTTCCTTCTTACCTGGGCTCAGATGGAGGAAGGTAGAGTCTCTGGCAACCTGGAGGAGAGGAGGGAGGACAGAAAGGTCTAAAGGGTTAAAACTGGTCTGGCTGGTCCAGGTGGGAGGGGACATGCCCAGTAGGGAATTTCTTGGGATTAGAGGAAGATTTTCACCAGAAAGGAGAGATGAAAGGGGGGCCTGCTTGATCTTACCACAGATGACTGACTCACATAGAGATAACAAGGAAACCACAGGAATGTTAAAGAATACCTGGCTGCTACCTCAGGACCTACTTAATCACCTCACCCTAAATCCCTTTCCTTCAATAGTCCCTAGCCCCCACCCTTTGGGGCCAGTGCAGCTCTCCACCTCTGCCCTTTTCCCCCTGGGAAATTGAATAAACATTCTCTATCCAGTTACTCTCTGAGTCTGAATATTTTTACAGCCCACAACACATCACTCTAACATTTTTAGTGGTCTATATGGGGTATCTCTCCTCAGTGTGGGGAACTCTCTTGAATAGGGACTTCCTCTTCTGCACAGGGAACTCTCCCCTTTTTCTCCCCTATATGGGAAACTCTTCTCTGTGCAGGGAGACACTGTCTATCCCTTGTGCCCTTAAAGATTTGCACCTAGAAAGGTAACTCTCCATAAATACCTCTGGTCCAGCCTCTGAGGCTGTCAGAGGCCTTTCTTTCCTGTCTTTTATTTCAATCCAATTTGTAGGGCTCAGCAGTTAACCTCATCACCAGTATGCAGCTGTGGCTCTTTGTAGTAAGTCCCTGTCCCCTTTATTCTTTTCCCCCTCTCTTTACCCTAAGGATGTTAACTTTCACCTGCCAGTAGTGATAGCAAATTCTTTGTAGGACCTACAGCTGTGCCATGGCCTCCTGGCCATACCCAGCCACACCTCTAAACAGTCAGCCACTATCTAATAGCCTTGGGAACTTCCCAGCAGAGAATGCCCAGCCTCCCCCATTCACAACAGGAAATGGTGAAGTAATCAAAGCCTTCTTTCATATATCCTGCCCTTGAAACCTCAGTTCCTGTACAGCTTTATTTTAGACCTAGGAGCCCACTGCCTGAAGCACGTGGGGAGCTTTGAATGTACCCTCTAATTAAAATTATTAAGGCATCTGGGAGGTACTGATCATGCCTTGCAATGATGGTCACTGTTTCCCCAATTCTTGGTATTTTTCCAGGTAGGGAATAGCCTTTTCCAAGGTAATGTATCCAAGTAAAGTTAATATACCAATGTGTTATTTTTGTTGCTTTCAAAGTGAGATAGGAGTTAGACCCCATATTCAGCTACATAGGGTAGGGTCCCTGAGAGGAATCACTAGATTCTTCTTTCTGATGAAGTCTCTGCGTTTTTCCTCTATGGTCTTGTTAATGTCCATTAGGGACCAACAGATGGTGTAATAGCTGCGTCACTGGACTCCCATGTAGTCAATCATGGTTCAAGTCCCAGACCTGTTGGCTTAAACTCACACTGGGCAAGTGTGCATGCGTGCCCAAGATCCTGAGAGGAGAATGGAGAAGGGATTGTGGCATAGCCATGCCCCCTGGGGAGTGATTTCTTGCTTTCTTTCTCTGTCTTTCTAGTGAGAGCATGCGCCCTGTAACAAAAATATCCACCCCCTCAAAAAAATGTACAGTATACACCCCTTTTACATGTCATTTAAGAATTAATGACTACTTGCTAATAAACCAGGAATTAAGAATATTGAGCATACAGGGTAAAAGCTCAAGATGGAGTCACAGTGGCTAAGTTTTCACAGCCAAAAGCTAACTGCATTGGGCCCCAAACAACTGTAGCTAAGGGCAACAGTGTCTATTTAGTAAGTATACTCTAATAGGAAGTACACTTGATCTTAGCTGAAAGGCAAGAAACAGTCTAACAAAAAGTACAGAATACTATGGTCTTCTGACCACATGAATAGGGTAATAAGTCACTCAGACTACCATGTAACCATTTTCTAAAGCCCACTTCCTTATCCAAAACCAACCCATTGCTCAGACTACTAGATAAAAAAAACCCTCACCCCAGCTCTTCTTCAGCAACCTATTCAGGACCTGATCTCTGCTTAGGAGCTCTTTTTTTTCTTCCATATACATATATATATATATATATATATATATATATATATATATATATTTTTTTTTTTTTTTTTTTTTTTTTTTTTTTTTTTTTTTTTTTTTGAGAGAGAGAGGTTTTTGCTATAGGGTTCATGTGCTCTCCAGAAAGACTGAGAGACAGAAAGAAGAAAGACAGAAAACAAGAAATTACCCCCCTACGGAGATGGCCACCCTACAATCCCTTCTTCTCCATTGTCCTCTTGGGATCTTGGGCATGCATGCACGTGCTCCCAGCGTGAGTTTTAAGCTACTGGGTCCAGAACTCAAATCCCAGTCAACTACATGAGAGTCCAGCGACACAGGCGTTATGCCAACTGCTGGTCCCATCCTTCCCTCTCTTAATAAGCCCCTCTTTGCTATCTGTTCCCTGTGTCTGCATCTCTAATTCTTAATGCACATCAAACAAGAACCAGCATAGGTATTAAGTTTGATCACACAGCACACCCAGGTCCAAAGGATGCTTGGCAATATTAGAAAGAACAAAAAGAATATTCAAGTTTTCCTTTTCGAAATAATTATCTCAAGCTGTAATTAAACATATATTATATAACTCTCTATCTTCCTGAGAAAAGGCCACTCCCTCCCCCAATCCAGACCTGAACTTGATGAATTTTCATTGATGGAAGTTAAAGTGGACATTAAGTGCTTGATCCCACATGGTTGACTAGGAGGTTCAAGTTCCAGATCCAGTGACTTGAAAATCATGTTGGGCATGTGTACATGCATGCCCCAAATCCCAAGGAAAAATGGAGACAAAGAGTTTGCCATGTGGCTAGCCTCTGTGGAGGGTGGTGATTTCTCACTTTCCCTCTCTCTTCCTTTCTGTCTCTCACACACACCCTATAGCAAAAGCTAAAAAAAAGAAAAAATGAAAAAGAAAAGTAGAGAGTGAGAGAGAGAGAGACCCTCCCTGCCATGAGGTGCTAACCTGCTCATACCCCAGGTACTCTAGCCAAGCTCTAATAAACCTAATGTCTGATCACATATACATACACACACACACACACACACACACACACACACACATTCATATTTAATATGAATGAATTAAATATATATTATATAATTATGTATACTATATTAAATGGGGTGGGAGTGTTCCTTGAAAGAGAGGGAAAGAATATAGGAAAGACAAAACATGCAAATAAATGTTGTTTGAAAAAATAGACATTTCTATATCAGATATTTGATTTAAAAGAAATAGCTCTGACAGAATTGTAATGCTAGACAGAAACATAAACATTGGGAAACAGAACTATATGAATAAATGTAAATTAATATTAAGTGCACATAACACTGGATGTGACATCTTCTAAAGTTTGAGATGCACCTGTGACTGGATCCCATGAAATAGGACACAAAATGTTAGCATAAATGGAATTAAAGGTCCAACTGTTCCTGTTTCCTGAAGTAATGAAACTAATATTTTTATTAGGCAGCAATTGTTGAGAATATCTGCTCTATAGTAAACTATTGCAGAATTTAAAGCTTAATATAAGAAAAAAGTATAATAAAAAATAACTACTTTAAAGAAACACAATAAAGCAGGAAAATTGGGAAAGAAATATAAGTTTATCCCTAGTTTTAAAAGTAATTGGGCTAGAGAAGAAGACCTTGCCATGGCTCCTGAGAAATAGTAATGTCAGGGAAAAAAGAGAAATGAAGATTTTCTACTAATAATTCAGCCTCCGGCCCACAGACTCAAGTGGTAGGGAGCCTCTCAAGCCTTCTCTCTGTCACTGTCTCTGTCTCTCTCTCCCTCTCTCTCTGTCTTCTCATTTTTTGGTAATTTTTCCTATTTAAAATGTTTTAAGTTGAAGTATTTTCTCAGCTTTCAGACCCTCCTTTATCTTGCTAATAACCCCCTCTTCCCCTCCCACCCAAGAATACACAGATATGTCAGAAAAGAATTCTAAATGTTCATAGTGACAAAAGTCAATGAGATAAAAGACAAAACAGACAATCATTTCCAGGAAATGAGAAAATCATCTCAGGACATGAAAGAAGAATTTCATAAAGAAATAGACACCATAAAAAAGAATCAAACAGAAATTCTGAAAATGAAGAATACAATAACAGAAAGTAAAATCTCCCTGGAAAGCATTAACAGCAGATTAGACTATGCAGAAGAAAGAATTTCTGACCTTGAAGACAAAGCCTCCAACATAGACCCAACCACCAAAAAGAAAAATAAAAACTCTTTCATGAAATACTATCTGAAAAATTTCCAATTAAAAAGATACATGGAGAAATACAAACCCAAGAATTAAAAAGGATCCCAAAAAGAATCAACACAAAAAGATCCTCCCCTAATACATCATTGCCCGAGTGGTAAAAATAAAAAAATAAAGACAATATTCTAAAAAAGGTCAAGAGAGAAATGTCATGTTACTTATAAAGTTTATCCCTTTAGGCTAACATCAGATCTCTCAACTGAAACAATATAGGCAAGGAAAATATGGGAAGATGTATTCAAAAGATTAAGAGGGAAAACAATTTCAACCAAGAATACTATATCCAGCAAGATTATCCTTCAAATGGGAAGAACCAAAAAAAAAAGGATTCACAAATAAACAAAGACTGAAATAATTCACCATACTAGACCAGCTCTATAGGAAGTACTGAGGGAAGTATTTAATCAGAATAAAGAGAAAAAAACAGAAATAAGAGAACAAAAAACAACCAAGAAAATGGCTAACAAAACGACAGGGAAAAAGTCTTCAAATATTGATAATAATATTGAATATTAATGGATTAAATTCTCCCATTAAAAGACACAGACTGACTGAATGAATACAAAAACAGAAGTCATCTATGCACTGCTTAAAAGAAACACACCGCATGGATAAGGACATACATAGACTGAAAGTTAAGGGCTGGAAAAAGATATTACATCTAAATGGAAACCAAAAGAAGGCCAGACTTGAGATACTGACATAAGACAAAATGGACTTTAAGATAAAAGATTTAAGAAGAGACAAGGGAGGACATTGAAGAAAACTATAAGGGATTGTTCACCAAGAAGATACAACACTTGTAAATATCTATACACCCAACACTAGAGCACCTAAATACTTCAAAGAGATACTATTAGAGCTCTAAGGAGAGATAGACTGCAATGCAATAATCACATCCCCCACTGTCTCCTCTGGGCACATTATCTAGACCAAAAACAAACAAACAGATACAACATCTAAATAATACCATACATGAAATAGACTTGATAGACATCTACAGAGGATTTCACCCAACAACCACAAAACATACATTTTTCTCACCCCCACATGGAATATTTTCCAAGATTGGCCACAAGATAGGGCTCAAAACAAGCCTTTACAAATTCAAATGTATTCAAACTATAACCAGCATCTTTTCTGACCATGATGGAATAATACTTGAAATCAACTACAGAAAGAGCCCTCAAAAATACACAGATACATGGAAACTAAACAATCTACATCTGAATGACTTTACAACTAAGGAAGAAATTAAGATGGAAATGGAAAGGTTCATAGAAAACAGTGATAATGAACACACAAGTATTTGTAACCTATGGGACACAGCAAAAGCAGTCATAAGAGGAAAGCTCATAGCAATTAATGACCACAAGAAAAAGGATATAGGTGGCCAATAAACAATCTAACAACACAACTCAGAGAACTGGAAAACCAAAAACAAAATCCAAAAAAATTCCCGCAGTTTGCTTGCTCAGAGCTTAGGGCTCCTACTCAGCAATCACCGGTGTTGTCTCCTTTCAGCAAACATCATGGTTATCTACCGAGACCTCGTCAGCCACAGATGAGATGTTCTCTGACATTTACAAGATTCAGGAGATCACAGAGGCACTGTGCCTGGAGGTGGAGGGGAAGATGGTCCAGTAGGACAGAGAGTAACCTTGATGCCTCACTCATTGGTGGGAATACCTCCACTGAAGACCCTGAGGGCGAAGATACTGAAAACTCAAGAGTCACTGGTGTTGACATTGTCATGAACCATCACTTGCAGAAAACCAGCTTCACAAAAGAAGCCTACAAGCAGTACATCAAAGATTACATGAAATCAATCAAAGGCAAACTTGAAGGACAGAGACCAGAAAGAGTAAAACTGTTTATGACAGGGGCTGCAGAACAAGCATATTCTTGCTGATTTCAAAATCTACTAGTTCTTTATTGGTGAAAACATGAATCCAGATGGCATGGTTGCTCTACTGAACTACCATGAGGATGGTGTGACTTCATTTATGATTTTTTTAAAGAATGGTTTAGAAATGAAAAAATGTTAATGCATTTGGCATTTACTTTGGATCTATTACCTGTCATCATAACTGACTGCTGCTTGTCATCCACAAAGCACCAGGACTAAAGACAAATGGAACTGATGTCATCTTGAGCTCTTCATTTATTTTAACTGTGATTTATTTGGACTGGAGGCATTGTTTTTAAGGGAAAAAAAAACATGTTCTGTAGGTTGTCTAAATATAAAATGCATGTAACTCATTTGAGAGAATGCCTGTTAGTTTAATACAGTTAAACTAAATCTATCATGTAGTGTTCCTGAAGAAGCTAGAACCTGGTTATAAACCACCACTAGAAAGCATAAGACTGTCTTCAAATAACTTCTGTGGTGAAAACTACTTCTGGTACTAGAATATGAACAAAAACAAAAACAAACAAACAAACAAAAAGCAAGAATCGAAAGTTTTAATTGTGAGTTGTGGAAAAGGGAAAGACCATGCTTATAGCCATGCCAACATTTGAAGTGGAGCCTTTTCATCACCTTCAGTGGAAGCAGTTAACTCTGGAAAAGATTACCAAAAGAATAAAAAAAGACTAAATCACTTGGAAAAAAAAAAAAAAAAAAGAAGAGGAAGAGGAAGAAAGGAACCAGATAAATAAAATCAGCAAGAAAACATGCATTATTACACAGACATAATAAAAATACAAATATCATTAGAGAATACTGAAAGTGATTATACACCAACAAACAAGAAAAAATAGATAAGATGGACATATTTCTAGATATGTATAACTTACCAAGATTGAACCAGGAAGAAATAAAAAGTCTGAATAGATCCATAACAAGCAATAAAATTGAATCAGTAATAAATAGTCTCCCAACAAAAGAGAGTTCAGGTCCAGATGGCTTTACTTCTGAATTCCATAAAACTTTTAAACAAGAACTAACCCCAATTGTCTTCAAACTATTTCTAAAGAGCCAAAAGGAAGAAACCCTCCAAAATATATTCTACAAAACCTCCATCATCTTAACTCCAAAACCAGACAAGGACATAACAAAAAAAAAAAAAAAAAAAAAAAGAAAACTTTGGGCCAATATTCTTGATGAATATGTATGAAAAACTTTTCAACAAGATACTACCAAATTGTATTCAACTCATATTAAAAAGATTATACATCATGACCAAGTAGGTTTTATTCCAGGGTTGAAAGGATGGTTCGACATACTCAAAACAATAAATGCAATACATCACATTAACAAAGGAAAGATAAAAACCATTTGATCATATGGGCTTGTTGTGGATAGGCTACACTATGGCCAATACCTCTCAAAAATAATACATAGGGGAACCAGCAGTTAGCGTAATGGCTATGTCACTGGACTCCCACGTAGTCGACCGCGGTTCGCGTCTCGGACCTGGTGGCTTACAACTCACACCGGGCGCGTGTGCGTGCGTGCCCAAGATCCCGAGAGGAGAATGGAGGAGAAGGGATTGCGGCGTGACCATCCCCCCTGGGGGGTGATTTCTCGCTTTCTGTCTCTATGTTTCTCTCTGTCTGTCTGGCAAGCGCACGCGCCCTATAGCGAAAAAAAACCTCTCAAAAAAAAAAAATGCACATAGGGACCAGCAGTTAGCGTAATTGCTATGTCGCTGGACTCCCATGTGGTCTACCGTGGTTTACGTCCTGCACCGGGTGGCTTAAAACTCACACCGGGCGCGTGTGCATGCATGCCCAAGATCCCAAGAGGAGAATGGAGGAGAAGGGATTGCGGTGTGGCCACCCCCCGTGGGATGATTTCTTGCTTTCTATCTCTCTGTCTCTCTCTGTCTGTCTGGCGAGCACACGCGCCCTATAGCAAAAACCTTTCTAAAAAAATAATAATAATACATATATAGACAATGGGACTATATTAGGCCAAGAAGATTTTGAAAAGAAAAAGAAACAATAAAGTGAGAAGACAACCCTTTGGCAAAATATATTTGCAAACTATACCTCAGATAAGGGACTGATAACCAGAATATACAAGGAACTCAAGCAGCTACATAAAATTTAGTGATTCCACTCTTAGATATTTACCCAAAAGACAGGAAAACCCTCACTCAGAAAAATACTTGCACATTCATGTTTATTGCAGCATTATTTACAATTGTTAGAACATGGAATCAAACCAAATTTTCAAAATTAGATAAGTTGATTGAAAAAAATATGGCATATGTACTATATGGACTACTACCCGGCCATAAAAAAAAAAAAAGATGAGACACTGTCATTTGATACAAAGTAGACAAATAACGGAAGACTTAATGCTAAGTGAAGCAAGCCAGACTATGGAAAACAGACTTTCGGGACCAGCAGATGGTATAATGGTTACATCAATGGACTCCCATGTAGTTGACCATGGTTTGAGTCCTTGACCCAGTGGCTTAAAACTCATGCCAGGCACTTGTGCATGTGTGCCTAAAATCCTGAGAGGAGAATGGAGGAGAAGGAATTGCAGCATGGCCATCCCCCCAGGGATTGACATATTACTTTCTGTCTCTCTGTCACTCTGTCTCTCTCTATCTCTCTGGTGAGCACACAAGCCCTATAGCAAAATCTCTCTCTAAAAAAAAAGATAAGAGAGAGAGACTTTTTATGTGCCTATTCAATATCTACCGATTGTCTGCACTATAAAGCAGAAACGGAAAGTTTGGAAGGTATAGCAACAGAGAGGGCAACTGTATATACTAGAAATAGTAAAAATAGGGGTACTACAGGGGTGGGTAATGGGAGGAGGGGAGCAAGGCAAAAATAACAATACATTCAATTGAAACCAAAAACAAAAGTCATTTGCTAATGAAAACGTATTTGGTAATGTCTTTGTCTTGACTGATATGCACTGTATTCATGCTGGAAAAAGCAGTTTCATAAATTGTAAAGATGTATAGTGATTAAATGTAAACATAAAATTAAATAAATAATAAATAAAAGAAAGTCTCAAATACTGTATACTTTAACTCCTCTTCTCTCTCACTTTTCCTTGCTGATTTGAATTCACCTTTTCAAACTCAGTTCAGTGGAGACAGCTCCCGCTTATCATTCCTAGTTATGGACGGGCCCAACTACTCTGTGTCCTTCTCATCAACTGTATGTACTGGGAGATTGTGTCTTAGTTTTTCTCCCTTTGAATTAGTTCTCTGACGTTAGATACTATGTTTAATTTTTCTTTGTAACTTACACACCTAGCACAGTGTCTGGAACACATGAAGGGTCCACATCAATATTTATCAGATCAATGAAAAAAGAAAGAAGATTTCTCTTTTCATACACTACTCACAGTTGTGACTTCATTCTGCACTTCAGGATATGTCTCTAACCTTAGAGGCCGAGATCCCAAAACTGAGTATTTCACACCACACGGCCCAGCTTCTCCACCTGGTAAGAGTTTTAGGTGACCCAGGCAGACCAAGCATTGTGTGTGCTGGAGGTCAGTGAGGAAGGGCAAGATCAAGTGCACAGTGGGAAAAGAGTACAGCCTCACGCATGGCTTACACACGAGTTGAGAAGCACAGGAACTAGCCTAGAGATCCCTTTAAACTTATTCTTTTATTGAATCAGTTGGATATTAGCGAGGTCACCATGGCTGGTTAAGCAGAATATTAATTTGCCTGGATTAGGTGGACCAGGTTGGCAAGACCAGAGAAGCAGCCTCTGGCAACCAGCACTTGCTCCCCTAGCTCAAATCCCATATGCTTTCTAGGACCAGGAAAGTCACTTCTATTGTGACAGAAAGCTGGCGAGTCAGAAAGCTACACCCATAGACCTGTACCACCCGGCCAGAACTCACAATAGGAAAATGAAGGTGTCTGGGCTCCCTCACTCAGTTCAGAAAACTACTCTATATGATCCCCAGTAGGAGTTTAGGTTTCAAATATTCACAGGGAAGTTTTTCTCCTTTTACTGCTAAGGGAGTTACAAAAAAAGAAATTCTCTAGAGACTCCTTTTTTTTCAGGTTTTGGCTCTTGTATATCTAAAGCTACTTGATCCCAACATGGATGGAGGTTGATCTGACAAGTACCATGTAAGGTGGTAGATTACTTTCCAGGGGGAGAGAGGTGACCTTAAATACCACGTGGCCTGGAGAGCCTCTCCTTCTTCAAAGCAAGCTGGTGTTGGGGAGGGGAGGTCTCTGTGGATGGACAGAGCTGAAGTACCAGCCTGCCTATTGGTTCTTCTATCTCTGGGATTGTAAGGTATACCTGTTGCTCCTTAATTTCTCTGGAATTGCAGGATGGCTGCCAAATATTAAACATCAACCTAGCACTTGGGAAAAGGAGCCTCTTACAGATAGAGTATTTGGCTGGAATAAGGAAAAGAATCTGAGTCTTCCTTCTTTTATCAAGACAAGGCTCCAGACTGAAGAGAAATTGAAATAAAAAATCCTCAAGTGCTCCACTAAAAGTTCCTTCATCAGAAATTATACCCAACGGGAACCAGCAGTTAGCATAATAGCTATGTCGCTGGACTCCCAAGTAGTCGACTGCGGTTCGCGTCCCGGACCCGGTGGCTTAAAACTCATGCCGGGCGCGTGTGCGTGCATGCCCAAGATCCCGAGAGGAGAATGGAGGAGAAGGGATTGTGGCGTGACCATCCCCCCTGGGGGGTGATTTCTCGCTTTCTGTCTCTATGTCTCTCTCTGTCTGTCTGGCAAGCACACGTGCTCTGTAGTGAAAACCTCTCAAAAAAAAAAAAAAAAAGAAAAACAAAAAAAAATTATATTCATCAAGTCAACTAACAAGTAAAAGAAGGTGGCTTTTGGGAGCTCAAGAAAGCATGAAAAAATTAAAAGACTGTTTAATGTCTCATCTTGTTTCACATATGAAATACAGATGGCTCATCTATCAATCTAAAAAGGGATATTCTTTACTTTCTAACAGATATTTTGTATTTCTCCTTTCCCTATTCTAGCAACAAAATTCAGATTAAAGTTTGAAAATCACTTTCTTTTATTCCCACCACTCTTGGTCATCAAGACCAGAGTCCTATCATTAACATTTTAGTATCAAAAATTATTAAGTTCATTTTTTAAATCATGATTACCATGCACAGACTCTATATTCAACAATAAGTTTTTTGGCATACAACTTGTCATTAAAAATACAGACTTATATCACAATTGATGACATTTTTGTTGAAGATATTCACTAGAAAACTAATGTAAGTTGTTAATTTTTGTCATTACCACACATATTTTGTCCATTGTACAAAATGGCATTTCTATATTATGGTTTTATGTAGACACAACTGTCACTGATTTTTTTTTTACACAATAGTTTCACATTACAGCGCATCACATGGAAGAAATTTAAATCATGTGCTATCATTGGGTATACCAAAATAACAAGAAAGGGTAATGCAATAGGGTAGCTGTAACAATAAATATTTTAGATGATGGATATGCTAGTTACCCCTATTTGATTATTGTACTTTGTGTATGTAAATTAAAAGATCACACTGTGCCTTATAATTATATACCATGTTTTATGTACCATATTTATGTACCACATTTACCATGAGTACGTAGAATTATTATGTGTCAATTTAAACCAATAATAATACAAGAAAGAGTGATGAAGAGATAACATTTTATAAGATAGTTTAGTTTGCATGTCTGTGAACTATCTGTGTATATTTGAAGCATTTTGTTCCCAACTTATATCCTATTTTTTCTACAAATATGTCCTACACTTCCCCATAAGGCACTGCTAGTATCAAAGCTTACAAATAGAAAATTATAATTGGATGCACTTGGTCCTGATATCCAATGCCTTCCTGAGGTCAGTCATCAGACCCTCCTCTGCCTTGCAAGAGTGATGTACCACCTTCTTCAGGCACTGCTCACTGTGAGATCTTTTCTCTTGTTGCATGCAGTGAATGTTCATTATTTTATGGTTTACATACAAACTATTAATTTCAAAATGATAGATGTTGCTCCTATAATTTTGTTTTGTGTTGTCCAATTGTACTTTTCAATGCTGAAAATAGTTAATATGCTGGAGTTGAGTGTAATGCAATATATTCTTCCCTCCTAAAAGAAAAAAATGGACATGTTTTTGTATTTAATAGCTTTGTGCTCAGCAACAGGGTTTTCAGGACCATGTCAAAGTGTGAGGAATTCTTGCACATGAGTCAGACAATTTTTAATCCCAAGTACTGATAATCTACGAGTAGTAAGAGAGAATGCCACATAGATGCAATTTTCTGTAGAGTCACTCGGTATAAACAAGAGTAAATAAATTGGTTTAAGGAATTAATAAAGTATATCAAGCAAAACAATAATGAAGCAGGCACACCAATTAAGGGCAATTCTCTGTGAGGATAACCCACAGGAGAAGGTTCCAAGTTCAAGTCCGGAGACATCACTGAGTACATAGGACATGTGTGTGCCCATCATCTGGAGCTGGATAAAGCTTGGGCTGATTCACAATGATAAGAACTTCTTGGCGGTGCTGTCTCTCTGTCAATCTTTCTCAAGAAAAAAAATTATTATAATGAATAAACTTTAAGAAAAAATGAAGAAATAAAGCATCAGGACATAGCATTTTGAAGTGTGAGACTATTGGCAGTGATCAGGAAAGTTCTTAGTGCTAAAATCTAGAGGTTCTGAATGAGGAGAGAGTTACGTGACTATAGGACTGGATACAACTGCAAAGACCAAAGAAACCATAATAAGGTATAAGAAGACCAGGAAATGAAGAGGACCTTTTTTTAAAGTCCTCTTGTATTATAAGAGCCAATAAGTAATACAAAACATATGATTGTTTTCCCTTAAAAGATAAAATGCATTATAACATATTTTATCAAGCATCTTATCCTGGACCACGACACAGAATGTGCTGTCTATCCAGAAGCTAGAAGCCCAGGTCTGCACCTTTTGCTGTTGCCTTGCATGTTGCCAAAGCCCCTCTATGCCACTTAAGCTCTGCTCAGTGATTGGTCACTGCATCTTCAGTGAGGTCAACATCAGGTGAGCAAGCACTGGACTCTGAACGTGGACATTCTTGTTCTTTTGACTGCTGCCAACGGCATGCTGACCACTCAGGCCATCCATGACTATGAAGAGCATAGAGTGGACATCATTAATACTGAGGAATGTTTGCTTTTAAGTCCATCTCCAGATTCCAAAAAATTGAAAGCCCCAGCCTCTAGCTTCCCTCCCAACCTCTCTAAGGGAAAGTTTCCAACACTTGCCTGGAAGCAGGAGAAACCAGGGAAGACCACTCACCTGCTACATCTACCTTGGCCACACTACATCCCAACTTGGAAGCAGCCACAGGACAAACAATACACTAATGTTTAGCAGCCTGGTTGTTCTGATGATATTGCTGATTCTTAGTGCCTAAAACCAGGCTATCTCATATGGTAAATGCTAACCACATGTGGCCATATAAACTAAAATTATGTTATTAAAATGAGCTAATGTTAAAAATATTCATCATTCATACCTTCCCCTGTATCAAATGCTTAATAATAACTAAATTGGACAGTCCACATAAAAACATGTCATTGTTGGTCTAAGTGATAAAATTTGGTCACTCAGTGACCAAATACTCAGTGTGGTATAGGTTAGAGCACAAGCCCCATCAGATGCTGGGCCAGGGTTGGCAGCCCCTGACTGGTGCAGCTCTGCTAGTTCTCAGAGACAGTTCTAGAAGAACTGGGAGGAATGAAGCTCAGCTGACAGATCTAGACCAGGAGCCTTCAGCTGCCCACCTACCCCATGCTGTTATACCCTGCATGTCCCCTCCTGGCCCACTCTCTCTTTCCCAAAACCACATCTTTGATATCTCACATAGATCGCAATACTTAGTGATTAATTCTCATGACCAATATATTTTCTGAACTGCTAGATCTATTTGTCCTCTTTGGTCAAATAGATGACTGTTTTTGTTTTTTTTTAATTATTTTTTTTATTATCATCATAATCTTGTTTATATTACATTGGATTGCATGTTACTTTACAGTGTATTACATTGCTTTTTCAAAAGAGAATGCCATGCGTGTCAGTCTATACAGAGACATTATTCTCCCCAGTTCATCATTCAATATCTTTTCAACGTTTTTCCCAATCATTATTATTATTATTCCAATTATTTTTTAATCATTAAATCACTATTTCTCATTTTGCTTGTAAAAAGACTTTACCCATCATGAGATACCTCTCAGTCCAATCCAGTTGAGAATACTTGAGGACAGGAATAATTGTGTGTTCTTCATAGTGAAATATACCATAGTATAATTTACCTGAATATGGGTAAAAAGTTCACAGTAAAAACTCACTGGGACCCAATACCTAAAATTCAACTAGTTGCTATGTCACAGAACTGCCCTTAGGAGGCAAACAAATCCCACAAAGAACAAAGAAGGAAGTCCGATCTTAGAATTAATGGAAACAAGTGAAAATGTCAGATTATCAACAGGGATCTTCTAAATCTTGGATCTCTGTTGTGACTAGGGACAGCTGGGAATAGTGAGCAATGTGCTGAGCGGTGGCGAAAATCCACTCTGTGATCTGTGGGAGCTTAGCCTTGCCCCTCCACTCCAGAAGAAAGTAAACAAGACTTGTGCTCATTATCTTGGATAGCAGCTGTTCTTGAAGGTTGTAGGTTTTTATTTTATCAAGGAGGGAGCTAGTAACCTTTACTGTGAGCTCTACACACGTTCTTGCTCACAAGAACTTGAGACCACAGAGAGCATTAACAGTGCTTAAGCTCCCTGTCTTAAAGGAAAACAGCTAGAACCACAGGCCTCTGCGGGCAATAAGTCAAGTAAACTAGGTCTATGTGCCAATATGTAAAATTGTGAAAGGCAAGCTATATATTGACATAAATTTTCTCCAGTATCACACCAACTCCAAATTCCTGATGACTCACAGGTTGGGATTTCATATAACTTCGCTGAAACACTGATCAGCCACTTCATAACAAAATCGTAGAGGATTTCCTAATTCTACGGTTTCTAAGGTAACATCATTGGTCTACAACTGTTGGTGAATTTCTTGGTGTCATGGACGCAGAAACTGGAAACAGTCAGCATGGTGCCCCTCCTACCATCAGAGAGAAATATTCTCCAGATAGTAACCACTGTCTTCTCAGCGAGTTAATCTAGCTCCTCTCATGGCATTGTGGGTGTCATGCTTTCTGAGGGTACTCCCCTTTCCTCCAGCAACTCGTCATCTATGCAATATGATTTTGCATTCATCCTATAGAAGCTAGAGTCTCTCTGCTCTCCTCTTGATTCAAGGTAAGCCTGTGACTTGATTTTTTCAATAGAAAGTTACAGGCAGGATGCAATGTTGGCTCCAAGCCTAGGCCTCCAGATGCCTTGCATGATCCTCAACAACTGCCATGGGGTTAAATCTCACCTAGGCTACAAGAAAATCAGAAAACACATGAAAGAAGTCCAGTTGTCAAAGGTAAAGCCATTCTAGGGTAGACTACAGTCAGCCAACTCCTGAGGGAGCCCTAGCCCATAATAATTGAGCTGTGTGTGTGTGTGTGTGTGTGTGTGTGTGTGTGTGTGTGTTTGTGTATGTACCCAGCTTGCATATGAACATCAACTTATAAGAAATTCCAATGTCAAGTTGTAAGAAATACTGGATGAACTGCCCAACTGAATCCAGTTTAAAATAATAATACATAGAATTACAAGCAGGAAATCAGGAAACCAAGACAAAACCTCAGATCCAAAAAGCTCAACAAACCCCAAGCAGGATAAACATAAAGTAAATAACACTTAAGCACATCCTAATCAAACTCATGAAAATTGATCATAAGGACAAAAAGTAAAAAGCACCCAGATGGTGGGGAAAAGTTACTGGAGAGCAATAAAAACAATGACTACAGTCTTTTATGAGAAAAGAAAATGTAAAGCAGACCACAGGCAGCACCTTCTCTATTTAGTAAATATATTCTTCATAATGAAAACATAGGCCAGTCCAGTATCATAGTGGTTAAGAAACCTGAAGTCCATATGGCCAACCATGACTCTAATCCCAACTCAGTGGCTGGAAAAATGCACCAATTGCTTGTGCCCTAAATCCTGACAGGAAGGAGAAATGGAGGAGTAGAGATTACACCACAATCACATCCCACTGAAGAGTAATTTCTCCCTCTCACTCTGTCTTTCTGTCTTTCTCTAGTGAGAGCACGCACTGCCTAGAAATTGAATAATAATAATAAAAAAAAAAGATAAAGGCACCTAACGATAGGGGGAAAAACAAAAACAGTGAATTCCATCAAACCTGCACCATAACAAATGATGAAGTTCTTCAGGTAGAAAATGTTATCAATAGAAGCACAAAAGATAAAGAGTAGGACCAGCAGAAAGCGTCAATGGCTATGTTGCTGGACTCCCACATAGTCAACCTTGGTTCGAGTCCAGGACCTGGTGGCTTAAAACATCCTGGGCACATGTGTATGCATGCCCAAAATCCAAAGAGGAGAATGGAGGAGAAAGAATTGTGGCATGGCCATCCACTCTAGGGGGTTATTTCTCATTTTCTGTCTCTCTGTTTGTCTCTCTCTGGTGAATGCACGCACCCTATAGCAAAAATCTTTCTAAAAAAAGATGCAGAGTATTATAAATGGTAAATAGTATGTAAACACAACATTCTTTTTCTTAGGTTTGCAATTTCCTTAAAAATAATTGACTGTTAAAGGAAAACATGAATACCAATATATTGTGGGTTTAGAAATATATACGAAAACATTGGGACAGCAGATGGCATAATAGTTACAACCCTGGATTCCCATGTAGTCAACCATGGTTCAAGTTCTAGATCTGGTGACTAAAAATGTACCCAGGGTGTATGTGCATTCATGCCCAAGATACCAAGAGAAAAAATGAATGAGAAGGGATTTTGGTGAGGCCATCTACCAGGGGGTGATTTCTCACTTTTGGTCTCTCTTTCTCTGTCTCTCTGGCCAGTGTTCCTAAGGGAGAGGAGGCTGTCTTTCTCAGATGCGAACCATACACTAGAGGACTTTGAGAAATAAAGCAGAACATAAAGATATATGTATCTATTAGGTCGTTGGGAAAGTTAGGATGTATTTTTCTGTTTCTCTATGCAAAAATGCATTATGAATTTCCTGATGATTATACATATATAAACACATAATATTTGCAAAATGTATATACATTATATATGTATAAAGAGTGGGATTTAAACATATATGTTTATATGAAATTTGTATATATGTGTTTATATTATAAATTATATATAAAGATACATATAAAATAGATGTATCATATAAATAAATATATGAAATATATTTGTATAACATTAGATAGATATATACATATAAAAATTTATAAATAAAATTAAAATCATATATTATATATAAAATAGGTATATATACAGTTATCCATATATAAATATGTACTATATATATATATATACATACAATATATACTGAAAATATATATTATGTGTATGTGTGTGTATGTGTATATAACGATTCAGCTGAGATATTAAATGTAATACTAAGATGGATATAAAATACAATGCAAAAATATATTCAATGAATCTGTGATATTATAAAAGATCTAAATAGCACTACCAAACACCATAATGTAATAGGTATTTGTGAAACATCATTCCCACAAATGAAAAAAGTACACTATTCTCTGGTAAAAATGGAACATTACCAAAATAGATGTATTTGAAGTCATTTGATAAAGTCTTAAAAAATTTCTTAAGGAAACATTACCTAACTATGGAAAAATTAAATGAGAAATAATAAAGCTAACTGAAAGAAAAATCCTGAATTGTTTGAACATTAATCAATATAACTATAAATAATAATAAAAGAGAGTAAAAGGAAATATTAGAGGGAACCAGCAGTTAGCGTAATGGCTATGTCGCTAAACTCCCACATAGTCGACCGCGGTTCGCGTCCCGGACCCGGTGGCTTAAAACTCACGCCGGACGCGTGTGCGTGTGTGCCGAAGATCCCAAGAGGAGAATGGAGGAGAAGGGATTGTGGAGTCACCATCACCTCTGGGGGGTGATTTCTCGCTTTCTATCTCTATGTCTCTCTCTGTCTGGCTGGCGAGCGCATGCGCCCTATAGCAAAAACCTTTCCAAAAAAAAAAAAAGGAAATATTAGAAAACCTTAGGGACAGCTGATGGCATAGTGGTTATTTCATTGGACTCCTACATGACCTATCACAGTTTGGTTTGACCTTATGAAGTAGTGAAGCAAGAGCACCTCCATTTTGAACTTCTCTCTATATTGGAAACTTGCTTTCTCCTTTTGCCTAGAGAAAGCAGAATAATTAACATTCCTACTGTCTTTGCTAAATAACCCAAACCTCCCTACCTTAACATGTTCCTTAGTGATTTAATGATCAATTGCCAAGCCCCTTGCCCTGAGCCATGAAGACCATTAAGATTCCATGGTGTTTAGATAGGGATGGAACATACCCTTAAAAATGATTAACCTGTTGGGACCCGCAGTTGGCATAATGGCTATGTTGCAGGACTCCCATGTAATCAGCTGTGGTTCAAGTCTTGGACACGGTGGCTTAAACTCATGCCGGGCATGTGTGCACGCATGCCCAAGATTGTGGGGAGTCAAAGAGGAGATGTGAGGAATGTGCAGGATGTGACACCAGAATACGACCAGGGTCTTTATCCGGACATTGCCTTGGGTGGCTGGATTGTTATGAGCAGAATGGCTTGGGATTGTTTTGAACTGAATGTTCCAAAGTATTGTAATAACAATCTGATAAATTCAGTAAGGACTTAAAACCTTACATCACAGAAGTCTCTGGAGTGTGTATAAATAGTAGCAATAAAGTACACTCAGGGCTGACCAGTATTGACTGGCAGTCCTCCCATTTCTTTCCTGTCTTCTTGTCTTTCTTTAATCCTCACCCCCGCCAACTCAGGAACTGTTTGCCATTGGTGGGTCCAACGCATGATCCCTAGAGGAGAATGGAGGAGAAGGGATTGCAGGATGGCCATCCCCCCCTCCCCCCGGGGAGGTGATTTATCACTTTCTGTGTCTCTGTCTCTCTCTCTGTCTTTCTGGCAAGCTCACGCATCCTATAGAAAAAACTCTCAAAAAAAAAAAAATAAAAAGATTAATCGGTTCATTTCACTTCTGTAATGCTTCTCCATTATTATCCCCTAGCCCCTACCCTTTCAATCACCCTGCTCTTTTTCTTGTGATTACCTGTCAACCGGGAAAAAATATGATTTTTGCTTTATTTATTTTTTTATTATTATTCATACGTTAAATCTCTATACATCATTTAAATTGTGAAGAGACTTTACCCAGCATGATCGACACTTCAGTACATCCCAGGTGAGACCACTATACACATCCTCATCAACAAATAATAAATCTTATCTAAGTCCCAGAAGTTTCTTACCTCTCCATTTTCCTCACAAATTTCCTATGCTCTACCCCTCCCACACTCTCTTTCCACTTTGCCTCTAGTGTCCATTGCAATTTTTAATATTTTTATGTTCTCCAGTCTTTCAGTCTCTACCATAGAGTCCTGACAGTCAGTATATGTTAAATAGAGACATACAACATCTATCTTTCATAACTTGACTTGCTTCACTCAGCAGCAAATCTTCCATATTCATCCACTTTCTATCAAATTCCAGGGCCTTGTTGTTTTTCATGGCTGAATAGTATTCCATGGAGTATACGTGCCACAATTTTTCAATCCATTCATCTGTTAGTGGACATTTGGATTGGTTCCATGTCTTAGCAATCGTGAATAATACTGCAATGAATATAGATGTGAAGGTGCTTTTCTGACTGAGCGCTCTCCTGTCTTTGGGTAGATACCCAGGAGTGGAGTTGCTGGATCATATGGTAGTTCTATTTGAATATCTTTGAGGAGCCTCCATATCATTCTCCAAAGTGTCTGGACCAATTTATATTCCCGCCAATGGTATACGAGTGTTCTCCTTTCACCACATCCCCTCCAGCACTAATCATTATTTGTTTTTTTAATCTTTGCCATTCTGACTGGGGTTAGGTGGTGTCCCACTGTAGTTTTGATCTGCATCTCCCTTACAATGAGAGATGTTGCACATTTCTTGATATAGTTTTTGGCTGTGTTATGTCTTCCTTAGAAAATTGTTTATTCAGCTCACTTTCCCATCTTTTATTTGGGTTACTTATTTTCTTCCAGGTAAGGTGCTTGAGTTCCCTGTGTATTCTGGTTACCAGGCCCTTTTCTGAGGAATAGTTAACAAAAATTCTCTCCCATTCCAAAGGCTGTTGATTCACAATAATTATGGTGTCCTTTGCTGTGCAGAAACTTCTTAGTCTGATGTAATCCCACCTGTTTATTTGAGGTATTATTGCCTGTGCTTTGGGGATCTTGCTTAATAAATCTTTGCCTACCCCAATGTCTCCAAGAGTTTCCCCAGTGTTTTCCACCAGTAGTTTTATGGTTTGCAGTCTTAGGTTTATATCTTTGATTGAACTTGAGTTGGTTTTTGTCAATGGTGACATATAGGGGTTCACATTCATCTTTTTGCAGGTGGATACCCAGTTTTTCCAGTACCATTTGCTAAAGAGGTTTTCCTTTTCCCACTGGATTGACTGGTACCCTTTGTCAAAGATGAGTTGGCTGTATGTTTTGGGGTTTATTTCTGGAGTCTCTACTCTTCTTCATTGGTCCTCATGTCTATTTTTCTGCCAATAATACCATGCTGTTTTGATTATTGCAGCTTTGTAATATATTTTGGGGTCAGGAAGTGAGAGGCCACCTCCTCCAGTCTTCTTGCATAGAATGACTTTAGCAAAATTACGTCTTTTATGGATCCAGACAAATCCTATGATTGTCTTTTCTAGATCTGTGAAAAATGTTTCTTGTAATTTTGTAGTGATTGCATTAAACTTGGAAATTAATTTGGGTAGGATTGCCATTTTTATTATATTGATTCTGACAATCCAGGAACATGAGATGTCTTTCCACTTTTTAGTGTCCTTTTCAATTTCCTTTTCAAGGTTTTCATAGTTTTTCTTGTAGAGGTCTTTGACTTCCTTGGTTACTTTTATTCCTAAGTATCTTATACTTCTTGTGGCTATGGTAAGTGGAATTACATTCTTCAGTTCTGTCTCTGTCTGTTTGTTGTATGTATATAGAAATGCTATAGATTTTTGTAAGTTAATTTTGTATCCTACCATTTTACTGTATGCATTTATTACTTCGAGAAGTTTTTTCATAGATTTTATTGGGTCTTCTCTGTATACAATCATGTCATCTGCAAACAGAGGTAATTTCAGCTCTTCTTTCCCTATTGGAATGCCTTTTATTTTCTTTTCTTTTCTGATCGCATTGGCTAGAACTTCCAGTACTATATTGAATAGGAGAGAAAAAAGTGGGCAGTCTTGTCTTGTACCCGTTTTTAATGTTAACTGTAGGTTTTTCATAAATGGCTTTTAATATGCTGAGAAGAAGTCCTTCTATATCAATTTTACTGAGAGTCTTGATCACAAAGGAATGTTGTGTTATGTCAAATGCTTTTTCAGCATCAATTGAAATGATCATACGGTTTTTCTCTTTGTTTCTTTTGATATGGTGTATTACATTTACGGTTTTGCATGTGTTGAACCACCTGTGCATTCCTGGAATAAAGTCTATCTGGTCATGATGAATAACCTTTTTTATATGTTGTTGAATACAGTTAGCAAGCATCTTGTTGAGAATTTTTGCATCTATATTCATCATGGATATAGGTCTGTAGTTTTTCTTATTTGTCATATCCTTATCTGTTTTGGGAATCAGAGTGACAGAGGCCTCATAGAATGATTTTGGAAGGGTTCCTTCCTTTTGGATCTCTAGAAACATTGTGAGTAGAATGGGGTTACCTCTTCTTTAAAAGTTTTGTAAAATTAAGCTGTGAAGCCATCGGGGCTGGACTTACCTTTTTTGGAGGTTATTTATTACTGATTCTATCTTATGGTTTGTTATAGGTCTATTCAGACTTCCTATGTCCTCCTGAGTCAATCTTGGTAGATTATGTGTGTCCAGGAATTTGTCCATATCATCCAGACTTTCTTCTTTGTTGGCATAGAGTCGCTCAGAGTGTCTTCTAATGATGTTTTATAGTTCTGTTATGTCTATTTTAATGTTGCCTGATTCATTGCGGGTTTGACTTATCTGGTTCTTTTTCTCTCTTAATGGTGTGTTAATCTTGTTTCTCTTTTCAAACAACCAGTTTTTGCTTTAATTTATTTTCTATAGTTTGCTTATTTTCTATTTCATTTAATTCTGCTCGAATCTTTATTATTTCTTTTCTCCTGGCATTTTTTGGATTTTTCTGTGTTCTTTTACCAATTCCTTGAGGCATGATGTTAGGTTGTCCTTTTGCCAGCTTTCCATCTTTTTCTTGTGCACACTAATTGCTATGAACTTCCCTCTTATGACTGCTTTTGCAGTATCCCATAGATTATGGAAACTTGTGTACTCATTATCATTAGTTTCCATGCATCTTTTGATTTCCATCTTAATTTCTGCCTTAGTCTTGGAGTAATTCAGAAGTAGGTTATTTAGTTTCCATATATTTGTATATTTTTAAGGGATTTTCCTGAGATTAATATCAAGTTTAATTCTGTCAAGGTCGTAGAAGATGCTGGATATAGTTTCTATGCCTTTGAATCTCTAAAGGCTGGTTTTGTGCCCTATCATGTGATTAATTTTTGAGAAAGTATCATGCAGGGCTGAGAAAAATGTACATTTTGTGGGTTTTGGGTGGAAAGTTTTATAGATGTCTATCAAGTCCATCTGATTTATGGTATCATTTAGGTCCCTAATCTCTTTGATTATTTTTTGTCTAGTTGATCTGTCTAAAGGAGATATTGGAGTGTTAAAATAGCCGACAATTATGGTGTTAAGTCTAGCTCTCCTTTTAGATCTAGCAGTCTTTTCTTCACATATTTGTGTGTTCCTGAGTTAGGTGCATAGATATTTATAAGCACTGTATCTTCTTGATGAATTAGCCCTTTTACTGCTATATAATACCCTTCTTTTTCTTTTCTTATGCTTTTTGTCTTAAAGACTACTTTGTCCGAAATCAGTTTAGCAACTCCTGCTCTTTTTTGTTTCCATTTTCATGGAATACCTTTTTCCAGCTGTTCTCTTTTAGTCTATGTATATCTTTATCAGTGTGATGGATTGTAGGCAGCAGATGGAGGGGTTCTGATTTTTATTCCATTCAGCCAGTCTGTGTCTCTTGATCGAAAAACTGAATCCATTGACATTCAATGTTATTATTGATATTTTAACCAGGCAATATTCCTAGTTATTTTTTGTTCTCTTATTGCTTTTTGTCGCTCTTTAGATTTCTTGGTACAGTACTCCTTTTAGAATTTTTGAAAAGCTGGTCTGGAGTTAGTAAATTCTATCAAGTTTTGTTTATCCAAAAATTTTTTTATTTTCTTTTCCCATATGAAGGATAATCTTGCCAGTTATAGTATTTCTTGGTTGAAATTGTTTTTCATTTAACACTTTGAATATATTTCCCCATTCTTACTTTGCTTGCATTGTTTCTGATGAGAGGTCCAGTATTAGCCTGATAGGATAGCCTTTGTAAGTGATTTGACGTTTCTCTCTTACCAATCTTTGTATCTTGTCTTTGTCTGTCATTTTGGACAGTCTAGCTATAATGTGGCGTGAAGAGTATCTCCTTGGATTGATTTTACTTGGGGTTCTTTGTATTTCTTGGATCTGAATGTTTGAGTGCCTCTCTAGACTTGCAAAATTTTCTTCTAGGATTTCATGGAATAGATTATCAATGCTCTTATTAGTTTCTTCACCTTCTGGGATAGCAATTATTTGTATATTTGGGCGTTTCATGGTATCTAGTATTTCTCGTGTATTATCCTGTTATCTTGGCTGTTTTCTTCGTATTCTTGATAATTTTTTCTAGGTGATTGGTTTTGTCTTCTACTTCCAAAATTTGATCTTCTGTGTGGTCTAGCCTGCTTTTGATACTTTCGAGGGAGGTTTTAATTTCCTGTATTATAGCTTTTATGTCTAACAATTCTGTTTGATTCTTTTTTATGGTGTCCAATTCCTCTTTCATATCATGGAAGGGCTTCCTCATCTCTTGGAGCTCAACATCTCTTTCCTCTTGCATCTCATAGAATGTTGTTACCATAAATATTCTTAATTATTTTTCTGACATTTTGGTAATATGCTCTAAATTTTCCCTACTTGGAGACAGTTTAAACTGTTCCCTTGGTGGGGATATACTACTTAATTCTATCATCATCGAGGTTCATCTTTGATTTTTAGTCAATTGGTAATGTATACACTTCTGGTCAATTTGTTGGAGAGGGATTTAGTGACTGAGAACTTGTTTGTTTTCTCTACTGTGAAATAATTCAGTGTTATTTTCTCCCTTCTACTAAGTCCTCAGATGTGGGAATCACACGTGGAGTTTTGCAATCAGATATGTGAAGGGGAATTTCACTAATTTTGCAACCACTATGGTGATGTGTAAAGAATTCTCCAAAACTCAAAATACTCAAATGGTTAGCTACTATGCACCTAATTGTCTCTAGGCAGAGGGTAAGGGCTAAGAAGTAAAATAGAAAAGTATGGTTAAGAAAAAAGAAGTTAGGAAATAGAAATAAGGAGAAAAGTCAAAGAAAAAGAAGGAAACAACTAGAAGAAAAAGAGGGAAAAAAATCACTTCGCAAAAAATGAAGTTGAGATGAAAATGGAGTGCACAGCGCAAGGCCAAAAACAGGCAAACTTGGAGGTGGCTAGCAGCTTTCTGTCCTAAGTGAGAAAAAAGACAGAAATTAACAAAAGAAAGGCCCAAGGAGGGCAGAGACCTATTTTTTCAAAGAGAAAAAATATTAGAAGACACAGAGGACAGTAAGAGGGAGCAAAGCAGCTATTCTACCTGGCTGGTGCTGGGTCTGGGAGGAGAACACTGGCTAGGGGAGACTTCACAGTCATAAAGTTGAACCCAGAGGCCAAAAACAGGGCAAACTTGGAGGTGGCTAGCAGCTTTCTGTCCTGGCTAGTGTTCGGCCTGAGCGATTTTTGCCTTTATAAGCACCCATCAACTTGCACTCGGGACTGAGGGGTCTTTAAGAGAAATGAATTCTCCCATAGTTGCCAGCCTATTAATCAGTAAAGCTCCAATAAATTTGGCTGTGTTTGAATTTCCTCTTATTTCTTACTATTTAGATTAACACTGGTGGCTTGAAACTCATGCCGGGCATGTGCACATGCATCCCAATATCCCTGGAGAAGAATGGAGAAGCGATTGTAGCATGGCCATGCCCTCAGTGGCTGACTTCTCACTTTCCTTCCTATCTCTCTTTTTTTTTTCTCTCTCTCTCTCTCTAATGAGCACATGCACCCTAAGGTAAAATCTCTCCAAAAGAAAAAAAAAAGTTAGAAAACATTTGAAATCAAGAGATAAAAACACAACATGTTAACATTTGTGGGAACTACAAAAGCAATGCTTAGAGAAATAGCTTCAAATGTTTATTTTAGATAATAAAAATGTTTTTAAGTCAATTATTCATAAATCTAGAAAAGGACTCAAGATTAAATTTATGTGCTTGTTTCTGATACTCCCTACACACAACATGTAATGTATACTTGCTTTAATATGTTGTGGTACTTAGACCAGTGATTGGTAACCACTTGTGGCATAAAAATTTAGCTTGAGTATATAATAGGAGCAGAATGATTTTAAAAATCAAATAAAAATATAATCAAAACAACTAAGTGAATTGTGATGTTACTGCTTTTATATACTTTTCTTTTCACTCTCCACAAGTCCACACTACTCCCTGTGGATTTACCAGCAGTACTGAAATAAGATGCACAAGAGCTTTTCCTTAGCTGCATGTTATATCTTGCTTACTGCAGCACAGTAGCAGAGTACAAATATCATCCTCCTCTTTCAGCTGCAACATGGGCTCCTGTCCCCCAGAGGAGGACCCACTGACTTTGGTAACACTCCCACGTTCCTCACCCATCCTCCCATCACTCTAACTCCCTTTCCATGTCATATCTCCTATACAAACCTGCTTCCTGCCTATTACAAGGACTTTTGTGGTTCCACTAGTTTCACCTGGGTTATCCAGAACTTCTAATCTCCAAATTCTTAACAATCGCCTTTGTTAACTTCATTTCGTCACATAAGGTAACATTCATATAAAAATGCACATGTACCAAGGGGAGAGGTGTTATTCATCCCACCAACAACTCTTATCATCCCCACAGCTATCTCCCCTAAAGTAGAATCAAAAATAAAAAAGCAGATTTATAAAGCAAGAGAGCTAAATGAATCTGAGACTCAAGGGCCTTCTGTGTGTAGGTTTTATGGCTGAGGGATTTTTATTCTGCTGCCTCCAAAACGGACATCACAGTGTAAACATTTGTTAAAAGTTTTATTTGTGTGATGCACATGAAAGAAATTACTCCCTAAATCTAATCTAAGATGTGAAAGGGAAATTTAATGTTTTCTAAATATTCCCACCCATCAAAAAAGAAGAATTGAATATCCACAGCAGAAATCCCTTCAAAATTAAGATTTGTCTGTTGTCTTTGGTTGAGTCCTGAAGAGACAAGGATTCTTACGAAAGCAATACATTTATGAAATTCAGAAAATGGGATGGAGGATGAAGGTAAGATGAGAGAGAAGATGGACGATAAAGGTCACATCATCAGTTAGCTCCTGCCGAGAATAATCGGATCTTAACTCCATCTGGAAACATGAGAGAAATGTGTCTGGGTTTCTACAGAAGAGGAATAAGGCAGCTGAGGTGGTTGTGTATCACTTCCTCACAACTGAGGCCATCTGGGGAGATGCCTGTTACAGAACCTCTGATCTGCCCTGCATGCAGACAACACTACCCTCCTCAGCTTCAGAAAGAGCACGAGTCACAGACATGGCCAGTAGATGTCCACAGAAGCACAGTAAAGGGAAAACTCTGAGGACACCAACAGTGACCTCCAATCTTCCCAGGAAAATATTTTGGAAATTTTGATCCAGAAACTCATCTAAGACCAAATATTGACAAAAACCATTAAAAGCAAGTTCCCTTGAAATTCAAGCCCTTGGAAAGGTATTTGGTGGTCTGCACAGGCGCACCACCATGGTCTGACCATCTGTTGTCTTGCTTCAGTAATACTCCCCAGAGGTCACCAGGCTACGTGATGCTGATGCTGATGCTGATGCAGTGGGCTCTAGTTCCCCTGGTACTGAACCAGGCTGAGATACCTACAGCCATGGCAGATGTGAGATGCAGAGTTTAAAATATTTCTTCAACTTCGCATCCAGATCCAAATTATTTCTCCATGTACATGGGGATTGGCTTGTCAGGTAACAGAGATTCTGTCTCCTGGAGCTGCAGACAGGGAGGCTAGTGTCTGGATCTGGATGATATCTCCACTCATGGAAAAGAGGAAAAGGAAAAAGTGTCATTTAGGTGCATGGCAAGGCCTCGCCTGAAGTAGCAGTGAGTTTTGTTGGAGAAATCAGATCTGACATCACAAAGGGGTCCTATATGCTAATGAGCTATGGAAAAAAGGCAACAAGGAAAGAGTATAGGACTTCGGGTTTCTAATTTAAAATGTGGTGTAGTCCATTTAGTCACAGATTATTAAGGAGACGTACAGATCTGGGTAATATTAGATCTGTGAGCGACACACTGATTGAGAAAACTTGGTACCATCTTGGTGTATCTGCAGTAAATTCACGTTACATCAATGATTTAGGGCCATTCCAAAGTGTTTTTGAATATATTTAAAATACTCCTTATGAATCCATTTTTAATTTTTAAAATATGAAACAATTTTACAATGTAATGTTAAATACAGCACAAGGTATTTTCTTTACTCTGACTGGAACAACTTGAGAATGATTTGAAGACCTGACAGCCTCACCCTCTAAGACTGTACTATGTATTACCTCCAAACAAGGATATTTTATTACATACTCTCCATACAAGTATGAAATACGTTATTCAATCTTGTTTTTATGTTCGTTTCAAATTTTGTAAACTGTCCATTTTAAAAAATGTGTTTTTATAATAAAATGACACCTGGGGAGAAAAGCAGTCTCTTTAAGGAGATCTGCACTGCTCTTGGCTGACTTGGACACCTGGGACACTTGGAACCCGGGCTTGACTGAGAACACCTGGGACCCTAGGCCTAGACTGAGTTCGTGAGATGACCAGCCCTGCAGCTGCACCCAGCCTTCCCCAACCCTTGCGTATTTGCATGTTCCCAGGGCACAGCCCACTGCTTGAAGACTTAATAATAGGCTGATCACAGCCGGTGCAGAGTCAGTCCCCATCAGCACGCAGCATGGACTTGAGGGCCCCCACTCAGCTACTAGGGCTCTTGCTGCTCTGGCTCCCAGGTAAGGAAGGAGAATCCCAGGATTCATAGGGCAGTGCGGTCAGGACTGCTGGCCCTTCAGGGATGTCCTCCCATAACTTGATTAGTTATATGGATATTTACTTCTCTGTTTCCACTCTCAGGTGCCAGGTGTGACATCCAGATGACCCAGTCTCCATCCTCCCTGTCTGCATCTCTAGGAGACACAGTCTCCCTCAGCTGCCGGGCAAGTCAGGGCATCAGAAATTACTTAAACTGGTATCAGCAGAAACCAGGGAAATCTCCTAAACTCCTGATCCGTAGGGCATCCAGTTTGCAACCTGGGGTGCCCTCAAGGTTCAGTGGCAGTGGGTCTGGGACAGATTTCAGACTCACCATCAGCAACTTGGAGCCTGATGACTTTGGAACTTACTACTGTCAACGATATAACATCAACCCTCCCACAGTGCTACAAGCCCTAACCCTCCCACAGTGCTACAAGCCCAAACATAAACCACCAAGGAAGCAGGTTTGTGAGGTTGAGCTGCCCCAGCTGCTCCTCCTGGGGCCTCCATCTGCTGAGGGCGTTTTCTCAGATGCAGCCAGGATTTCTAGTCAGTGGAAGGTTTTGGTAGAAGGAGATAAGAAGGCTCCTCTACACCCCAGCTCTCCTTCCAACTCCTCAGTTCCAGCATTCAGATGTGACTATGCCTCTCATAATTTCTTTACAGACAGAGTTTACTACACTTGAGGAATCTAAGATATGGTAGCATTGTGACTCACACAGCAAAGGAGAAACTCCTCCAGGTTTCCTAATCAGGGATGATCTAAATATGGAGAATTAGAATCTAAATGACAGCCTTTCAATCTGGGGCTATCAGAGTCAAAGAAGCAGACACTATTAGTGAGGAGATCTCTGATGCTCACCACAAAAAACAGTACATCTGCCATGGGAGGTGCAGAGTGGCTCACCACATGGTCCTCAAACCTGTCCAGGAAGCCCAGGATGGGAGTGCTGATACGCTCAGCTGCCTGGGACACCCCACCAGGTGGTTATCCAGCCCTTCCCTGCAACCATTTGTCTCAGGTGTCTGCGTATAATGAAGCCTCCTCTCTGACGTCCAGATTTCTTGAGATGGCACCTCAGTGAATGACTCTACAGGAAATAATATATAGGAAAAAGGTTCTGGAAAATGTGCTTATAGAACTGATGACCATGAAGGGAAATTGATAGACATCCAGTGTGGTCACTGTTTCCCCAACTCAGAATATTGCTGGTTAAGGGTTGAACAGAATACTCTTGGAAGTACTTCCTAAGATTATTTTTTTTTATCTATTTTTACATTTTTCCACAAACATTTACTTTACATAGCAAAAAATTTTAGCTCATACTCCATAATTCTTGACAGTTTACAAACAACTTTCAAGAACTTCCTAAGATTATTAGGAAGTCTGGGATCAGAGCAAGGAAACTTTATTCATTATAGACAACACAACAATAAGAAAACTGCACAAAACGTGCAGTAATCTTTTGACAAACAAATGAAAAATTTTCTTGACGGAAAACAAAACCATCATGTGGAAGTGCCAGTTTTTTTTCCTCTCCTGAGAAAGTACTTTATTCTCCACATTCCTCTGAGAGCAGCAGCTTCATGAGCATCACTGCAAACACATCACAGGTGGGAAACTGCAGACCCTCCTGAGATGAGCCCCATGAGAACCTGCATTTGAACAAGGCAGCAGGGGAATGAGAAGAGTTAAATTGTTTTTCAAGGTTCTTTCCTCTTCCAAAGGATGAGTCAAATGGGGATTCAGAAAGTTGGAAAAGACAGAAGGTACTGATGTCATGCTGCTTATTGCCTGGGTTTAGGGTGAGCTCACAGATATCTTAGTAGGCTTGCAGAGCCCATAGCAGCACTTGCAAGTGTTTCCTCCCTCTTGGAGCTAGTAATGCACAGAGAAGGCTCACAGAATGGCTTGCTCCCTCTCAGAGTCACATTGCTTGGAGCTGAGTTTAGCCAAGCCAAGGCCAAGCCAAGACAAGGCCTTCAGGGCTCACCAGGCTACCAAGGTTGAGCTGGGCATCAAAGGGCAGTGCTAGCAGACAAAGTGACAGCTTTCTCTAAAAGGGGCTGCAGCAATAGTGGCTCACTGCCAAAACCAAATTGTCACACACACTTTCATGGTACGTGCAATAGTGTAAAACAGCAAAAACTACATAACAATTGCACGAGTGCAGTACAGCAAATAACATAAGTTGTTTACTCAGTGGCCTTTAAACATGACAGGATAGGAGGTGAGGGAGCCAGACTAAACCATCCTGACTCCATTTGCAATACAGAGGGTACATTAGGGCACATTTACTTCACCTAAAGAGATATTTTTTTTCCGTGTAAGAAATTTTCCATTTCAGATTCATGGTGAGGAGCCAGCAGGTGGCCTGGTGGTTAGGGTGCTAGAGTCCCACATTGTCATCTGCGGTTTGAGTTTTGGACTGGGTGGACTGAAACTCACACTGGACACGTGTGTGTGTGTGTGTGTGTGTGTTTGTGTGTGTGTGCCCAAAATTCCAAGAGGAGAATAGGGGAGAAGAGATTGCAGTGTAGCCATCTCCCATGGGGGCTCGTTTTCACTTTCTGTCACTCTCTCTCTCTCTATCTCTCTGGCAAGCTCACCTACTCTACAGGAAAAAAAAAGAAAAAAAAAAAAGAAAAGAAAGATTTATGTTGGAAACATACCCAACTTTATTTTCTAACTAATGTAACAATATATTTTAAATTATTTTGAAAACTATAAGTATCTGTCTATTAAATGATCAAATATTTTGATATTTATGGGACATCAAGATTTTCAGAAATTGAGTAATTTCCTTGGGCCAGTAAGTACTGTAGAATAGTTAAGAAATTTATATTCCATATAGTCAACTTCATGGTTCAATTCTCAGACTCAGCAGCTTAAAAAAACACACTGAGTGCATGTGTATGTGTATTCAAAAACCGTCCCCTTTAAGGGGTGTTTTTTCACTTTATCGCTTTCTCTTTCTTTCTCTGTCTCCAACAAGCACACATGTCCTCCTACAGAACTTTTTAAAAATTATTTACCAAGGTGATAGAATGAACTAAGATTGTGTGCAACTGGGTAATAGATTATTGGATTTAAATTTACTAGTCCAGTTTATTTTGGTGGTCCTGTTCACTCCAGCAACTTGCCATGAGAATTTGTGCCCTGGGTAATCACTGCCCTCATCTTGGCCCCAAAAATAGAGATCATAAAAAAAATCAAACAGAATTGTTAGAGATAAAGAATGTGATACAGGAAATTAAAAACACTCTTGACAGTATTAGAAATAGATTACGTCACACAGAAGGTCAAATCTTGAGATAGAAGACAAAACCTCTGACCTAGAAAAACTTATCAGAAAGACTGAGAAAACAAAGAAGAAAAATTAGAATAATATATGAGAAACACTAGATACCATCAAGCACTGAAACATCCGGATTATTTGTATTCCAGAAGAGAAAGAAAATAATAAGGGCATGGATCATTTATTCAATGAAATCCTCGAAGAAAGCTTTCCAAACCTAGAGAGGTATTCAAAGATTCAGATCAAGAAATACATAGGACCCAAAATAGAATCAACCCAAGAAGATCCTCTCCAAGGCACATCATAACCATATTGACCAGAACCACAGGCAAAGACAAGAAACTGAAATTGGCAAGAGAGAAATGTCAAGTTACTTACAAAGGTTATCCCATCAGGCTAACATGAGATCTCTTGTCAGCAACAATGCAGACAAAGAAAGAATGGGGAAATATAATCAAAGTGTTAAATGAAAAACAATTTTAAACAGCAATACTATACACAGCAAGATTATCCTTCATATGGGAAAAAGAGATAAAAATTTTCTTGGATAAATAAAACGTGAAAGAATATACCAACTCCAGACCAGCTCTTCAAGAGGATCTGAAGGGAGTGAGATATTAGAAAAACTAAAAAATCAGATGAACAGTTATAAGAGAACATAAAACAACCAAGAAAATGGCTCATTTAATTATAGAAAGAGGTCCGGAAATATTGATAATAACGTTGAACATTAATGGATTAAATAAAATCAAGAGACACAGACAGGCTGAATAATTTTTTAAAAAACAATATAAACCCTCTATCTGCAGCCTAAAAAAAATGCACCTTGTGGATAAATAAATACATAGACTAAAAGTGAAGGGCTGGAAAAAGATATCCCATGAAAATGGAAATCAAAAAAGAGCTGTAATTGCAGTACTGATTTCAGACAAAAAAATGCTTTAAAAGAAAGACTATAAGAAGAGGCAAAGAAGGACATTATATAGTAGTAAATGGGCTAATTCACCAAGAAGACATAAAACTTATAAACATCTATTCACCCAATGCAGGAGCAGTGAAATAAATGAAAGAAAGACTGTTGTAGCTAAAAAGAGAAATAGGTTGCAACACTATAATTGTTAGGGATTTTAACACCCCATTATTTCCTTGAGATAATTCTTCTAGACAAAATATAAGCAGAGAGATGCAGGACCTAAACAATAAATCAAATGGACTTGACAGATATCTATAGAACTTTCCACTCCTTAAGGGTGGAAATAATATGCATTTATTATTTCCACAAATATACATTTTTCTTGTCTTGGCATGGAAACGTGTTAAAGATTGACCACATGATAAGACACAAATCAGGCATTTACAGATTCAAAGATATAGAAACTCTATCCAGCATCTTCTCTGACCATGGTGGAATTAAACTCAGTATTAATTTCAAGAAACATGCTCAAAAATACACAAATACATGGAAACTAAACAAACTACTTCTGAATGACTTAACTACCAAAGACATTAAGTCTGGAATCAAAAAATTTGTGGAAACAAATGATAATGAGTACAGGAGTTTCCATAACCTATGGGACACCACAAAAGCAGTCATAAGAGGAAAATTCATAGTAATTAGTTAGCATAATAAAAAGATGGGGGGACCAGCCGTTAGTGTAAAGGCTATGTTGCTGAACTCCCATGTAGCCAGCCACGGTTTGAGTCCCGGATCCGGTGACTTAAACTAACACTGGGCACGTGTGCGTGTGTGCCCAAGATCCCGAGAGGAGAATGGAGGAGAAGGGATTGCAGCTTGGCCATCTCCCCTGGGGGGTGATTTCTCGCTTTCTGTCTCTGTCTCTCTCTGTCTTTCTGGCAAGCGCATGTGCCTGATAGCAAAAACCTCTCCCCCTCCCCCCAAAAAAAAGAAAAAGAAAAAGATGGGAATGTTGCAAATAGACAACCTACCTAATATCATGCCTCAAGGAATTGGGAAAACCACAATAACAACAACAACAAAATGCCTGGGGAAAAGAAATCTTAAAGATTTGAGCAGAAATAAATTAAATAGAAAATAAAATATAAGAAAATAAGTGAAACCAAAAGCTGGTTCTTTGAAAAGATTAACAAGATCGACACACCATTAGCTAGACAGTTAAAGAAGAAAGAAAGAAAACAAATATATCAAATACGTAAGGAAACAGGCAACATTGCAACAAGTACAATAGAAATACAAAACATCATTAGAGGATACTATGAGCGATTATATACCAACAAACAAAAGAACATGGAGGAGATGGACAAATTCCTGGATACATATAATCTACCAAGATTAAATCAGGGTGACATGGAAAGCCTGAACAGACACGTAACAAACCATGAGATTGAATCAGTAATAAATAACATCCCAACAAAGAAAAGTCCAGGTCCTAATAACTTCACCTATGAACTCTACAAAACTTTTAGGGAAGAGTTAAGCCCCATTCTACTCAGATTATTTTTTAAGATCCCAAATTCATTATACGAAGTCTCCATTGTCGTCATTCCCGAAACAGATAAAGACATGACAAAAAGGAAAACTACAGACCAGTATCTCTGATGAATATAGATGTAAAAATTCTCAACAAATTACTTGCAAATAGCATCCAACAACAAATAAAAAAGATTATTCATCACAACCAAGTAGGTTTTATTACAGTGATGCAAAGATGGTTCAAGATATACAAGACCATAATACAACATTAACAGAAAGAAAGATTAAAAGCCATGTGATCATTTCAATTGATGCAGAGAAAGCACTTGATAAAATACAACATCCCTTCATGATTAAGACTCTCAGCAAGATTGGTATAGAAGGAACATATCTCAACACAATAAAAGCCATATATGAAAAACCTATAGCTAAAATTATACTAAATGGAGAAAAGTTAAAACCTTTTCCACTAAAAGCTGGTACTAGACAAGGTTGCCCACTCTCTCTGTTGCTTTTTAATATAGTGCTGGAGGTCTGAGCCAATGCAATCAGAAAAGAGAACAATATAAAAGGCACTCAAATAGGCAAAGAAGAGTTGAAAATATCTTTCTTTGCAGATGACATGATGGTATACATAGAAGACGAAAAGGTTTCCACACAAAAACTTCTCAAGTAATAAATGAATATAGTAAAGTGCAGAATACAAAATCAATATTCAAAAATCTATAGCACTTCTATATACTAACAAGCTGAACGAAGTAGATCTGAAAAAATGAATCCCTTTTACCATACCCACAAAATGTATAAGTTACATAGGGATAAATCTAACTAAGGAAGTCAAAGAATTTTACAAATTTCTGAATTGGAATAATTAATATAATCAAAATGGAAATTCTACCCTAATTAATCTACACATTTAACTCAATTCCAATCAAATGACAAGAGACATTTTTCACAGATCTAGAAAAGACAATCATAGAATTTATCTTGGAATCATAAAAGACCTCATATTGACAAAGAAATTCTGTGTATAAAGAGTGGAGTGCAGCATATCATCTCTGGCCCCAAAATATACTATAAAGCTGTGATAATCAAAACAGCATGGTATTGGCTCAAAAACAGAGAGGTGGACCAATGGAATAGAATAGAGACCCTAGAAATAAACCCGAAAGCTTACAGTCAATCGATTTTTTACAAAGGATACCAGGCAATGCAGTGGGAAAAGGGAAACCTCTTTAGCAAACGGTGGTGGAAAAACTAGGTATCCACATACATAAAGATGAAACTCAATCCTCATCCTTTACCATCCATGAAAATCACAAAATGGATCAAAGATCTGTACTGGGGAAATAAGACTAACAAAGCACGGGAAATAATTTTAAAATAGACAAGTGGGACTCTATCAGATTAAGAAGTTTCTGTATAGCAAAGGAAACAATAATTAGTGTGAATGAACAATCTGCAGAATGGGAGAATATTTTTGTAAAATGTGCCTCAGATAAGGAATTGATAAGCTGAATACACAGAGAACTCAAGCAACTTACCTGGAAAAAAAATGATTAACCCAATTAAAAATGGGAAAAGGAGCTGAAGAAAAATCTCTCCAAGGAAGACATGTGAACAGACAACTAACATCTGAGGAAATGCTTAACATCCCTCATCATAAGGGCAATGAAGGCTAAAACCACAATAAAATGCCACCTAATCCCTGTCAGAATGGCAAAGATTAAAAGTATAAAAACTGGTATGTGTTTTCAGGGTTGTGGTGAAAGGGGAACTCTATTACACTGTTGGTGGGAATGTAAATTGCTCGATCCATTGTAAAAAACAATTTGGAGGTTCCTCAATGATCTACAAGCAGATCGACCATATGATCCAGCAATCCCACTCCTGAGTATCTACCCAAAACAGTCAGAAAAGCACTTGTACATCAATATTTATTGCAGCATTATTCACAATGGCTAAGACATGGAACCAATCAAAGTGTCCACAAACAGATGAATGGATTGAAAAAGCACAGGACATATACTCTAAGGAATACTATTCAGAAAAAAAAAAAAAAATACAAGACCCTGACATTTGATAAAGAGGTCAAATATATGGAAGATGTATTGCTGAGTGAAGCAAGCCAGGCTATGAAAGAAAGATATTGTATGTTTCCACTTAATATATACTGACTGTCTGCACTCTATGGTAGAGACTGAAAGACTAGAGGACATAAATGTGATGAAAATAGTTATGGATGATAGAAACTATAAGGAAGGAGAGTGGGAGAAGGGAAGAGTACAGGGAAGGAATCAGGGAGAAAAAATAGAGAGGCAAGACATTTGTGAGACACAGAAATGGTTTACTACCTGTTGATGATAACATGTACAGTATAAAATTAACTTTAAAAGAAAAAAGTGGTGTGGTGGTTAAAGTGGCTGGATCCCACATGGCTCATTTCAGTTTGAGTCCCAGACCTGGCAGCTTGAAAATCATAATGGGTATGTGTAGGCGTGTGCCCAACCTCCCGGGGGAGAAAGAGGAGTAAGGGTTGCAGTGTGGCCACTCCCCCCGGGGAATGATTTCTCACTTTGTATCTCAATGTCTCTCTCTCTTTGTCTCTCTCCAGGGAACATATACACTATGACAAAAAACCTAAAAAAAAATGTAATACAAGGATTGGAGATAAAATTGTTGTAGAGAAGCTGACTGGATATTTTAAACTTGGCAAAGACTGAAAATAATGACTTTCCAGATTAATAACAACCAGAAAGCCATTACTAAGCATGGGGCCCTTAATTAGTAAGATGATCCAGTATGTAGATTTTAGTTGTTTCTAGATTTTCCAATAAGATCCTGATATAACATCAGTAAAATGAATTTCAGCTAACAAGGCTTACATGGCTGCTGGCATTTCTGACCATTTAAATATCCAAGAAAGTGGACCACTCCTGAACTCAATATTAATCTACCCCTCAGGGCTCTACCTGACAGGCGGCATCCGGGTGATCACAGTGGGCAGCAGGACTGTGCATTTCCTACACTCCCCTCCTGTGTGACGGCCCTAAGTGTACACCTCCCTCCTCCGTGGTCACAGCAGCTGCTCTCTCCCTGTGCTCTGTTCAGACTGCGTGGTCTGTTTCTGAGAAAGTTTCGCAGGGTTCAATAGTCCTAAAAAGACTTAGTCCTCTGAAATCTCCTTTACTGACACACAAAATGCCCAAAGAAATTTACCCACAGTATTGTTCTTGAATCTTTTCTCTTAAGAATGTGATAGCAGAGGCAGTGAACCAGGCCAAGTAAAGTTTTATCAGAGGAAATAATGTCTGTAAATATGGTCACATCATCTACACTGCCAAGTACCACTGACTGAAGTCTTCAAGACTTACTATGTGTTCAGTACTGAGTAGGAGCTTAGTGAACTAATGAAATTTATCCCAAATATCCTCGATAGAAGAGAAGTCAGAGATTCTCAGAGTTTGGCTTCCCCAAGGTACCAGTGCTTGTAGGAGGCAGGGGGAAACAGACCTAATATTGGAACTTCATAATTCTTATTCACTAATTCATTCATTCATGTTAAAAGTGCAAATAAATAAACACGGTCACGTATATAGACTGTAATGAAGTGAATACAGAGTATAGCTAGATGAATAAAAACTGTACCAGCCTCCCTCCACCCACTTCCCAGGTCTAGATGCACATTTTCTCCAGAGCCTCATAAACGTTTCCAGGCTGTTCTTTGTCAGTGCTGTGCTCCAACCACCAGTGTTTTAGGGCATACCAGTTTTTAGGCAGATTTTTTTGCTATAGAGCACATGAGTGAGAAAGAGAGACAGAGATACAAAAAGCAAGAAATTACCCCCCCAGCAGAAATGACAACACTGCAATCCCTTCTCCTCCATTCTTGCCTTGGAATTTTGGGCATGCATGCACATAGGCCTGACATGAGTTTTGTTTTTGTTTTTAAGCTGCTGGATCTGGGACTTGAACTCAGTTGACTACGTGGAAGTCCAGTGACATAACCATTCTGCCATCCTCCCCTACCTGTCCTTTTTTATATCACATTTATCAGTTTCCCTATTCTTGCACTTTATATAAATAGAATTATACAACATCTGCAGTATCTACTTTGCCCCCCACCCCCACCCCTTGGGCACATTCGTTCACCAGGGAGCAAGAGAGAGAGATAGACAGAGACAGTAAGAGGGAAAGTGAGAAATTATCCCTCTTTGGGGGGCATGGCCACATTGTAATCCCCTCTCTTTCACTCTCCTTCTATGATCTTGGGCACACATTCCTGACATGAGTTTTTAGCCATGGGGTCCAGGTTGGCAATGTGGGAGTCCAGAGACATAACCACTATGCCGTCTGCTGGCCTCTGCACTCTTTCTTTCTTTCTTTCTTTCTTTCTTTCTTTCTTTCTTTCTTTCTTTCTTTCTTTTTTTTTTTTTGATAACTATCTTATTCAACTTTATTTATTTGTTTGTTTATTTGTTTATTTATTTACTTTTACTTTGATGAGAGAGAGCAAAAGAGGGAGAGAGAGAAAACGAGAAAGCAATCTGCCTTGCCAGTACCTATGGTCGACCCTTTGGGAGTTCAGTGCCCTTAACCACCACACCACCTGCCAGCGCCCATGATACAGTTTCTCCTCTTTATAGTCTTGCCTCATTTGCTCAACTTGTTTTTTGAACTAAATTTATATTGTTTCTGTAGCAATCATGTTTTCCTTTCTTTACTGTGGAAAAAAATTATCTTTTCTATAAATAGAGCACCAACCGTTCTTCAATTAAAGACTTGTTCACATATCAAGACTGTCATCTCAATATGTGAACAGGGCTGTATCACTGAGCGAGGAACATGTGTACCTTGCAGGCAGTAATAAACTCCAGCTTCCTCAGCCTCCACCCTGCTGATTTTGAGTGTGAAATCAGTCCCTGACCTACTGCCACTGAACCTGTCTGGGACCCCAGAGTTCCTGTTAGAAACCCGGTATATCAGGCGCCATGGAGGCTCCCATGGAGCCTGACCTGGCTTTTCTCTTGGGTATATTTCAAGGAGTAGACATGCCTTGTCATGATACTGGTGTAAATTTTGCTGAAATTAAAACCACACCTAGTTTACCACAATGCTCACACACCCACACTCAAACAACCACGTAAGGAAAGTTCTAGTTGCTTTCGATCTTGCCTTAGACCTGTCAAACTTTTGTTTTTAACTAAAGTGATATATGATAAATCTAAAGTGATACCGTGATTAAAACGTACACTTCCCTCATGAGAATTAATGTTGAGTAAATTTTCATGTATTTATTTTTCTTTCAAACACACGTATGTTTTTGAAGTTCTTGGTAATAGTTTAGTCTAATTTATCATTTTTTTCTCTTGTGTTTTTTTTTTTGGGGGGTGTGTGTGTATGTGATTACTTGTGTCTTATGTTCAATAAATCTTGCCACCTTCAGGGCCTAAAGATTTTCTCATTTGCTTATGTTTGAGAGAATCATTTTATTTTTTTCTCACATGTAGACTATGGTCTAGCATATATTTCTAATTATAGTATGAAGGAGGTCAAGAGTTTTACTTTTAAATCCATATATATAGTAAGAGGGCCCCACTCTTCTGTTCTCTCTTTCCATATTGTTGCACCCACCAGGGGATTTGCATACTGTCCCCCAGGGAGCACCTTCCCTTGCAAGTCTGAGATAAAAGTCAGCTCTGATCTCTGGACTGCTCAGGACTTTCCACTTCAGCTCTCAACATGAACATGGGGTTCCCTGCTCAGCTCCTAGGGCTGTTAATGCTCTGGGTCCCAGGTGAGGGCACAGAGGGCTGAAGGGGGAGAACAGGTGGGAGGGCGAGCTCTGAATCTTCCACTGCATCCCTTCTCACGTGAGCTCTGTAATGTGTGAGATGTGCCCGACTTGTCCTCCAGGATAGGACATGTGAGGTTAAGATCTGTGACAGTGAGGAAGGTTCCAAAAGGAACAAGGACCTGTAGTATGTGAGGATAGTCACATAGAAATCGAGTTTGGAATAGGGGACTTACAGAGGCCCCCTGGGGGCTTACAGATCTTGGATCCTTTTCAGAAATGGAGTATTCTGGTGTATCAAAATGTCAAGATTATACAGCCTGAAATTTCAAAAATGTGAATGATGCTTGTATAGATCTTACATTTCTCTCTCATTATTTCAGGAACCAGTGGGGATGTTGTGATGACCCAGACTCCACTCTCTCTGTCCGTCATCTCTGGAGAGACAGTCTCTATCTCCTACAAGTCTAGTCAGAGCCTCCTACACAGTGATGGAAAAACCTATTTGAGTTGGTTGCTGCAGAAGCCAGGCCAGGCTCCACGGCGCCTGATATACAGGGTTTCTAACAGGGACCCTGGGGTCCCAGACAGGTTCAGTGGCAGCGGGTCAGGGACAGATTTCACACTCAAAATCAGCAAGGTGAAGTCTGAGGATGTTGGAACTTATTTCTGTATGCAAGGTACATATGTTCCTCCCACAGTGATACAGCCCTGAACACAAACCTCCCTGCTTGGAGTGGCCCAGCTGCCCTCATGTGCTGTCTGTCTGGGGAGCAGCAGAGCAGACCCTGAGCCTGTGTAAGAGGAAGGTGCTGGAGAGCTCAGGGCACTAGGTGGCTGCTGTCTGTGCAATGGGTGCCCTGCCGACAGCCAGGCTCCAGCCATCTGTGACCCCATTAGAAGTTGCAGATTCAGTCTGGAAACTGGAGCAGGAGGACAGGTGGTCTCATAAAGATGAAGGCACATGGGAACCATCAGTTAGCATAATGGCTATGTCACTGGACTCCCACATAGTCGACCGCAGTTCACGTTCCGGACCCGGTGGCTTAAAACTCACGCCGGGTGCATGTGCGTGTGTGCCCAAGATCCCGAGAGGAGAATGGAGGAGAAGGGATTGCGGCGTGACCATCCCCCCCGGGGGGTGATTTCTCGTTTTCTATCTCTATGTCTCTCTCTGTCTGTCTGGCGAGTGCACGCGCCCCATAGCGAAAACCTCTCCAAAAACAAAGATGAAGGCACATAATGACATGATGGTTCATAATGCAACTGAATAAAAGCTTATCCTAATATTTCTCCCTCCCTAAATTTGTTAATTCAGATTAATCATGTAAATGACCAAAATGAACATGTCGAGTATATCTTGAGCTTTATCAGTTTTTTTTTTTTTTATCCTGATAGGACATTGACTAAGTCAGAAATGGTATTTTCCCACTTTTCTAACTTCCTGCTTTTCATGTTTACTATCTGTCTGCTCACTGTAAATACCAGAGAGATAGCATTCTACACACGCCATCCTTAGGAGAAGCTGTCTGAGGTCTGAGGACACTTGGGAAAAATCTTGGTTGCTGAGAATTCAAATAGACTTTTGTAAATTCATAGCAGATTCAAGACTCTAATGCTAAAATTCTTTGATTTGTGCAATTACCTATGGCTGATACAAAAGAGAAGTTTTTTACATTCCAAATATTGTGTATTAAAATTAAGACCATAGGGTCAGGTCAATGACCTGATGGTTACGGGAGCAGTACCCCACATGACCAACCACAGCCTGAATTCTGCACTCTGCCGCTTGAAATTCACACTAGTTGAGTGTTTGTGTGTGGGTTTGTGTGTATATGCCCAAAATCCCAGAAGGAGAATGAGGTAAAAGGGATTGCTGTGTGGCCATCCCACTGGGGGATGATTTCTCACTTTCTGTCTCTCTGACTCTCCAGCAAACAAGCCCTTTAGCAAATTCGTCTAAATAAATAAATAAATAGCAAAATACAAAATACCCTTAGTATCCATTCCATACAATGAAGGATAATCTTAAACAGAATCCCAGTGAAATACTTTACTTCATCTACTACATGGCTGTATTTTGCATTTTGACAATTGTTGCAATAATATCTTTTCTGAAAATATCACCTCCTAGGAGAAACTTGCTCCCTAAAGATAAATCTGTGCTGCTCTGCCCTGACCTGGGATACCCGGGGACCCTGGGACCCTGGACTTGACTGAGTTTCCGATATGAACCAGCCCTGCAGCTACACCCATCACAGTCCACCACTGTTCATTTGCATGTTCCCTGAGCACAGCCCAAGGCCTGAAGACTTATTAATAGGCTGATCACAGACTGCACAGTATCAGTCCCCATAAGGACACAGCATGGACATGAGGGCCCCCGCTCAGTTCCTGGGGCTTCTGCTGCTCTGACTCCCTGGTAAGGAAGGAGAACCCCAGGATTCACTCAGGACAGTGTGGTCAGTGCTGCTGACCCTTTAGGAAAGTCCTACCAAACACAATGAACTGGGTGGATATTTGTTTTTCTGTTTCCACTCTCAAGTGCCCAGTGTGACATCCAGATGACCCAGTCTCCATTGTCTTTGCCTGCATCTCTATGAGACAGAGTCACCATTACATGTCTGGCAAGTAGGACACTAGCAATTATTTAACTTGGAATCAGCGGAAATCTGGAAAAGCTCCTAAATTCCTGATCTATTATACCTCCAACTTGCAATGTGGCGCCTCCTCAAGAATCAGTGGCAGATCTGGAAACCCATTCTAGAAGGGCATTACTGGGTAGTCAAGCTGCCTGTGGAAGGAGGGCATAATTGGGGAGACATGTGGCTCATTCGCTCTCCTACTCGCCTTTGGACTCTCAGGTTTGCTTCTTGGAACTTTGAGACAAACTTTCACCCCTCCCCACCTCATCCAGACACCTGTTCCAGCAAAGGACCTTGTTGGATGGCAGGTTGCCTGGAGCTGGAGGGCTTAACAGCACGGACCCTTGACTCATCGCCTCCCCCACTTGTCTTTGAATTCTCAGGACTTTGGTGTTTTGTATAGTTTGCAGTGCAATCTCTTCCATGCTGCTGAGTTGAAACTCAGCAGCTCAGTTTCAGGAGCACCTGTTCTCTAGAAAAAAGGAAGACTTCAGGTAATCCAGCGCCACTGACCACAGTGCAGGATGCTGGTAAGCAATAGGAAGGCAGCGGAGAAGGGAGATTGCCAATTTCCTACTCCTGCACACCTCTGAATGCTTGGAGTTACCTTGAATAATTTAGGAAGGAACACAAAGCTCACCAGATGACTAGGAACCATCACAGAGGCACAAGAAATATAAGCAACCAATAAAATATCTCTCCTCCAAGGGAAAACATTCATTCCTCATCACACACAGACAACAACATAGAACTAATGATACCTCAGATAAACAATTCAGAATATTTATAGTGACCAAACTAAATGAGATCCAAGAGAAAAGAAACAAGGAGCTCCAGGAGATAAGGAAGTCCTTTCATGATTTGAAACAAGAAGTAGATATCATAAAAAAATTCAAACAGAATTGTTAGAGAGGAAGAATGTGATACAGGAAATGAAAACCACCCTTGAAAGCATTAACAGTAGATTAGATCACACAGATGATTGAATCTTGATGTAGAAGACAAAACTCTAACTTAGAAAAAATTATCTAAAGCACTGAGAAAACAACAAAGAAAGATGAGGATAATATGTGAGAAATACTAGATACCATCAAGTGTTGAAACATCCAGATTATTGGTATCCCAGAATAGAAAGAAAATAATAAGGGCATTGATTCTTTATTCCATGAAATCCTGGAAGAAAACTTTCCAAAGCTAGAGAGGTATTCAGAGATCCAGACCAAGAAACACATAGGACCCAAAATCAACTCAAGAAGATCCTCTCCAAGGTACATCATAGCCAGGTTGACCAAAACCACAGGCAAAGACAAGATACTAAAATTGGCGAGAGGGAAATGTCAAGTTACTTACAAATGTTATCCCATCAGGGTGTTATCAGACCTTTCATCAGAAACAATGCAGACAAAGAAAGAATGGGAAAGCATAGACAAAGTGTTAAAAACAATTTCAACCAAGAATACTATACCCAACAAGATTATGCTTCATATGGGAAAAATAAGTAAAAACTCTCGGATAAATAAAATGTGAAAGAATTTACCAACTATAGACCACTTCTTCAAGAGGTTCTGAAGGAAGTAGTATACTAGGAAAACTAAAAAGTCAGATAGATGGTTATGAGAGAACAAAAACTACCAAGAAAATGGCTCATGTAATGATAGAAACAGGTCCAGAAATATTGATAATAACATCGAACATTAATGGATTAAATTAAATCAAGAGACACAGACTGGCTGAATAGATTTAAAAAAAAAAAAGAACACAGAAACCCGCTATCGTTGCCTACAGGAAATATACCTTATAGATAAAGACATACATAGGCTGTCTTGCAAAATAGTCTTGAACGTTGAGCTGGCCAATCTGGGTTTCCGTTCTTTGGTTCTTGCTCCGGAAATTCTACACTAGCATTCAGTGATGTTCTTCAAACATATTTTAAAATTAGCTCACTTTTTAATAGCTTTGGTACATAGCTTTTGACTATGTCCCATTAGAGAGTGTTTCTCCTCTGTCTCTGTCTGTATGTCTGTCTCTGATGAGCCCTCTAGCAAAATTTTTTTAAATGCTAGAACATTTTGTGACACCTATCGTCTCATTTAAAAGTGGTTGTCAGTTCACTCCCCATTAAAGCATTTTGTGACATCTATCATCTCATTTAATAGTGATTGTCAGTTTAAAGTTTGGATTGTCCAAATTGTCCAGTCTGCATTAAAGATTGTCCCTTTAAAGTCAGGATACAGATGAACTATGCAAAATCTAACCCTGGGCCAGCAGGTGAAATGGTGGTTAAGGGCGCTGGACTCTCACATGGCCGACCACAGTTTGAGTCCTGGATCTGGTGACTTGCCTTTCTCACTTACCCTCTCTCTCTGGTCAAAGAATATATACTCTAAATTTATAGATAGTACTCCTTTTAATTCTTTCTCAATTAAGCTTCTGTTGCATGAATGAAGGCAAGTTGAGAAATTTAAAGTCATTTTATAACTTCCTTTAAAACTTAATCATAACCTATTTAATATATTTAGAAGCAAAATTTCTAAACAATTATAGAATTTGTAATTGTTGAGAAACCTCACAGAAGAATATTGAAATACACATTTCCATGAGGGATAGCGACTATAGGATGTCATCTCTCTGGCTTTTTAAGGTTTTGATTTTCCTCAGTTTTATTATAACAGAATATCTCCTATTTTAAGTTTCTTTTCATCTACCTTATTAGGATTCTTTAGGTTACTCAAAATTGTGACTTGATGTTTTCCCACAATTTGGAAAATCTTTACGTTTAATCTCTTTAAGATAGTATTTTTGCCTCGTTTGCTCTGTCCTTTCATTCTGAAGCACTGATAAAGCCAGTTTTCCTTCATTTATCATTTTGCAGTTTCTTTACTCTGTTTTCCCCTCCACTCCTGTCCCCCATCTCTGAGTTTCATTCTGGATTATTTTATCAAATTTGGATTCTACCTGAGTTGTTCTTGCTTCATGTATGTATAATTTATTCCTAAATACTCCTAAAAATTCAAACTGGAGTTAGAATTTTTGGTGTTGTATTTTTCAGTTATAGAGTATCTAGATAGTTCTTTCCATATTTTTTCTGTAACTTTAGCATCTTCAGTCTCCAACATTAATATACATGTCCATATGTATGTATATATGTTTATATATAAATATATATGTCAAATAATTCTAGTTTTGAGTTGGAAAAGCCTGTGAGTCTATTCTGTTGTCTCAGCCTCGTCTCACACATAGTCTTTTTTTCATATATTTATGGTCATCTTTGTGTGATGGATATTGAATTTAAAGGATAACTTATAAAAATAATTGCAATGTGTCACTTTTTACCTACCAAAGGGGATTTTAAATAATCACTGCCAGTGTTTGTAACAATCCAGGTAACCTTAGTGCTACTTTGAACCATGGGGACTTTTTTATTCATATGACTTGAAATCACTCATTTATTCAGATACACAAAAATCTACTGCTCCCTGGCAGCATTTTGGCAGCCAAGCCCGTGTTTCACTAAAAAATGACACTTTTTAGTTCCTAAATCGTTCTTCTTCGATAGTATAGACATTTTTAAATTGTGCTTCTGTTATTTTAATTTTTTTACAAAATTTTTCCATCAAGCAAATCCTTTACCTGGTCCAAAATTGTATGAGGAGGGACATCTTCTTGTCACATGCTTTACGAGCTCCTAATTTAATTGTGGAGGATGTTTCTCTGCAGTACTAAACTTAAATTGAAGTCCTCATCACCTCTCTTCTTACATACCTGAAATTTTTAATATTGAACTTATTTTCACCACCATTAATTTAATTCATTACAAAAATACCAGCACATTGCCACCATGGTAGCACAAGGCTTTGGAATACTGAGGCCCCCTGGCAAGGCCCTGGATCATCTAGCTCAACCAGAGCCTGAGGGGCGCCCGCAGCAGTGAGGGTCAGTGCCACAGCAGGGCGGGCTCCCAGGGCGGCCGCTTTGGCAGAGCTCATGCCTCCACAGGAGGAAACCGGGTCAGCAGGTCCATCAGGAACCGACTGGCTATTGCCCCTGGCGCAGCGGGTGGCTTGGGGGCTGAAGTAACCAGCTGGCACCCTGCTGCAGGCCCAAACAGTTTCCCCACAAGGGGCGGCACCTTTTCTACAGCGGCTTGGGAGTGGGGGCGACATGCTGGTGTCAAATCTGGATTTTGGAGTGTCAGAGGTTGATATCCAGGAACTCTTTGCGGAATTTGGAACGCTGAAGAAGGCAACCGTGCACTATGACCGTTCTGGCCGCAGCTTGGGGACAGCAGATATGCACTTTGATGCCCTGAAGGCCATGAAAGAGTACAACGGGGTCCCTCTGGATGGCCGCCCCATGAACATCCAGCTCTTCACGTCACAGATCGACACGCAGCGGAGGCCTGTGCAGAGTGTGAACAGAGGCGGCATGACCGGAACCCCAGGCTCTGGCGACTTAGGTGGCAGCTTAGGCAGCTGCAGCGGAGGCGGCGGGGGTGGAACCCAGAGAGGCAACCTTGGAGGCAGCCTGGGAAGAGGCAGAGGCACTGGCAGGAATTCCAAGCAGCTGGACACCAGCTAAACCTACCACAGACCCAGATGGAGCAGACCTGGACAGAGTAGCAGCCTGTCTTGCCCTGCAGCAGGGCGGGGCCCGGGCTGTGCAGCAGATGTGGATTTCTTTCTTTCAAGTTTTAAAATAGGATTTAAAAACTCATGTAAAGTTTTTCATTTTGGGGGGGGGGGGGGGGGTGGAGTATTTTTTTTTTTTTTTTTTTACTTTTACCTTTTTTTATTCTTCTTTTTTTCTTTTTTTTAATTCTGAAAAAGACCTGTTATGTATGAGTTATTTTGGGGATAAATTTTACACGCCTCCAAAGGAGGATATAGGATCTGTACAGACTTATTGGTCAATGTAAGAAAAATATGAGAAACTACTAGAAATTTATGAGCAGAGGAGTGACATGATTTGACTTTGCTATAGGGCATGTGTGCTTAACAGAGAGACAGAGATAAAGGGAGAAACCATGTGAGTACATGAACTTAAAAAAAACTATATAAATAAAACTCACTCTAAAATGTACCTTTTGACTATTTTATTATTTGGAAATAAGCATGACTGTTGTCATAGAAATTTTTCTTTTATGACTTTCCTAGAGACCTGAAGAAGCCTCCTTATAAATAAAAAATAAAAATAAACACGCTATCGCTAACGCAAACGCAAACACTAAACGCTAACGCTATGGCTAATGCTAACGCTAATGTAAATGATATCATTAACGCTATCATAAACGCTAACGTTTGTGCTAACGCAAACTCAGGGCTGAATTGAGAAGGATTATGTGTGACTAGTGTGCTGGGCATTTGCTTTTCAACAATTGGAGTAGTTGACATGTAAATATTTTCTCAAAAATATTTAAAACCATACTGTCTGCTGTTATAGAGTCATACTCCATGATAAAGATTGAAAGAAATCAGGAAGGATATCAGGGAGAAAAAATAGAGATGTAAATTCCCTTTAAAAACCAAATTATGCATAGTGATCAAATGTTTTTTAAAAATTTAAGAATAATCATTTAAAAAGTTTTAAATTAAAAAGTGGTGTGGTGGTTAAAGTGGCTCGATCCCACATGGCTGATTTCAGTGCCAGATCCAAATCTGGAAATTTCCAAGTCACACTGGGTTTACATGCATGTATGCCAATATCCCAGGGGGAGAATGGAGGAGTAAGGATTGCAGTGTGGCCATTCCCCCTGGGGAATGATTTCTCACTTTCCATCTCATTCTTTCTCTCTCTATCTTTCTCCAGTGAACATATACACTTTACAGCAAAAACCTTAAAAAAAAAAAAAAAAAGAGTACAAGGATTGGAGACAAAATTGTTGTAGAAAAGCTGACTGGACATTTCAAACTTGGCTAAAATAGAAAAAAAATGACTTTCCAGGTTAATAACAATCTGAAAGCCATTACTGAGCATGGGGCCCTTAATTAGTAAGATGATCTAGTATGTAGATTTCAGTTATGTTTTCTAGATTTTCCAATAAGATCCTGATATAGAGTCAGTAAAATGAATTTCATCTAATAAGGCATTTCTACCACTTAAATTTCCAAGAAAGAGGATCACTCCTGAACCCCTCATATTAATCTACCCCTCAGGGCTCTACCTGACAGGTGGCATTCAGGTGATTACAGTGGCCAGCAAGATTGTACATTTCCTATACTCCCCACCCCTGTGACACCTTTCTCCCTCCCTGGTCACAGCAGCTTCTGTCTCCCTATGCTCTGTTGAGAGTGCACGGTCTATTTCTGAGAATGTTTGGCGGGGTTCAAGAGTCCTGCAAGCTACACATGTTCCTCCCACAGTGAGAGAGCCCTGAACACAAACCTCCCTGCTTGGAGTGGCCCAGCTGCCCTCATGTGCTGTCTGTCTGGGGAGCAGCACAGCAGCCCCGAGCCTGTGTAAGAGGAAGGTGCTGGAGAGCTCAGGGCACTAGGTGGCTGCTGTCTGTGCCACGAGTGCCCTGCCCACAGCTCAGGCTCCAGACCATCTGTGTCCCCATTAACTATTACAGCCTTAGTCTGAAATCCAGAGAGGGAGGACAGGGTGGTCCCATCAAAGTGAGGGGATCTGATCACATGATGATTCATAATGTAAGTGAATAAAAAATCATCCTAATCTTTCCTCCCTCCTTATATTTGTCAATTCCAATTATCTGTGTAAATAACAGTAATGAAATGTTGACTGTATCTTGAGCTTTATCAGTTTTTTTTAATCTAGGTAGGATATTGACTAAGAGTCAGACAACGGTATTTTTCTACTTTCCCAACTTCCTACTTTTCATGTTTACTATGGGTCTGCCCACTGTAAATATAAGAGAAATAGGATTCTACACATGTCATCCTTGATAGGAACTGTCTGAGGACACTTAGGAATAATCTAGGTTGCTGAGAATTCAAATAGACTTTTGTAAATTCATAGCAGATTCAAGACTCTCATGCTAAAATTCTTTTATTTGTGCAGTTACCTATTTCTGATACAAAAGAGAAGTTTTTGACATTCCAATAATTATGTATTAAAATTAAGACCATAGGGCCAGCTCAATGACCTAATGGTTAAGGGAGCAGTATTCCACATGACCGACCACAGCCTGAATTCTGGATCCTGAAGCTTGAAAAACAATTGATGAGGGTGCATGTGTCTCCCAAAATCTCTGTGGGATGTTGAAAGCAGGATAATGGATGGCAGTCTGACAGGTTCCCATTGGAGGAGATGCATTCTCCATCTGCCTCTTCTTCTCTCTGTCTCTTTTGGGTCCTCTGGTGGTAAAACAAATTTAAAATATAAAGAGCATAAATAATATAACCCAGAGTCCAGATTTACTGCATGTCCCACTGGGAGAATACAGAATGGTAATTTTTGACTCCAGGAATCAAATAATACAGGAATACAATGGATGTGAGCTTTGAAACAATTCTACATTTTGGCTTACATTTGGTGGAACTGGAATAGTAGTGGACGTTGTAGATTGATGATAAACCTAAAATGAAGCCCAGCTGTATTTCCTGTGAATAATCACAGAATTAAGAGAACATTGCCTGACTTCTAAGAATTAGGCCTGTGCCACTGCCAAGTTTCATAGGAAAGTAATGAGTGGAGAAGGTCGTTAGGTCTGAAATCATCAAAGTTTATGTGAAGTAGCTGCGCAAAGAGAATGGCGGTCATATCATCCAATCCCATTCAACCAAGCACAGCTGAGAGTTGCTAATACTTACTCCGCCCTGAGATGTGATTCAGAAGAGATCATGACTTCAAGATTGTGGGGTACACAATGTGATGACAAGCTAAAGGAAAGGTCCACCTAGATCTACACAAACAGGGGAGCAGTGGAGATGGAGACCCATGTCCATGATTTAGGCGTAAATCAATGATCCTCTGAGCAGCTTGAGGGGAGGTCACACCCTGAATAGTTGGGATGTTTCTGCCTTTCTAGCCCAGCACCCCCAGCCTGCCTGCTAGCTCTGACCTCAGAGAGTGTCCAGTGAAAGGCACTGACTCTGTATAACTGCTGAGACTCAACTGGATTCTCCTTCCCTTGGTGGGTTCCACTGTCAGCAGCAATAAGAGCCTCTGCCTGCAGCTGAACTTGCTATTGAAAGTAGTTAGATTATTTAAGAAATTGTGTGATCAATAAAGTGTGGGGGGAAAAGGAATGGAAGACAACTGTAGACACCAGAGATAGTGTGAGAAGAGAGTGGGAAAGGGCAGAGGGTCAGAAATAGTGGTAAAATTATATATATATATACATATATATATATGTGTATATATATATATATATATATATATATATATAACTAGAAATGGAAAGTTATTGATAATAACATGCATGATTAAGCCACTATGCAGTATATTCTGGATGGGAAATCACATTTTCTATGCTGTGACGATGCTTAGGAAATGAATTTAAATTAATTAATTTAAAAAAATGTTTTAGAAAAAAAACCACTAAAACTATTTTTCTTGAAATTAAAAAAATGCATTAAAAATACCTATTTGGGAGCCCTTCTTCAAGAGAAAGCCTGCTCAATGGCTCCTGAGATGTAGACATGCTGGGAGAAATGAAGATGTCCCACTCCTAACTGGGCCTCCATCATACAAAACCCACGTGAACAGCCCTTCTTCAAGAGAAAGCCTGCTCAATGGCTCCTGAGATGTAGACATGCTGGGAGAAATGAAGATGTCCCACTCCTAACTGGGCCTCCATCATACAAAACCCACGTGAACAGCCCTTCTTCAAGAGAAAGCCTGCTCAATGGCTCCTGAGATGTAGACATGCTGGGAGAAATGAAGATGTCCCACTCCTAACTGGGCCTCCATCATACAAAACCCACGTGAACAGCCCTTCTTCAAGAGAAAGCCTGCTCAATGGCTCCTGAGATGTAGACATGCTGGGAGAAATGAAGATGTCCCACTCCTAACTGGGCCTCCATCATACAAAACCCACGTGGTAGGAAAACCCCTTTCATATCTCCTATCTCTGAATCAATCTTTGTCTCTCTCTACCTCTCACTCTCTCTCTCTCTCTCTGTCTGTCTGTCTGTCTTTTTTTTTAATTTTTGGTTTTTAGAATTTTTTAAGATGAGGCTTCTTACAGGGTCCTTTGGCCCCTCCCTCCTAGGCCTTTGTTTTGTTAATAATCCCCTCTGCTCCTCCCAGAACAGCCCTTCTTCAAGAGAAAGCCTGCTCAATGGCTCCTGAGATGTAGACATGCTGGGAGAAATGAAGATGTCCCACTCCTAACTGGGCCTCCATCATACAAAACCCACGTGGTAGGAAAACACCTTTCATATCTCCTATCTCTGAATCAATCTTTGTGTCTCTCTACCTCTCACTCTCTCTCTCTCTCTGTCTGTCTGTCTGTCTGTCTTTTTTTTTAATTTTTGCTTTTTAGAATTTTTTAAGATGAGGCTTCTTACAGGGTCCTTTGGCCCCTCCCTCCTAGGCCTTTGTTTTGTTAATAATTCCCTCTGCTCCTCCCAGAACAGCCCTTCTTCAAGAGAAAGCCTGCTCAATGGCTCCTGAGATGTAGACATTTCGCGCGGTTTTCTAATTTTTGATTTTTATTGAAATTTTTTTAATATTAATTTTTCTTTTTTAGATTTATTCCAAAGCTTTTCTCTTTTTTTTCTCTGTTTCTTGTCTGTTTTTTTTTTGTTGTTGTTGTTGTTGGTATTGTTTCCCTCTCTCTGCTTCCTTTTCTGCACACTTCCCAACCCTCATATTAAACTTCAAAAGTTTGGGAAGAAACCAACCATCCACCAGATGACTAGAAATCGCTGCAGGACCACAAGAAATATGGAGAAGCAGGAAAATGCCCCTCCTCCAATTGAAACGGATAGCTCCTCTTCATCCACACACAGTTCAAGGGAATTCATGGAAATGTCTGATAAACAATTCAGATCAATCATAATGGCAAAGCTAACAGAGATCGAAGAGAAGAGAGACAAGGAACTGCTGAAGGGGAAGGAGAAAGGAGTTGAAGAGTTCTAGGAGGTGAGGAAATTCATGCAAGATCTAAAAGAGGAGTTTCACACTTTACAAAAGAATCAGATGGAGCTGTTAGAGATGAAGGCTATAATACAAGAAGTCAAAATCTCCCTTGAAAGTATTAAAAGCAGACTAGATCATTCAGAAAATGGAATCTCTAATGTAGAAGAGAAAATGGCTGGCCTAGAAAGGTCCACCATAAAGACTGAGAAAATGGCCCAAAACTTTGAGAATAATATGCAAGAAGTACTAGATACAATTAAACGTCCAGGGGCGGCAGGCGGGGGCTCCGCTCCGCGTGCCGGCGCGTGGGGGTGGGGAGGCGGGCGCGGGGGCTCCAATCCACGTGCTGGGGTGCGGGGTCAGGGCGCAGGGGCTCCGCTCCACGTGCCCTGTCTGGAGGTCTGGCCCGACAGGCTCTGCCCCACGTGCCGTGGCCGGGGCTCTGTCCTGTGTGCCATGGCCGGGGTCTGCCCCGTGTGCCGTGGCCAGGGTCTGCCCCGCGTGCCTTGGCCGGGGTCTGTCCCGCGTGCCGTGGCCGGGGCTCTGCCCCGTGTGCCGTGGCCGGGGCTCTGACCCCATGTGCCTTGGCCGGGGTCTGTCCCACGTGCCGTGGCCGGGGCTCTGACCCCGTGTGCCGTGGCCGGGGTCTGCCCCGCGTGCCGTGGCCGGGGTCTGCCCCATGTGCCGTGGCCGGGGCTCTGCTCCGCGGGCCGTGGCCGGGGTCTGCCCCGCGTGTCGCGGCTGGGGCCCTGTCCCGCGTGCCGTGGCTGAGGTCTGCCCCGCGTGCCGTGGCCGGGACTCTGCCCCGCGTGCCGTGGCCGGGGTCTGCCCCGCGTGCCTTGGCCGGGGTCTGCCCCGTGTGCCGTGGCCGGGGCTCTGCTCCGCATGCCCTATCCGGAGGTCCGGCCCGACCGGGGCTCTGCCCCGCGTGCCGTGGCCGGGCTCTGCCCCGCGTGTCGTGGCCGGGGTATGCCCCCGCGTGCCGTGGACGGGCTCTGCCCCGCGTGCCGTGGCCGGGCTCTGCCCCGCGTGCCGTGGCCGGGGTATGCCCCCGCGTGCCGTGGCCGGGGTCTGCCCCCTCGTGCCGTGGCCGGGTTCTGCCCCGCGTGCCGTGGCCGGGGCCCTGTCCCACGTGCCGTGGCCAGGACTCTGCCCCGCGTGCCGTGGCCGGGGCCTGCCCCCGCGTGCCGTGGCCGTGGTCTTGTCCCCGCGTGCCGTGGCCGGGGTCTGCCCCGTGTGCCGTGGCCGGGGCCCTGCCCCGCGTGCCGTGGCCGTGGTCCTGTCCCCGCGTGCCGTGGCCGGGGTCTGCCCCGCGTGCCGTGGCCGGGACTCTGCCCCGCATGCCGTGGCCGGGACCCTGCCCCGCGTGTCGTGGCCGGGGCCCTGCCCCGCGTGCCGTGGCCGGGGCCTGCCCCCCGCGTGCCGTGGCCGTGGTCCTGTCCCCGCGTGCCGTGGCCGGGGTCTGCCCCCGTGTGCCGTGGCCGGGGTCTGTCCCCGCGTGCCGTGGCCGGGGTCTGTCCCCGCGTGCCGTGGCCGGGGTCTGCCCCGAGTGTCGTGGCCGGGGCCCTGCCCCGCGTGCCGTGGCCGGGACTCTGCCCCGCATGCCGTGGCCGGGGCCTGCCCCCGCGTGCCGTGGCCGGGGTCTGCCCCGCGTGCCGTGGCCGGGCTCTGCCCCGCGTGCCGTGGCCGGGACTCTGCCCCGCGTGCCGTGGCCGCGGTTCTGCCCCGCGTGCCATGGCCGGGGTTCTGCCCCATGTGCCGTGGCCGGGACTCTGCCCCCGCATGCCGTGGCCACGGTTCTGCCCCGCGTGCCGTGGCCGGGGCTCTGCTCCGTGTGTCGTGGCCGGGGCTCTGCCCCGCGTGCCGTTGCCGGGTTCTGTCCCCGCGTGCCGTGGCCGGGGCTCTGCCCCGCGTGCCGTGGCCGGGCTCTGCCCCGCGTGCCGTGGCCGGGGCTCTGCCCCCGCGGGCCGTGGCCGGGATCTGCTCCGCGTGCCGCAACCGCTGATGGCCGTCTCTGCTTTCCTGAGCCGCGTTCCTGAAACTGTGTTCCATGGAGATTCACCTACATTTGTGGGGCTGCACGAGACCCACCCTTGGTCCAGCCCTGAGTGCAGTCTACGTTTCCTATTGTTGGGAACTTTATGATCTGATAACTGGAAAAAAAAATCATGTTTATCATAAAAAATAATTAGAAAAATAATAATAATGATTGGGGGAAACATAGGAAAGATATTGAATGTTGAAGCGGGGAGATTAATGTCTCTGTACTGACTGACATGCATGGCATTCCCTTTTGAAAAAGCAATGTAATACACTGTAAAGTTGTATGTAATTCAATGTAATAAAAAAAAGATAATAAAAAAAAAGTATTATGCAATGAACAGGAAAAAAAATTTAAAAAAAATATTACAAATATAAAAAAAAAAAATACCTATTTGGTGACTGCAGTAAGCTATATAGCCCCAGCTAGGTGCTACTTTATAGTATGTTCATTCTACTCACTAAGGTTTATGCCTAAAGTCAGACTTGTGTTCATGGATATGTATATATCAGCTGTGCTTGCTAATGAAAATACTTAGACTAATTAAGATCTTTAGTAAATCGATAAAAGTTGTAGGGAAAAAGTCATAGAAAGCAACCACGGATACCAGAGACAGTGTGGGAGGGTGGGAGATGTTAGAGGGTGAGAGATAGGGAATCAAGGATGGGAAAAAAAGCAAAATATACAAGAAACAAGAAATGGAAAATTATTTGTTGATGATAACACGTATATTGGTGTGCGTGATTAAGTCAATATACAGTGTATTCTGGATGCAAAATCTCATTTTGTATGCTGTAATGATGTACAGTGAATGAATGTAAATAAATAAATTTAAGTAAAAAATTTTTAAAAATTTAAAATGGAGCCAGTGCCCAACTAAAAATTTGTCAGATGCTACAGAAGAACAGAAAGGCAGGTGAATATCAGCTCTCCAGAAAGGGTTCTGTTCTCTAGAATTTTAAATCACCAGGGCTCATTTCTCCCATTGCCTTCTGATTTCATTAAAACATAACTCTGAATTTTATTTCTTACATGTATTTTCGTACCTTTTGCAGTGTTCTTTTGGTCTTTTAGTGTCTGTTACGAAACCTGGGAATGGAGATTCCTTTTATTGTTTTAACCTAAATGATGTTTTTAAGATGACGACTTTGGTATATACTGTTTTAAAAGAGAAAAACAAAAGTTGTTAGATAAGCAGTAAAGAAATTACTTTCCACCAGCCCCATATTTTGAAATTCCAAAAGGTTAGAGAACAGAGAATTGAGGAGGGAGGATTGTGGCATGACAGCACCACACTGAAAGGTGATTCCTCCTCCCTCTCTCTCATGTATTCTCTCTCTCTCTCTCTCTCTCTCTCTCTCTCTCTCTGTGTGTGTGTGTATCTCTCACAAACACACCATCATCCTTGGACTCCATCTACTGTAGGTCTAGTCAGAGCTTCCCACACAGTGATAGAAACATCTGCTTTTTCACCTCTTCCTATAGAAGTTAAGTCTATCTTCCTGATCTATAATGTTTACTACCAGTTCTCTGGCTTCCAGTCAGAACTAGTGACAGTGGTCAGGAGTAGATTTCACACTTAAATAGACAGGGTGGAGGCTGACAGTCCGTACAACCACTACAGGCAGGCTCTGCAACGTACTCCCACTGCTCTGGCCTGGGTGCTCGCACAACTGCCACACCTCAGCTGAATTCTCGGTTGCCCAGATTGTTACCTCTGGAGCAGGTACCAGTGAGCAAGACATCAGAGAACTCGGAATACTTTTAGCTGAGGGGTCTGGGCCATGAGTGTCTTCAGCTGCATCTCAGGCACCTTCCTTAAGACTCAGGCATCTATAAGAGCCTTGATCTGGTAGGACCTGCAGGAGCATGGAGGGAAGTGTCCTTTGCTCAAGTGTCCACTGGACAATGAGACAAGATGGAAAAGAAAGTTAAATAAAAGCTTCTCTCTCTCTCTCTCTCTCTCTCTCTCTCTCTCTCTCATTCATCACAACCAGGTAGGCTTTATTTCAGGGGTGCAAAAGTAGTTTAACAAAGGCAAAACTATAAACTTAATACATCATATTAACAGAAAGAAAGATAAAAACCATATGATCATTTCAATCAATGCACAAAAAGCATTCGACAAATACGACATTCCTTCATGATTAAAACTCAACAGAATTTGCATAGAAATTTCTCAACACGATAAAAGCCATGTATGAAACAATCTATACCTAACATTATACTGAATGGGGAAAACTAAAGGCTTTTCTACTAAACACTTATACAAGATAAGGCTGCCTACTTTCTCCAGTTCTTTTCTTTCTTTTTTACTTTTTTAATATTTTATTCATTCACAAGGATCCTAACTAATCTAAATACTTTCAATAGCAACTGCAGTTGATGTAAACATATCTATGAAAACATGTTTGACTTCAGGCTTAAAACTCAGTGAATAGGATGAACGTACTATAAAGTAGCACCTAGCTGAGGCTATATAGCTTACTGCAGTAATTAAACAGGTATATATATTTTTATGTATTTTTTTAATTTTAAGAAAATAAGTTTTAACTTTAATAAGTCAAAACCAGCAATGGTAAGAAAAAATTGCTTAAGTCTTAACGCCAGGAAAAAGGCTAGGATTCTATTCAAGTGGTAGGCAAATTCTAAAAGTCATAAAATGGATTTTGACAAAGGTAAAAATCTAATAACAAGTACACTGTAATTTTCTTCTGAAACATTTTTTTCTCTCTCCATTACTCCTTTTACCATGGCCTGTAAGGAAGTAACTTTCTTTCTTTATCTGCCAGGCAGAGCTGTTTATGGTACCAGGCAATCTTCCCAAGAATTTCTTTTGGCTTTCTTGAGATCTATTTCAGTTCCTTAGCTTTCTGGTCATATCTTCAGAAATGACATTTCAGTTAAAGTCCTGCCAATAACCAGTATTTCCAATTTCTGGTGCAAGGCAATAGATATTATTAAACTTATGCAATTTTTATGCCACAAAATAGGAATACCAAAATTAGAATACCCACAAATATTTTCCAATTCTAGAGGGATCAGAAAGTGAGAAAAGTTATATTTCCATTTCAAAAAAAATTAGCAATTTGCAAATCTATCAGTAGCTCAAAAGAAAACAAAAATCCTTACATCTGGAAAACAAAACATGGAAGAAAATCAGTAATTTTTGTCATCTAAATTTCATAAAATTCTATTTCTCCTGTACAGTCTCATGCAATTAACCTCTCTTCTGATGAATTCACGGTTACTGTGGTCTGATCTTTCCATTTAAACTCTGGAAGTTAATGTTCAACATCATTATTGATAATCCTAGACTCATCTTTACCATTAAGTTGGCCATTTTCTTATTTTTTATTCTCTGATTTCTGTGTGTCTGTCTTTCGTTTTCCTGGTAAAACACTCCTTTAAGAACTTCTTGAAGAGCTGTTCTGGTGTTAGTAAATTCTATCAGATTTTGTTTACCTGAGAATGTTTTTATCTTTTATTCCCACACAAATGATCATCTTGCCAGGTATACTAGTCATGGTTGAAACTGCTTTTCACTGAACACTTTTAAGGACCAGCAGATTGCATAATGGTTACGTCACTGGACTACCACTTAGTAAACCATTCTTTGAATCTTGGACCGTGTGGCTTAAAGTCACACTGGTGATGTTTGTGTGTGTGCCTAAGATCCCAAGAGGAGAAGGGATTGTGGCATGACCATTCTCCCTAAGGGGTGATGTCTTGCTTTCTCTCTCTCTATATATATATATATCTCTCTTTCTGTCTTTCTGATGAATACACATGCCCTATAGCAAAAACTTCTCTAAAAATAAAAACCAAAAACCAAAAAGTTTAACACTTTGAATTTATTTTCCTATTCTTTCTTTGCTTGCATTGTTTCTTTTTTTTTTTTTTTTTTTCTTTTTTTTTTTTGGAGAGGTTTTTGCTATAGGGCGCGTGCGCTCGCCAGACAGACAGAGAGAGACTGAGAGATAGAAAGCAGGAAATCACCCCCCAGGGGGGATGGCCACGCCGCAATCCCTTCTCCTCCATTCTCCTCTCGGGATCTTGGGCACGCACGCACACGCGCCCGGCGTGAGTTTAAGCCGCCGGGTCCGGGACTCGAACCGTGGTCGACTACGTGGGAGTCCAGCGACATAGCCATTACGCTAACTGCTGGTCCCGCTTGCATTGTTTCTGATGAGAGGTCCTGTGTTAGCCTGATGGGATAACCTTTGTATGTAACTTGACATTTCTCTCTTGTCAATTTTGGTATAATGTCTTTGTGATTTTGGTTAATTTGGCTATGATTTGCCTTGGAGAAGATCTTCTTGGGTTGATTCTATTTGGGGTTCATTGTATTTCTTGGGTCTGGGCATTTGAATGCCTCTCTAGGCTTGGGATGTGTTCTTTCCAAAAGAATAGAGTATCAATGTCCTTATTAGTTTCGTCTGGGATACTGAATATCCAGATGTTTGGATGTTTAATGGTATCTAGTATTTCTCATAAATTATTCTCATTTTGGGGGTTATTTTCTCAGTCTTTTTGGTGATATTTTCAAGGTTAGATGTTTTATCTCTACATCTGAGATTCAACCTTCTGCATGATCTAATCTGATTTTAATATTTTCAAGGGAGATTTTGGTGTCCTGTATTACAGCCTTCATCTCTAACAATTCTTTTTGATTCTTTGTTATGGTGTATATTTCTTCTTTCAAATCATGGAAATACTTCCTTACCACCTGGAATTCATTGTCCCTTTTCTCTTGCATCTTCTGGAGTTCATTGTCTCTCTTTTCTTGCATCTCTGTTAGTTCAGTCACTATAAACATTTTTAAATCTTTATCTGACATTTCCACAAGTTCCATTGAACTGTCTGTGGATGATAAGGGATTGTTCTTTTCCCTTGGGGGAGAGAGATTTTCTTGGTTTCTCATATTTCTTCTGACTCTGTGGTGGTTTCTGGTCATCTGATGGATTTTATTTTCTTATAGTTAAATCTGACTGTTCAGAGCCATGCAGTTGGAGGTGATCTGCAATCTATCTGCAGTTCCGTTTCCCTGGCACTCACCAAGCAACCTGCACTTTTGTTGTTGGAACTTGATATTACCATAGGGTGGGTGCCTCCACGTCCTGGAACTTGATATTACAAAGGCCTTCTAGTTTCTAGAGAACAGGAGAGCTGGGCTGAGCTTCTAGTTTCTAGAGAACAGGAGGGCTGGTGTTTCAACTGAGAGTTCAGAGGCATGAGGGAGATAGTTCACACTCTCTGCAACTCCGTATTTCTCCCTGCGACCTCACTCTGCAGTCTTTCTTTTCTAATTTTTAGTCATTTGGTGGTGTACTCAAGTTTGGCCAATTTGTTTTAGATTTTTGCAACTGTAAGCTCATGTGCTTCCCTTTAGTGTGAGGTATTTCTGTGCCAATTTCTCTCTCTACCGTGTTTTGCAATGTGGTATCTACGAAAAAAAAATTTGAGTTCAGATTTATGAAGAGGAATTTCTCCTTTTGTGCTGCTCTAAGCCTACCAATATTTAGAGGTTTGGTTACTATGTACATAACTTGTCTATACACTCACTAGGTGAAGACTGAGAGCAAAATGAGAAAGCAAAGTAGGAAAAGAAGAGAATACAAACAGGAAAAATAAGAGTAAAAAGAAACAAAAGTCAATAGAAAAATTTTAAATAAAAAACCACATGCCACGTGACACATGAAATCAGCAGAACACCTCAAATATGATGTCTCCCTGCAATGCCCCTGTCTTATGTATGGAGAGGAGGATAAAAAACTAGCAAAAGAAAGGATTTTAAAAAAAGATTTTAAAAGGCCAGAGAGAAAGGAAGAAAAAGGAAGAAAATAAAGTCAAGAATATAGAAAAAAAAATTTTTTTTTCTCCTATCTTTCTAGCTATAGGTTCGAGAAGTGAGTCGGAAGAGGGGGGCTACAACTCAGGGCTTCTTAGCCCTCATGGTACCAGAAATGAGCAGGACCCCTCAGATGTAATGTCTCAATACAATGCCCCAGTGCTATGTAGGAAGAATAAAGAATTAGCAAAAGGAAGGATTTAAAAAGAAAGTATTTAAAAAGACCAGAGAGAAAGAAAGAAAAGGAAAAAAAAAGCCAAGAATATAGGGAAAAAAAGTTTTTTACTCCTACTTTTCTAGCTTTGGACTAGGGAGGTGAGTTGGAAGACGGGGGCTATAATTCAGGGCTGCTCAGCCCTCATGGTGGTACCAGAAGTGAGCAGAGCACCACAGATGTAAAGCTTTTAAAACTCCCTCCCTTTGTATTAATATATTCATTAATTAAGTACATTCAGAATCATTACCTGTGGTTAATTTATGGGGACAAAAAACTGATATATTGTTGAGACCAGCAGATGACATAAGGTCTATGTCTCTATACTCCCATATAGTCAGCTGCAGTTCAACTCCTGGACCCAGCAGCTTAAAGTCATGTTGGGCATATGTGCATGCTTGCCCAAGATCCTGAGAGGAGAATGGAGGGGAAGGGATTGCGGCATGGCCATACCCCCTGGGGGTTGATTTCTCACTTTCTGTCTGCCTCTCTCTGTTCTTCTGGCGAGCACACGTGCCCAATAGCAAAAACCTCTTCCAAAAAAAAAGAAACTGATATATTGTTTGGATTTACTCATTATTTAATAATTACTAGGACACCTTCAGTTGGGCTAGTTTGATGTTTATCTCCAAGGTCTTCTTTTTCTTTCCCTTAGAACACATCCTTTTCTAGAGCAGGAGCAACCTCAGAGATGCACACAGCTTTCCTCCAGGTAAGCCTAGTGTCAAAAATCTCTGATCATTTTTGTCACAGCATTTTGACAGAAAATGGGGTTTCTTACACAATAAATATTAAAAATAATAAAGAATGGGTGATGAGCAGATGATGTAGGTACATGTTTGTCCATGCCCCAAATCCCATCATGTCTGAGAAGTGGAAGGAATTGTAATATGACTATACCTCATCTCGGCACCCACCAACACCAAAAGCAACCCCTGTCTCTTAACTCACACACCCTCTGGCACAAAAAGAAAAACGAAAAAAGAAAAGAATCAACTCTGGAAGAATTACACATAATATAATACATTCGTATTCAACATAATGTGGAGAAATACAAAATAATATAAGCCTATTCAGATCCAAAAAAAATGTGCATTGTGCTGCCATTTTTATTAATATAAACTTCGATTCTTTTGATTTCAAGTCTAATTTTTTTATTATGATGTTATTCACAATTTTTTTCTTTATTATTAATATTATTATTATTTATACAATCACTATACATAATTTAGATTTTAAAGAGACTTTACCCAGCATGAGAGACACCTCAGTCCAGCCCAGTTGAGAATACCATACATGTCCTTGTCAACAGATAATAAACCATATCTATGTCTGACATATGTCTTACCTCTGAATTTTTCTCCCCAAATTTCCTTTCCTACCTTGTTCCCCTCCTACACTCTCCTTCCACTTTTTCTCTAGTGTCCATAACAATTTTTAATGCTTTTATGTCATCCAGTCTTTCAGTCTCTACCACAGAGTGCGGACATTCGGTATATATTATTAAGGGGAAACATACAATGTCTCCCTTTAATAGTCTGACATGCTTTACTCAGCAACAAATCTTTATATTCGTCCACTTTCTATCAAATTCCAGGGCCTTATTGTTTTTTATGGCTAAATAGTATTTCATGGAGTATATGTGCCACACTTCTTCAATCAATTCATCTGTTTGTAGACATTTGGGTTGGCTTCATGTCTTAACAATCATGAATAATGCTGCAATAAATATAGATATGCAAGTGCTTTTCCCACTGAGTGTTCTCGTGTCTTTTGGGTAGATACCCAGAAGTGGAACTGCTGGATCATATGGTAATTCTCTTTGAAGGTCTTTGAGGAACCTCCCTATTGTTCTCAACAGTGACTGGACCAATTTACATTCCCATCAACAATGTAGGAGAGTTCCCCTTTCACCACATCCCCTACAGCACTTATCAATTCTAATTTTTTTAATCTTCACCATTGCGACTGGGGTTAGGTGGTATCCCATTGTGGTTTTGATCTGCATCTCCCTTATAATGAGGGACGTTGAGCATTTTTTCATAAGCTTTTTGGCTGTTCATATGCTTTCCTTAGAGAGTTGTTTATTCAGCTCATTTTTCCATCTTTTAATTGGATTAATCATTTTCTTCCAGGTAAGCTGCTTTAGTTCCTTCTGTATTCTGGCTGTCAGTTCCTTATCTGAGGCACAAATAACAAAATACTCTCCCATTCTGAGCGTTGTCGATTCACACTAATTATGGTGTCCTTTGCTGTGCAGATACTTCTTAATCTGATGTAATCCCACCTGTCTAATTTGGAAATTATTGCCTGTGCTTTGAGGATCTTGCTTAAGAAGTTTTTGCCTACTCCAATGTCTCCCAGATTTTTCTCAGTGTTTTCCACCAGTAGTTTTATAGTTTGCAGTCTTAGGTTTAGATCTTTGATCCACTTTGACTTGATTTTTGTCAGTGGTAACAGATAGGGGTTCAGATTCATCTTTGTGCAGGTGGATACTCAGTTTTTCCAGCACCATTTGCTAAAAAGTTTCCCCCTTTCCCACTGGATTGACTGGTACTCTTTTTCAAAGATAAGTTGGTTGTATGTTTTTGGGTTTATTTACGAGATCTCTACTCTGATCCATTGGTCCTTACGTTTGTTTGTGTGCCAATACCATGCTGTTTTAATTATCACAGCTTTGTATTTTGGGGTCAGGGAGTGGGATGCCCCTACTCCACTCTTTTTCTGCAGGATGGCCTTGGCAATATGGGGTCTTTCATGATTCCAGACAAATTTTATGATTGTCTTTTCTAGATCTGTGAAGAATGTCTCTTGTAATTTTTTAGGGATTGCATTAAATATGTAAATTAATTTGGTAGGATTGCCATTTTGATTATATTAATTCTGACGATCCAAGAACATGGGATGTTCTTTCACTTTTTTGTGTCCTTTTCAATTTCCTTTTTAAGATTTTCATAATTTTTCTTATAGAGGTCTTTGACTTCCTTGGTTAGTTTTATTCCTAGGTATTTTATACTTTCTGTGGCTGTGATAAATGTGATTACTTTCTTCATTCTGTCTCTACTTGTTTGTATATAGAAATGCTATAGATTTTTGTAAGTTAATTTTGTAACCTGCCACTTTACTGTATGCATTTATTACTTAGAGGAGCTTTTTTATGGACACTTTGTGTATTCTATGTATACAATCATGTCATCTGCAAAGAGAGATACTTATATCTCTTCTTTCCTTATTGGAATGCCTTTTATTTCCTTCTCTTGTCTGATCACATTGACTTGGACTTCCAGTACTATATTGAATAAGAGCTGAAAAAAGTGGGCAGCCTTGTCTTCTACCCGTTTTTACTGGAAAAGTTTTTTTTTTAATTATTTTATTTTATTTTATTTATTATTTATTCATTTGAATTTGACCAGAGAGGGACAGAGAGAGAGAGAGAGAAAGCAAGCCGCCAGGTCCAGGACTTGAACCACAGTCGGCCATGTGGGAATCCAGCGCCTTTAACCACCATGCCACCTGCTGGCCCCACTGGAAAAGTTTTTAGCTTTTCCCTATTCAGTATAACATTAGCTATAGGTTTTTTCATAGATGGGTTTTATTATGCTGATAAGCTATCCTTATAAGCCAATTTTCCTGAGATTCTTAATCATAAAAAAGTTGTCAAATGCTTTTTCCACATCAATTGAAATAATCATTTCTTTTGTCTTTCTTTCTATTAGTATGCTGTGTTACATTTATGGTTTTGCGTATGTTGAACCACCCTTGAATCCCTGAAATAAAGCCTACCTGATCTTGATGAATAACCTTTTTTACATGCTGTTGAATACAATTAACAAGTATCTTGTTGGGAATTCTTGCATCTATTTTCATCAGAGATATAGGCCTGTAGTTTTCCTTTTTTGTCATATCCTTATTCATTTTGAGAATGAAGGTAGTGGAGGCTTCATAGAATGAATTTAGAAGGGTCCCTTCCTTTTGGATCTCTAGAAGCAGTCTGAGTAGAATGGAGGTTACCTCATCTTTACAAGTTTTGTAAAATTCAACAGTGATACCATGTAATGTTGCCTGAATCATTGAGAATTTAATGTATCTGATTCCTTTCTCTCTTCTTCTTAATTTGTCTAGTTACTGATGTGTCAATCTTGTTTCTTTTCAAAGAACCAGCTTTTGTTCTCATTTATTTTCAGTATGGTTTGCCTATTTTCTGTTTCATTTATTTCTTCTCAAATATTTACTGTTTCTTTTCTCCTGGCATATTTTGGATTTTTCTGTTGTTTTTATTCCAATACCCTGAGGCATGATGTTAGGTTGTCTATTTGCCACCTTTCCATCCTTTTCTGGTGTGCACTAACTGCTATGAACTTCCCTTTTATGACAGCTTTTGCAGTGTCCCATAAATTATAGAAACTTGTACACTCATTATCTTTTGTTTCCATGAATCTTTTGATTTCATTCTTAGTCTCTTCTGTAGTCATGAAGTCATTTAGAAGTAGGTTATTTAATTTCCATATATTTGTGTATTTTCAAGGGCTTTTTCTGAGATTAATATCAAGTTTAATTCCATCATCATCATCATCATCATCACCATCATCAGATAAGATGCTGAATATAGTTTCTACACCTTTGAATCTTTAAAGGTTGGTTTTGTGCCCCATCATGTGGTCAGCCTTTGAGAAGGTACCATGCAGGGCTGAGAAAAATGTATATTTTGTGGGTTTTGGGTGGAAAGTTCTATAGATGTCTGTCAAGTCCATCTGATTTATGGTATCATTTAGGTCCAGAATCTCTTAGCTTATTTTTTGTCTTGTTGACCTATCTAAAGGCAATAATGGGGTGTTGAGATCTCCAACAATTATTGTGTTACAGTCTGTCTCTCCTTTTAGATCTAGAAGTCTTTACTTATTTGGGTGCTCCTGAGTTTGGTGCATAGATATTTATAAGCATTATATCTTCTTGATATATTAGTCCTTTTACTACTATTTAATGCCCTTCTTTGTCTCTTCTTACACTTTTTGTCTTAAAGCCTATTTTGTCCAAAATCAGTATATGACTCCTGCTCTTTTTGATTTCCACTTGCATGGAATTCCTTTTTCCAGCCCTTTACTTTTAGTCTACATATGTCTTTATCCATGAGATGGGTGTCTTGTAGTCAGCAGATGGAGGGTTTCTGATTTTTAATTCATTCAGCCAGTCTGTGTCTCTTGATTAGAAAATTTAATTCATTAACATTCAATGTTATTATCAATGTTTCCAGACTTGTCCCTACCAATAAGTTTGCCATATACTTGGTTGTTTTTTATTCTCTTACTGTTGTCTGTCTGTCTTTAGTTTACTTGGTATAGTACTCCTTTCAGAATTTCTTGAAGAGCTGGTCTGGCGTTGGTCAGTTTTTTTTTATCTGAGTATGTTTTTATCTTCTTTTCCCATATGATGGATCATCTTGCTGGATATAGTATTCTTAGTTGAAGTTGTTTTTCATTTAACACTTTGAATCTATTTCCCCATTCTTTCCTTGGTTGCAATGTATGCAATGAGAGGTCCAGTGTCAGCCTGATGAGATATCCTTTGTAGGTAACTTGACATTTCTCTCTTGCCAATCTCAGTATTTTGTCTTTGTCTGTGGTTTTTGGCCAATCTAGCTATGATGTACCCCAGAAAGGATCTTCTTGGATTGGTTCTACTTAGAGTTCTTTGTGTTTCTTGGGTATGGATGTTTGAGCACCTCTATAGACTTGGAAAGTTTTCTTCCAGGATTTTGTGCAATAGATTATCAATGCCCTTATTGGTTTCTTCACCTTCTGGGATACCAATTATTTTAATGTTTTGGCGTTTCATGGAATCTTGTATTTCTTGTACAGCATCCTCAGTTTTCTTGGCTGTTTTCTCAGTATTTTTGAATATTGTTTCTAGGTCAGAGGTTTTGTCTTCTACTCCAGAGAGTCAATCTTCTCCTTCCTCTAATATTTTTGCAGGAGGTTTTTATTTCTTGTAATACAGCCTTCATATCTAACAGTTCTGTTTGATTCTTTTTGTGGTGTCCAATTCTTCTTTCATATCGTGGAAGGATTTCCTCATCTCTTGGAGCATAATATCTCTTTTCTCTTGCATCTCATAGAGTTTTGTTACCATAAATATTCTAAATTCTTTTCTGACATTTCGGTAATATTCTCTAAATATATTCTACTTGGAAATAAGTTACAGTGTTCCCTTGCTGGAGATGTATTACATGATTCTCTCATCCTTAAGGCTTTTCTCCAATTTTTAGTTATTTGGTAATGTATTCACTTTTGGCTAATTTATCAGAGAAGAATTCTGTGACTGTGAGCTCATGTATTTCCCTTACTGTGAAGTAGTTTGGTGCTACTTTCTCCCTTCTACTGTGTCCTCCAGTGTGGGGATCACAGGATAAGTTTTGCAATCAGATTTATGAAGGCGAATTTCACTCTTTTTACAACAACTACAGTGACGTGCAAGTAATTCTCTAAAAACTCACAGTGTTCAGACATTTAGCTATTATGCACCTAGTCTTCTCTGGGCAGTGGGCAAGGACTGAGCAGTGAAGTAAGGAAAAGGCAGGAAAATAAGGAAAAAGCAGAAGGAAGTAGGAAATAGAAATACTAAGAAAAATCAAAGGAAAATGAAGGAAAGAACTAGAACAAGAAGAGGAGAAAAAAATCAGAAATCATGCTGAAGATAAACAAATTGGGTTAAAAATAGAATACCTCGCAGCCCACAAGCACACTGTGCAAAGGGCAAAAACAGTCAGAGATGGAGTTGTCTGGATGCTTTCTTTCCTAGTTCAGGGAAGAGGAGACAAATTAACAAGAGAAAGGCACAAACAAGGCAGAAAGCTGTTTGTTTAAAAAGAGAAAAAATGAAAAAAAAAATGTTAGAAGGGAGAGAGAAGAACAAGAGGGACAGAGAAACTTGCCTACCTGGCTAGCACTGGGGTCTGGAAGGGGGGACCCTCACTAGGGGGCCTTCACAGCCTTGAAGCTGCACCCAGAGGACTAACACAGCCAAGGGTGGTGTTGCCTGGATGCTTTCTGCCTAAGACTGGGGATTGGAAGGGGGAACCCTGGCTGTGGTGTGGGTGGGAGGCTCTTTGCAGTCAGAGGTGGCTAAACTTTAATTTTTAAAAACCTATATCACAGCTGGAATTGCTACAAGAATAAGCTTTCACATCCCTGTTGGGTATGGTAGTTCTTAACAGATTATCACAAATACTGCAATAAATATAGAAGAAAACAATAACAAAAAATAAGTTTGAAATCAAGCTTAGTATGGCATTCAAGAGCTATAGAATAAAATAAAAGAAGATCTGAAATTCCACAAAGAGAGCAGGCCTTTTAGGTGAACAGAAGCTAGTCTATACTTTTTGTGCCTCTGTACTGGGAGGAAGTCAGCTGGGAGAGAAAATGATGGAGGTGAAAGTAAAAAATACAGATATTTCTCCAACTCTGTTTAGAACTAGGGTGTTGCCTGAGCAAGATGAAGTGAAGGGCTAAAATACTCAAAATTCCAAAGAAACTTATCTTGACAGTTCCATAAAATGCTTTTTGTTGTTGTTGTTCATATCAAAGGTTGTCATTGTATAAGTTCACCTTTGTAATGAGAGGTGTAACTCACCTTCTTTCGTGCCCAGAGAAGCACCATAATCTGTCGGGCCACTGTGAGTATGAAGGACGATGATTAAAATACCTCTCTAATCTAATTTCAGCAGAAAGGCAGACAACCTGGAAACTTACGCTCAGGTTCCCCACTTACAGCCTGAGGTCCCCTGGGCTCTGTATCAGTGGGTCTGACAGTGATTTTACTGTCACCATCAGTGTCCTGGAGGCTGACGATGTCATTGCCATTACTACTGCAGTGGCTGAGGGACAGCCACCTGCTTAACAATTAGCAGCCTGCTGGTCCTGGTCCTGGTGATATTGCTGATTATGTTTGTCTAAAACCAAGCTGCGTTACATGGTAAATACCAGCCACACAAGAGCATATATGCGGCACTACAGCGGCACTGGCTGTACCTGGGTGCTCAATAGCTTATGTTATTACATTGGGAAGTGAAAATGCAGACATCAATTCAGGAATGTTAATTGGTCAAAGGATGATTAAACGGTAACTCCCAAATTCATCTGTGGAAGCCTTATCCCCAGTGTGGCCCTATTTGGAAACCAAGTCTATAAATACAATTAAATGAGGCCATAAGGGTGGGACACTGATCTAATAGGACTAATGTGTTAATTAAAGAGATACCAGAGCATTCTCTTTGTTCTTGCTCAAAGGCACCAAGAAAAGCCTGATAAGGGCACAGCAAAGGTGACCACCTGCAATCCACGATGAGGTCTTGTCTAGAAACCAAACCTGCTGAACTTCATCTTAGGCTTTCCAGACTCCAGAAATGTGAAAATGACTTCTACTGGTTAAGTCATCCAACCTCTGATACTTTGATGTAGCAACCCATGCTGTCTGATACACCATCCCGGCCCTTTGAGCTGGATCAGCCTCAGGAGACACTTCATGGGCACTGATTCAGCTGTGCTCCTCCTCCAGCTGTTTTGACTCTCTGGGAAAGAAAGGGGACTCAGGTTCATGCTTAGTATGACTCCATTAAATGCAAATGTCTCCATGAAGATAAAGTATTAGCTTGTTTTGATTTTTGATCAGAAATACATCTAATGAATGAACTTCTTTCATGTATTTTTTTTAAGTTTATATATGCTATTCATGATAAAGTGTGTGTATTCATGGGGGTGGGTGGAGAAAAAGAAGTACATTCAACAGGCTCTCATCATGCCAATTCCTTTCCCTAGCAAGCCACCTCCTCAGGGCTCTTGGGCCTGCGCACATGCACACATATAGTAATTTCAAGTGAACTCAGGATTTGGACCCATGCTTGGCCACATGGCTTCTAGCACTGCAGTTAAGTTGACTAGTAACTTTGCCAATTCTCCCCTGGTATTAGTGTTTGGGGATGTTTTTGCTTATTCCCCAAATATCTCTAGCCACAAAGGGTAGCAGCTGGGTGAGATCAATGTGGCCCTCCCAGCCTAACTGGCTTCAGCTGCGAGTGAGCTCAGCAAAACCACCCAGCCACCTTCCAAATCATGAGAAATAAAGCATTGTTTACATTTTGAGTACTTGGGGTGCTCTGTTATGTTACAATAGATAATGGAGAGAAACATAAGTAATTAAATCTATCTAAAGCATCTGTTCAGACCATAACTAAGCTCTTACTCCCTTCATCTTTTCCTCTGTGTAGCCATGGTTTCTTTTTTTTTTTTTTCTTTTTTCTTCTTTTTTTTGAGAGGTTTTTGCTATAGGGCGTGTGAGCTCACCAGACAGACAGAGAGAGAGAGACAGAGAGAAAGAAAGCGAGAAATCACCCCCCAGGGGGGATGGCCATGCCACAATCCCTTCTCCTCCATTCTCCTCTTGGGATCTTGGGCACGCACGCACACTCCGGCGTGAGTTTTAAGCCACCAGGTCCGGGACTCGAACCGTGGTTGACTACGTGGGAGTTCAGCAACATAGCCATTACGCTAACTGCTGGTCCCCTAGCTGTGGTTTCAATGCAAGGCAATAGCTCTTCAACCTGAACCTGCTTCACTAGATGAAAAAAACATGGACTGAACAGATGGGTATCTGTACTGCAGGCTTTTCACCTCTCTCATCTGAGCTCTTGCAGGAGGAGGGGTCTGTGTACCAGAGAAGTCATCTCCAGCCTGGAAAGGGTATTTCTGATTTAAGAACAATAGCTATGAGAGACCAACTGAGGTGCTTCTGGCTGTAAGTCACCTCAAAATCCTCAGCTTCCAATTCATAGATGGCAAAGAAGAAGTCAAAGCCAGAGTCATTTCCCCAGCAACAAGGACAAAAGCCTGCAAAATGAGCAGCCTCAGTCTCTGGAAGACCAAAACCCCCTCCATAAGCACCAGCATCTCCTGGGGCTTCTGTAAGCACTAGGCATGGAGGTCCCTACTTCTGTACTCCTTCTGTGGATGATGGGGACAAAGTCACCTCAAAATGCTGAGGGTCTCTGGAAACTGAGGCAAAGGGATCTTCCCTCTGCAGTCTGCAAGGACACCCCATCCAGACAGCACATGGCATCCTTAAATATGACAGAAATGAATGTTTCTGATCTTCTTTTGGCTTACACTCAGTCCAGTAATCCACACAGAAATTTTGCTGATGTATCCTTAGGCACAGAGGACAAAAGTGTAGAATGTCACAACCCGGAGGGCCTGATGTATGGGTCCCTCCTTCATAGCTCAAGGAGAAGGCCACCGAGGGTATAGAGAAGGTGGACATGCAGGTGAAGCATAAACAGAGTACTCTTTGGTCCTCATATCAGGACATTTTTAGGCTGCTTGAGCCTCTGCCCCGTTGTTTGCCATGGGCTCTATGTCTCTGCTTTCTGAGAAGAGTTAAAGAAAAACAGCTCTACATACTATATTGTAATTTCCTGAATAAGGCTGAACAAGTTATCTGTCTGTCTAAAGAGTCTGCTCATGATCTGCAGTGGGAAATATGCTTACTTGAAAGCCCAAAAGCAAGAGGCAGAGGAACTGGGCAAGAAAGCTCATCTCAGAGTCATAGAACCTGCTGTTCTGGACCTAAGAAAAAGGAAAAATACTCTTAGGGCTGAACTGGAATTAAGACCCACATTCCAGGGTTAAGTAAGCAGAGTTTCCCTGGAAGTCAATTTGTATTTCTGAGTCCCAGAATCAGTGCTCCTCTCCAGGGCCCTCCCAGGACTGGAAGGCTCAGTCCACCTGCAGGTTCAAGCAGGATAGTCATGATAGAGGGGTCTCTGGTCCCGTAGAGCCTAAGGCTGACTAAGTGGGACAGTGTTGGTGCTCCACTTCCAGAGATCGCTCCAGAAGATAGGACTGAGGTCACCATGGAGCCAGCTAGAGGTCAGTAGATTGGTAACTCAACATCCTATTCTTACAGAGCAGGAGGAACTCAATCTGTCTTCTGCTCTAATCAGATGTCATGTTAACCAGTGGCTGAAGCACGCACAGGCAGTTAGTTAACTAAGGATTGACAAACCAATGTGTGTTTGTATGCAGCTTTCTGGGGTCCCCCTGGACTCCTTCATCACAACAGTCTTTTAGGAAGAGAGCTCCTTGAACTCATGCAACTTACACTAGATGGGATAGATGCAAAAAATAGGTGGGAGAGTAGAACCTCCTAATAGCCTCAGCAAATAGTTAAGGCTAAGCTATGGGCATATAGGCAATTGCTTGATTTTTGAGTCCTAAATCAGAGGTTCTCAATCTGTGGAGATGGTGGGGTTTGGAATCTAACCTATCTGTAGCCTATTAGGAGCCAGGTCACACAGCAGGAGGTGAGTGGAGAGCAAGCAAAGTTTCAACTGTATTTACAGCCTCTCCCCCTTGTTTGCATACCACCCAAGCTATGCTTGCTGTCAGATCAGCAGCAGTATTAGATTCTCACAAACGTCCTCAGAAGAAACTATTTGGTTTCAGAAAAAAAAAAAAAAAAAAGCTCAGGCTACCACTGATTCTGCATTATGGGGTGTTGTATCGTTATTTCATTGTAGAATTCAATGTAATAATAAGATGACAATAAAGTGCATAATTAATACCATGTGATTGAATCATCCTCAAACCATTCCCTTCCCCACCCACCTTGGTCCATGGAAGAACTGTCTTCACAAAACTGGTCTCTGGTACCAAAAAGACTAGGATCTGCAGTCCTATATTATAGAGGTGATGTAAATCATATTTATATTTTAGAGATTTCTCTCATCTCTAGAGATAAGATACTCCCAGAAAAGTGGATTCTTCTATAAATCTTTCAAAACATTTCAAAAGACATTTTGAACTTAATTAAGAAAAAATATAATAAAAATATAGTCATTTCAATACCTTAGACAATTTCTTAACTCAATCATCCTGCACCAACATATTGTTCAGTGTGCAAAAAGGTTAATAATAGAAGGCACTGGTGCATCCCATTGGGTCAGGGTTTACACCCACCACCCATAATGGCTGCAGCTACAGTCTTTAAGGTATTGAGGGACTTTACCACGTGCTGTGAAAGCTGACTCCTGTGTTCTAGAGCTAAATGCTTCCACAGTCTTTGCCTCATTTCTCTTCCTCCTATCACTCCAGCATCTTTTTCCATTGTCACATCTCTCTGACTCTATTGTAAGGACTCTTATTATGTTGGTCTGACCTAGATAATTCAGAATAATCTCCAGATCTCAAAGTCCTAAATTGTTCACATCTGCCAAGTTCCTTTTAACATGTAAGGTAACAGTCATATGATTCAGAGATTAAGACATGATTATCTTTTGGGTCAGAGGCATTATTCATTCCTTCTTCAACTCTTATCATCTCCAGTAGTATTTTTCCCTACAGTTGTATTAAAATCAAAATGAAATGAAATGAAAACACAAGACACCTGTAGTCTAGTGGTAAAGAAGCTAGATCTCAAATGACCAACCATTGTTTGAATCCCAGCCCTGGCAACCTGAAATATATGCAAGCACATGTGCATGAATGTCCCAAAACATAACAAAATGGAAAAACAGAGGAGAAAGAATTGCAGTATGACCATGCCCCATGCAGGGTGGAGGGAGGGTGGTATCCTCTCCCTCCCTTCCGTTCTGTCTGTCTCACTCTGGCAAGTGCACTCACTCTCTGGTAGATTAAAAAAAAAAAAAATCACAAGGCATATCTATGAAGCAAGACACCTGGAAGATAGCCAAAATTTGGAGCACTCTAATATGTGGAGCTTTTTATCAGAGGGTGGGGAAAAGGGAGATTTTCACTATAGCACTTACTAGAAACAGAGAGAGGCAGTATACAAGAAATAACTCCTCAGGAGGGATGGTCACTACACAGTCCCTTCTCCATTATTCTCTTCTCAGGGTCTCAGGCACCCACACACATTTGTCCAGCCTAAATTTCTTTCTCTTTTTTTAAAATATTTGACTTTATTATAATAATCTTTTTTGTTACATTGAATCACATATATCTTTACAGTGTATTACATTCCTTTTTCCAGCATGATTACCATGTATATCAGTCAAGACAAAGACATTATTATCCACGTCATCATCATCAAATAGCTTTTCATAATTTTTTCCAGATTATTATTATTATCATTTATTTTCATTATTTTATAAACATTTAATCACTATGTATCATTTGACTTGTGTAAGGAATTTACCCAACATGAAATAGTTCTTAGACAAGTCCAGTTGAGAATACTATACATCCTATCATCAACAGGTAATAAATCATTTCAGTGTCCCACTAATGTCATTCCTCTGTATTTGTTCTCTTGCTATAATTCTCTATGCTCTTCCCTTCCTCCACCATGCCACACTGTCTTCAGCATCCATCACTATTTTCACTGCTTTTATGCCCTCCAATATTTCTATCTCTACCATAAAATGCAGATAGTCAGCATATATTAAGTGTATATATACAATATCTTTCTTTCATTTTCTGGCTTGCTTCACTTAGCAATAGATCCTACATATTCACCCACTTTCTATCAGATATCAGGGTCTTGGTATATTTAGCCAGCCTGATTTCAAGACACTGAGTCTGGGAATTGAACCACCATTAGCTACATGGAAATTCAGTGCCTTGATCACTCACCATGCCACCTATTGGACCATAATGTGTGGGTATTAATGGCTAGAAGATTCTTATTCCACTGTAAGGAAGACTGCAATGATGCATAGCTATTTATTAAAGGCTTCTTCATCTTTTATTTTTGTTGTTGTTGTTTGGAGTCAAAAGAAATAAATTTTCATTTAAATCCCTTTTAGAAAGATTGCCAAAAGTAAATTAAACCCTTCCTAAATTTTCCTATCTACCAATAAGAAATGGCATGAATTCAGACCACAAATGTCCTCCAAGAATAAGAATTCATCTTCTGTCATAGATTGGGTCTAATGAAGACAAGGATTCTTGCGAAGAAGCATATTTACAAGGTACAAAGAACACAGAAAGGGAAGAAGGAAATTGAGATGGAGTGGAGAAGGTGGATGGTAAAAAGCAGCTCAGCAAACCAGCTACCTCTGAGTCCTACTGGTGTTGAAATCTACCTGGAAATATAAGAAAAATGCTTCTAATTTGTCCTACTTGAAAGCTAAGCGAGTTGGGGTGTGTATACATCTCCTCCTGTCAGCACTGATTGAGGATGAGCTAGGAGATGCTCTTTCCTGCCCTGGGTACAGGCAGAGCTGCCTTTATCAGCTTCAGAATGAGCACAAAGCATAAATACAACCAGTAGAAGTCAGCAGAAGTAGAGTGAAGGGGAGAGTTTGAGGATCCCAATAATGACTGATAGGCTATCCAGCAGGAAGATGTGAGATTTCCACCCAGAGCCACATCTATCTGAAACTGGATCCTAGAAACCAATGGCAGTTAAGGTCCCCTTAAATTCAGCCCCTTACAGACAAGGAGCAGGAGGTGTATGGACAGCAGTCATGCATGCAGTAATCCTCCAAGAGCCCCCAGGTTCCAGGTGCTAACAGAATGTTTCTATTCCTCATTGTCTGCTGCTGAACTGAGCTGGGACACCTAGGGCCAAGGGGGAAGTGAGAAATATAGGGGTTCAAATAAGTATCAAGTTTTGTTTGCATCCAAGATGCCATTCTCACTCACTAATAAAAAGTAAAAGAGAAAAGTGTCATTCATGCTGCAGAGCAGAAATGTGCACCTAGTAGGAGGAGCCCCACTTCCCCAGAGTCTCCCCCTTCATCTGCTGTCCAGACAGCCAGGCCCAAGAACAGCTGCACCTGAGCCTCCAGAACATGCTGGTAAGGGTGGGCTCACAATATCCCGGGTGATGTGATCTCGTTCTTTTCTTTTGGAAAGAATTGGTTCTTGGTGCCTTGGCTGATCCAGGAATTCGAGGTTGCCCTAATTGGCTCCTATAGATGCCAGCAGAAACAGTGACTTTGTTGAAGAGAGAAAATCTAGCATCACTAGTCAGTCTATTATTTCCTGGTGGGAAATACCATCAAATGTCAGAACATTCGTAGAATACACCGCTCTCTCTCCAATACTGGGGAGCACTCCCTACAGTACTTGGATATTAAAGTGACCTATAGGGGCCAGCAGTGGCATAGTGGTTACATCAGGGACTAGCACATGGTCCATTGTGGTTTCTGTCCAGACCCAGTAGTTTGAAAATCATGCTGGGCATATGTGCATGCATGTCCAAGATCCAAGGAGGAGAATGGAGAAGGGATTGCAGCCTTGCTATGATCCCTGGGGGATGATTCTTCACTTTCCCTCTCACTGTATCTGTCTCCCTGTCTTTCTCTCTATCTTATATTTCTGTCTCTGTCTCTCTCTCCTGTGAGTGCATGTGGTCTATGGCAAAAACATCTAAAAAACAAAAAGTGACCTGTAGATTTGGACAGAGGAAGATCTGTGAGTGAAACTCATTGAGGAAACTTGGAATTATCTTTGTGTATCTGTAGTAAGCTGCCTGACATTATATTTGTAAAAACAATGGGTTAGGATCATTAAATATCACTTTGAATATATGTAGCAAAGTCCCGATAAATGTTCTTTCTTATCTAAAAAAAGAAATAGTTTCACATTCACAGAAATGTGGTAGTACAGCACCAAATATTCATCCCACCAGAAACATCTGAAAGTATGATAAAGACCTGAGAGCTCTGCTCCTAAAGACTTCAGTAATTGGGGCCAGCAGGCTGCAAAGTGTTTAAGGCGCTGGACTTCCATGTGGCTGATCATGGTTCAAGTTCCAGATGCAGAAGCTTGAAACTCACACTGGTTGACTGTGTGTGTGTGTGTGTGTGTGTGTGTGTGTGTGTGTGTCTTAAATCCCAGGAGAAAAATGGGGAGAAGGGATTGAATTGTGGTCATCCCCCCCAGGGGATGATTTCTTGCTTTCTGTCTTTCTGTCTCTCCAGAAACACACACTTGTTAGCAAAAATCTCTTAAGAAAAAAAAAAAATCCTAAGTATCCATTCCCTACAAAGAAGGATATTCTTGAACAGAATCCCAACACAACAGTGAAATATATTACTTCATCTAATCTATGGCTGTATTTTGCATTTTGACAATTGTTGCAGAAATATATTTTCTGAAACTATGACTCCCAGGAGAAACATGCTCTCTGAAGATAAATTTGTCCCTGTTGGGACACAGTATGGACATGAGGGTTGCACTCAGTTCCTGGGGCTTCTGCTGCTTTGGCTCCCAGGTAAGGAGGGAGAACTCCAGGATTCACACAGGACGGTGAGGTCAGTGCTGCTAGCCCTTTATAGATGCCCTCCCATAACACAATTCACTGTGCGGATATTTGTTTTTCTCTTTCCACTCTCAGGTGCCAGGTGTCATATCCAGGTGACCCAGCCTCCATCCTCCCTGCCTGCATCTTTAGAAAACACAGTCATCAGTTGCCGGGCCAGTCAGAGTATTAGCCTGGTATCAGCAGAAACCAGAGAAAGCTCCTAAGCTCCTGATCTACTATGCTTCCAATTTGCACTCTGGGGTCCCCTCAAGGTTCAGTGGCAGTGGGTCTGGGACAGATTTCACTCTCACCAGCAGCAGCCTGGAGCCTGAAGCTGCTGGAATGTATTACTGTCAGCAGGATTACAGTGCCCCTCTCACAGTATTACAAGCTGAACATAAACTACCTGGGGAGGCAGATGTGTGAGCTGGGCTGCCCCAGCTGCTCCTTCTGGGTCCTCCATCTGCTGAGGGTATTTCTCAGATGCAGCCCAGGCTTTGCAGTCACTGGCCCAGGCTTGAGCCCTGAATAATCGTCTGCCCCACCACTCTCTTTCCTCCTTCTCTTTAGCCACAGCAGCTCAGAATGACATTGCCTCTCCTGTTTTTATTAAGAGCAAAGGTGGTTACACCAGAGAAACTGAGATATACCATCTGTTGAGGTTTATCAAGTAAAACAAGAAACTAAATGTATTTTACACAGAATTATATTTTTAATTTTTTTCTTTAATTTTTTCTATAGGGCATGTGCATTTCCTGGAGAGACAAAGAGGGAGAAAGTCAGAAAATACCCTGCTGGAGGGATGGCTGTGCCATAATCCCTTCTCCTCCATTTTTCTCCTGGCATTTTAGACACTGATGCACACATGCCTGTTGAGATTTTCAGCCACCAATTCTGAGACTCAAACCGCATAATTGACTATGTGAGACCCAGCCACCTTAACCATCACACCTTTGGCTGGTCCAGGATTTTGTTTTTAAATATAGAAATAAGAATCTGAACTACAACTTTTAAGATTTCTGAGAGCATAATGAAGAACTAAATGCAAAAACTAGACACAAGGGGTATCTGAAGCCAGAGAACATCTACCACTGAAAATATGAGCTGGCTCACCATGTGGTCCTCAGACTGTCCAGAGAGCAAGGGTAGGGATGAGTCTCCAGTCCTCCCCTTTTACCAGGTGACTCTCTTGTCCTCTCCTCTGCTCCTGTGTCTGGCTGCATGTCCTGACTGCTAAAACTGAATTGTGGTCTCTGACTTCTCTCAGGGCGGGTTCTCACTGACCATGGCTGTAGTGAACAGGAGAGGGAAAGGGATTCTGGCATATATGCTTCTAGAATGGTGAAAATCTGGGTCATTCACAGTTATCATCCCTGTGTGGTCACTATGTACCTATGATCAGACTATTTCCAGTTAGATAATGACCACCAAAAACAATTACATGCACTCCCAAATATTAGTAAATCTGGAATCATAACAAAAAAATTTCATGGAGTCATATGTGAGTGAAAAATCAGAATTTGCATTAAAAATATATATGTGGGGGGGACCAGCAGGTGATGTGGTGGTTAAGGTGCTGGACACTCCCACATGGCTGACCACAGTTCAAGTCCTAGACCTGGTGGCTTGCTTTCCCACTTTCTCTCCCTCTCTCTCTCTGTCTCTCTCTGGTCAAATTAAAATAAATGAATGAATAATTAGAATATATATGTGTGTGTGTGTGTGTGTGTGTGTGTGTGTGTGTGAGTCAGGAAGTGACATAGTGGTTAAGGTGCTGGACTCCCACATGGCCAAATATGCTTCAAACCCCAGACCCAGCAGCTTGAATCTCATGAGGGGCACATGTGCACTTTTGCCCAAAATCCCAAGAGGAGAATAAAGAAGAAGGCATCACAGCATGACCATTCCTCCTGGTGGGATTTCTTGCTTTCTGTCTTTCTCTGTCTCTCAAGTCAGTGCACCTGCCCTATGGCAAAAATCTCTCTTAAGGTCAGAGTCCTTCTCCCAGACCCAGCACTAGCCAGGACAGAAAGCTGCTAGCCATCTCCACCTCTGCCTATTTTGGGCCTTTCTGCAAGCACACTGTGCAGTATTTCATTTTCATCCCAATTTCATTTTTTTGAAGTAACGTTTTTTCCCTATTTTCCTTTTTTCTTCTAGTACTTTCCTTCTTTTTTCTTTTCCTTCTCACCCTATTTCTATTTCCTGCTTTCTTTTTTTATTAACCCTACTTTGCTGTTTTGCTTCTCAACCTTTGCCCTCTGCCTAGAGATGATTAGATTCGTAGTAGCTGACCATCCAAACATTGTCAGTTTTAGAGAATTATTTGCATATCACTGCAGTGGTTGCAAAAATAGTGAAATTTCCCTTCATAAATCTGATTTCAAAACTCACCCTGTGATTCCCACATTTGAGGACTTAATACAAGGGAGAAAATTATACTGAATTATTTCACAGTGGGAGAAACACAAGAGTTCACAGTCACTGAATCCCTCTCCAACAAATTGAACAGAAGTGAATACATTACCAAATGACTAAAAATTGAAGAAGAGCCTCAAGGATGAGAGAGTCAGGTAGAATATCTCCACCAAGGGAACAATGTAACATGTCTCCAATTAGGGAAAATTTAGATCATATTACCAAATGTCAGAGAAATAATTTAGAATATTTATGGTAACAAAATTTTATGAGATGCAAGAGAAAAGAGACATTCAGCTCCAAGAGATGAGGAAGTCCATCCACGATATGAAAGAAGAATTAAACATCATTAAAAAAGAAGCAAAGAGAACTGTTCAATTTGAAGGCTATAATACAGGAAATTAAATCCTCCCTCGAACATATGAAAAGCAGATTAGACCATGCAGAAGACCAAATTTAGGAAGTAGAAGACAAAATCAATCATCTAGAAAATAATATCAAAAATACTGAGAAAACAACCACAAGAACTAAGGATAATATGAGAAATACTAGATACCATGAAATGCCCAAATATAGAAATAATTGGTATCCCAGAAGGTGAAGAAACTGTTAAGAGCATTGACAATCTATTCCATGAAATCCTGGAAGAAAACTTTCTCAGTCTAGAAAGGCACTCAAACTTCCAGACCCAAGAAATACAAAAAACCCCAAGTAGAATCAATCCAACAAGATCTTCCCCATGCCACATTATAGCTAGATTGACCAAAATGACAGACAAAGACAAGATATTAAGATTGGCAAGAGAGAAACATTAAATCACTTACAATGTCTATCCCATCAGACTAACACCAGACCACTCATTGGATATAATGCAAGCAACGAAAGAATGGGGAAATATATTCAAAGTGTTAAATGAAAAACAGTTTCAACCAAGAAGACTATACCATGCAAGATGATCCTTCATATGGGAAAAGAAAATAAAAATGTTCTCTGATAAACAAAACCTGATAGAATTTACCAACTCCAAACCAACTGTTCAAGAAATCCTGAAAGGAGAACTATAACAAGAAAACTAAAGAAACACACACAGCAATAAGAGAAGAAAACATAACCAGGAACATGGCCAACTTAATGGTAGGGACAAGTCTTGAAATATTGATAGTAACATTGAATGTCAATGGATTAAATTCTCCAATCAAGAGACACAGACTGACTGAATGTGCTAAAAATCAGAAACTATCCATCTGCTGACTACAAGAAACCCATCTCATGGATAAAGACATACTAGACTAGAAATGAAAGGCTGGAAAAAGGTATTCCATACAAATGGAAACCAAATGAAAGTGGGAGTAGGTATACTGATTTCGGACAAAAACCGTAAGAAAAGACAAAAAAGGGTATTATATAGTAGTAAAAGGGCTAATTCAACAAGAAGATATAATGCTTATAAATATCTATGCACTAACCTCAGGAGCACCCAAATATGTAAATGAAAGACTGCTAGATCTAAAAGGAGAGACAGATTGTAACACTATTGCTGTTGGAGATCTCAATACCCCATTGTCTCCTTTAGACAAGTCAATGAGACAAAACTAAGCAAAGAGATACAAGACCTAAATGATACCATAAATAAGATGGAATTGATAGACATCTATAAAATTTCCACCACCCCCCCAAAAAAAAAACAAAATATACCTTTTTCTCAGTCCTACATGGTACTTTCTCAAAGACCGATCACATGATAGGGCACAAAACCAGCCTTTACAGATTCAAAGGCATACAAACTATATCCAGCATCTTCTCTAACCACAATGGAATTAAACTTGATATTAATCTCAGGAAAAACCCTCTAAAATATACAAATACATGGAAACTAAATAACTTACTTCTGAATGATTCCATGACTATGGAAGAGATTAAGATTGAAATCAAAAGATGCATGGAAACTAATGATAACAAGTTCACAAGTGTCCACAATCCATGGGATACTGCAAAAGCAGTCATAGGAGGGAAATTCATAGCAATTATTGTGCACAAGTAAAAGATGGAAAGGTGGCAAAAGGACGAACTAACATCATGCCTCAGGAAATTGGAAAAAGAACAACAAAAAATTTTTTTTTAATGCTAGGAGAAAATAAGAAAGACTTGAGCAGAAATAAATGAAATAGAAAATAAGCCAACTATACAGAAAATAAATGAAAGCAAAAGTTTGTTCTTTGAAAAGACAAACAAGATCGACACACCATTAACCAGACTAATTAAGAAGAGAAAAAAGGAACCAGATAAGTTGAATTCACAATGAATCAGACATTACAGCAGACACAACAGAAATACAAGACATCATTAGAGGATACTACAAGAGACTCCATGGCAACAAAGAAGAAAACCTGATTGAGACGGGCAAATTCTTGGACACATATAATCTACGAAGATTGACTCAGGAAGACATAGAAAGCCTACATAGGCCTATAACAAGCAATGAGATTGAATCAGTAATAAATAACCTTCCAACAAAGAAAAGTCCAGGCCCTAATGGCTTCATTGCCAAATTTCAAAACCTTTTAAAGAAGAGGTAACCCTCAGTCTACTCACACTGTTTCTAGAGATCCAAAAGGAAGAAACCCTTCCAAATTCATTCTATGAAGCCTCTATAACCCTCATTCCCAAAATGGATAAGGATATGACAAAAAAGGAAAAGTGCAGACCTATATCCTTAACGAATACAGATGCAAAAATTCTCAATAAGATACTCGCTAACCGTATTCAACAGCGTATAAAAAAGATTATTCATTGTAACCAAACCAGGTAGTCTTTATTCCAGGGATGCAAGGGTGGTTCAACATATGTGAAACCATAAATGTAATTCATCAGATTAACAGAAAGAAAAATAAAAACCATATGATCATTTCAATCAATGCAGAAAAAGCATTCAACAAAAATACAACATGCCTTTATGGTCAAGACTCTCAGTAAAATTAGCATAGAAGGACCATTTCTAAACATGATAAAAGTCACTTATGAAAAACCTACAGCTAACATTATACTGAATAGGGAAAAGCTGAAAGCTTTTCTACTAAAAACCGGTACAAGACAAGGCTGCCCACTTTCTCTGCTCCTATTCAATATAGTACTGGAAGTCCAAGCCATTGTGCTCAGACAAGAGGAGGAAATAAAAGGCATTCCAATAGGGAAAGAACAGCTGAAAGTATCTCTGTTTGCAGATGACATGATTGTATACATAAAAGACCCAAAGCATCCACAAAAAAAAACTTCTCGAAGTAATAAATGCATACAGTAAAGTTGCGAGATGCAAAATTAACTTACAAAAATCTGTAACATTTCTATATACAAACAACAAGCAGACAAGAGAAAGAACTGAACCTAGGAAGTCAAGAATGTTTACAAGGCAAACTATGAAAATCTTAAAAAGGACATTGAAAAGGACACTGAAAAGTGGAAGGACATCCCATGTTCCTGGATTGGCAGAATTAATATAATCAAAATGGCAATTCTACCCAAATTAATCTATACATTTAATGCAATCTAGAAAAGACAATCATAGTATTTGTCTGGAACCATAAAAGACCCCATTTTGCTAAAGCCATCCTGCACAAGAAGACTGGAGTAGGAGTAGGTGGCTTCTCACTTCCTGACCCAAAAATATATTACAAAGCCGTGATAATCAAAACAGCATGGTATCGGCACAAAAACAGACATGTGGACCAATGGAACAGAGTAGAGACTCCAGAAATAAACCCCAAAACATACAGCTAATCATCTTTGACAAAGGGTACCAGCCAATCCAATGGGAAAAGGAACACCTCTTTAGCAAATGGTGCTGCAAAACCTGGGTATCCACCTGTGGAAAGATGAATGTGAACTCCTATCTGTCACCATTAACAAAAATCAACTCAAAGTGAATCAAAGATCTAAACCTAAGACCACAAACTATACAACTACTAGTGGTAAGCACTGGGGAAACTCTGGGAGACATTGGGGTAGGCAAAGACTTTTTAAGCAGGATCCCCAAGCACAGGCAATAATCTCTCAAATAGACATGTGGGATTACATCAGATTAAGGAGTTTTTGCACGGCAAAGGACACCGTAATTAGTATGAACTGACTACCCTCAGAATGGGAGAGAATTTCTGTTAACTGTGCCTCAGATAAGGGACTGATAACCTAAATATGCCAGGAACTCAAGCAACTTATAGGGAAGAAAATGATTAACCCAATTAAAAGACTGGAAATGAACTGAATAAACAACTCTCTAAGACATAGGAACAGCCAAAAAAGCATATGAAAAAATGCTCAACATCCCTCATTGTAAGGGAGATGCAGATCAAAACCACAATGAGATACCACCTAACCCCAGTCACAATGGTGAAGATTAAAAAAAACAATTAAGGATAAGTGCTGGAGGGGATTTGGTGAAAGGGGGACACTCCTACACTGTTGATGGGAATGTAAATTGGTCCAGCCACTGAGGAGAATGATATGGAGGTTCCTCAAAGACCTTCAAATAGAACTACCATATGATCCAGCAGTTCTACTCCTGGGTATCTACCCAAAGTACAGGAGAGCACTCAGTCGAAAAGCGTTTGCACAACTATTTTCATTGTAGCATTATTCACAATTGTTAAGACATGGAACCAACCCAAATGTCCACAAACATGAATGGATTGAAAAATTTTGGCACATATACTCCATGGAATACTATTCAGCCATAAAAAACAACAAGGCCCTGGGATTTGATAGAAAGTGGATGAATATGGAAGATTTGTTGCTGAAAGAAGCAAGTCAGGCTATGAAAGAGAGACATTGTATGTCTCCACTTAACATACACTGACTGTCCGCACTCTATGGTAGAGACTCAAAGACTGGACAACATGAAAACATTAAAAATAGTAATGAACACTAGAGAAAAAGTGGAAAGAGAGTCTGGGAGGGGAAGAGCATAGGAAAGGAAATGGGGGGGGGATGGAGAGGTAAGAAACTTGTGGGACACAGATAAGTTTTTTTTATCTGTTGACAAGGATGTGTATAATAGTCTCAACTGGGCTGGACTGAGGTGTATATCATGCTAAGTAAAGTCTCTTCACAATCTATATGATGTATAGTGATTTGATGTATGAATAATAATTTTAAAAATTAATTTAAAAACTCTCTTAAAATATATGTGTGTGTGTGTGTGCTCGTGTGTATTTGATAATTCATCAATGTATATACACACATGTATGATATAATATATATATATAGAGAGAGAGATATTGGCAAATGAAAAACCTTTCTTGGCAATATGTATACACAATAAAGAATGTAAATTTTTTCCCCTTAATAGATAAAACCTTGCTACTGGAAAGCTTTTGATGCTGCTATGCCAGCAGCAGCAGCAGCCTGACTGTGTACATGTTATAAATGTGAAATATCGGACCCATCTGAGACCTTGTGTTAGGTTGTTGGAAAAGTCATGACCTATTTTTTTCTGTTTTTCCAGGGTCATTTATTTATACAAAGGACAAAGATCAATTACCGATATATTGTCCACTTTCTTCAATAACCTTTTGCCATCTTAAATCCTTTAGCTTCATAAATCCTCCTTCATGGAAGGACCTGTCTTTATCACCAAAAAGCTGAACAAGGTGATGATTTAGCCTCACCTAAATTAAACATTCTCCCATGCAAGGGGTTTTGAAGAGAATGAAATAACTGGAAGTCTGATGGCACAAGGTCAGGTGTGTATTGTGAGTGTGGAAATACATACCATCCAATCTCCAATACTTTTTGACAGGTAATTAAACATATGTGTCTCATGTTGTCATGGTAGAACACAACTCCTATATAATCAACAAGCTCTAGTCATTTTTAGATGATGGATTCATTGAAATTGTCCAGTTGTTGACAGTACACATTCTAATTGATTGCTTGATTCCTTGGTAGGAGCTTGAAAAACACAACACCTTTAAAATTCCACCACGCTGAGAGCATAATCTGCCTTTGATGAATTTCTGCTTTTGATGTGTTTGAGGTTAAATATTTTGGAAACAAGACAGTTTGCTCACCACACTGTTGTAAACAACCCACTTCTCATCACATTATCAGTCTCCTCAAAAAATGATCATTTTCCTCACATTTAATGAGTATATTATAGGTGTTTTAAGCACTGTCAAATGAACTTTAAGTTCCTGCGGAACCCAAATATTGAGCTTCCTTATGTATGCCAGCTTCCTCAGGTGGTCATGAACACTTGAATGATGGATAATCACTGTTTCTGCAATGTCTCGTGTCCTGTAATATGGGTGCCTTTATTTTGCTGGTATCAACCTTGATAGGCTTCCTTGACCAAGAAGCATCGTTGAGATCAAAATCACCAGCATGAAATTTTGTGAACCATCATTGGCACATATATTCTTGTAGAGCATTTTCACTGTAAATTGTGTGCAACTTTTCAGAAGCTTGAGGTGTGTTCTATCTTTATGAAAGTAAAAGAGTAAAATATGGTGAAAATGAACAGTTCGGTCTTCCATTTTCAACTTGTAAAATCTCCAAATCTCACCCAAATTGCTCAAATTTTTATTTAATTGAATCTAGAACTTTGAGTTGTCAAATGATATAACAACAACATACGTGCAAATGACTCTTATATTTTCAAAAATGAACTAGTGCCATCTGTTGCAAAAATGTGTTATGATGAAAGTCTGTTTTTTAACTGGACAACAGATCATTTATAAATGGTTCAAGAAGTTGTGTTTTAGGAGATATTTATTTTCACTGAGAAGTTTTTGGCTTATTTGTTTTTGTCCGATGAGGCCAGTTAAGAAAATTCATTTGAAGTCGCACCCTAAAAACACATTCAACTTTATCTTCTAATTAATTGAAAATTTAATTTTTTATAATGATCATAAGAATGCATGTAAATAAGAGGACAAGACTACAGGATGATGTATCACAACTGAGTAAAAAAATATGGGCAACTTCAGGACCAGCGGATGGCATAATGGTTATGTTGCTAGACTCCCACATAGTTGACAGTGGTTCAAGTCCCAGACCCTACAGTTTAAACCTCACACCAGGCATGTATTTGTGCATACCCAAAATCCTGAGAGGTGAACGAAGGAGAGAGGATTGTGGCATGGCCACCCCCCATAGCAGGATGATTTATCGTTCTCTGTCCTTCTGTCTCTCTAGCAAGTGCACAAGCCCTATTGCAAAAAAAAAATCTCTCTAATAAAAAAATGGACAACTTAATACATATTGTAATAAAAAATTAGTAGAATTATAATATTAACAAATATGCGGAATGTATGTAATGTTCAATATTGAAGATATGTATATACTTATTTGATTATTGTATCAAAAGATATGTATCAACTGTATGTATATCAGAAATAATAATTAAAATTAAAAACTAGATAAACTTTGGGGCCAGCAGGTGGCGTGGTGGTTAAGGACGCTGGACTCCCACATGGCCAACCACAGTTCAAGTCTTGGACCTGGAGGCTTGCTCTCTCACTTTCCCTCTCTCTCTTTCTCTCTCGCTCTGTCCCTCTCTGGTCAAAATAAAAATATGAAATAAATGAATGAATAAATAAAAAATAAAATAATTCTTTAAAAAAAAACTAGATAAACTTTAATTTTTAATTAAAAAAATGATGCTAAAGATTGAAAACAAGTTTTGTCAATGGCTTGGTTAGATTCACATTTCATTTGATTAAATGCCTTGAAAATTAAATGGGGAAAAGGCTTTCACAAACTTGAGAAATTACCAAAGTAAAAGAGTAAATCAAAATTATGTGAGGCCGGGGAACCAGCAGTTAGCGTAATGGCTATGTCGCTGGACTCCCACGTAGTCGACCGCGGTTCGCATCCCGGACCCGGTGGCTTAAAACTCACACCAGGCGCGTGTGTGTGCGTGCCCAAGATCCCGAGAGGAGAATGGAGGAGAAGGGATTGCGGCGTGACCATCCCCCCTGGGGGGTGATTTCTCGCTTTCTGTCTCTATGTCTCTCTCTGTCTGTCCGGCGAGCGCACGCGCCCTATAGTGAAAACCTCTCCAAATAAAAAAATAAAAAAAAATTTAAAAAAAAATATTAAAAAAAAAAAAATTATGTGAGGCCAGAGGTGGCATAGTGCTTGAGGTGCTGGATTCCCACATGGCTGATGGCAATTCAAGTCCCGGACCTGATGGCTTGCTTTATCACTTTCCTATTCTCTGTATCTCTCTGTGTCTCTCTTTGGTAAGCATGCTTTTACTGTACAAGTTTCAGAATAAGAATAATAATAAATTAAATAAGTATTCTAAAAAATGAAAATTTTGTGTACTTGTGGTGGAGATTTGGGAACCGAAATATGTTTATGTAGTTTTACCTCAGGACATTATTCACTTTCCTGGGTAATCATGTCAGTGTCTGCCTCGAGCTTGGCTTGAACTAGAGAGGAAGCAGAATAAATGAGACAGAGTAAAAGTGGACACAAGCAGCCTGAGCCTAGGTAGCCCAAGCAACCACCGCCTAGACAAACTGGACATCTCCATTTATAGTGCAAGGCAACACTACATATGTGTATTTTATGACATTCCATAGATTCACTGCCAGGTTATAAACAATAAGAAGCAGGTAATAAATCTATAAGAGCTTAGACATACTAAATAGGGTGTATCTTGGTGTACCCCTGATGATAATCACATCATGGAGAAATTCCATTAAACTTCTTCTAATGGAGAGAAGCTTAGCTTCAGGTGTGGAGAAGGCTAAAGAATCTCACAGAGGCAGAGCATGGATTGGACTTTGCTAATTGGGGTCAGGCTGTTTTCTGAATTCCATCAGATGTGCCTGTTGGAACACCCCTACCAATTTCCACCCTTTGCTCTGCATGCAGCAAGAGTCAAAGAAAGGACACGTTGCAAAGTTCTGCCATAGCCCAAACGGACAGGTGGTGCTTGCTGAGAGTATGTCCCCACATCTCACTCATGGCCTCTCTCCCAACATGTCCCTACAGGGAATCACTGACTCTTCAGCCTTAGTTACAGTTGAAACAAAATCAACAGGCTGGAGACAAGTCCAAAGACCTGCAGCAGAACCACCCAGCTGTACCCTGACTGGAGCAGCTGAATTATTATTAACATGGTCATCTATAAACATGTAAATAAATATTCAGTGTTGGCAGCCACTGCATTGTCCAGAGATGTGTTATAAACCATTAATGTAGAAGAGCTAACTAATACAATATTAAATATTCACACATATACATTTTAAGAAAACTGACTGCATAGATCCAGAATATTAGAGAACAATTTGCAAACAGAAAACATTGAAGAAATACAAAATTAAAAATATTTAAATAGGTAGAAGTTTAGCACATTTACAGAAATATCTAACAAGAAGGGACCAGCAGTTAGTGTAATGGATATATCGCTGGACTCCCAAGTAGTCTACTGCAGTTCGAGTCCCAGACCTGCGGGCTTAAACTCATGCCGGGCACATGTGCGTGCATGTCCGAGATCCTGAGAGGAGAATGGAGAAGGGATTGCAGTGTGGCCATCCCCCTGGAGTGTGATTTCTCACTTTCTGTCTCTCTGTCTCTCTCTGTCTTTCTGGAAAGTACATGCACCCTATAGCAAAAAAAAAAAAAAAAAAAAAAAAAAAAAATATATATATATATATATATATATATATATATATATATATCTAACAAGATAGTGCTGTGGTTATCCATATATAGCAATATTTAACGGAGTAATCAAAATGAAAATTTTCATACCTAATACAGACATCAAAAATCATTAAGTTCACATTTTATAAATACACACAGGCTTTTATACATATATGTGTGCATATATATATTTGTTTATTTATAACATATATACACGTATATTCATATACTTCTTTTATTATTATTGTTATTATTGTTTTAATACATTCAATAGCATATACATCATTTAGCTTGTAAAGAATATTTACCCAACATGAATGACACCTCTGATCAGTCTAGTTGAGAATACTATACATGTTATCATCAGCAGGTAATAAACCCTTACTGTGTACCACAAATGTCCTACCTCTCCATTTAATCTCCCAAATTTTCTTCTCTACACTTTTCCCCTCTCCCACCCTCCTTCCACACTGTCTCCAGTGTCCATAGTAATTTTCAATACTTCTAAGTCTTCCAATCTTTCAATCTCTACCAGAGTGCAGACAATCAGTATATTTTTTAGCTTGTTTTGCTTTGTTTTCTAAATTATATATATATATATATATATATATGTATATATATATATATATATATATATATATACATACATACATATATATGTATATATATATAAATTTATTTTTAATTGACCAGAGAGGGACAAAACAAGAGAGAGGAAAGGTGAGAGAACAAACCAAGCCACCAGATCTGGGACTCAAACTGTGGTTGGCCATGTGGGAGTCAAGCATCCATAGCCACCATGCCAACAGTCAGTATATATTAAGTGCAGACATACAGTGTCTCTCTTTCATAGCCTGACTTGCTTCACTCAGCAATAACTCTTCCATATTCATCCACTTACTATCAAATGCCAGGGTCTTGTTTTTTTTTTTTTTTTTTCTTATGGCTGAATAGTATTCCATAAAGTATATGTGCCACATTTTTCTAATCTATTCATCTGTTTGTAGACATATGGGTTGGTTCCATATCTTAGCAATTGTAAATGATACCTCAATAAACAGATGTGCAAGCACTTTTCTAGCTGAGAATTCTCTTGAACTTTGGGTAGATACCTAGGAGTGGAATTGCTGAATTATATAGTAGTTCTATTTGTAGGTCTTTGAGGAATCTCCATATTGTTTACCACAGTGGCTAGACCAATTTGCATTCCCACCAACAGTGTAGGAGAGTTCCCCTTTCACCACAACCCCACCAACACTTATCATTTTTTGCATTTTTAATCTTCACCATTCTGACAGGGGTTAGGTAATTTCTCATTGCAGTTTTAGTCTGTATCTCCCTTATGTCGAGCATCCTTTCATATACATTGGGCTGTTCATGTCTTCCTTAAAGAGTTTTTGTTCAACTCATTTGTCCATTTTTTTATATTTTTTAAATTTTATTATTTTTATATTACATTTAATCACATATATCTTTACAGTGTATAACATTTCTTTTTCCAGCACAATTACTATGCATATCAGTAAAGACAAAGACATTACTATCCACATCATCATCAAATAGCTTTTCATTTTTTTCAGATTATTATTATTATTCTATATTCTCATTAGTTTTTAAAACAATCACTATACATCATTTAGCTTGTAAAGAGAATTTACCCTATATGAAATACTTCTAAGACCAGTCCAGTTGAGAATACTACACATGTTATCATCAACAGGTAATAAACCATTTCTGTGTCCAACTAATGTCATGCCTCTCTATTCATTCTCTTGCTATTCTTTTCTATACTCTGCCCTTCTCCTGCCCCGTTCCACACTGTCTTAAGCATCGCTATTTTCACTGCTTTTATGCCCTCCAATATTTTAATCTCTACTGTAGAGTGCGGATAGTCATTGCTGAGAGAAGCAAGCCAGGCTATAAAAGAAACGTATTGTATGTATCCACTTTACATAAACTTACTATCTGCATTTTACCATCTTTAATTTGGTTAATCATCTGGGTAAGCCATTAAAATTCTCTGTGTACTCTGATTATCAGTCCCTTATCTGAGGCATAGTTTACAAAAAATATTCTCCCATTCCGGTGGTTATCAATTCACACTAATTTCTGTGTCTTTTGCTGTACAGAGAAACATCTTAATCTGATGTAATCCCACTTGTCTGTTTGGGAGATTATTTCCTATGCTTTGGGGAATCTTATTTAAGAAGTATTTGCCTACCCCAATGTCTCCCAGATATTCTCCAGTCTTTTCCACCAGTTTTCTTATAGTTTGAGATATTAGGTTTAAATCTTTGATTCATTTTGAGTTGATTTTTGTTAATGGTGAAAGATGGGGGTCCAGTTTTATTTTTCTGCAGGTGGACATCCAGTTTTTCCAGCATCATTTGAGCACGAACTTTTCCTTTTCCCACTAGATTGACTGGCATCCTTGTCAAAAATCAGATGGCTCTATGTTTTAGGGTTTATTTCTGGGGTCTCTTTTCTGTTTCATTGGTCCACCTGCTTCTTTTTGTGCCAATACCATGATGTTTTGATTTTCACAGCTTTATAATATATTTTAGGGTTAGGGAGATGCCGCTGACTCCACTCTTCTCGTGCAAGATTACACTGGCAATATGTTGCCAACCAAATTCAATTATTCTCTTTTCTAGATCTGTGAAGAATGTCTCTGGTATTTTCATTGGAATTGCATTAAATATGTAGATTAATTTGTGTACAATTTCCATTTTGATATTAATTCTTCCAATCCAGAAATATGGGATGTTTTTTCACTTTTTTGTGTCATTTTCAATATCTTTTTAACATTTTCATAGTTTTTCTTATAAAGATTTTTGACTTTCTTTGATTTGTTTATCCCTAGGTATCTTATACATTTTATGGCTATGGTAAATGGATTCTATTCTTCAGTTCTACCTCAGTCAACTTGTTGTTCATATATAGAAATTCTATAGATTTTTGGATGTTGATTTTGTATACTGTCACTATACTGTAATCATCTATTAAATCGAGAAGTTTTTTCAAGAATACCTATTGGTCATCTAATGTATATCCTCGTATCATCTGCAAATAAAGGTATTTTCAGCTCTTCTCTGCCTATTTGAATGCCTTTTATATTATTCTCCTTTCTGATTGAATTGGTTAGGACTTCCAGAACTATATTGTAAAGGAGTGGAGAAAGTGGGCAGCCTTGTTTTGTACCAGTTTTTAGTGGAAAGCCTTTCAGCTTTCCCCATTCAGTATAATGCTAGCTATTGGCTTTTTTTTTTTTTCCTTTTTTTTTTTTCCTTTTTTTTTGGAGAGGTTTTTTTTGCTATAGGGCACGTGCGCTCGCCAGACAGACAGAGAGAGACATAGAGACAGAAAACGAGAAATCACCCCCCAGGGGGGATGGCCATGCCGCAATCCCTTCTCCTCCATTCTCCTCTCGGGATCTTGGGCACACATGCACACGCACCCGGTGTGAGTTTTAAGCCACTGGGTCTGGGACTCAAACCGCAGTCAAATACATGAGCGTCCAGCAATATAGCCATTACACTAACTGCTGGTCCTGCTATTGGCTTTTTATATATGGTTTTTATCGTATTGAGAAATGATTCTTATATGTGGATTTTGCTAAATTCAACATCATGAAGGGATGTTGTATTTTATCAAATGCTTTCTCTGTATCAATTGAAATGATCATATGGTTTTTACCTTTCTTTCTGTTAATATGGTGTATTATGTTTATGGTTTTGCATATGTTGAATCACCCTTATATCCCTGGAATAAAGCCTACTTGTTTGTGATGAATGTTTTTTATATGTCATTGGATATGATTTGCAAGTATCTTGTTGAGAGTTTTTGCCATGTATATTAATCAGAGATATTGTTCTGTAGTTTTCCTTTTTTGACATCTCTTTATCTGGTTAGGGAATGAGGATGATGAAGACTTCATAAATGAATTTTGGAAGTTTCCTTCCTTTTGGATCTTTAGAAATAGTTTGAGTAGAATAACAATTAACTCTTCCCTAAAAGTTTTGTAGAAGTTACAAGTGAATCCATTGGGACCAGGGCTTTTCTTTGTCAGGAGTATATTTACTACTGATTCAATCTCATTGCTTTTTATTGGTCTATTCAGGCTTTCTATGTCCTTCTGATTCAATCTTGATAGACTATATTTGTCCAGAAATTTGCCCATCTCATCTAGGTTCTCTTGTTTGTTGACAGATAATCACTCATATTATAAGAATGTTTTGTTATTTCCTTTTTTAAGAATTATTTTATTTAATCTTATGTATGTATGTGTTTTATTTGACCAGAGAGGGACAGAGAGAGAGAGAGAGAGAGAGAGAGAGAGAGAGAGAGAGAGAGAAAGCAACCCATGAAGTCCAGGACTATAACTGCAGTCAGCCATGTGGGAGTCCAGCACCCTTGACTACTGGCCACTGATGTTTTGTATTTCTATCTGTCTGTGTTATTATTGCCTGTTTCATTTTTACTGGTCTATTCAGGCTTTCTAGGTTCTCTTGTTTGTTGACAGATAATCACTCATAAGAATGTTTTGATTAATCTGGTTTGTTTCTCTTTTCTTCTTAATCAGTCTAGTTAATGAAGTCTCAATCTTGTTAATATTGTCAAAGAACCAGCTTTTACTTTCATTAATATTTTGTATAGTTTATTTATTTTCTATTTCATTTATTTCTGTTTGAATGTTTATTATTTCTTTTCTCCATTGTTTTAGTTTTTTTGTTTATGTTTTTCCAATTTCCTGAGGCATGATGTTAAGTTGTCTATTTGCCACCGTTCTATTTTTTTCTTATGAGGACTAACTGTTATAAATATCTCTCTTATGGCTGCTTTTGCTGTGTCCATACGTTATAGAAATTCATGTACTCATTATCTTTTATTTCCCCAAATCTTTTCATTTCAGTCTTGATTTCTTCATTAGTTGAGAAGTCATTCAGGGGTTGTTTAGTTTCTGTGCATTTGTGTATTTTCAAGGATTTTTGGTGAAATTAATATCAAGTTTAATTCCATCATGGTCTGAGAAGATGCTGGATATAGATTCTATGTCTTTGAATATGTAAAGTCTTGGTTTGTGTCCTATCATATGGTCTATCTTTGAAAAGTTTCCATGAGGGTGCCCGAGTTGTGGGCAAGGCACTCGTGGCACAGACAGCAGCCACCTAGTCCCCTGAGCTCTCCAGCACCTTCCTCTTACACAGGCTCAGAAGCTGCTGTGCTGCTCCCCAGACTGCAATGAGGGCAGCTGGGCCACTCCAAGCAGGGAGGTTTGTGTTCAGGGCTGTATCACTGTGTGAGGAACATGTGTAGCATGCACGCAGAAATAAATTCCAACATCCTCAGCCTTCACCCTGCTGATTTTGAGAGTGAAATCTGTCCCTGACCCGCTGCCACTAAACCTGTCAGGGACCCCAGACTCCCTTTTAGAAATCTGGTATATCAGACCTCGTGGAGCCTGGCCTGGCTTCTGCAGCAACCAACTCAAATAGGTGTTTCCATTACTGTGTAGGATGCTCTGACTAGACTTGCAGGAGATAGAGACCGTCTCTCCAGGGATGACGGGCAGAGAGAGTGGAGTCTGGGTCATCACAATATCCCCACTGGATCCTAAAATAATGAGAGAGAAATGCAAGGTTATATAGAAGCATCATTCACATTTTAAAAATTTCAGGCTGTATAATCTTCTTGACATTTTGATTGATACACCAGAATACTCCATTTTTGAAAAGGATCCAAGATCTGCAAACCCACAGGGGAACTTTGTAAGTATACTATACCAAACCCAATTTCTGTGTGACTATCCTCACCATGCTACAGGTCTTGTACCTTCTGGAACCTTCCTCAATGTCAAAGACCTTAACCTCACAAGTCCCATCCTAGAAGACATTTGTGGGCACATCTCACAAATGACAGAGAAGGGACACAGTGGGGACTGCAGAGCTCTCCCTCCCACCTGTTCTCTCCCTTCAGCCCTCTGTGCCCTCACCTTGGACCCAGAGCATTAGCAGCCCCAGGAGCTGAGCAGAGAACCCCATATTGAGAGCTGAACTGGAAAGTCCTGGGCAGTCCAGAGATCAGAGCTGACTTTTATCTTAGACTTGCAAGAAAAGGTGCTCCCTAGGGGAAGAGTATGCAAATCCCTTGGTTGGTACAACAGTGTAGAAAGAGAGAAGAGAGTGGGGCCCTCTTACTATATAATGGATTTAAAAATAACTCATGCCCTCCTTCATACTATCCAAATTATAAATAAATAAATGCTAGACCATAGTCCACATGTGAAAAATAAAAAGTTAAATTATGCTCTCTAACATAACCATGGGAGAAAATCTTTAACCCTGAAGGTGGCAAGATTTATTGAAGGTAATATGCACATAATCACACACACAAAAAAAAAAAAACACAAGAGAAAAAAATGATAAATTAGACTAAACTATTATCAAGAACTTGAAAACCACAAGTATGTGTTAAAGAAAAATAAATACATGAAAATTTATTCAACATCAATTCTTATGAGGGAATTGTAAATTTTATTCATGGTATCACTTTAAATTTATCAAGTAGTTATGAAATATTTCACAGTTGTAAGACAAGATTGATAGCAACTGGAACAATTCTTACATGGCTGTTCAAGTGTGAATATGTGAGTGCTGTGGTAAATTAGGAGTGGGGTTTACTTCAGCAAAATTTATACCATCCTTATGACAAGGAATGTCTACTCCTAGAAATATACCCAAGAGAAATGACATCTAAAAGGACATTCCTAAAATTTTATCAGTCTTAATATGTGAACAATTCATTAATTGAAGAACAGCTGGGGCTATATTCATAGAAAAGATCATTTTTTTATGCAGTTAAAAAAAAAGAGGAACACCTGATAGCCAAAAAAACAACATAAATTTAGTTCCAAAAACATATTGAGCAAGACACTAAAAAGTAGAAACTGTATGGGGGAGGCATTAGTGGTGTGGTGTGTGAGGGCGCTGGACTCTCAGAAGGTCGACCTTGGTTCAGATCCCAGACTTGGCGGCTTGCTTTCTCACTTTCCCTTTCTCCCTGTCTTTCTCTGTCCTACTCTGGTCAAATTATAAATAAATAAATAAATAAATAAATAAATAAATAAATAAATAAATAAATAAAGTTGAATAAAAATAATTCTCTGAAAAAAAAATGAATGAATGAATTGTCTCAAGGCAAGCAGATAGAACAGTGGTTATGTCTCTGGACTCCCACATTGTCAAACAAGGTTCAATTCCCAGACTCAGTAGTGGTTCCAAACTCATGCTAGGTACGTGTGTGCCCAAGATCCTGGGAGAATAACTGAGATGGATTTTGGTATGGCCATGTCACCTGGGGAGTGATTTCTTACTTTCCCTCTCGCTGTCTCTGCCTTTCCCTCTCTCTCCTGGCGAGTGCATGTGCCATAAGGCAAAAAAAAAGGTAGATACTGTATGATTCCACTTATATAAAGTGTAAGAATTGGGAAACTGACTAATGTGATAGAAAATAGGACAGGTAGGGGCCAGCAGATGGCGGAATGGTTACATCGCTGGACTTCCACGTAGTCAATGGAGTTCAAGTTCCCGAGCTAGCAGCTTAAAAAATAATAATAATAATTTATGCCAGGCACGTGTGCATAAATACCCAAAATCCCAAAAGGAGAATGAGGAAAAGGGATTGCAGCATGGCCATTCCCACTGGGGGAGTAATTTCTAGCTTTTTGTCTGTCTCTCTTTGTCATTCTGGCGAGTGCATTTTTTAGCAAAAAACCTGCCTAAAAATAAATAAATAAAAAAGAAAACAGGACAGGTATGGCCTAAAACAATGATGGATGGAACATAGCACTGACAAAGAAAAGCTTAACTGAGGTAATGGAGAAAATACGCATTTTGATCTGGAAAGAGGGTGGAGGGAGACAGATATTTTATATTCATAGAGCTGCACTCTGTATTCACTTAATTGCATTAGATATATATGACCATGTTTAGTTATATGCACTTTTAACACAAATAATTAATTAACTAATAAGATTAGGAAATCCAATCTTAAGTCTGTTTCCACCTGCCTCCCTACAAGCACTGGTACCTTGGGAAAGTCAAACTCTGAGAATCTCTGACTTCTCTTCTATCAAGGATATCTGGGATTAATTGCATTAGACCATTAAGCACTTAGTTCAATAAAACACATGTAAGTCTTGAGGACTTCAGTAAATGGTACTTGGCAGTGTAGGTGATGTGTCCAAAGTTGCAGACACTTGTTATTATTTCCTCTGATAATACTTTATTTGGCTCTGTTCTCTGCATCTGCTATCACCTACTTTAGAGAAAAGATGCAAGGACCATACTGTGTGTAAATATTTTTGGACAGTTTCTGTCAGTAAAGGCAGATTTCTGAGGATTTAAAAATGTTTAGGACTCTTAAATCCTATGAAACATTCTCAGAAATAGACCGTGTAGTCTGAACAAAGCACAAAGAGACAGCAACTGCTGTAACCAAAGAGGAAGGAAGGTGTATACTTAGGGCCGTCACATGTGAAGGGAGAATAGGAAGCGCACAGTCCTGCTGACCACTGTGATCACCTGGACACTGGCTGTTAGCTAGAGGCCTGAGGGGTAGAATGATATTAAGGATTCTGGAGCGGTCCTTTTCTTGGAAATTTAAATGGTCAGAAATGCCAGCACTCACGTAAGCCTTGTTAGCTGAAATTCAATTACTGACTCTATGTCAGGATCTTATTGGAAAATAGAAACATAACTAAAATCTACATACCTGATCATCTTCCTAACTAAGAGCCTCACGCTCAGTAATGGATTTCAGATTGTTATCAACCTGGAAAGTCATTATTTTCAATCTTGGCCAAGTTTGAAATGTCCAGTCAGCTTTTCTATAATTTTTGTCTCCAATAGTTGTGTTACTTTTTGCTGTTGTTGTTGTTGTTATAGAGTGCATATGTTCACTGCAGAGAAACAGAGGGGGAGAGAGAGAGAGAGACAGTGAGACAGAAAGTGAGAAATCATTCTCCAGGGGGAGTAGCCACACTGTAATCCTTTCTCCTCCATTCCCCACCTGGAATTTTGGGCACACACGCCCAGTGTGATTTCCAAACTGCCAGATCTGAGACTCGAACTGCTGTTTGCCATGTGGATCCAGCTACCTTAACCATAACACCACTTTATTATTTTTTAATTTATTATTATTATTGTTCTTTTTTAAAAAAAACATTCAATTGCTATATATCATTTGCCTTATAAAGAGAATTTACCCAACATGAAAAACGTGAAATACATCTTAGACCACTCCAGGTAAGAATCCTATACACATTATCATCAATAGGTAATAAACCAGTTATGTGTTCCACAAATGTATTGCCACTCTATTTTTTCTCCCTGATTTCCTTCCCTGTACTCTTGCATTCTTCCACCACCCTTTCACATGGCCTCCAGCATCCATAATCATTTACATTGCTTTTATGTCCTCCATTCTTTCCACATGTACCATACACTATGAAGAGTCAGTATATAGTAAGTGGAGACATACACTCTCTCTCTTTCATAGCCTGGCTTGCTTCACTCAGCAATAAATATTCCATATTCACACACTTTCTATAAAATACCAGGGTCTTGTTATTTTTTATGGCTAAATAGTACTCCATAGAGTATATGTACCACACTTTTTCAATCCATTCAGTTGTTCGTGGACATGTGGGTTGGTTCTATGTCTTAGTACTTGTGAATAGTTCTGCAATAAACAAATGTACAAGTGCATGTCTGACTGAGCATTCTCCTATCCTTTGGGTACATATCCAGGAGTGGGACTGCTGGATCATATGGTATTTCTCTTTGTAGGTCTTTGAGGAACCTCCATGTTGTTTTACACAGTGACACCAGCAGTGTAGGAGAGTTCCCCTCTCATCATAACCACACCAACACTTATCATTTTTTGTATTTTTAATCTTCACCATTCTGACAGGGGTTAGGTGGCATCTCATTGTTGTTTTTAATCTCCATGTCCCTATGGTGAGGGATGATGAGCATTTTCTTATATGATTTTTGAGTGTTCATATGCCTTTCTTAGAGACTTTTCTGTTCAGCTCATTTTCCAATCTTTTTACTGGGTTAATCTTTTTAATTTTTTTTCAGGTAAGCCATGAGTTCCCTATATATTCTGGTGTTCAGTTCCTTATATGAGGTATAGACTACAAAAATATTCTCCTATTCTGAGGGTTGTCGATTCACATTAATTACTGTGTCCTTTGCTGTGCAGAAACTTCTTAATCTGATGTAATCCCACTTGTCTATTTTGGATATTATTGCCTGTGCTTTGGGAGTCTGATTTAAGAATTCCTTGCCTACCCCAATGTCTCCCAGAGTTTCCTCAGTGTTTTCCACCAGTAGTTTTATAGTTTAAGGTCTTAGGTTTAGAATTCTGATCCATTTAAGTTGAATAATGTTAATAGTGAAAGATGAAAATCCAGTTTCAATTTTCTGCAGGTGGATACCCAGTTTCTCCAGTATCACTTGCTAAAGAGGTTTTCCTTTTCCCACTTGATCGACTGGTATCCTTTGTTAAAAATCAGTTGGCTGTATATTTTGGGGGTTATTTCTGGAGTCTCTACTCTGTTCCATTGGTTCTCATGTCAGTTTTTGTGCCAATATGATGCTGTTTTGAGTATCACAGCTTTATAATATATTTTGGGGTCAGGCAGTGAGATCTCACCCACTCCAGTCTTCTTGCACAGGATTGCTTTGGCAATATGAGGTCTTTTATGATTCCAAACAAATTCTGGGATTGTCTTTTCTAGATTTGTGAAGTATGTCTCTGATAATGTGATTGGTATTGTATTAAATATGTAGATTAATTAGGGTAGATTTTCCATTTTGATTATGTTAATTCTTCCAATCTGGGAACATGGGATGTCTTTCCACTTTTTAGTGTCATTTTAAATGTCATTTTTAAAGATTTTCATAGTTTTCTTTGTAAAGGTCTTTGACTTCCTTAGTTAGTTTTATTGCTAGGAATCTTATACCTTTTGTGGCTATGGTTAAGAGGGAGTCCTTTCTTCAGTTCTACCTCGGACAACTTGTTGTTCATATATAGAAATGCCATAAATTTTTATATGTTGATTTTGTATCATGCCACTTTACTGTATTCATTTATTATTTCGAGAAGTTTTTCATGGAAAAATTTGTGTATTCTAAGTATACCATCATGTCATGTGCAAATAAAGATATTTTCATCTTTTCTTTGCCTATTTAAATGCCTTTTATATTATTCTTTTTTCTGATTGTATTGGCTAAGACTTCCAGCACATTGAATTGGAGTGGAAAAAGTGGGCAGCCTTGTCTATTACCAGTTTTTAGTGGGAAAGCTTGTAGCTTTTCACCATTCAGTATAATGTTAGCTATAGGTTTTTCATATATGTCTTTTATTGGGTTGAGGAATGACTCTTCTATGCCAATATTGCTAACGGTCTTAATCATGAAGGGATGTTGTATTTTGTTGAATGCTTTCTCTGCATCAATTGAAATGATAATATGGTTTTTATTTTTCTTTCTGTTAATATGGTGTATTATGTTTATGGTCTTGCATATGTTGAATCACCCTTGCATCCCTGGAATAAAGCCTACCAGGTTGTGATGAATAATGTTTTATTATGTGTTGTTGGATACGAATTGCAAGTATCTTGCTGAGTTTTTGCATGTATATTCCTTGGAGCTATTGTTCTATAGCTTTCCTTTTTTATCATGTCTTTATGTGTTTTGAGAATGAGAATGATGGAGGCTTCATAAAATGAATTTGGGAGGTTTCCTTCCTTTTGGATCTTTAGAAATAATTTGAGTAGAATGGGGGTTAACTTTTCCCTAAAAGTTTTGTAGAATTCAGAAGTGAAGTCATCAGGACCTGGGCTTTTCTTTGTCAGGAGGTTATTTCTTACTGATTCTATCTCTTTTTTTATGGGTCTATTCAGGTTTTCTATGTCCTCCTGATTCAATCTTTGTAGATTATATATATCCTGGAATTAGTTCATCTACTCAGTGTTCTCTTGTTTGTTGGCATATAGTTGTTTGTAATATCCTCTAATGATGTTTGTATTTCTATTGTGTCTGTTGTAATGTTGCGTGTTTCATTACGTATTTGATTTAACTGATTTCTTTCTTTCTTCTTCATCAGTCTAGCTAATGGTTTGTCGATCTTGGTTATCTTTTCAAAGAACTAGCTTTTGCTTTAATTTATTTTTTGTATATTTCATCTCTTTTCTATTTCATTTACTTCTACTTGAATCTTTGTCATTTCTTTCCTCCTGGCATTATTATTATTTTTTTTTCTTGTAGTTGTTTTCCCAGTTTCCTGATTCATATTAGGTTGTCTATTTGTCACCTTTCCATCTTTTTCTTATGCACACTAATTGCTATGAATTTCCCTCCTATGATTGCTTTTGCGGTGTCCCCTAGATAATGGAAACTCATATACGCATTATCATTTATTTCCATACATTTTTTTAAACTTCAGACTTAATTCCTTTGGTAGTTGAGAAGTCATTCAGGAGTAGGTTGTTTAGTTTCTGTGTGTTTGTTTATTTTCTAGGATTTTTCCTGAAATTAATATCAAATTATATTTCATCATGGTCAGAGAAGATGCTGGATCTAGTTTCTATGCCTTTGAGTCTGTAAAGTCTTGTCTTGTGTCCTATGATATGGTCAAATCTTTGAAAATGCTCCCTGCTGGGGTGAGACAAATGTATATTTTGTGGTCTTAGGGTGGAAAGTTCTATAAATGTAAGTCAAACCCATTTGATTTATAGTATCATTAAGGTCCTGTATCTTTCTGCTTATTTTTTGTCTAGGAGATTTGTCTAAAGGATATAATGGGGTGTTGGCATTCCCAGCAATTACAGTTCTGGACTCTATCTCTCCTTTTAGCTCTAGCAGTCTTTTCTTCATGTATTTTTGTGCTTCTGAATTGAATGTATAGATCTTCATAAGTATTATATATTCTTGATGAATTTTCCCATTTACTATTGTATAATGTACTTGTTTGTCTCATATTATAGTTTTTGTCTTAAAGCCTATTTTTCTGAAATCAGTATTGGAACTCCAGCCCTTTTTTTTTACTTCTGTTTGCATGTAATACATTTTTCTAGCCCTTTACTTTTTGTCTGTGTATGTCTTTATTTATAAAGTGTGTTTCTTGTAGGCAACTGATAGAGGATTTCTGTTTTATTTTAATCCATTCAGCCTATTTCTATTAATTGGAGAATTTAATCCATTAATGTTCAGTGTTATTATCGATATTTCTGGACATGTTCCTATCATTAAGTGAGCCATTTTCTTGGTTGTTTTTGTTCTCTTATCTCTTTGTGTCTGACTTAAGTTTTCCTGAAATAGCACTCCCTTCAGATTCTCTTGAAGAGCTGGTCTAGAGTTAGTAAATTCTTTTAGGTTTTTATGTATCTGACAATGTTTTTATCCTTTCTTCCCACATGAAGGATAATCTTGTCCGGTATAGTAATCTTGGTTGAAATTGTTTTTCATTTAACACTTCAAATATATTTCCCCATTTTTTCCTTGCCTGCACTGTTTCTGACGAGCAGTTCAATGTTAACGTGATGGGTAACCTTTGTAAGCAACTTGATGTTTCTCTCTTTCCGATTTTAATATCTTGCCTTAGTCTGTGGTATTGGCCAATCTGGCTATTATGTGTCTTGAAAAAGATCTTCTTTCATTGATTCTATTTGGAGTCTTTGGTATTTATTGGGTCTATACACCTGAATGCCTTTCTAGGTTCAGAAAGTTTTCTTTCAGGATTATATGGAATAAATGATCAATTCCCTTATTATTTTCTTCACATTATGGGATACCAATTATCTGGATGTTTGGGTACTTAATGGTATCTAGTATTTCTCATATATTGTCCTCGTTTTCTTGGTTGTTCTCTCAATCTTGATAATTTTTTTCTAAGTCAGAGTTTTTGTCTTCTACATTCAAGCTTCAATCTTCTGTGTTTTCTAATCTGCTTTTAATACTTTTGAGGGAGGTTTTAATTTTCTGTATCACATTCTTCATCTCTATCAATTCCATTTGATTCTTTTTTATGATTTCTATTTGTTCTTTCAAATTGTGAGAGGACTTCCTCACCTCCTGAAGCTGGTTGTCTCTTTCCTCTTGCATCTCACTTAGTTTTGTCACTAAAAATATTCTGAATTTTTTATCTGACAGCTCCTCAAGTTTTATGGTGTTGTCTGTGGGGATGAGGAATTAATATGTTCCCTTTGGAGAGAAATTTTGAAGGTTTCTCATATTCCTAGTGCCTCTGCAGTGGTTTCTAGTCATCTGGTGAATTAAATGTTTCTTCCTAAATTCTTCAAGTTAATTCTGAGTATTCTAAAGCAAGCAGGAGGAGGTCATCAATGATCTCTGTTTCTCTATGTCCCTGATGCTCTTCCAGCAACCTGAACTGTGGTCTCTGTACTTGGATAATTCAAAGTCCTCTCAGTTTCTGGATAATAGGTGCACCCACAGCTGAGCATCTGAGCTTTAATTGAGGAAGATAGCAGAGGTCTTCAAGAAATGCTGAAGTCTAAGGATTCAGAGGCTTGTGACAGGGAATGAGCCACAGTCTCTCTGAAGCTCAGTTTCTCTGCCAGTCAGTGCAGCCAGGCCCATGGCCAGGACTGATGTCCCAGTGGCACAGGGAAGGGGAAAGGAGGGCTTCTTCAAGTCCCAAATACATACCCGAGAATTCAAATGTATGTGAGGAAGGAATGAGCCATGCTTTGTAGCACAGGCTCCCAGCCACAAACAGCTTATCATGCTGCAAGCCCCGTCTCTAGGGCAGATGTCATTATGGCATGGGGAGTGAGAAAATAAATGCTTCTCCAAGTCCCAATTAACACACCTGACAGTTCAAAAGCATGTGGGTTCATATACTTCTTGATTCAAAAGCGTATATATAATATATTCATACCTAAAACATTTTTTGTTAACATATGAGTGTGTCTACAAACACACACACACATACAACACATGTATGTTTATAAAATTACAAAGGCACCAAGGAATTGTAGTTTAACTTATCCAGACGCTATCTTAATCAATGACCCATGAAAATCCAAAGACAGAGCCGCCATCACCACAAGTCTATATATTTTATTTAATAATTTTCTGTTTGCTCACTCTTTTAAAAAGTTTATTAAGAAAGTAGTCAGGTGACCTTTATAACTTAGACCTTACGTTAAGTTTGTGACCCATGAGGAGAAATGGATGCAGACCTGATGAGATTTGTGTTTACTAGATAGGAAGAACAGGTTTGCAATGTATGTTAGATGGTCACATATTCATCTTGGTGTTTTACCAAGTGAGAGTTCAAGTATGTGAGAAATATGTACCAGTGATGGAAAGCCAGAAGTGTGGATGGTGGTTCAAAATCGCTCCTGCACCCAAGAGATAATTCTGAAAGATATTGAAATTGGGATTCAAATAATACAAGGGAGGGCTGCAGACCAGGAAGTCAAATCTCTGGTTCTCTGGTGACAGTGCTGCTGTACTTGTGGGACCTAGTGAGAAGGCAGCTCTGTTTCCCAGAGGAAGCAGCCAGAACATGGAGCAGCAGGCAGCAGGGTCCTTCCACAGGATCTCTCAGACTGCAATTCTTGGCATTGTTCCTAGAGGCTTTGCCTACATCCCACTGGTTAAGGCTTCCCAACAATTTGTGTGCAATTTAGTATGCCACAGTAAATCTCTTCATGCTTAATGTGCTTGACATCTATGAACAATAAGAATGACTAGCCCGAATTGAGAGAATTATCACAACTCCTTTCTCTTTGCTAATTATAATACTTTCCCAATGGACCAGCCAGTGGAGGCCACACGAACAACCTTGCACTCACTGACAGTGCACCCAGGGAAGCAGTGTGTTCACTTCCAGCTGTACTATCTCATAGTGCAAAAAGAGGAAGCAGGAGAATTTTTCCTCTAGTCCTTCAGCCATTCTTTCTATTGATATAATCCTGGGCAGGTTCCACACATGCTCACAGTGATCAGTGCTCCATCAAATACTAAGGAAGACCACCTGCAGATTTCCTGGGTTCTCTATCTGTGGTACTTGCTCTCTACTGATTCTCTGTATTCACCCTTCTGGACTTCTATCTCTCCTTTCTCAACTAAAAGATACCACCTGACCCCCTCATAGATTTCCTCTCTCCACACAATGATGTGAACTCTCACTGGGGCATAAGATGGATTTATTTATTTATTTAAGAGTGATTTTTTTTTTATATATATGTAGGGTGTGTGCACTCGCCAGAGAGATAGAAACAGAAAGTGAGGAATCACTCCCCAGGGGTGGATGGCCACATCGCAATCCCTTCTTCTCCATTGTTCTCTTAGAATTTTGGACACACATGTACATGTGCCAGAATGAGTTTTAAGCAGCCAGGTCAGGGACTCAAATCATGGTTGACCACGCAGGAGTCCAGCGATATAATCATTATATCATCTGATGGTCCCTTGATGGATCTATTTAAATCCACCCCCTCTGTCTTTCTCATCTCTGAGTACACTGTCCTTTAAGTCAGGAACCAAGAAATTAAAAATTATTGTTTCACAGATTGTGTACTGTGATATATTCAATTCATACAGGAGTGTGAACAGCCTATACTAATATATTTTGTCTGCAGACTGAATCTTCAGAAGCTCACAGTAGAATGTAGAATATTTGTACATCTTTGGATGCTGCATCACACTGGGTTGTGCTGGACCGCAGGCCCTGATCTTGGGCTCACAATCTGGACCTTACTGTCGTTCTTTTATCTCTTGCTCTGTCCCATAATACATAGGATCTCTTGCATACATGTATAGTCACGTCAGCCCCAACCTACATCCTGTCTCACTAAAGAAACCCGTTGGATCTGGGGAGTGAATATCCATTGTGTAGCCCCTCTCTAGGGAATGAACTTGGGAAAGAAACCAATGAGGTTTTAGGTAGGTTGTCTTAGAGCTCTGAAAATTGATGTTTCAGGGTCCCAGATACCCAGAGGGAGATGTAGAGGAGGAAAATGTCTGTGTTGAAATGAGTGGAGGAGTGCCAAGTGGGCTCTTAGCTGCTGGAGGTCACAGCAAGAGCCTTCTCTTGGGTTATCAATATGGCTCTAGATTGATATTAGCATGTTGAGAAATTTGTGACATATTTTTCTATGTTTTTCTAGGGAAAATTGCGTTTTGACTTTCCTGACTTTCCAATATGTTATTATTGTGACCCTGTTACAGCCCAATTGAAATATAAGTCTGGAGACCTCCCTCCAAGACACTGTTAGTTTTCCAGAGGTCCTTTTATGATCTATCAGGTGACTGAAGACTTCCTGGACTTCTTAAACTGATAGCAGGGCTGGTTGCAACCCATCCTCATACTTAATTCCTCCCTGTCCTCTCTGGACTTCAGAGCAGTTCTCCAGGTAGTACAGTGTCAGTCTCTGTTCTATTTTGGAGACTATTGATCTTCAGAATTTCTAGGCTATCCCAAGGTCATTTGTTGAAATAAGAAACAATTTATTTTGTTTCATTTTAATAACTAGGTCAGATGTCACTCCTCAGAGACTTCAGTCTTTCCTTGAATCTCATGCTGATGTATTGTGAGTAATAGGACAAATGGCAGCAAAAGTGTAATGTGAAAGTCCTCAGACCAAGAATAAATTGCAGTCTGTTTAGTCAGGTGTTAAGGAGACCTTTGGCATTAGAAAATGATTTATTTATGAGCTACCCACTTTTGAGAAAGCATGGTGTTATCTGTGTGCTTCTTCAGGAAATTATTTGGTCTCATAATGGTAAGAAGGATGATTCAAGGCCAGGAAAAATTCTTTAGAATACCTTTAGCATTCTCTTTAGAACCATCAATTTTTATTTCTTAAAGAAATTATAATAATTTTACACTTACAGAAAATTTGTAAGTATAGGTCAAGACACTATTTTTTCCCCTGGATCCATTCGAGAGCAAATTGATGATCTCCTAATGCCATTCAGTAAGATGTTACCATGTATGTTCTACTAACTGGACATTCTCTTACATAACCTCACTACAACTATGAAATCCTGAAAGCAGCATGAATATATCTCTTCATTCTCAGGTCATTTTGAGTGCTGACAGTCATGGCAATATTATCTTTTGTAACAGAAGGATCCAGTCTAGAACCTGTGTGGCCTTTATTGGCCTATATCTCTTTAGCTTCATTCCATCTGGAAAGGCCCTTCAGTCTTTCCTTGAATCTAATGCTATTGTTACTGTTGAAAATTACACATCAGTTATTTTGTCAAATGTTTCTCAATTTGGATTTTTCTTCATAAATACTTATGCTTGTGCATCTTTAACAGAAATATCCTGGAAAAATGCTATGTTCTTTCTCACCCTCTCAGGTGGTTCGTGATCTCAGTCTGTCCCTCTGATTGATAATGTTCAGCTTAATTTCTGGATGAAGGTGGGTCTGTGGGACACCTTTTCCCTAACTTTACTCTTCTTTGAAATAAGTAAATATTTTATTTCATACTCTATGAATATTTCTTTCTTAATAAAATTATACACTCACAGATTAATATATTTTTCCATTTTTTTTTAGTTTGCTACAGGGTGCATGCATGGAGAGAGAGAGAGAGAGAGAGAGAGAGAGAGAGAGAGAGAGAAAGTGAGAAATCACCCCTTCCTCAAAGAGGAGATGGCCAAGACACAATCCCTTCTCCTCCATTTCGCTTTTGGAATTTTGGGCACACACGCACACCCACCTGGCATGATTTTCAAGCTGCTGGGTTCAGGATCCAAGGCTCGCAGTCAACCACGTGGAATCCAGCAGCTTTAACCTTCACATGCTGACCCTCAATGGGTTTTAAATGCTGCCATCATTATTACTTTTTGTCAAAATTTCCTGGTTTTTTTGCAATAGAGGACACTCAAGTTGGCTTCTTATACTTTCTGCTCTCTTATTCTCTGAACATTTCCTTAGTTTCTAGCAAAAATGGTCTAAGTTGATCTATTTTTCCTAATCTGCACCGGAAATTAGCCAATTTTTAAAAAATTTTCTATTACTTTTAATAAAGATTCATGATCAAGTAAACCACATTTGGGCATTGTGAGTGTTCAGCAAGACTGGTGAATCTATTTCTCGATCTACCATCCATCCATCTACACACAAACTTTTTTATACCTATAGAAGCCATGAATTTGTACCAATTTCCCTAATGACAATCCAAAATTACACAATTTATTCTAGTATTCTTCTTTTCATATGTTCTACTGTTCTTCAACACTGTGCATCTGGGCTCAACTTATCCTCACTGTATTTAACTATTTGATTTATCTCTCTGTATAAAATCAACCTCCTATTGCCCTTGCACCTTCACACTCATTGCACACAACTCCCCTACCTGCCCCCATACTTGCTTTAGCCCTGATACCTTTGATGGCCCACTATGAATTTTGGCCATCTCCTCAGGTTCCCCCGTCATCCTACCTGGTTTCCGAATATAGCACCTGTAGACTTAGTCCCTGACCATCTAAATCTAGTTTTGACATACTGCTCTAGTGGTGAGGGTGTCTCCGCATTCTGCACTCACATATGGGGACAACCTCTTCATAGCCTCCACAGTGGAAGGCTTCCAGTGCACAGCACAGATGTTCTTTCCACATTCTGTGGGCTCCAATACCCTGGGCAATGCCCTGTCTTCTCCCTTAATTTATAAATGATTTTCTTCCTAAATTTGCTTCAGTCAAATACCTAAAGACAGTCATTAAGAACTGCTTTCTTTAGAGAACAGAAGAGACTGCTAATATAGGAATATGCAGGTTTACGGAACAGAGTAGATTCAAGGACAGAGTTGAGCACTTGTTCTAGAGAACAGCTGCTGAAAGGGAATAGCTGGGGTTTAGAGAGATTGAGGGGTCCAGCAAATGGTGTGGAGGTTTAGGCAGCTGGATCTCACATAGCCAAATGCACAATTCAAGTCTTATACCTGGCAGCTTGAAAATCACTCTGTGTGTGTGTGTGTGTGTGTGTGAAAAAATCTCAAGAGGAGAATGAAGGAGAAAAAACAGTGGCATGGCCATCCCCCCCTGGGAAGTGAGTTCTGTCTCTCACTGTCAGGGTCTCTCTCACTCTCTGGAAATTACGCATGCCCTATTAAAAAAAAAAAAAAAGATAGAGGGAAGAATAGGAATTTAAAAGCTCATACACATCTAGTGTGTACATACGTAATAACGCACACAGCCAGAAACAAAACTCAGGTATTTCATATGTGCATGGAGAAAATTCCTGATGTTGGCCAGCCTATACAAAAGCAGTGGGAAAGTACATTCAGAGTGGATGACAATAATCCCTCACCTTGGTCTATGACAAGTGAGTGACAAGAAATGACAGGATAGCATTGGCAGATAACCAATGGCTAGATCCTTTGTTGTAAATTATGAAGTATTTATCAGATATTATACTCTTATGTTTTTTTTTCTCTGTTTTTGAATAAACTCATCTATCAGTCTGTCAAACTATTTCTTACTTTGATTCCACATTCCAGTTCTGGTTGGTAATGCTGAAGACCATTCATGGTTTGATACCACATGATTTGGGGAATCAGAACAAAAAGGAAGTTCTCTGGTTCTAAAATATCCACAGGTAGCAAATGCAGTTACCTTTTATGATTTCTTGCTAGTTATGAACAAAGCTTTCTCTGACAAGCCCTGTCTTAGATACAACTCTTTCAAAAACACCATGTTAGAAACAATGAGGAAAACAGAGAACTCTGTACTCAGAGGAAGCAAAAATGAGTCTGTTCTGTGGACCCCAGAGAGGACACAACTATAGTCAAATCTGTGCTGCCCTGGCCTGCCCTGGGTCAGTTAGGAACCTGGTCCTGACTGAGTTTCTGAGATAAGCCAGCCCTGTAGCTGTGCTCTGCCCTACCCAGCCCCTTCTCATTTGTATATGTCCAAGGCAAACTCATGGTCTAAAGACCTGTTAACAGGCCACGTGGTCACAGACCTGTCACCATGGTCACAGGCCACACAGGGTCAGTCCCCATCGGGACACAGCACAGACATAAGGCTCACTGCCCAACTCCTGGAGCTCCTGCAGCTCTGGCTTCCAGGTAAGGAAGGAGAACCCTGGATTCACTCAGGACAGTGTGGTCAGTGCTGCTCGCCCTTCAGGGATGTGCCCTCATAACACAATTAACTGTGTGGATATTTATTTTTCTGTTTCCACTCTCAGGTGCAAGCTGTGACATCCAGATGATCCAGTCTCCATCCTCCCTATCTGTTGGGATCATAGGAGGAAAACTTCAGTCACAGACTGAACAGAATAATGGGCAAAGTGCAACAAATACGTAACCATCATTTGATAAAGAAATTAAAAGTCTTTCCTGACACAAATTAAAACAAAGGACAACAACAGGTGGATGTGGCATCATTTTCCTTCCTACTCAAAATTCTCTAGATTTCATCAGCTTCATCTCAATCACTGAGAGCATGTTCCTAATGCAAACCTGCAGAAGCACTTTAGATATGCTGAATGAGAATGTGCATTTTAACAAATGTAGGGTGATCAATGTGAGATTTAAGAAGTTTCCTTTAAGGAGTTGCTTACTTGAGGTAAAGATTGTTTTTTCTCCAATGAGGCAATTTAAAAAAATTTCTATTTAAGGGAACTTAGAAAAAAAGAGAAGCTAACAAACAATATACAGCTGGTCTTTTCTTTGCAATTAATAAAAAATTAAATTGAAAAGTTTTTAGTATATTTAAGGATTTAAAAAAATCATTTATCAATCACATGATCAAATATTTGCCTGTGCAGCTTGTTTTGGATATTTTGTTCACTCCTGTGCTTGCCATGAGAAATGTGGGCCCTGGATAATCACTTCAGCCTTGACCCCAATACTCACAAAATCCATAGCCAAGAAACAAGCTCAGTGTCCTGCAGAAGAGCCACCTAGCCGAACTCTGAATAAATCCACCAGATCATTAATACTAAAATCTGTGAACATGAAAACAAATGCTTAGTGTTTGTTATAACCCCCTGAGTTCTCAATATTGGATACCAATTAATATTATGAAAAAACTAATGATATAATATGTCTATATCTGCCCAGATAAATACATGTTATTAAAATTTATGGACTAAATGGGAGTATTTAGTAATCCATTCATGCAAATATTAAGAAAAAAAGCTAAATAATACTTGGGTAAAAAGTGGAAAATTAACATTATTTAATGTTAATAAAAAGACAAGTATATATGTTTATTAGATGCACCTACATATCTATGTACATAATATACATATAGGGGTTTAGCCATTTATATTATATCTTATTTCATAATATGTAAAAAAATACATGTGACCAATATATGTTCTATTTATTTATTTGGTATAGTATTGGCTACATATACTTACATAATGTATGTATTCATGCCTAAGCAAGTTTATAATTTTAGGGATATTCAGAAATTGATTCTGTTTCTGAATCATTTCTGGATCTAGAGACAAAGTTTTGTCATGAAATTTGTCATAGATATATACTAAATTGATGTCACACCACTACCATAGTCAGGATGCCTTGGAAGAATCAAAATTGTAAAAGTGGGTACATTCCATGGGTTACAACTCAAGACACCTTGCAAAGAGTGATTGGCAATTCAAGGGAATTAACTACTTTAGACAGGTTATCAGACCTTAAAAGGTGGTGTGGACCTATTTTAGGAAAGGGCCCTGCCATAAGGCAGGACACCTGCGGCTGAAAGGCTGTGAGGCAGAGACCTGTGGCTCATCCCCTCCTCCACTCAACTGAACTCTCAGGTATGTAGCTTGGAACTTTGAGATGACCTTGTGACCCTCTGAGCCCCATCTGGACACCCCTTCACATGAAATTCCTTGCCTTAAGGCAGGTTACCAGCAGCTGGAAGACTATGCAGCATAGACCCCATGGCTCATTCCCACCTTCACTCACCTTTGAATTGTCAAGTGTGTTGCTTGGGACCCTAAGATGACTTTGTGCCCTCCCTGTCCCATCTGACACCTGTTCCTGTGCAGGAAGATTGACTTACAAAAAGACTGTGGCTTATCTCCTGCCGCATGCCTCATATTCACAAACTCCCTCATTTTCTGAAGTGTGTAGCACACATTGTGCTGTGCAATCCCTTCTATATTCTTGATTTAAATCTCAGCAGCTCAGTTCAGGCATGCATATTCTCTAGAAAAATGGAGGACTTTGAATCATATAAGACCAGTGATGGGACCAGCAGTTAGCGTAATGGCTATGTCGCTGGACTCCCACATAGTCGACCGCGGTTCGAGTCCCAGACCCAGCGGCTTAAACTGGCACCGGGCGCGTGTGTGTGCGTGCCCAAGATCCCGAGAGGAGAATGGAGGAGAAGGGATTCGGCGTGGTCATCCCTCCGGGGAGTGATTTCCCACTTTCTGTCTCTCTGTCTCTCTCTGTCTGGCGAGCGCACGCGCCCTATAGCAAAAACCTCTCAAAAAAAAAAAAAAAAAAAAAAAAAAAACAGTGACAACAGTTCAGGTTGCAAGTGAGCATCTAGAAGGTAGAGCTGCAGAGAGACAGCCAGTCACCTACTCCAACAAACATTTGAAAACTCAGAATGAACTCAAAGAATTTAGAAAGGAATGTAGAAATCACCATGTGACTAGAAACTATTACAGAGGCACAAGAAATATGAGCAACCAACAAAATATCTCTCCCCAAAGGGAAAGCATCAATTCCTCATCCTGCACAGACAACACATGGAACTCATGAAAATGTCAGATAAACAATTCAGAATATTTATAGTGACCAAATTAAATGAGATGCAAGAGAAAAGAGACAACCAGCTTCAGAGGATGAGGAAGTCCTCTCACGATTTGAGCGAACAAATAGAAACCATAAAAAAATCTAATTGAATTGCTAGAGATGAAGAATGTGATACAGGAAATTAAAACCTCCCTCAAAAGTATTAAAAGCAAATTAGATAATGCAGAATATTGTATCTCAAATGTAGAGCAAAAACCCTCTGACCTAGAAAAAGTATCAAGAAGACTGAGAAAACAACCAAGAAAAATGAGGACAATATACAAAAAATACTAGATACCATTAAGTACCCAGACATCTGAATAATTGCTATCCCAGAATGTGAAGAAACTAATAAGGGAATTAATCATTTATTCCATTAAATCCTGGGAAAAAAAAAAAAAAACTTTCCAAACCTAGAGAGGCATTCAAATATCCAGATCCAAGAAATACAAAGGAATCCAAATAGAACCAACTCAAGAAGATCTTCTTCAAGGCACATCATAGCCAAATTGGCCAAAACCACAGACAAGACACTAAAATTGGCAAGAGAGAAATGTCAAGTTACTTACAATGATTATGTCATTATGTTAACATTGGACTGCTTTTGGAAACAGTATAGGCAAGGAAAGAATGGGGAAATGTATTCAAAGTGTTAAATGAAAAACAATTTTAACCAAGATTACCCGGCCTGGCAAGATTATCCTTCATATGGGGAAAAATGATAAAGAAATATTACCAGATAGATAAAAACCTAAAAGTATTTACCAACTCCACATCAGCTATTCAAGAGGTTCTGAAAGGAGCACTATACCAGGAAAACTAAAGTCAGACACACAGAAGTAAGACAACAAAAAACAACCAAGAAAAAGACTCACTTAATGATAGGAACATGTCCAGAAATATCGATAATAACATTGAATATTAATGGATTAAATTATTCAATTAATAGACATAGACAGGTTGAATGAAAAAAAATAATAAAAACCAGAAACCTTCTATTTTTTACCTAAAAGAAGCACACCTTGTGGATAAAGACATACATATACAAAAAGTAAAGGGTTAGAAAATGTATTCCATGCAAACCGAAGTCAAAAAAGGGCTGGAGTTCCAATACTGTTTTCTGAAAAATAGGTTTTAAGACAAAAACTGTAATATTAGACAAACAAGTGCATTATATAGTAGTAAATGGAGAAATTCATCAAGAACACATAATGCTTATAAAGATCTATGGATTCAACTTAGGAGCACAAAAATACATGAAGAAAAGACTCCTAGAGCTAAAAGGAGAGACATATTACAACACTAGAATGGCTGGGGATTTCAACACCCCATTTTCTCCTTTAGACATATCTTCTAGACAAAAAATAAGCAGAAAGATACATGGCCTAAATGATACTATAAATCAAATGGATTTGACTGACAGGTATAGAACTTTCCACCCCAAGACCACAAAATACACATTTGTCTCACCCCAGCAAGGAACATTTTTAAAGATTTGACCATATCATAGGAAGCAAGACAAGACTTTACAGATTCAAAGGCATAGAAACTAGATCCAGCATCTTCTCTGACCATGACGAAATATAACTTGATATTAATTTCAGGAAAAATCCTAGAAAATACACAAACACGTGGAAACTAAACAACCTACTCCTGAATGACTTCTCAACTACCAAAGAGATTAAGTCTGAAATTTAAAAAATTATGAAAATAAATGATGATGCATACATGAGTTTCCATAATCTAGGGGATACCCTAAAAGCAGTCATAAGAGGGAAGTTCATAGCAATTAGTGCGCATAAGAAAAACATGGAAAAGTGACAAATTGACAACCTAACATCATGTATCAGAAATTTGAAAAAACAACAACAACAACAAAATAATAATAGTACCAGGAGAAAAGAAAGATTCAAGCAGAAATAAATTAAATAGAAAATAAATGGAGTATACAGAAAATAAATGAAAGCAAAAGTTATTTCTTTGAAAAAATTACCAAAATCTACTTAACATTAGCTAGACTGATAAGAAAAGGAAAGACACCAGTTAAATCAAATACATAATGAAACAAGCAATAGTACAACAGACAAAATAGAAATACAAAACATCATTAGAGGCTACAACGAGCAACTATATGCAAACAAATAGGAAAACATGGATGAGAAGGACAAATTCCAGGATGTATATAATCTGCCAAGATTGAATCAAGAGGACATAGAAAACCTAAATAGACCCATAACAAGCCATGAGATTGAATCAGTAAGAAATAACCGCCCGACAAGAAAAGCCAAGGTCATGATGCCTTCCCTTCTGAATTCTACAAAACTTTTTGGGAAGAGTTAACTCCCACTCTACTAAAATTATTTCCAAAGATCAAAAAGGAAGGAAACCTCCCAAATTCATTTTATGAAGCCTCCATCATCCTCATTCCCAGAACAGATAAAGACATGGGGAAAAAAAGGAAAACGACCGAACAATATGTCTGATGAATATACATGCAAAAACTTTTAACAAGACACTTGCAAATCATATCCAACTACATATAAAAATATTACTCATCGCGACCTGGTAGGCTTTATTCCAGGGATGCAAGGGTGGTTCAACATATGCAAGACCGTAAACATAATGCACCATATTAACAGAAGAAAGATAAAAACCATATGGTCATTTCAATCAATGCAGAGAAAGCGTTACACAAAATACAACATCCCTTTATGATTTAGACTGTTAGCAAAATTGGCATAGAAGGATCATTTCTCAACACAGTAAAAGCCATATATGAAAAACCTATAGCTAACATAATAAGGAATGGTGAAAAGCTACAAGCTTCTCCACTAAAAACTGGTAATAGACAAGGTTGCCCATTTTCTCCACTCCATTTCAATGTAGCGCGGGAAGGTATAGTCAATGCAATCAGAAAAGAGAATAATATAAAAGGCATTTAAATAGGCAAAGAAAAGATGAAAATATCTTTATATGCACATGACCCAAAAGTTTCCATGAAAAAATTTCTTGAAGTAATAAATGAATACAGTAAAGTGACAAGATACAAAATCAACATATAAAAATCTATGGCATATCTATATACAAACAACAAGTTGACTGAGGTAGAACTGTTGAAATAAATCCCTTTAACCATAGCCACAAAATGTATAAGATACCTAGGGATAAATCTAACGAAAGACCTCTACAAAGAAAACTATGAAAATCTTAAAGAAAGACATTTAATATGACACTAAAAGGTAGGACATCCCATTTCCTTGGATTGGAAGAATTAATATAATCAAAATGGCAATTCCACCCTAATTAATCTACATACTTAACACAATTCTAATCACATTACCAGAGAATTCTTCACAGGCCTAGAAAAGACAGTCACAGAATTTGTTGGAATCATAAATGATCTCATATTGCCAAAGCAATCCTGGGCAGGAAGAGTGGAGTGGGCAGTATCTCACTGCCTGACCCCAAAATATATTATATAGCTGTGATACTCAAATCAGCCTCATATTGGCACAAAAACAGACAGTAGAACAAATGGAACAGAATAGAGACCCCAGAAATAAACCCCAAAACATACAGTAAACTGATTTTTTTACAAAGGATACCAGTCAATCCAGTGGGTAAAGGAAAACCTCCTTAGCAAACGGTGCTGGAAAAACTGGGTAAACCTTGCAGAAAGATCAAACTGGATCCTCATTATTCACCATGAATATTAATCAACTCAAAACAGATCAGAGTTCTAAACCTAAGACCTCAAACTATAAAACTACTGGTAGAAAACAATGGGGGAAACTCTGGGAGACATTGGGGTAGGCAAAGAATTATTAAATCAGACTCCCCAAACACAGGCAATAATCCCCAAAATAGACAAGTGGGACTACATCAGATTAAGAAGTTTCTGAACAGGGGACCAGCAGTTAGCGTAATGGCTATGTTGCTGGATTCCCATGTAGTCAACGGCGGTTCGAGTTCCAGACCTGGTGACTTAAAACTCATGCTGGGCGCATGTGCGTGCATGCCCAAGATCTCGAGAGGAGAATGGAGGAGAAGGGATTGCGGCGTGGCCATCCCCCCGGGGGGTGATTTCTTGCTTTCTGTCTCTTTGTCTCTGTCTGTCTGTCTGGTGAGAGCATGCACCCTATGGCAAAAACATCTCAAAAAAAAGAAGAAGAAGTTTCTGAACAGCAAAGAACATAGTAATTAATGTGAATTGACAACCCTCAGAATGACAGAATTTTATTGTAAACAATGCTTCAGATAAGGAGCCGATAGCCAGAACACACTAAGAACTAATAGCTTACCTGGGGAAAAAAAAAGATTAACCCAGTTAAAAGATGGGAAAATGAGCTGAACAGAAAAGTCTCTAAGAAAGATATATGAACATCCAAAAATCATATGAGGAGATGCTCAACATTCCTCATCAAAAGGGAGCTGCAGGGACCAGCAGTTAGCATAATGGCTGTGTCGCTGGACTCCCACGTAGTCAACTGTGGTTCGAGTCCCAGACCCGGTGGCTTAAACTCACGCCGGGCACGTGTGCGTGCGTGCCCAAGATCCCGAGAGGAGAATGGAGGAGAAGGGATTGCGGCGTGGCCATCCCCCCTGGGGGGTGATTTCCTGCTTTCTGTCTCTCTGTCTCTCTATGTCTGTCTGGCGAGCGCACGCGCCCTATAGCAAAAACCTCTCCAAAAAAAAAAAAAAAAAAAGGAGATGCAGACTAAAAACCACAACGAGATGCTACTTACCCCCTGTCAGAATGATGAAGATTAAAAATACAAAAAATGACAAGTGTTGGTGGGGTTGTGGTGAAAGGGAAACTCTCCTACACTTCTGGTGGGAATTTACAAATAGAACTACCATATGATCTAGAAATCCCACTTGTGGGTATATACCCAAAGGACGGGAGAACGCTTAGTCAAGCACCTGTACATCTGTTTATTGTGGCGTTATTCACGAGTGCTAAGACATGGACCCAAATGTCCATGAGCAAGTGAAGGGACTGAAGTGTGATACATATGTTCTATGGAGTACTATTCAGCCTAAAATACAAAAAGACCCTGGCATTTGACAGAAAGTGGTTGAATATGGAAGATGTATTGCTGAGTGAAGCAAACCAGGCTATGAAAGAGAGAGAGAGAGAGATTGTATGTCTCTACTTCTTATGGACCAACTGTTCTCACTCTATGGTACATGTTGAAAGATTGGAGGATATAAAAGCTGTGAAAATAGTTAAGGATGGGGACCAGCAGTTGGCATACGGCTATGTCGCTGAAGTCCCATGTAGTCAACAATTGTTGCACACATGTGCCCTATAGCAAAAACCTTCCAAAAACAATAGTTAGGGATGCTGGAGACCATGTGGAAGGATGATGTAAGATGGGAACAGTACAGGGGAGGAAATCAGGGAAGAAAAATAGAGAGATAAGAGATTTGTGGAACACATAACTGGTTTATTACCTATTGATAATGTATATAGTATTATCAACTGGAGTGGTCTGAGATGTATTTCATGTTCTTCATGTTGGGTAAATTCTCGTTACAAGGCAAATGATGAATAGCAATTGAATGTTTAAAAGAAAAGAATAATAACAATAAATTTAAAAAATAATAAAGTGGTGTGGTGCTTAAAGTGGCTGGATCCCACATGTCCAACTGCAGTTCAAGTCTCAGACCTGGTAGTTTGCAAATCACACTGGGCATGTGTGCATTTGTGTCCAAAATCCCAGGTGGAGAATGGAAGAGAAAGGATTAGTGTGACTATTCCCCCTGGAAAATGATTTCTCTCTTTCTGTCTCACTGTCTCTCTCTCTGTTTCTCTCCAGTGAACATACACACTCGATAACAAAACCTAAAATAAAGAAGTAACACAAGGATTTGGTGACATAATTGTTGTATAAAAGCTGACTGGACATTTCAAACTTGGCCAAGACTGAAAATAATGACTTTCCAGGTGGATAACAATCTGATATCCATTATTGAGCATGAGGCTCTTGTTTAGTAAGATGAACCAGTATGTAGATATCAGTTATGTTTCTAATTTTTCAATAAGAACCTGACATAGAGTCAGTAATAGAATTTCTGCTAAAAAGGCTCACATGACTGCTACTATTTCTGACGATGTAAATTTCCAAGGAAAAGGACCACTCCTGAGCCCTTAATATTATTCCACCCTTCAGGGCTCTAGCTAACAGCCAATGTCCAGGTGGTCATAGCGGCCAGCAGGACTGTACATTTCCTATTCTCCCTTACCATGTGACGGCCCTAAGTATACACCTTCCTTCTTACTTGGTTACAGCAGCTCCTGTCTCCTTGTGCTCTGTTCAGATTGCACGGTCTATTTCTGAGAATGTTTTGCAAGGTTCAAGAGTCCTATAAAGATTTCAGTCCCCTGAAATCTGCCATTACTGACACACAAAAAGCCTAGAGATATTTAGCCACAGTACGGTCCTTGAATCTTTCTCTAAAGTAGGTGATAGCAGAGACACAGATCTATGTAAAGTATTATCAGAGAAAATAATAACAATGTCTGCAACTATGGACACATCATCTACAATGCCAAGTACCATTTATTGAAGTCTTCGAAACTTACTATATGTTCAATACTGAACTAAGGGCTTAATGATCTAATGCAATTAATCCCAGATAACCTTGATTAAAGAGAATTCAGAGATTCTCAGAGTTTGACTTTCTCAAGGTACCAGTGCTTGTACAGAGGAAGGTGGAAACAGACTAAAGATTAGACTTAATAATTCTTATTTATTAATTAATTCTTTCATGCTTAAGTGCATATAACTAAACATGGTCATGTATAACTAATGTCACTAAGTGAATACAGAGTACAGCTTGATAAATATAAACAGTACATGTCTCCCTCCACCCACTTCCCAGATCTAGATGCGCATTCCCAGGCTTTTCTTTGTCAGGGCCATGCTCCACCCACCAGTGTTTTAAGCCATTCTAGTTCTGTTTTGTGTGTGTGTGTGTGTGTGTGTGTTTTTTGAGGCAGATTTTTTGCTATAGAGCACATGCACTCACCAGAGTGGCAAAGAGAGACAGAGAGACAAAAAGCAAGAAATTACCCTCTCCCTTCTCCTGATTCTCCTTCTGAGATTTTGGGCATTCATGCACATGTGCATGGCATGAGGTTGTTTTTTAAAGCTGCTGAATCGGGAACTTGAACTCCGTTGACTATGTGGAAGTCAAGCAAAGTAACCATTCTGCCATCTGCTGGCCCGTACCTTTCCTATTTTCTATCACATTTATCAATTTCTCCATTCTTGCATTTTATATAAATGGAATCATACAGTATCTACTTTTTTTTTTTCTGTCTTACGGCACATGCACTCGCCAGGAGAGTGAGGGAGAGAGAGACAGAGACAGTAAGAGGTAAAGGGAGAAATCACCACCCAGGGGACATGGCCAGGCTGCAATTCCTTCTCCTTCATTTTCCTCCCAGGATCTTGGGCACACACACGTGTCTGGCATGAGTTTCGAACCACTGGGTGTGGGAATCGAACCATGGTTGGCAATGTGGGAGTCCAGAGACATAACCATTGGGCCATCTGCTGGCTTCGACACAGTTTTTTTTTTCTTTCTTTTGTTTTGTTTGCCTTGTTTTGTTTTTCAGAGAACTATTTAATTCAACTTTATTTATTTATTTATTTATCTATTTATTTATTTTTTAATTTAACCAGAGAGGGACAGAGTGAGAGAGGGAGAAAGGTAAAGCGAGAAAGCAAGTCGCCAGGTCCAGGACCTGAACCATGATCGGCCATGTGAGTCCAGAGCCCCCAACCACCACACCATCTGCCACCCCCCCCCCATACAGTTTCTACTTTTCAGTGTTTTGCTTCATTTGCTCAATATGCTTTTTGAACTAAATTTATATCATTTCTGTGGCAATCATGTGTTCCTTTTTTAAGGGGGGATGAGGTTTTTGCTATAGGGCATGTATACTCGTCAGAGAGACAGAGAGATACAGAGAGACAGAAAGTGAGAAATCATCCCCCAGGGGGTTGGCCACACCACAATCCCTTCTCCTCCATTATCCTTTTTTTTTTTAATTTTATTTATTCATTTATTTATTTTAATTTGACCAGAGAGAGACAGAGAGAGAGAGAGAGAGAGAGAGAGAGAGAGAAAGGGATAAAGGAAGCCACCAGGTCCGGGACTCGAACCGTGGTTGGCCATGTGGGAGTGTCCAGCACCTTACCCACCACGCCACCTGCTGGTCCCATCCTCCATTATCCTTTCAGGATCTTGGACATGCACGCATTCACACCCGACATGAGTTTAAGCCACCAGGTCCGGGAATTGAACCACGGTCAACTACATGGGAGTCCAGCAACATAGCCATTATGCCAACTGCTGGTCCCCATGTGTTTCTTTATTCACTGTGAAAAAAAAAAAAAATGATCTTTTCTGTGAATATAGCACCAACTGTTCTTCAATTAATGATTTGTTCACAATATTGAGACTGTCAAAATTTTAGGAATATCCTTTCAAATGTCATTTCTCTTGGGTATATTTCTAGGAGTAGATGTGCCTTGTCATAAGACTGGTATAAATTTTGCTGAAGTAAACCCTGCTCCTGACTTACCACAATGCTCACATATTCACACTCAGACAGCCATGGAAGAAAACTTCCAGTTGCTGTCAATCTTGTCTTGGAACTATCAAACTCTCTGTTATAATTACTTGATAAATCTAAAGTGATACAATGATTAAAACTTATACTTCCCTCTTAAGAATTGATATTGAGTAAATTTTCATGTATTTATTTTCTTTTACATACACATACGATTTTGAAGTTCTCGATCATAGTTTAGTCTAATTTATCATTTTTTCTCTTGTGTTTTTCTTCTGTGATTATGTGTGTCTTATGTTCAATAAAACTTGCCACTTTCAGGACCTAAAGATTTTCTTTTATGCTTATGCTCTAGAGAATCATTTTATTTTTTCATTTCTCACATGTGGACTGTGGTCTAGCTTTTATTTCTAATTTGGCTAGTACGAAGGAGATCAAGAGTTTTATTTTTAATCCATTATATAGTAAGAGGGCCCCACTCCCCTGTTCTCTCTTTCCACACTGCTGCACCCACCAGGAGATTTGCATACTGTCCCCCAGGGAGCACCTTCCCTTGCAAGTCTAAGATAAAAGTCAGCTCTGATCTCTGGACTGCTCAGGACTCCCCAGTTCAGCTCTCAGCATGGGGTTCCCTGCTCAACTCCTGGGGCTGCTAATGCTCTGGGTCCCAGGTGAGGGCACAGAGGGCTGAAGAAGAACGGGTAGAAGGGCGAGTTGTGCATCCCCCACTGCATCCCTTCTCACATGTGCTCTGTCATGTGTGAGATGTACCTGACTCGTCCTCCAGGATGGAATATCTGAGGTTTAGATCTGTGACAGTGAGGAAGGTTCCAGCAGGAACAAGGACCTGTAGAATGGTTAGGATAATCACACAGAAATTAGGTTTTGTAAGTAGACTTAGAGAAGCCCCCTGCGGGTTTGCAGATCTTGGATCCTTTTCAAAAATTAGTATTTTGGTGTAACAATCAAGAAGATTATATAGCCTGAAATTTTTTAAATGTAAATGATGCTTGTATATAATCTTGCATTTCTCTCTCATTATTTCAGGATCCAATGGGGATGCTGTGATGACCCAGACTCCACTCTCTCTGCCCATCATTCCTGGAGAGACGGTCTCTATCTCCTGCAAGTCTAGTCAGAGCCTCCTACACAGTAATGGAAAAACGTATTTGAATTGGTTGCTGCAGAAGCCAGGCCAGGCTCCACGGCGCCTGATATACCAAGTTTCTAAAAGGGACTCTGGGGTCCCAGACAGGTTTATTGGCAGTGGGTCAGGGTCAGATTTCACACTCAAAATCAGCAGCGTGAAGGCTGAGGATGTTGGAGTTTATTACTGCGCGCAAGGTACACAATATCCTCGCACAGTGATACAGCCCTGAACATAAACCTCCCTGCTTGGAGTGGCCCAGCTGCCCTCATGTGCTGTCTGTCTGGGGAACACCACTGCAGCCCCTGAGCCTGTGTAAGAGGAAGGTGCTGAAGAGCTCAGGGCACTAGGTGTCAGCTGTCTGTGCCACAAGTGCCCTACCCACAGCTCAGGCTCCAGCCATCTGTGGCCCTGTCAGCTGCAGCAGCCTGTCTGGAATCTGGAGCTGGAGGACAGGGTGGTCCCATCAAGGTGAGGGGACATGATCACGTTGTGGTTCATAATGGAACCAAATAAAACTCATTCTAATCTTTCCTCCCTCCTTACATTTATCAATTCAGATTAATCTGTGTAAATGACAGAAATGAACATGTTGAATATATCTTGAGGTTTATTAATTTTTTTATCCTGATAGGATATTGACTAATATTCAGAAAGTGGTATTTTCCCCATTTCCCAACTTCCTACTTTTCCTTTTTACTATCTGTCTGCCCACTCTAAGTATCAGAGAGAGAGCATTCTACACAAGCCATCCTTAAGGAGTTATCTTAGGAAAAATCTTGGTTGTTGAGAATTCAAATAGACTCTTGTAAATTCGTATCAGATTCAAGATTCTAATGCTAAAATACTTTGATTTGTGCTACTACCTATGGTTGATAGAAAAGAAAGTTTTTGACATTTGAAAAATTGTGTTAATAGTAAAAACCATAGGGCTAGCTCAATGACCTGACAGTTAGGGAGCAGCATCCTACATGGGCAACCACAGTTCAAATTCTGGACCCTGTTTGAAAAACAAATTTGTTGAGTGTGCACGTGTCCCTCAAAATCCCTCAAAGGAGGATAATAGATTGTAGTGTGAAAGGATCTCATTGGAGTTGATGCATTCTCTATTCCCCCCCTCTCTCTTTTTCTCTCTGTCTCTTTCTGGTGACAGCACATGCCTTATGGTGATTAAAAAATGAAAATATAAAAAGCATAAAAAAGAAGCTCAAAATTTACCATTGCTCAAAATTTACCCCATATCCCACTGGAAGCTTACAGCATGGTCATTTTTTTTTTTTTTTTTTTTTTTTTTTTTTTGGAGAGATTTTTACTATAGGGCGTGTGCGCTTGCCAGACAGACAGAGAGAGACATAGAGACAGAAAGCAAGAAATCACCCCCCAGGGGGGATGGTCACGCCGCAATCCCTTCTCCTCCATTCTCCTCTCGGGATCTTGGGCACGCACGCACACGCGCCCGGCATGAGTTTTAAGCCACCGGGTCCGGGACACGAACCGCGGTTGACTACGTGGGAGTCCAGCGACATAGTCATTACGCTAACTGCTGGTTCCCCAGCATGGTCATTTTTTACTTTAAGAATGAAAATAATAATGGAATAGCATAGATCTGAGCTTTGGAACAGTTGTCCTATTTTTTGTCTTACATTGGTGGAGCCCAGATGTTTCTCCTATGAATAATCACAGAGTTAAAGAGAACACTGCCTGCCTTAAAAGGATTAGCCTTGTACACTGCAAGTTTCATGGGAAAGTAGTGAACAGAGAAGATGGTTAGGCCTGAAAATCATCAAAGCTTATGTGAAGTTGCTAAAAGTTGCAAAGAGAATGGAGGTCATGTCACCTAGTCCTATTCAACCTAGTACAGCTGAGAGATTCTAATACTTACTCTGCCCTGATGCAGGTCTAGCAGAGAGGATGTCTTTGAGTGTGTGAGGGTGCAGAATGTGATGACAAGCTAAAGGAAAGGTCCATCTAGGTCTACATCACCAGGGGAGCAGTGGAGACGGAGACTCATATCCATGATTCAGGCATGAATTAACGATTGTCTAAGCAGCTTTGGTGAGGAGGCACCCTGAGTAGCGGGAAGGTTTCTGCCCTTCTAGCCAGAACCCCCAGCCTGCCTGCTGACGCCTACCACAGAGAGCATCCCATGGAAACCAATGGCCCTGTGTAGCAGCTGAGGCTCAGCTGATTCTCCTTCCCCAGGTGGGTTCCTCTGTTTGTTCCAATAAGAGCCTGTGTCCAACTACAAATTAGTCGCACACTTCAGGAGAACAGAAAAGTAGGTGAACATCAGCTACACAGAAAAGGTTCTGTTGTCTCTGGAATTTTAGAACTCCAGGGCTTATTTCTCACATTACCTTCTAATGTCATAAAACATAACTTTAAATTTTATTCTTTACGTGCATTTATGTACCTTTTGCAATATTCTTCTGGCCTTTTAGTCTTTGTTATTGAACCTGGGAATGGAGATTCCTTTTATTTTAACCCAAATGATGTTTCAGAGATGACGACTTTGGTATATACTGCTTTAACAGGAAATTTTAAAAAGTTTTTAGAGAACCAATTAAAAATTACTTTCTACCAGCCCTATAACCTAAAATTCCACCAAGTTAGAAATAGATAAAAATTAAGAAGAGAAGATTGTGGCATTTGTGCCTTGACTGCACCCCACTGGAGATGCTTTCTCTTCTCTTTCTCTCATACTCTCTTTCTCTTTCTGTGTCTCTCTCTCACACAAAAAAACACTATCATCCATGGACTCTATCTATTGCTGGTCTATTCAGTGCTTCCCACACAGTGATAGAAACATCTGTCCCTGCAGAAGTCAAGCCTAGCTCCACAGCTCCTGGTCTATAAGATTTCCTACAAGTTTCTGGCTCCTAGGAAGAATTAGTGACAGTGATCAGGAGCAGATTTCACACTTAAAATGGACAGGATGGAGGTTGACAATGCTGACAATCACTGCATGCAGGCTCTACAACACCCTCCCCCCCCCTCCCCCCGCCACACACACACACATAGCCCTGGGCTCAAACTGACTGTTTGGCCTTAGTTCATGTAGAACTCCCCAAGGGAGCTCACACAACTGCCAGAGCTCAGCTGGATTCTCAGATGCCCAGAAGTGTTATCTGTAGAGCAGACACCAGTGAGCAAGATGTCAGAGAACTCAGGGGAATAGTTACAGCTGAGGATAGGACCTGAGTGTCTCAGCTGCATCTCAGGCACCTTCCTTAAGACAGAGTCATCTGCAAGTGCCTTGGATCTGGTAGGACCTGCAGGAGAATGGAGGGAGTTTAAGTGTCCCCTGGGATATGAGACAAGACAGAAAACAAAGTTAAATAAAAGCTTTTATTACTATTCCCTCTCTTTGTACATTCATTAGCTAAGTGCATTTATAATCACCCCCTGTGACTAATTTATGGTGGCATTAAACTAATACATTGTTTGGGTTTTATCTCGGTCTAATAGTTACTAGGTCACATGCAACTGGGTTAATTTGGTGTTTCTCCCCCAGACCTTCCCATTTCCTCTTTCCCTTAGAACACATCCTTTTCCAGAGCAGAAGCAAGCTCAGAGATTCACACTGCTCTCCCTGGGTAAGTCCAAAGATGAATATTAAAAGTAATGGATAGGGGAGGGGCACCTTGGGCAGCAGGTATGATAGTGATTAAGGCACTGGACTCTCTCATGGCTTATTACGATTGGAGTCCTGTACCTGATAGCATGAAAATCATGTTAGTTACATGTGTGTACATGTCCAAAATCCACAGAAGAAAAAAGGTTGTGGCAGAGCCATTTCCCCATGGTGGTGGGAGGAGGCGACTTCTCACTTTCCCTCTCTCTAACTTTCTCTGTCTCTCTCCAGTGAGTGTACATGCCTCTCCAGTGAGGCAAAGTCTTTACAAAAATAAAAGATTCAGCTGGACTGTGGCTTAGCAGTTAAGACAGCCGGATCCTGTATGGCTGGCAGAGGGTCAAATTCTGGCCCTGGCACTTGATAAATGGGCCAGGTACTTGTTTGTACATGCCCAACATGATCAGGAAATGGAAGAGAAGAAATTTGAGCGTGACCGACCACGCCTCATGAGGGTGCTTTCTCTACTGCCATTTTCATTGATCTAGACTTTAATTTTTAAAAACTTAATATCAAAGTTGGAATTGCTATATAATAATTTAACTAGAAGAATAAACTTTCACTTTCATTTAGGGTACGGTAGCTCTTAGCAGAGGATCACAAATACTGCACTAATAGTAGAAAACAAGAACAAAATTGAAATTAAGCTTAAAATGACATTCAGGACCTATGGAAGAAAATAAACAAAGACTTGAAATTCCAGAAAGAGAACAGGTCTTTAGGGGAATTAAGGTTCACTTGTGCTTTTTCCTACTGTCCTCAGGAGAAGTCAGTTTGGAGAGAAATTGACAGTAGGTGAAAGTAAAAGACAAATATTTCTGCAATTCTCTTTAAACCTAGGATGTAGCATGACAGAGAGGAAGCAAAGGACTTAGATACTGAAAATCCCAAGGTAACTTATCTTGATATGGACAGGAAACTGTCACTTGTTTTCATTCAACTGTAGAGACCGTCATATAAATTCACCTTTGTAATAACAGAGGGTTAGTTACACGTTCTCTTGTGCTCAGAGAAGCACCTGTAGGGCCAATGTGAGTGTCAAGGACAATGACTAAAATACCTCTCTGAACTGGTTCCAGCAGAAAGGCAGACAACCTGTTCCAGATCCCCCACTTATAGCCTGAGGTCCCCTGTGGCTCTGTGTCAGTGGGTCTGACAGCAATTTCATCATCACCATCAGAGGCCTGGAGGCTGACAAACCCACTGCCATTACTGCTGCGGGAGGGACAGACTCTGCTTAACAATTAGCAGCCTGCTGGTCCTGGCGATATTGCTGATATGACTGTACAAAACGGAGCTGCCTTATAAGGTATACACTTGACTGTCGACATTTACATTATAATTAGGCAAATGCAGACATCATCATTTCAGGAAATTTAATGGTTCAATATTGACTCCCATGATGAATTCGAGCCTCCAGGTTGTTAACCTCACAGCACAAACCTCACCAGTTGTTAGTCCAGAAGCCTGGCAGGTCCCAGATGCTTCCCGGATGGTGCACTTGTGCTAGTTCTCAGAGTTGCTGGGGAAAGGTTTCTGGTATGGGAGGAGTGAGCCTGGGCTGAGAGAACTAGACCAGGAGGCCTCTGCCATTATGCCCTTCAGCTATCTCCAGAAACATTTCTAAAAATCCATGTCTCTGTGGCTCCATCTCTTATGGAACTCTGAATCTGTCCCCTAACTGTCTTGTGACTTGTATCTTTCCTAATTCCTGGCTGCCTGTTTTGTTCCCAAGAAAACTTGGCCTGAGGATGGATATAATAGAATCAGTTTCATGAATAACAGTAAAATGATTCATGATCAAGGCTCACTAGGACCCAGCATCAAGAGATGCTCTGTCACAAAAGACCATTAGATGGCAGTCCAACCCCTCAGTAAAAAAAAGAGATAGGGTAGGCCTTAGAAATAATAGGAAAGTACTAAAAATGAAGAGTAAGAGGATGATGCTATTAACAAGGAGCCTGAAATCATGAAGGGGTTCTCTGTGGTGACTAGGGACACTTGCAGGGGCTTCCAGTGGCTTTAATGTGTGCTCTGAGGCTGGAAGACTGTCTGTACCTCTTCCTACTGTCTTGTCTGCACTCCCACGGCCCCATAGTCTTCTATGGACTTAACTGAACTCGCAAATTCATCTGTGGAAGCCCCACCCCTAGTGTGACCTTATTTGGAGACTGGGTCTATAAGGAGACAATTAAGGTTAAAAGAGGCCATAAAGGTGGGCGCTGATCTAACAGGACTAGTGTGTTTATAAGAGAGACACCAGAGAGCTCTCTGTCCCTGCTCACAGGCGCCAAGAAGAAGCCTGGTAATGAAACGGCAAAGGTGACCACCTACAAAGCAGGATGAAGGCCTCTCCAGAAACCAAACCATACTGGACCTTATGTCAGATATTCCCACTCCAGAAATGTGAGAACAGATTGCTACTGTTTAAGTGATCCAGCCTCCGGTACCTAGTGTGGCGGCCCATGGTGTCTGATATGCCATCCTGTCCCTCTGAGCAGGATCAGTCTCAGGAGATGCTCCGTGGACACAGGAACAGCTCGGTTACTCCTCCACTGATGTTTTGACTCTCTGGGGAGGAAAGAGGACTAGCTTCATTCTCAGTTTGTTTCTGCTAAATGCAAAGTCTCCATGAAGATGCTGTGTAGCTTATTTTGTTTTCTGATAATGATAGCATGTGTGAGCTCATGAGAGAGTGAGGGAGAAGCATGTCCAACAGGGTCTCATCATGCCAGGATCCCCTTTCCCCAGATTTCCAACCCCTCAGGTCTCTGGACCTGTGGCCACACACCTGGAGTACTTTCAAGTAGACATGGGAATATGAACTACCCTATTTAATATGTGGACATTAATATCCCCAATAGCAGGGTGAGCAGATGGAGTCATTCTTAAGGTGCTGGACTCTCACTTGGCCAACTGCAGTTTGAGTCCCAGACCTGGTAGCTTGAAAATCACACTGGGCATGTGTACATACATGCCCAAACTCCCATGAGGAGAATGGATGAGAAGGGATTGCAATGTGGCCATCCCCCAGGGGATGATTTCTCACTTTCTCTCTTTCTGTTTTTCTCTGTCTCTCTGGAGACCTCACATACCCTATAACAAAAATTTATGTAAAAATAATTACCAATGGCTTTGAATGGTAGTAGATCTATGAATGACACACTTACCGAGGAAATGATAGTGGATCTTTGAATGACACACTCATTGAGGAAACTTGATATTATCTTTGTGTATCTGCTGTAAGATGCTTGACCTTATACTGTTATAAACAACAGGTGAAGACTATTAAAAATAATTTTGTCAGGCCAGACAGGCACCTGTGTGCCCCAAATCCCAAAAGGATGGACATATTGAGGTGAAGGCACTCAATGTTTTAAAAATGATCATTTTGAATATATATACCATAATCCCGACATAAGCTCTTTTTGATCTAAAAAGATGACATAATTTCAGACTTACGGAAATGTTGTAATACAACACCGAGTAGTCACTCCACTAAAAACATTTGAGAGTATTTTGAAGATCAGAGAGCCTCATTCTCTAAGGCTTTCCCAGCAAAGAAGGACGTTCTTGTATAGAATCTTAATGCAACAGTGAAGTACCTTGTTCCATCTAATCATTGGTGGTTGTTGTTACTTTTCCAGCTCCTTAAGATGTGAGTTTAAGTTATTTAATGGCCGTTTTTCTTGTAAACACTAATGGCTATAAACTTGCCTCTTACGATTGCTTTCAATGTTTCCCAAAGGTTATGGAGAATATTATGTTTATGGTCATTACTTTCAATGAATCTTTTTATTTCTTTCTTAATTTCTTTTTTTTTTTTTTTGGAGAGGTTTTTTTTTTTTTTTTGCTATAGGGCACGTGCGCTCGCCAGACAGACAGAGAGAGACAGAGAGATAGAAAGCGAGAAATCACCCCCCCAGGGGGGATGGCCACGCCGCAATCCCCTCTCCTCCATTCTCCTCTGGGATCTTGGGCACACACACGCGCCCAGCGTGAGTTTAAGCCACCGGGTCCGGGACTCGAACTGCGGTGGACTATGTGGGAGTCCAGTGACATAGCCATTATGCTAACTGCTGATCCCCCATTCTTAATTTCTTCACTAGAAAGTCATTAAGGAGTAGATTATTTACTTTCCATGATTTTGTGTGTTTTCAAGGACTTTTTCTGTGGTTAACTTCTTATTTATTTATTTTTCAGTCATTCATGCCAAGTGAGTTTTCCCATCATAAATACACTGTATATTGGTTCACTCAAAGATATCACCATACAAATTATCATCCACAGATAATTTTCTATTTTTGTGCCCCTTAAATATTTTGTTTCTTTCTTTTTCCTTTTGATTCCCTCACACTCACCCATCCCATTTTTTCACCCTCCTCCTGCACTGACTCTTGTATCATCATTGCTTCCATGCTTTTATTCCTTCCAGTCTTTCAGTTTCTGCCATAGAGTGCTTATATTTAATATATATTGAGTGGGGACATACAATACTCTTTCCTAGGCTGGTTTACTTTGCTTAGCAGTAAATCTTCCATATTTGTCCACTTTCTATCAAATGCCTGGGTCTCATTGCTGTCTGTGGGTGATTTCACTTATTTCATTGTGGTCAGAGAAGATTGTGGATATAGTTTCAATATTTACAAATTTATGTACACTTGTTTTATGGCCTATTATCTGGTCAATCTGAAAACGTTCCATGTGGAGATGATAAAAAAAAACGTATATTTCTCCATTACTGGAGATGGAATACTCTATATATGTCTATCATGTTCATTTAGTTTATGATATCAGTCAATTACTGTGTTTCTTGTTTTTTTTTTGTTTGTTTGTTTTTCTTTTGTCTAGATGACCTACCTGTCCATTGACAACAGATGGTGTTGGAATCTCCAGCAACTACTGTATTGAAGCCTATCACCCCCTTTAGATCTAGCAGTCTTTCTTTCACAAATTTGGATGCCCTGGCATAAAGTGCATAAATATTTATGATTGCTTTATCATCTTGATAAATTAATCCTTTTAGAACTATATAATATCCTTCTTTGTCTTTTCTTATGCTTTTTATCCCAAAGTCTATTTTACTTGATATTAATATTACATCTCCTGTTTTTATTACATTACCATTTGCATGAAATGATTTTCCAGTCCTTTGCTTTCAGTCTATATATATATATATATATATATATATAAAATCTCTGTCAATGAGGTTTGTTTCTTGTAAGCAACATATAAAGGGTTCAAATTTTTTATCCATTGAGCAAAGCTATCTTTTACGTGGAGAATTTAATCCATTAATATTTGAGGTTATTATTCACATATGTAGACATAGTCTTGTCGTTTCCTCCTCCTCCTCCTCCTTCTCCTCTTTCTTTGTACTTCTTCTGTGTTCTCTTGCCTATATCTACCTTTAGTTTTCCGGGTATAGAGTTCCCTTAAGTATTTCCTGAAGTGTTGGCCGACGTTAGGTGAATTCTTTCAGCTTTTGTTTATCTGGGAACAATTTAATTTCTCCTTCCCATTTGAAGGATAATCTTGCCAGGTATAGTATTCTTGACTGAAATTGTTTTTCTTTGAGAGTTTTAAATATATCATCCCATTTTATTCTTGCCTGCATTGTTTCAGTTGAGAAGTCCACTGTTAGTGCAATGGGATTACCCTTGCAAGTAAACTGGCATTTCTTTCTTTTTATTTTTAGAATATTGTCTCTGTTTAGATGTCCTGTCCACTGACGGCAGTGCAGTGTTGATCTTTATCAAGATGTGTCTTAAATCTACTTGGTGTTCTTTTAATTTCTTGAACTTGAATTTCTGCATGCCTCTCCAAATTTTGAAAGTTTGTGTATTATGAAAGAGATTTTCTAAGCCTTTCCTCCCTATTCACCTTCTAGAATACCCAGAACAAGGATATTTGGCCATTTAATGGTGTCTATGATTACTTTTACATTGTCTTCATTTTTAGTGGATATTTTTACATTCTTCTTGGTTGCTTGGACTAAGTTGGAAACTTTGTCTGCAAGGTCAGAGATTCTTTCTTCTGCATGGTCTAATCTGTTTTTAATACTTTACAGAAAATTGTTGATTTCCTAGACTGAAAATTATTTTTGAGAAGAGGGATCGGTATCTAGAATCTCTAGGGAATTCAAGCAGCTTATAGACAAATAGAATGAACAGATGGCATACTTGTTATGTCACTGGACTCCCACATGGTTGACCATAGTTCAAGTACTGGACCTGGTGGCTTGAAAATCACATCAGACCATTTGCATATTTGCCCAAGATCCCAGAATGAAGGAAAAGGGATTATTGTGTGGTCATCCCTCCTTGGAGGGGTGATTTCTCACTTTCCATCTCACTGTGTCTGTTTCTCTGCTGGGTATGAATATTGATTTCTCTGACAGTCCCTGTTTTAGATGCAACACTTTCAAAAAAATATTGTTAGATCACTCAGCAATATATCCTCCGTATCTGACCACTATGAAAGAAAGATATTGTATGTATCCACTCAATATATACCGACTATCAGCACTCTATGATAGAGAGCAAAAAATTGAAGGACATAAAAGCAGTGAAGGTACTTAATGAGAATAGGTTAGTGTGGAATGGGGGAGGTGAAGAGAAGAGGATAGAGAAAGATAGCAAGAGAACAATAGAGAGGCAGGACGTTAGTGAGAAACAGATATGGCTTATTAACTGTTGATGTTGACATGTATAGTATTCTCAACTGGATTTGTCTGAGAAGTATTTCATGATGGGCAAAGTATTTGTACAAGCAAAATGAGAAATAGCAATTAACTGTTTTAAAAAATAATTAGAAGAATAATAATAATAATTGGGGAAAACATAGAAAAGATATTGAATGTTGAAGCAGGGAGATTAATATCTCTGTACTGACTGACATGCATGGCATTCCCTTTTGAAAAAGCAATGTAATACACTGTAAAGTTATATGTAATACAATGTCATATAAAGAAGAATTTGATGATAATAAAAAATTTAAAAAAAAAAAAAAAAAAAAAAGTAAAAAAAAATATTGTTAGAAACAATGAGGAAAACAGAGAACTCTGTACTCAGAGGAAGCAAGAATGAGTTTGTTCTGTGGACCCCAGAAAGGACACAACTATAGTCAAATCTGTGCTGGCCTGGACTGACCTGGGTCACTTAGGACCTTGGGCCTGGACTGAGTTTCTGAAATGAGCCAGCCATGTACTTGTGCTCTGCTCCACCCAGCCCTTTCTCATTTGTAAATGCCCAAGGCAACTTCATGGCCTAAAGACCTATTAACAGGCTGGTCACAGGCCATGCAGGATCAGTCCCCATCAGGACATAGCACAGACATAAGGCTCACTGCTCAGCTCCTGGAGCTCCTACAGCTCTGGCTCCCAGGTAAGGAAGGAGAACCTTGGATTCACTCAGGACAGTGTGGTCAGGGCTGCTGGCCCTTCAGGGACATGCCCTCATAACACAATTAACTGTGTGATATTTATTTTTCTGTTTCCACTCTCAGGTGCAAGCTGTGACATCCAGATGACCCAGTCTCCACCCTTTCTATCTGCTAGGATCATAGGAGGAAAACTTCAGCCACAGATTGAACAGAATAATGGACAAAGTGCAACAAGTATGTGAACAGCATTTGATAAAGTAATGAAAAGGCTTTCCTGACACAAATTAAAACAAAGGACAACAACAGGTGGATGTGGCATCATTTTCCTTCCTGCTCAAATTTCTCTAGATTTCATCAGCCTCATCTCAATCACTGAGAGCATGTTCCTAATACAAACCTGCAGAACCACCAAAATATACTGAATGAGAATCTGCATTTTAACAAATGTAGGGTGATTAATGAGAGGTTTAAGAAGCTTCCTTTTAGGAGATATTTGCTTGAGGTAAAGAGATTTTATTTTTCTTCCAGTGACACAATTTAAGAAAATTTCTATTCAAAGGCACTTAGTAAAAAAAGAAAGAAGCTAACAAACAATATATTGCTGGTCTTTTCTTTGTAATTAATAAAAAAATTTAAATTTAAAACTTTTTAGAATTGTAAAAGATTTTTTAAAATCATTTATCAATCCCATGATCAAATATTTGCCTGTGCAGCTTGTTTTGGATATTTTGTATTTGCCATGAGAAATGTGGGCCCCGAATAGTCACTTCAGTCTTGATGCCAATACTCACAAAATGCATAGGCAGGAAACAACCTCAGTGTCTTATAGGAGTGCCACCTAGCTGAACCTTGACTAAATCCACCAGATCATTAATATTAAGATCCATGAACTTCAAAACAAATGCTTAGTGTTGTAACCTTCAAAGTTCTCAGTATTGGATACCAGTTGATATTTTGCAAAAACTAACTGACATAATATGTCTATATCTGCCCAGATAAATACATTTTATTAAATTTTATGGACTAAATGGGAATATTTAGTAATCCATTCACGCAAATATTAAGAAAAAAAGCTAAGTTATACTTGGTAAAAGCGTAAAGTTAACATTATTTAGGAAAGGTGTTTATATATTTTTATTAGATGCACTTACATATATATGTACATAGTATACATATAGGGGTTTAGCCATTTATATTACATCTTATTGCATAATATGTCAAAAATATATGTAACCCATATACATTCTATTTATTTATTTGGTGTAGTATTGGCTATCCATATTTCTATAAAGCATGCATTCATGCCTAAGCAAGTTTACAATTTTAGGGATATTCAGGTATTGATTCTGTTTCTGAATAATTTCTGTATTTGGAGACAAAATTTTGTCATGAAATTCATCATAGATATATACTAAATTGATGTCACACCACTATCATAGTCAGAATGTCTTGGAAGAATCAAAATTGTGAAAGTGGGTGCACTTCATGGGTTATGACTCAGGACACTTTGCTAAGAGTGATTGGCAACTCAAGGGAATTGACTACTTTAGACAGATTATCAGACCTTAAAAGGTGGTGTGGACCCATTTTAGCAAAGGGTCCTGCCATAAGGCAGGACACCTGCGACTAAAAGGCTGTGAGGCAGAGACCAGTGGCTCATCCCCTCCTCCACTCAACTTTGAACTCTCAGCTATGTAACTTGGAACTCTGAGATGACCTTGTGACCCTCCCAGCCCCATCTGAACACCCTTTCAAGTGCTATAAAACTGTTTAGCAGAGACCTCATGTCTCATCCCCACCTTCACTCACCTTTGAACTCTCAGGTGTATTGCTTGGGACCCTGAGATGACCTTGTGCCCCTCCCTGCCTCATCTAAACACCTGTTCCTGTGCAGGGAGACTGACTTGCAAAGAGACTATGGTTTATCTCCTACCACATGCCTCAACATTGTCAGACTTTCGCATTTTCTAAAGCGTGCAGCACAAATTGTGGTGTGCAATCCCTTCTATATTCCTGAATTAAAGCTCAGCAGCTCATTTCAGGCACACATATTCTCTAGAAACACAGAGGACTTTGAATCATATAAGACCAGTGACAACAGTTCAGTTTGCAGGTAAGCATCCAGGAGGTAGATCTGCAGAGAGATCGCCAGTCATCTACTCCAGCAAATATTTGAAAACTCAGAATGAACTCAAATAATTTAGAAAGGAACATATAAATCACCAGATGACTAGAAACCATTGCAGAGGCACAAGAAATACGAGCAACCAACAGAATATCTCTCCTCCAAGGGAAAACATCAGTTCCTCATCCTGCACAGAGAATTCAATGGAACTCATGAAAATGTCAGATAAACAATTCAGAATATTTTTAGCAACAAAACTACATGAGAAGCAAGAGAAAAGAGACAACCAGCTTCAGGAGACGAGGAAGTTCTTTCATGATTTGAAAGAACAAATAGAAATCAGAAAAAATAATCAAATGAAATTGATAGAGTTGAAGAATGTGATACAGGAAATTAAAACCTTCCTTGAAAGTATTAAAAGCAGATGAAATACCTAGAAAATCAAATCTCAAATGTAGAAGGAAAAACCTCTAACCTAGAAAAAATTATCAAGTAGACTGAGAAAACAACCAAAAAAATGAGAACAATATACAAGAAATACTAGATACCATTAAGTACCCTAATGTCCGGATAATTGGTATCCCAGAAGGTGAAGAAACTAATAAGGGAATTGGTGATTTATTCCATGAAATCCTGGAGAAAACTTTTCCAAACCTAGAGGGACATTCAAATATCCAGACCCAAGAAATACAAAAAAAAAAAAAAAAAAAAAAAAAAAAAAAATAGAATCAACCCAAGAAGATCTCCAAGGCACATCATAGCTATATTGGCCAAAATCACAGACAAAGACAAGATACTAAAATTGGCAAGAGTAAAACATCAAGTTACTTACAAACGTGATCCCACAAAGGTGATCGCATCAGATTAACATTGGACTGTTCATCAGAAACAGTGCAGGCAAAAGATTAACACAGTTAAAAGATGGGAAAATGAGCTGAACACAAAAGTCTCTAAGGAAGATATATGAACATCCAAAAATCATGTGAGGACATGCTCAACATTCTTCATCATAAGGGAGATGAAGATTAAAAACCACAATGAGATGCTACCTAACCCTGGTCAAAATGGCGAAGATTCAAAATACAAAAAATGATAAGTGTTGGTGAAGTTGTGGTGAAAGGGGAACTCTCCTACACTGCTGGTGGGAATGTAAATTGGTCCAGCCAAAGTGTAAAACAATGTGGAGGTTCCTCAAAGACCTACAAATAGAACTACCATATGATCCAGCCATCCCACTCCTGAGTATGTACCCAAAGGACAGGAGAATGCTCAGTCAGACAAGAGCTTGTACATCTGTTTATTGTGGCATTATTCATGAGTGCTAAGACATAGAACTAATGCAAATGTCCATGAACAAGTGAATGGATTGAGAAAGTGTAGCACATATACTCTATGGAGTACTATTCAGCCATAAGAAAAACAACAAGACCCTGGCATTTGATACAAAGTGTTCGAATATGGAAGATCTATTGCTGAGTGAAGCAAACCAGGCTATGAAAGAGAGATATTGTATGTCTCTACTACTTACTATATACCAACTGTTCTCACTCTACCGAACATATTGAAAGACTGGAGGACATAAAAGCTGTGAAAATAGTTAAGGTTGCTGGAGACTGTGTGGAAGGATGGTGTAAGATGGGAAGAGTACAGGGAAGGAAATTAGGAACAAAAAATAAAGAAGCAAGAGATCTGTGGAATAGATAACTGGTTTATTATCTATTGATGATAACATGTATAATAATATCAACTGGAGTGATCTGAGATGTATTTCATGTTTTTCATGTTGGGTAAACTCTCTTTACAAGGCAAATGATGTATAGCAAGAGAAAGTTTTTTTTGTTTGTTTTTTGTTTTTTTAAACTTAAACTCTTTATTTTATTTTATTTTTTTATTTTTATTTTTTGGAGAGGTTTTTGCTATAGGGCGCGTGCGCTCACCAGACAGACAGAGAGAGACGGAGAGACAGAAAGCGAGAAATCACCTCCCGGGGGGATGGCCACGCCGCAATCCCTTCTCCTCCATTCTCCTCTTGGGATCTCGGGCACACGCGCCCGGCGTGAGTTTAAGCCACCAGGTCCGGGACGCAAACCGCGGTCGACTACGTGGGAGTCCAGCAACATAGCCATTACGCTAACTGCTGGTCCCAGCAAGAGAAAGTTTTTAAGAAAGAATAATAGTAATATATTTTTAAAATAATAAAGGGGTGTGGTAGTTAAGGTGGCTGGATCCTACATGACCAACTGCAGTTCGAATCTCAGACCTCGTAGTTTGCAAATCACACTGAGCATGTGTGCATGTGTGCCCAAAATCCCAGGTGGAGAATGGAGAAGAAAGGATTATAGTGTGGCTAGTCCCCCTGAAGAATTATTTCTCACTTTCTGTTCTCTCTCTCTCTCTCTCTCTCTCTCTCTCTCTCTCTCTCTCTCTCTTTCTCTCCAGTGAACATACGCACTCTATATCAAAAAAAAAAAAAAGAAAAAAAAAAAGAAACAAGTAATACAAGGATTGGAGACAAAACTGTTATAAAAAAGCTGGATGCTACCCACTCCACTCTTCTTGTGAATCTGAACCCCTACTTCTCACCTTTGACAAAAATCAAGTCAAGATGAATCAAAGATCTAAATGTAAGACTTCAAACTATAAAATTGCTCCTGGAAAACACTGGGGAAACTCTGAGAGACATTGGGGTAGGGAAAGACTTCTTAAATAAGACCCCCAAAGCACAGCCGATTATCCCCAAAATAGACAAGTGGGATTTTATCACATTAAGAAGTTTCTGCATGGCAAAAGACACAGCAGTTAATGTGAATCAACAGCCCTCAGAATGGGAAAATATTTTTGTAAGTTATGCACCAGATAAGGGACTGACAACCAGAATACACAAGGAACTCAAGCAGCTGTTTGGAAAAAAAGATGATCAACCCTATTAAAAGATGGCAGAAGGAGTTGAAAAAAACACTCTCTAAAGATGACATGCGAATGGCCAAAAGGCATATGAAAAAATGCTGAACATCCCTCATCATAAGGGAAATACAGATCAAAACAACAATGAGATACCACCTAACCCCAGTCAGAATGTCTAAGATTAAAAGAATAAATAAAAAAAAAAAAAAGGTAAGTGTTGACGGGGGTGTGGGGAAAGGGAAACTCTTTTACACTGCTGGTGGGAATATAAATTGGTCCAGCCACTGTGGAGAACAATTTGGAGATGCCTCAAAAATCTACAAATAGAACTATCATATGATCCAGCAATCCCACTCCTTGGTATCTACCCAAAGGACAGAATTCTTTATTGGAAAAGTGCTTGCACATCGATGTTTATTGTGGCACTATTCACAAGTGCTAAGACATGGGACCAACCTAAATGCCCCCGTACAGATGAATGGATTGAAAAACAGTGGCACGTATACTCTATGGAATACTATTCGGCCATTAAGGAAAAACAAAACAAAACAAACAAAAAAAAAACAATCTGGCTTTTGACAGAAAGTGGAAGAATATGGAAGATTTACTGCTGAGTGAAGCAAGCCAGGCTATGAAGGAGAGACATTGTATGTCCCCACTTAATATATACTGGGTGTCTGTACTCTATGACTGAAACTGATTGACTAAAGGTTGTATAAACACAAGAGATGGGTGTGAATGCCAGATGTGGTGTGTGTGGAGGAGTGGGGCCTAGGGAACAACATTTAGAAGAAAAATAGGGAGGCAAAGCATTAATGTGACAAAGAAATGTGGTAATATCTATTAAAGATATTTTATAGCTTTATCAACTGGACTAGGGAGAAATGTTCACATGTTGAAATATTCACTTTCAAAGCTAAGTAATATAATTGAATGTATAAAAGAAAATGTAATAAAAATGCAAATAAAAATTTTAAAAAGGAAAAAAGTTCATGGAAATTCATATTACGAAAAAAACTATGCATGGATTTCAAAAATGCTTCTTATCAAAATAAACTCATATTTAATTCCCCCCCAAAAAAAGAAAAGAAAAGCTGGATGGACATTTCAAACTTGGCCAAGATTGAAAATAATGACTTTCCAGGTTGATAACAATCTGAAAGCCTTTAATGAGCATAGGCTCTTTAATTAGTAAGATGATCCAGTATGTAGATTTAGTTATGTTCCTAGTTTTTCCAATAAGATCCTGACATAGAGTCAATAATTTAATTTCAGCTAACTAAGCTTACATGTCTGCTGACATTTCTGACCATTTAAATTTCCAACAAGAATACCGCTCCTGAACGTTTAATATTATTCCACCTCTCGAGGGCTCTAGCTAACAGCCAGTGTCCAGGTGATCACAGTGCCTGGAAGGACTGTACACTTCCTATTCCCCCTCCCCATGTGACAGTCCTAAGTATACACCTTCCTCCCTCCTTGGTTACAGCCGCTGCTGTCTCCCTGTTCTCTGTTCAGACTGTAAGGTCTATTTCTGAGAATGTTTTGCAGGGTTCAAGAGTCCTAAAAAGATTTTAGTCCCCAGAAATCTGTCTTACAAAAATGCCCAAAGATATTTACTCACAGTACGGTCCTTGAATCTTTCTTTAAAGTAGGTGATAGCAGAGGCATAGAGCTACATAAAGGATTATCAGAGGAAATAATAACAATGTCTGCAACTACGGACACATCGTCTATACTGCCAAGTACCATTTACTGAAGTCTTCAAGGCTTGTATGTGTTCAATACTGAACTAAGGGCTTAATGATCTAATGCTATTAATCCCAGATATCCTTGATAGAAGAAAAGTCAGAGATTCTCAGAGTTTGACTTTCCCAAGGTACCAGTGCTTGTACAGAGGCAGGAGGAAACAGACTTAGGATTGGACTTCATAATTCTTACTCTTTAATTAATTCATTAGTGCTAAAAGTGCATATAACTAAACATGGTCACATATATCTAATATAATTAAGTGAATCCAGAGTGCAGCTTGATGAACATAAACAGTACCAGCCTCCCTCCACCCTCTTCCCAGATCAAAATGTTCATTTTCTCCAGCACCTCAGCAAAGCCCCCAGGCTTTTCTTTGTCAGTGCCATGCTCCACCCACCATTGTTTTAGGCCACACCTGTCCTGTTTTTTTGTTTGTTTGTTTTTTCTTAGGCAATTTTTTTTTTTTTTTTTTTTTTTTTTTTTTTTGCTATAGAGCACATGACTCACTAGCCAAAGTGACAAAGAGAGACAGAGAGACAAAAAGCCAGAAGTTACCTCCCCCCCAACCCCGAGGATACCACTCTGCAATCCCTTTTCTTCATTCTCCTCTTAGGATTTGGGGCATTCATGTACATGTGCCTGGCATGAGGTCTTGTGTGTGTGTGTGTGTGTGTGTGTGTGTGTGTGTTTTAAGCTGCTGGATCTGGGACTTGAACCTGGTTGACTATGTGGAAATCTGGCGACATAAACATTCCGCAATCTGCTGTCCCCTACCTGTCCTATTTTCTATCACATTTATCAGTATCCCCATTCTTACACTTTATATAAATGGAATCAGAAAATATCTACATTTTTGTTTGTTTGTTTTCCAAGAGAGAGAGGGAGAGAGAGACAGAAACAGCGAGAGGGAAAGTGAGAAATCACCCACCAAGGGATGTGCCCAAACCACAATCCCTTCTCTTTCAACTCCTCCCATTATCTTGGGTAGCCATGTGCCTGACATGAGTTTCAAGCCACTGGAATAGAACCATGGTTGACAATGTGGGAGTCCAGAGACATAACCGTTGTGCCATCTGCTGGCCTTGATACAGTTTCTTTCTTTCTTTTTTATTTTTTTTTCAGGGAACTATTTTATTCAACTTCCTCTTTCTTCCCTTCTTTCTTTCCTTCCTTCCTTCCTTCCTTCCTTCCTTCCTTCCTTCCTTCTTTCCTTCTTCTTTCTTTCCTTCTTTCCTTCTTTCCTTCTTTCCTTCTTTCCTTCTTTCCTTCTTTCCTTCTTTCCTTCTTTCTTTTTCTTTCTTTCTTTCTTTCTTTCTTTCTTTCTTTCTTTCTTTCTTTCCTTCTCTTTCTTTCTTTCATTTATTTATTTTTACTTTAACCAGAGAGGGATAGAATGAGAGAGGGAGAAAGGGAAAACAAGAAAGCAAGCTGCCAGGTCCAGGACCTGAACCATGGTCGGCCATGGAAGAGTCCAGAGCCCTTAACCACCATACCACCTGCCAGCCCCCCAATAGTTTCTACTTTTTTGTGTATTGCTTCATTTGTCCAATTTGTTTTTTGAACTAAACTTACATCATTTCTGTGGCAATCATGTGTTCCTTTTTTTACTGTGGAAAAATGATCTTTTCTATGAATATAGCACCAACTGTTCTTTAATTAATGACTTGTTCACATATCGAAATTGTCGAAATTTTAGAATATTCTTTTAGATGTCATTTCTCTTGGGTATATTTCTAGGAGTAGACATGCCCTGTCATAAGGCTGGTGTAAATTTTGCTGAAGTTAACACCACTCCTAATTTGCCACAATGCCCACATATTCACACTCAGACAACCATGTAAGAAAACTTCCATTTTCTGTAATCTTGTTTTAGGACTCTCAAACTGTTTTTTATAACTACTTTATAAATCTAAAGTGATACCATCTTTAAAGCTTACACTTCCCTCATAAGAACCGATATTGAGTAAATTTTCATGTATTTATTTTTCTTTCACACACACATATGGTTTTGAAGTTATCGATCATAGTTTAGTCTGAATTATCACTTTTTTCTCTTGTGTTTGTGTGTGTGTGTGTGTGTGTGTGTGTGTGTGATTATATGTGTCTTATGTTCAATAAATCTTCCTACCTTTGGGGCCTAAAGATTTTCTCGTATGCTTCTGTCCTAGAGTACCATTGTATTTTTTTATTTCTCACACGTGGACTATGGTCTAGCATTTATTTCTAATTTGGCCAGTATGAAATAGGTCAAGAGTTTTATTTTTTAATCCATATATATAGTAAGAGGGCCCCACTCTCCTGTTCTCTCTTTCCATACTGCTGCACCCACCAGGAGATTTGCATACTGTCCCCCAGGGAGCACCTTCCCTTGCAAGTCTAAGATAAAAGTCAGCTCTGATCACTGGACTGCTCAGGATTCCCCAGTTCAGCTCTCAGCATGGGGTTCCCTGCTCAGCTCCTGGGGCTGCTAATGCTCTGGGCCCCAGGTGAGGGCACAAAGGGCTGAAGGAGGAAGAATGGTGGGAGGGCAGTCCTTCAGGATGGGACATCTGTAGTTTAGATCTGTGACAGTGAGGAAGGTTCTGGAAGGAACAAGGACCCTTAGCATGCTGAGGATAGTCACACAGAAATTGGGTTTGGTATGGGAGATTTACAGAGGTCCCCTGTGGGCTTGCAGATCTTGGATCCTTTTCAGAAAAGTTATATTTTGGTGTATCAATCAAAATGTCAAGATTATAGAGCCTGAAATTTTTAAAATGTGAATGATGCTTATATATACTCTTGCATTTCTCTCTCATTATTTCAGGATCCAGTGGGGATGTTGTGATGACCCAGACTCCACTCTCTCTGCCCATCAACCCTGGAGAGACAGTCTCCATCTCCTGCAAGTCTAGTCAGAGCCTCCTACACAGTAATGGAAACACCTATTTTTATTGGTTGCTGCAGAAGCCAGGCCAGGCTCCACGGCAACTGATATATGGGGTTTCTAACAGGGACTCTGGGGTCCCAGACAGGTTCAGTGGCAGCGGGTCAGGGACAGATTTCACACTCAAAATCAGCAGCGTGGAGCCTGAGGATGCTGGAGTTTATTACTGCATGCAAGCTACACACAATCCTCGCACAGTGATACAGCCCTGAACACAAACCTCCCTGCTTGGAGTGGCCCAGCTGCCCTCATGTGCTGTCTGTCTGGGGAACAGCCCAGCAGCTTCTGAGCCTGTGTAAGAGGAAGGTGCTGGAGAGCTCAGGGCACTAGGTGTCAGCTGTCTGAGCCTGAGTTCCCCTCCCACAGCTCAGGCTCCAGCCATCTGTGGCCCTGTCAGCTGCAGCAGCCTATCTGGAATCTGGAGCTGGAGGACAGGGTGGTCCCATCAAGGTGAGGGGACATGATCACGTGATGGTTCGTAATGGAACCAAATAAAACTCATTCTAATCTTTCTTCCTTCCTTACATTTATCAATTCAGATTAATCTGCATAAATGACAGAAATGAACATGTTGAATATATCTTGAGGTTTATTAATTTTTTTATCCTGATAGGATATTGACTAATAATCAGAAAATGCTATTTTCCCCCTTTCCCAACTTCTTATTTTTCCTTTTTACTATCTGTCTGCCCACTCTAAGTATCAGAGAGAGAGCATTCTATATACAAGCCATTTTTAGGAGGAGCTATCTTAGGAAAAATCTTCGCCTATGGCTGATACAAAAGAGAGTGTTTGATATTTGAAAAATTGTGTTAAAATAAAAACCATATGGCTAGCACAATGACCTGAGGGTTAAGGAAGCAGTATTCCACATGGCCAACATCAGTTCAATTTCTGGACCCTGCATCTTGAAAAACAAATTTGATGACTGGGGACATGTCCCTCGCAATCCTTGAAAGGAGGATAATGGAGTGCAATGTGACAGGATTTTATTGGAGGGGATCCATTCTCCATCTCCCTCTCTCTCTCTCTCTCTCTCTTTCTCTCTCTGTCTCTTTCTGGTGAGAGCACATGTCCTCTGTTAATAAAAAAAATTAAAATATAAAAATTATAAAAAAGAAAACCTATAGCTCAGAATTCATCCCATATCCCACTGGAAGGTTACAGCATGATAATTTTTTTAACATTTTATTTATTTATTATAATCATAATATTGTTTATATTACATTGAATCATGTGTAAGTTTACAGTGTATTACATTTGTTTTTCCAGAAGGGATACCATACACATCAGTCAATACAAAGACATTAAAATCTCCATCATCATCATCAAATAACTTTTCATTATTTTTTCTAGATTATTATTATTATTATTATTAAAACTTTTTAAACATTCAATCACTATTTATCATTTTGCTTGTAAAAAGACTTTGCCCAACATGAAATACTTCTCAGACCAGTGCACTTGAGAATACTATACATGTTATCAACACATAGTAAACCATTTCTGTGTCCCGCTAATGTCATGCCTCTCTATTGGTTCTCTTGCTATCTTTTTCTGTACTCTTCTCTTCTCCTGCCCCATTCCCACACTGTCTTTATCATCACTATTTTCATTGCTTTTATGCTGTCCAGTATATCGATCTCTACCATAAATTGCTGAAAGTCAGTATATATGAAGTGGATACATACAATATCTTTCTTTCATATACATTTTGCTTCACTTAGCAATAGATCCTCCATATCCAACCACTTTCTATCAAATGCCATGGTTTTCATGTTGTTTTTTTTTATGGCTGAGTAGTATTCCATAGAGTATATCTGCCACACTTTTTCAATACATTCATTAGTTTGTGGACATTTGGATTGGTTCCATGTCTTAGTGATTGTGAATAAAGCTGCAATAAACATTGATGTTCAAGTGTTTTTCCAACTGAGCATTCTCATGTCCTTTGGGTAGATACCCAGAAGTGGGATTGCTGGATCAAATAGTAGTTCTTTTTGTAGATCTTTAAGGAACCTCCATATTGATCTCCACAGTGGCTGAACCAGTTTACATTCCCACCAACAGTGTAGGAGAGTTCCCCTTTTACCACATCCCCACCAATACTTACCACTGTTTATATTTTTAATCTTTGCCATTCTGACAGGGATTAGGTGGTATCTCATTGTGGTTTTAATCTGCATCTCCCTGATGATAAGGGATATTGAGAATTTCCTCATATGCTTTTTGGCTGTTCGTGTGTCTTCCTTAGAGAGATTTTTGTTCAACTTGTTTTCCCATCTTTTAATTGGGTGAATCATTTTCTTCATGGAAGGTGCTTGAGTTCCCTGTGTATTCTGGTTATCAGTCCCTTGTCTAAGGCATATTTTACAAAAATACTCTCCCATTCTATCGATTCACACTTGTTACTGTATCCTTTGTTGTGCAGAAACTTCTTAGTCTGATATAGTCCCACTTGTGTATGTGTATTTTAGGGATTATTGTCTGTGCTTTGGGAGTCTTATTTAAGAAGTCTTTGCCTACTCCAATGTTTCCCAGTTTCCCCAGTATTCTCCACCACTGGTTTTATAGTTTGAGGTCTTAGGTTCAAATCCTTGATCCATTTTGAGTTGGCTTTTGTTAATGGTGACAGATGGAGATTCAGTTTCATCTTTCTGCAGGTGGATACCCAGTTTTTCCAACATCATTTACTAAAGAGGTTTTCTTTCCTCAATGGATTGACTGGTATCCTTTGTCAAAAATCAGTTGGCTGTAAGATTTGGAGTTTATTTCTGGGGTCTCTATTCTATTCCATTGGTCCACCTCTGTGTTTTTGAGCCAATACATACTGTTTTGATTATCACATCTTTATAGTATATTTTGGGGTCAGGGATGATATGCTGCCCACTCCACTCTTTATACACAGGATTTCTTTGTCAATATGAGGTCTTTTATGATTCCAGACAAATTCTGTGATTGTCTTTTTTAGATCTTTGAAGAATATCTCTGGTATTTTGATTGGAATTGCATTAAATATGTAGATTAATTTGGTTAGAATTGCCATTTTGATTATGTTAACTCTTCCAATCCAGGAACCTGGATGTTCTTCCAGATTCACTTCAATATCTTTTTTAATGTCACTTTCAATATCTTTTTAAGATTTTTCATGGTTTTCTTTGTAAGGGTCTTTGACTTCCTTAGTTAGGTTTATCCCTAGGTATCTCATACATTTTGTGGGTATGATGAAAGAGATTCTTTTCTTCAGCTCTACTTCGTCCAACTTGCTGTTCATATACAGAAATACTATAGATTTTTGGATGTTGATTTTGTATTCTGCCACTTTACTGTATTCACTTATTACTTTGAGAAGTTTTTTTATAGAAACCTTTGGGTCTTCTAAGTATACCATCATGTCATCTGCAAAGAAAGATATTTTCAACTCTTCTTTGCCTATTCAAATGTCTTTTATATTGTTCTCTTTTCTGATTGCGTTAGCTAAGACTTCCAGTACTATACTAAAAACAGTGGAGAAACTGGGCAGCCTTGCCTAGTACCAGTTTTTAGTAGAAAAGTTTGTAGTTTTTCCCCATTCAGTATAATGTTAGCTATAGGTGTTTCATAAATAATTTTTATTGTGTTGAGAAATGACTCTTCCATACCAACTGTACTGAAGTTCTTAATCATGAAAGGATGTTGTATTTTATCAAATGCTTTCTCTGCATCAGTTGAAATGATCATATGGGTTTTTTCTTTCTTTCTGTTAATATGGTGTATTACACTTATGGTCTTGCGTATGTTGAACCACCCTTGCATCTCTGGAATAAAGCCTACCTTGTCGTAATGAATAATCTTTGTTATATGTTGCTGGATACGATTTGTGAGTAGCTTGTTGAGAATTTTTGCATCTATATTCATCAGTGTTATTGGTCTGTAGTTTTTCTTTTTTATCATGTATTTATCTGTTTAGAGAATGAGTATGTTGGAGGCTTCATAAAATGAATTTGGAAGGTTTCCTTTCTTTTGAATCTTTAGAAATAAGTTGAGTATTATAGGATTAACTCTTCCTTAAAAGTTTTGTAGAATTCAGAAGCAAAGCCACCTGGACCTGGGCTTTTCTTTGTCAGGAAGTTATTTATTACTGATTCAATATCCTGGCTTGTTATTGGTCTATTCAGATTTTCTATGTCCTCCTGATTTAATCTTGGTAGATTAAATGCATTCAGGAATTTGTCCATCTCCTCCAAGTCCTCTTGTTTGTTAGCATATAGTCATTCATAGTACCCTCTAATGATATTTTTTATTTCTATTATGTCTGTTGTAATGTTGCCTGTTCCGTCTCGTGTATGATTTATCTGGTTTCTTTCTTTCTTCTTCATCAGTCTAGCCAATGGTGTGTCAAACTTGTTAATCTTTTCCTAAAACCAGTTTTTGTTTCCATTTATTTTCTGTACGGTTTGTTTATTTTCTATTTCATTTTTTCTGTATGAACCTTTATTATTTCTTTTCACCTGGCATTTTGTTGTTGTTCTTCTTCTTCTTCTTCCAATTTCCTGAGGCATGATGTTAGGTTATCTAGTTGCCACCTTTCCATCTTTTTCTCATGCGCACTTAATTGCTATGACTTTCCCTCTTATGACTGCTTCTGGCATGTCCCTAGATTATGGAAACTTGTGTACACATTATCATTTGTTTCCATAAATTTTTTTTTATTTCAGACTTAATTTCTTCAGTAGTTAAGAAGTCATTCAAAAGTAGGTTGTTCAGTTTCCATGTGTTTGTGTACTTTCAAGTGTGTTTCTTAAAATTAATCTTGAGTTTAATTCCATCATGATCAGAGAAGATGCTGGATATAGTATCTATGCCTTAGAATCCGTAAAGACTTGATTTGTGTCCTATCATATGGTCAATCCTTAAGAAAGTTCCATGCAGGGGTAAGAAAAATATATATTTTGTTGTCTTAGAGTGGAAAGTTCTATAGATATCTATCAAGCCCATTCGATTTATAGTATCATTTAGGTCCTGTATCTCTCCATTTATTTGTTTCCTAGAAGATCTGTCTAAAGGAGATGATGGGGTGTTGAGATTCCCAACAATTATAGTGTTTCTCCCTATCTCTCTTTTTAGCTCCAGCAGTCTTTCCTTCACATACGTAGGTGCTCCTGAGTTGGGTGCATAGATAACTATAAGCGTTAGGTCTTCTTGCTGGATTGCCCTAATTCCTATTACATAATGTCCTTCTTCATCTCTTCTTACAGTCTTTGTCTTGCTGCCTATTTTGTCTGAAATCAGTATCAAAACTCTAGCCCTTTTTAAATTTCCATTTGCATGGAATATCTTTTTCCAGCCCTTCACTTTTAGTCTATGTGTGTCTTTATCCATAAGGTGTGTTTCTTGTAGGCAATAGATAGAGGGTTTCTGCTTTTTTATCCATTCAGCCAGTCTGTGTCTCTTAATTGCAGAAATTAATCCATAGACATTTAATGTCATTATTGATATTTCCAGACCTGTGCCTATGATTAAGTGAGCCATTTTCTTGATAGATTTCTTATAATTGTTCACCTGACTTTTTAGTTTTCCTGGTACAGCACTCCCTTCGGAACCTCCTGAAGATCTGGTCTGGGGTTGATAAATTTTTTCAGCTTTTGTTTCTCTGAGAATAAGTGTTGTTTTTATTTCCCCCCCATAGAAAAGATATTCTTGCTGGGTATAGGATTCTTGGTTGAAATTGTTTTTCATTCAACACTTTGACTATATTTCCCTATTCTTTCCTTGCCTGCATTGTTTCCAACGAAAGGTCCAATGTTAGCCTGATGGGGTAACATTTGTAAGTAACTTGACGTTTTCCTCTTGCCAACTTTAGTATCTTGTCTTTGTCTGTTTTGTTTTGTTTTGTTTTGCCAATCTGGCTATGATGTGTATGATGTGCCTTGGAAACGATCTTCTTGGGTTGATTCTGCTCCAGGTCTTATGTATTTCTTGGGTCTGGATATTTGAATGCCTCTCTAGGTTTGGAAAGTTTTCTTCCAGGATTTCATGAAATAAATTATCAATGTTCATATTATTTTCTTCCTCTTCTGGAATACCAATTATCTGGATGTTGGGCCACTTGATGATATCCAGTATTCCTCGTATATTATCCTCATTTTTCTTGGTTGTTTTCTCAGCCTTCTTCTTTTTTTTTTTTTTGGAGAAGTTTTCGCTATAGGGCGCATGCGCTCTACAGACAGACAGAGAGAGACATAGAGACAGAAAGCGAGAAATCACCCCCCAGGGGTGATGGTCACGCCACAATCCCTTCTCCTCCATTCTCCTCTCGGGATCTTGGGCACGCGCACACACACACACCCGGCGTGAGTTTTAAGCCACTGGGTCCAGGACGCGGACCGCGGTCGACTACGTGGGATTAGAAAATTGGTGATCTCTCTTCTGGTCTGCCTACCTATTGCTCACTAGTACCCTGCACTGCTGTCACTGGTCCTGGCTGACCCAAAGTCCTCACTTTTTTTAAAGAGTGGTAAACCTCCGACTGACCTAATAAGTTTCACCTCAGGACCAAAGGAAAAATCACGCCATGTGTGCCGTGCTCTATTCATAACACTGAAATTCTGAAAGTCCAAAGGCAAGTGGGGAAGGGGTAGAGGAGGAGTGATGGGTCCTGGCCATTAGGGCCTGCAGCCACAGGCAGCCTGGTGTGTGGCAATACTGATGGCTTGAACCGGTCTCCAGATAGGGAGGGGTTCAAGTTCATCTTAAAGTCCCCAAAAAACAAAGTCCATAGACAAGTAGGGGCAGGGATGAGCAACGGGTCCCGGCTGTTAGCAAGCAAGGTAATTTTTGACTTTAGGAATCAGAATAAAAATGGAATACCATGGATCTGAGTTTTTGGATAATTCTTCTATTTTTTGCCTTATGCTTTGTGGAGGTAGGATAGTAGCGGGTGTTGTGGATTGATGATGTGAACCTAAAATGAAGCCCGGATGTTTCTTCTGTGAACAGTCACAGAGTTAAAAGGGAACACTGCCTGACTTCCAAGGATTAGTCTTGTGCCCTGCAATTTTCATGGGAAAGTGGTGAATGGAGAAGGTGGTTACATCTGAAATCATCAAAAGTTATGTGAAGTTTCTGAAAGTTGCAAAGAGAATGGAAGTCATATCGCCCAGTCCTATTCAACCCAGCATAGCTGAGAGCTTCTAATACTTACTCTGCCGTAAGTTGTGATCCAGCACAGACGATGTCTTTCAGTGTGTGAGGGTGCAGAATGTGATGGCAAGCTAAAGGAAAGGTCCATCTAGTTCAGAAAACTGCCATTTGTTTTCATTCAACTCTAGATACCATCATATAAATTCACCTTTGTAATAAGAAAAGCTGAATTACATCTCTTGTGCTCAGAAAAGCTGCTCACCAGTAGGGCCAATGTGAGTGTCAAGGACAATGACTAAAATACCTCTCTAGACTGGTTCCAGCAGAAAGGCAGACAACCTGGGCACCTAATGTTTCAGATTCCCCACTTACAGCCAGAGGTCCCCTGTGGCTGTGTGTCTGTAGGTTTGACAGCAATTTCATCGTCACCATCAGAATCCTGGAGGCTGACGATGCCACTGCCATTACTGCTACAGGATGGACAGACTCTGCTTAACAATTAGGAGCCTGCTAGTCCTGGTGATATTGCTGATGTGGCTGTCTAAAACTGAGCTGCCTTATAAGGTACATACCTGACTGTCCACATTTACATTATAATTAAGCTCAGCACTGGCACCACTGTATATGGAGTTCTCAACTGTCAGCCTGGCTAACAGTTACCACACAGGGCAACACAAATCTAGACATGATCATTGCAGGAAATTTAACAATTCAATGTTGGTCCACAGGATGAATTTGAGCCTTCAGGTTGTTAAACTCACAGCACAAATTTCACCAGGTGTTGGTCAAGAAACCTGGCATGTCTCAGATGCTTCCCACATGGAACAGTTGTGCTGGTTCTCAGAGCTATTTTGGAGGAGTTTCTGGGATGGGAGGAGAGGGGCTGGACTGAGAGTGCTAAACCAGGAGGCCTCTGCCATTATGCCTTTCAGCTTTCTCCAGAAACTTTTTTCTCCATAACCCACATCTTTGTTGATCCATGTCTCATGGATCACTGAACATGGCCCTAAACTGTCTTGTGACTTGTATCTTTCCTAATTTCTGGCTGTCTGTTTTGTCCCCAACAAAACCTGGCCAGAGGATGCATACATAGAATCAGTTTCATGAATAACAGTGAAAAGATTCAAGGTCAAGGCTCGTTAGGACCCAGCATCAGGAGATGTTCTGTCACAAAAGACTGTTTTCTGATAATGATAACATGTGTGAGCTCATGAGAGAGTGAGAAAGAGAAGCATGTCCAACAGGGTCTCATCATGCCAGGACCCCCTTTCTCCAGCTTTCCAACCCCTCAGGTCTCTGGACCTGTGGCCACACACCTGGATATTTTCAAGTAGACATGGAGATATGAACCACCCCATTTAATATGTGGTCATTAAAACAACCAATAGCAGGATGAGCAGGTGGAGTAGTCGTTAAGTGCTGGACTCCCACATGGCCAACCTGGCAGCACGAGAACCACACTGGGTGTGTACTCATGAGGCTTAAAATGCCAGGTGGAGAATGGAGAGGAATTTGCAATGTGGCCAGCCCCCAGGATGATTTTTCGCTTTCCTTGTTTTTGTCTTTCTCTGTCTCTCTAGTGAGCTCACATACACTATAGCAAAAAATCTATCTAAAAAAAAAAATTACCAATAGCTTTGAATGATAGTGGATCTGTGAATGACACACTCATTGAGGAAACTTGATACTATATTTGTGTATCTGCAGTAAGATGCTTGACCTTATACTTTATAAGCAAGAGGTGAGGACCATTAAAAATAGTTTTGTCAGGCCAGACATACACCTGTGTGCCCCAAACCCCAAAAGTATGTAGATATGGAGGCAAAGGCTCTCTCAAATTTAAAAAAAAATTATAATTTCGAATATATGTACCATTATCCCAATATATGCTCTTTTTGATCTAAAAAGATGAAACAATTTTACACTTACAAAAATGTTGTAATATAGTACCAAGTAGTCACTCCACCAGAAACATTTGAGAGTATTATGAAGATCAGAGAGCCTCATTCTCTAAGACTTTAGTACCCATTCCCAACAAAGAAGGATGTTCTTGTATAGAATCCTAATGCAACAATGAAGTACATTGCTTCATCTAATCATTGGGTCCATTTTGCATTAGACAATTGTTTTAATAATATCTTTTCTAAAATTCTTCTCAGCACCAGCCCCCCAATCCCCATGCCCAGGATTGCAGGAAAATTCATGTTGCCCTGGGCTGACCTAGAACTCCTGAGGACCTTGAACCTGGGCTGAGTTCCTGAGATGACACAACCCTGTAGCTGCACACAGATACACCTCATCCCTTCTCATTTGCATGTTCCCAGGGCACAACCCTAAGATTTATTAGTAGGTTGGTCACAGAGTCAGTCCCCATCAGGACACAGCATGGACATGAGGGTCCCCACTCAGTTCCTGAGGTTCTTGCTGCTCTGGCCCCCAGGTGAGGAAGGAGAACCCCAGCATTCACTCAGGGCAGTGCAATTAGTGCTGCTGGTCCTTCCGAGAAGTCCTCTCATAACACTATTAACTGTGTGGATATTTGCTTTTCTGCTTCCACTCTCAGGTGCCAGGTGTGACATCCAGATTCTCCCTGCCTGCATCTCTAGGAGACAGAGTCACCATCACCTTCCCGGGTAGTCAAACTGTTAACATTTGGCTATCCAGGTATCAGCAGAAACCAGGAAAAGCTCCAAAGTTCCTGATCAATAGTACATCCATTTGCTAGTTGTCATCTCCTCAAGGTCCAGCGACTATGGATATTGTACAGATTATTCACTCCCCATAAGCAGCATGAAAACCGAAGATTACAGAATGTATTACTGTCAACAAGGTCCCAGTAAACCTCCCCAGTGTTACAAACCTGACCATAAACCACCAGGGGGGCAGATGATTGAGCTGGCCTGCCCCAGCTGCTCTCCTGAGGCCTCCATTTGCTGAGGGTGTTTCACAGATGCAGTCAGGATTTGCTGTTTTCATAGAGAGGCCACCCTAATTCTCTTTTTTTGCACCCTAATTCTCTCTTCTTCTCCCCCTCAGCTCCCACTCCCAGCACAGACATGAGAAACCTGTCTTGACATAATAAAGTTTGAAGAGATTTACACCTGAACAGTCTAGGTTATGGCATCAGTTGGTATTCAGACAACAAAGAAGTCTCTCTAGACTTGCAAGCAGGAAATGCTTTAGTACAGGGAATTAGAGTCTAAGCCACAGCCTTTCAAGTTCTCTTTCAAGTTCTGGGGTATGTATTCAAAGAGTCTGGTCCTGCAGTAGAAACAAAATATCCCCTCCCCCCTTTGGTTTCTCCCAGCAGGGAGAGTGCTTGTCCTTGAAGACATAGGCTGCCTCAGCAGGTGGTACTCAGACCTGTCTGGGGCCCTCAGACTTGTTTGGGAAGCCTGGGTGTAAGAGGGAGGTACAATACCTCAGCTGCCTATAGCACCTCAGCAAGTCACTCTCTAGTCCTGTTCTCTGTCCATGCATCTCCCTGTAAGTTTTATATATATAAAAAACTTTATATATATATATGTATATATATATATGTATATATATATATACATATATATATACACACACACACACACACACACACACACATTTATTTATTCATATATATTATGTAGGTAGATATCTCTACATAATATCTATCTAATATATATATATATATATATATATATATATATATATATGCTATTGGTATGTATTCTTGACAACAACACAGAGAGAGCTACAGAGAGAAAGTGAGAAATCACCCCTCAAGGGGGATGACCACACTGCAATCCCTTCTTCTCTATTCTACTTTCAAGATTTCAATCTTGCACACACACGCACTTGTTTCAAGCCACCAGTTCCAGGACTCAAAATGCAGTTGGCCATGTGGAAGTCCAGCACCCCAACCACACCATGTACTGGCCCCTGCTGCAACTTTCAATAAATAGTGAACCCTCTTCTGAAGAGGAATTTGCAAATATGTTTTTCCCTACTGATACTGGGTTTTTTCACTCTAGGTATATCATAGTTTCCTTTGCTATGAGGAAGTTTTTTTAGCCTGTAATCACACTTGACTATTTTAGAGACCATTGCCTGTGATTTAGGAGTCTTATTAGGTAACCTTGCCTACTCCAATGTCTTCAAAAGTTTCTCCTATACTTTCTATTACTAGTTTTGCAATCAGAGGCTTTATATTTAAATTCTTGATCTGTTTTGAATTAATTCTAGTAAATGGTGAGAGACAGGAGTCCACTTTAATTTTTCTGAAGATGCATATCAGTTCTTTCAGCCACCATTTGATAAAAAGACTCTTTTCTCAGACATGCATGGTTTTATACTCTTTATCAAGGATCTGTTGATTATATGATTTGGGATTTATTTCTAAATTCTCTTTTCTGTTCCATTGATCTATGTATATATTTTTTCCAGTACCATGCCCTTTTGATTTTCAGTGCTTTGTAATATACTTTAAACTCAAGTAATGAGATGCCTCTTATTTTATTTTTTTAATACAGTATTGCCTTGACAATATTATGTATTTTTTTTATTCCCAACAAATGTACTTTTTTTTTCGATTTCTGTGAAGACTGTCTCAGGTAATTGATCAGAATTGCATTGAATGTGTAGATTAATTTGGGCAGGACAGATATTTTGATTATAGTGATTCTTCCAGTCCAAGGGCAGGGATTTCCTTCCATACATTTGTTTGTTTGGTCTTTTCTTGTATCATATTCAGTCTTTTTTCAGTTTTTCATAGTTTTCCTTCTTTCTTGTAAAGGTTTTTTGCTTCTTTGGTTAGAGGTATTCCTAAGTATCTTATTTGTTTTAAAGCTATTGAAGATTACTTTCTTCAATTCTGTGTCAGTCTGTTTATTGCTGATATATTAAAATGTTGTAGGGTTTTGTATGACTTTGCATTCTGAAACTTTACTGAATTCATTTATCAATTCTAGGAGCTCTTTTGTAGATTCCTTTGAATATTCTATGTAAATAATCATATCATCAGCAAATAGGTACAGTTTAAATTCTTCTTTTCTTATTTGCCTTTTATTTTACTCCCTTGTCTGACTGCATTGGCTAGGACTTCCAGCACTATGTGACAAAGCATTGGAGAGAGTTGGCAGCCTGTCTTGTCCCAGTTTTTAATAGGATGGCTTTTAGCTATTCCCCATTCAATATGATGTCATGTATGGTTTTTATTACATTGAGAAATGTCCCTTACACCCCAATTAAACTGAGCCTTGGTCATGAAGGGATGTTGAATTTTATCAAATGCTTATGTGCATCTATAGATAGGATATTCTGACTTTTATCTTTCTTTCGTTAATGTGATGTATTTACATTTATTGTTTTACATATGTTGAATCAGCCTTGCATCCTTAGGATAAAGCCTTCCGAGTCATGGTGCATAATCTTCTGGATATGTGGTTAGATTCAGTTTGCTAGTATCTTGTTGAAAATTTTCATATCGGTATTCATTATGGATATTGGTCTATAGTTTGCTTTTTTGTTATGTCCTTCTCTGCTTTTGGTATCAAGGCAATAGGGGCTTCATAAAATTAGTTTTGAAAAGTCCCTTCCTTTTGAATCTTTTTATTTATTTATTTATTTATTATCATAACCTTGTTTATATTACATTGAATCATATATAACTTTACAGTGTATTACATTTCTTTTTCCAGAAGGAATACCATGCCTATCAATCAATACAGAGACATTAAAATCCACATCTTCATCATCCAATGGCTTTTCATTTTTTTCCCCGATGATGATTATTATTATTCCAATTATTTATTTACTTTTTGGATAGGTTTTTTTTTGCTACAGGGTGCGTGCGCTCACCAGACAAACAGAGAGAGACAGAGAAACAGAAAGCGAGAAATCACCCAGGGTAGATGGCCACGCCACAATCCCTTCTCCTCCATTCTCCTCTCAGGATCTTGGGCACACACGCACGTGCACCCGGCATGAGTTTAAGCCACCGTGTCCAGGACTCGAACCATGGTCGACTGTGAGGGACCAGCGACATAGCCATTACGCTAACTGCTGATCCCTCCAATTATTTTTTTAAACAGTCAATCACTATTTATCATTTTGCTTGTAAAAAGACTTTACCCTACATGAAATACTTCTCAGACCAACCCAGTTGATGAAACTATACACATCATCAACAGGTAATAAACCATATCTGTGTCCCACTAATGCTATGCCTCTCTATTTGTTCCCTTTTTGAATCTTTAAGAATAGTTTGAGAAGAACCAGAGTTAACTCTTCCTTAAAAGTTTTATAGAATTCAGAAGTGAAACCATCTGGATCTGGACTTTCTTTTTTAATTGACAAATTATTTATCACTGCTTCAATCTCTTCACTCATTAATGGTCTATTTGGGATTTCTATTTCATCCTGATTTAACCTAGGTAACTATTACTTGTCCAGAACTTTGTCCATCTCACCTAGATTGTCTAGTTTGTTGGCACAGTATTCTCTCATAATGTTTTGTATTTCAAATATATTGGTTGTAATATTGCCAGATTCATTGTTGATTTTATCTATCTGGTTCCTTTCTCTATTTTTCTTGATTAGTTTAGCTAGTGGTTTATCTATTTTGTTTATCCTCTCAAAAAACAATTTTTTGTTTCACTATTTTTTGTATAGTTTTTAATTGTCTATTTTATTTATTTCATCTAATCTTTGCTATTTCTTTTCTTTATTTTTTTAATATCTGGGGCTTTTTTGTTGTTGCTTTTCCAGTTCCTTAAGATGTGATGTCATTTAATTGTCATCTTTCTATTTTTTTCTTGTGAACACTAGTGACTATAAAATTATCTCATGATTGCTTTCACTGTTCCCCAAATGTTATGGAGAATAGTGTGTTCGTTGTCACTACTTTCTATGAATCTTTTTATTTTATTCTTAATTTCCTCACTAGTTTGAAGGTCATTAAGGAGTAGATTATTCACTTTCCATGTTTCTGTGTGTTTTCAAAGACTTTTTCTGTGGTTGATTTCTTCTTTTTTTATTTTTTATTTTACAGTCAATCACTGTGTATCATTACATCATGCCAAATGAGTTTTCCCATCATGAACTCACTGTATATTGGTTCAGTCAAAGATATCACTATACACATTATCATCCACAGATAATTTTACATCATTGTGTCCCTAAATATTTAGTTTCTTTTTCCTTTTGATTCCCTCCCTCTCGCCCATCCCCATTTTTCACCCCCTCCTGTTCTGCCTCTTGTATCATCATTGCTCTCCTTGCTTTTATATCTTCCAATCTTTCAGTTTTTTGCCATTGAGTGCTGATATTTGGTATATAGTGAGTGGGGACATAAAATGCCTCTTTTCCATAGTCTAGTTTGCTTTGCTTAAGCAATAAATCTTCCATATTTGTCCACTTTCTATCAAATGCCAGGGTCTCATTCTTGTCTGCAATTGATTTCGCTTTATGCCATTGTGGTCAGAGAAGAATGTGGATATAGCTTCAATACTTACACATTTATGTACATTTGTTTTATGGTCTATTATCTGGTCAATCTGAAAATGTTCCATGTGGAGATGATGAGAAAAAGTTAATTTCTTAGTTACTGGAGATGGTATACTCTATGTCTGTCAGGTCTATTTGGTTTATGATATCAATTACTGTGTTTCTTGTTTTTTTGTGTGTGTGTGTTTTTTTTTTATGGTTTGTTTGTTTGTTTTTGTCTAGATGACCTGTCCATTGATGACGGTGGAGTGTTAAAAATCTCCAACAACTACTGTATTGAAGTCTATTCTCTTTTAGATCTAGCAGTCTTTCTCTTACATTTGGAAGCCCTGGCATTAGAAACAAAATATTTATGATTTTTATATCTTCCTGATAAATTAATCCTTTTAGAACTATATAATGTCCTTCTTTGTCTCTTTTTAAGCTTTTTACAGTAAAGTCTATTTTACTTTATATTAATATTAAAATTCCTGCCTTTTTACATTCCTGTTTGCATGAAAGAACTTTTTCCAGCCCTTTACTTTCAGTATATATGTATATATGTGTGTGTGTGTGTGTATGTGTATGTGTGTGTATATATATATATATATATATATATATATATATATATATAAATATCTTTGTCAATGAAATATGTTCCTTGTAAGCAACATATAAAGGAATCAAGTTTTTTATCCACTTAGCAAATCTGTATCTTTTACTTGGAGAATTTAATCCATTAACATGCAAGGTTATTATTTATGTGAACTTAGTCTTGTCATTTTCTTCTTCTTCATACTTCTTTTGTGTTTTCTTGCCTTTCTTCATCTCCCTTTAGTTTTCCAGGTGTAGAGTTGCCTTAAGTATTTCTGGAAGGGTTTTCCTACATTTGGTGAATTCTTTCACCTTTTTTTTCTGGGGACAATTTTATTTCTCCTTCCCATTTGAAGGATAATCTTGCCAGGTATAGTCTTCTTGGCTAAAATTGTTTCTCAGTGAGTTTTAAATATGTCATCCCATTTTTTTATTGCCTGCATTGTTTCAATTGAGAGGTCCACTGTTAATCTAGTGGGATTACCCTTGCAAGTAAACTGGCATTTCTTTCTTGTTACTATGATGTGTCTTAAAGAAGATCTTCTTGGCCCTTTTTCAAGAGACAGTCTGTTCCATGGCTCCTGCGATCTAGCCATTTTGGAAGAAAGGAAGATGTCCCACTGCTAACTGGGCCTCCAGCATACAAAACCCGCGTGAACAGCCCTTCTTCAAGAGACAGTCTGCTCCATGGCTCCTGCAATCTAGCCATTTTGGGAGAAAGGAAGATGTCCCACTGCTAACTGGGCCTCCAGCATACAAAACCCGCGTGGTAGGAAAACCCCTTTCAAGTCTTCTGTCTCTAAATCAATCTTTGTCTCTCTCTACCTCTGTCTCTGTCATCTCTCTCTCTCTCTCTCTCTCTCTCTGTCTTTTTTTTTAATTTTTGCTTTTTAGAATTTTTTAAGGTGAGGCGTTTTACAGGCCCTTTGGCCCCTCCCTCCTAGGCCTTTATTTTGTTAATAATCCCCTCTCCTCCTCCCAGAACAGCCCTTCTTCAAGAGACAGTCTGCTCCATGGCTCCTGCAATCTAGTCATTTCACGCCGTGCGGTTTTCTGATTTTTGAGTTTTATTGAAATTTTTTGATAATCAATTTTTCTTTTTTAGATTTATTCAAAAGTTTTTCTCTTCTTTTTCTCTGTTTCTTGTCTGTTTCATTTTGCTGTTGTTGGTATTGTTTCCCTCTCTCTGCTTCCTTTTCTGCACACTCCCCGACCCTCAGATTGAACTTCCAAGTTTGGGAAGAAACCGTCCATCCACCAGATGACTAGAAATCGCTGCAGGACCACAAAAAATATGGAGAAGCAGGAAAATTCCTCTCCTCCAAGGGAAACGGATAGCTCCTCTTCATCCACACACAGTTCAATGGAAATCATGGAAATGTCTGATAAAGAATTCAGAACATTCATAATGGCAAAGGTAACAGAGATGGAAGAGAAGAGACACAAGGAACTGCTGAAGAAGAAGGAGAAAGGAGTTGAAGAGTTCCAGGAGGTGAGGAAATTCATGCAAGATCTAAAAGAGGAATTTCATACTTTACAAAAGAATCAGATGGAACTGTTAGAGATGAAGGCTATAATACAAGAAGTCAAAATCTCCCTTGAAAGTATTAAAAGCAGACTAGATCATACAGAAAGTAGAATCTCTAATGTAGAAGAGAAAATGGCTGGCCTAGAAAAATCAACCATGAAGACTGAGAAAATGGCCCCAAAATTTGAGAATAATATGGGAGAAGTACTAGATACAATTAAACGTCCAAACATTCGGATAATAGGCATCCCAGAGAGTGAAGAGACTCATAAGAGCATTGATAATCTATTCCATGAAATCCTGCAAGAAAACTTTCCAAACCTGGAGAGGCACTCAAAGATTCAGTCCCAAGAAATACAGAGGACCCCAAATAGAATCAACCCAAGAAGATCTTCTCCAAGAAGACACATTGTAGCCAGATTGACCAAAACCACAAAGACAAGATACTAAGACTGGCAAGAGAAAAAAAGCAAGTTACCTACAAAGGGTATCCCATCAGACTAACAGCAGACCTCTCATCGGAAACAATGCGAGCGAGGAGAGATTGGGAAAATATATTCAAAATATTAAGGGAAATGCAATTTCAACCGAGAATTCTGTACCCAGAAAGGTTATCGTTCATTTGGGAAGAAAAGACACGAACTTTCCCAGATAAACAAAACCTGAAAGAATTTACCAGCACCAGACCAGATCTCCAACAAGTTCTTAAGGGACTACTATGTCAGTAAAATTAAATGCAGACACACAGAAATAAGAGATCAGAAACTAAGAAAATGGGCAACTTAATTGTAGGGACAATGTTTGGAGATGAATATTATATCCCAGAATTCAATCTGGAAGATCGAATCTAAACAGAAGAAAGATTAAGTTCATGAGACTGAACCGATGAAACAACATTCTATGAATTGACTAAATTAGTGCTGCTTTTCTCCTAAGCTTTGTTTTCTGGTTTTAAAGGATTTTTGTCCTGTCTGGAACTGTTGATAGGTGCGTGTACCTACTATTTGAACAGAATAGTAACCTGTTTCTAGGCTTTAAGTTTCAAGGAAATATCATTACCAGTTCAAAACTACTCTTCTTGAAATTACTGCTGAAAGTAGTTAGGTTACTTATGATATTGTGTGGTCAACAAAATGTTGGGGAAAAAGGAATGGAAGACAACTGTATATAGCAGAGATAGTGTAATAAGAGAGTGGGAAAGGGCAGAGGGTCAAACATGGGGTAAAAAACATATATATACGTATACATATGTATGAAAGTAGAAATGGAATATTATTGATGATAACACGCTTGATTAAGCCACTATGCAGTTAATTCTAGATGGGAAACCACATTTAGTACGTTGTGATGATGCTCAGGGAGTGAATATTAAGTAATTTTTTTAAAAAAAAGTTGCAGGGAGAAGACTCCTCATGGCTACTGGGAACTAGATATTTCAGGGAACAGGAGAAATGAAGATTTTCTACTCATAATTCAGCCTCCAGCAAGCAAAGCTAGTATGGCAGAAGAGGTGAGCCCTTCTCTGAGAAGACTCCTCATGGCTACTGGGAACTAGATATTTCAGGGAACAAGAGAAATGAAGATTTTCTACTCATAATTCAGCCTCCAGCAAGCAAAGCTAGTGTGGCAAGAGAGTTGAGCCCTTCTCTGAGAAGACTCCTCATGGCTACTGGGAACTAGATATTTCAGGGAACAGGAGAAATGAAGATTTTCTACTCATAATTCAGCCTCCAGCAAGCAAAGCTAGTGTGGCAGGAGAGTTGAGCCCTTCTCTGAGAAGACTCCTCATGGCTACTGGGAACTAGATATTTCAGGGAACAGGAGAAATGAAGATTTTCTACTCATAATTCAGCCTCCAACAAGCAAAGCTAGTGTGGTAGGGAGCCCCTCTGGCCTTCTATCTCTGTCTCTGTGTCTCTGAGGTCTCTGCCTCTCTCTGCTCCTGTCTCCTCATTTTTTTTGGTAATTTTTCCTTTTTACGATTTTTTTAAAGGTAAAGTTTTTCTCTGGCTCTCAGCTCCACCTTTCGTTTTGTTAATAATCCCTTCTGCTCCTTCCTCCCAGGCAGGAGAGTTGAGCCCTTCTCTGAGAAGACTCCTCATGGCTACTGGGAACTAGATATTTCAGGGCACAGGAGAAATGAAGATTTTCTACTCATAATTCAGCCTCCAGCAAGCAAAGCTAGTGTGGTAGGGAGCCCCTCTGGCCTTTTATTTCTGTCTCTGTATCTCTGAGATCTCTGTCTCTCTCTGCTCCTGTCTCCTCATTTTTTTTGGTAACTTTTTTCTTTTTTATGATTTTTTTAAAGGTAAAGTTTTTCTCTGGCTCTCAGCTCCACCTTTCGTTTTGTTAATAATCCCTTCTGCTCCTTCCTCCCAGGCAGGAGAGTTGAGCCCTTCTCTGAGAAGACTCCTCATGGCTACTGGGAACTAGATATTTCAGGGCACAGGAGAAATGAAGATTTTCTACTCATAATTCAGCCTCCAGCAAGCAAAGCTAGTGTGGTAGGGAGCCCCTCTGGCCTTCTATTTCTGTCTCTGTGTCTCTGAGATCTCTGTCTCTCTCTGCTCCTGTCTCATTTTTTTTGGTAATTTTTTCCTTTTTACGATTTTTTTAAAGGTAAAGTTTTTCTCTGGCTCTCAGCTCCACCTTTTGTTTTGTTAATAATCCCTTCTGCTCCTTCCTCCCAGGCAGGAGAGTTGAGCCCTTCTCTGAGAAGACTCCTCATGGCTACTGGGAAATAGATATTTCAGGGAACAGGAGAAATGAAGATTTTCTACTCATAATTCAGCCTCCAGCAAGCAAAGCTAGTGTGGTAGGGAGCCCCTCTTGCCTTCTATTTCTGTCTCTGTGTCTCTGAGGTCTCTGTCTCTCTCTGCTCCTGTCTCCTCATTTTTTTGGTAATTTTTCCTTTTTACGATTTTTTTAAAGGTAAAGTTTTTCTCTGGCTCTCAGCTCCACCTTTCGTTTTGTTAATAATCCCTTCTGCTCCTTCCTCCCAGGCAGGAGAGTTGAGCCCTTCTCTGAGAAGACTCCTCATGGCTACTGGGAACTAGATATTTCACGCGGCGCGCAAGCGCGCCGTGCGGTTTTCTATTTTGTGATTTTTTTCTTTAAAAAAAAAAAGAAAAATAATTATAATTTTTTTTTGTCTTTTTTCTCTCTTTTTGTTGTTGTTTCTCTCTCTCTTTTTCATTTTCCTTTTTCTTGTCTCTCCACCCAATATCTACTGAATCTGCTGCACCAGCGATCACAACAGAACGGCAAACAGATTCTAGAACACCTCTGTCTGCTTGCTCCTGAACATTGAGGCTTAACTTCAAGAATTTGAAAGAAACACACCATTCATCAGATGACAAGAAATCACCGCCGGATCACGAGAAATATGGGAAAACGAGAAAATACCTCTCCTCCACGGGAAAAGAGTAACTCTCCTTCATCCACAAGCAGTTCGGTGAAAGTCATGGAAATGTCTGATAAGGAATTTAGAGCATTCGTAATGTCGAAGCTAACAGAGATGGAAGAAAAGAGAGATAATGAACTGCTAAAGAGAAAGGAGAAAGAAGTTGCCGAGTTCCAGGAGATGAGGAAATTCTTGCAAGATCTAAAAGAGGAATTACACACTTTACAAAAGACTCAAACGGAACTGCTAGAGATCAAGTCTATAATACAAGAAGTCAAAATCTCCCTTGAAAGTATTAAAAGCAGACTAGATCATTCAGAAAATAGAATCTCAGATGTAGAAGAGAAAATGGCTGGCTTAGAAAAATCCACCACAAAGACTGAGAAAATGGCTCAAAAATTTGAGAATGATATGCGAGAAGTACTGGATACCATCAAACGTCCAAATATCCAGATAATTGGCATTCCAGAAGGTGAAGAGATCTATAAGGGCATTGATAATCTATTCCATGAAATACTGCAAGAAAACTTTCCAAACCTAGAGAGGCATTCGAAGATGCAGTTCCAGGAAATACAAAGGACCCCAAATAGAATCAACCCAAGAAGATCTTCTCCAAGACACATTATAGCCAGGTTGACCAAAACCGCAGACAAAGACAAGATACTAAGATTGGCAAGAGAGAAACATCAAGTTACCTACAAAGGACATCCCATCAGGCTAACAGCAGATCTCTCATCAGAAACAATGCGAGCGAGGAGAGAATGGGAAAATATATTCAAAGTGTTACGAGAGAAGCAATTTCAGCCAAGAATACTGTACCCGGCAAGATTATCTTTCAGGTGGGAAGAAAAGACAAGAACATTCTCAGATAAACAAAACCTGAAAGAATTTACCAGCACCAGACCAGATCTCCAAGAAGTTCTCAAGGGTGTGCTGTATCAAGAAAATTAAACACAGACACATGGAAATAAGAGTCCAAAAACTATGAAAGTGGTCAACTTAATCATAGGGACAAGTCTGGAGTTGAATATTATATCCCAGAATTTAATCAGGAAAATTGAACCAGAACAGAAGATAAAAGTACATGGGACTGATAGGTTCATGCACCTTCCATTTGAACAGAATCTTAACTTGTTTCCTGGCTTTAAGCAAAGTTCCTTGGCATTTCTTTGAGTTAAGTTAAAACTGGTTTTCTTAGTAGTAATGAGTGAACTCACCACTGAAAGCAGTTAGATTATGTAGGAAATTGTGTGATCAATGCAATGTGGGTGTGAAGGGAATGAAGGACAATTGTAGACACCGGAGGTGGTGTGAGAGGAGGGTGGGAAGGGACAGAGAGAGGGGTGGAAGTAATTCTAGGAACTAGTAATGGAAAATTTTTTGTAATGTGCATGATTGTATCACTATGCAGTGTGTACTGGATGGGAGATTGCATTTTGTATGCTGTGATGAAGCTTAGGGAAGGAATGTAAATTGAGTTACAAAAAAAAAGTTTCAGAAAAAATATATATATATATATATATATTCAATGACTGCAGTAGGATATGTAGCCACAGCTAGGTGCTACTTTATAGGATGCGTAAAGTAAGACTTATGTTCATGGAAATGTGGGTATCACCTGTGTTTGCTATGAGGGTATTTGGATTGATTAGGGTCTTTGGCGATACAATAAAATGTGAGGAGAAAACAGTATAGAAAGCAAACATAGATACCAGAGACTGTGGGAGGAGAGTGGGAGATGGCAGAGGGTAAGAGATAGAGAATCAAGGATGGGGGGGAAAAAGCAAAACATACAGAAGACAAGAAATGGAAGATCATTTACTGACAATAACATGTTTGTTGATGTGCTTGATTGAGACAATACATAGTGTACTTTGGATGGAAAATCACATTTTGTATGCTGTAATGATATTCAATGAATGAATGCAAATAAATAAATTGAAAAAAAATTATTTAAAAAAAAAAGAGAAGAGGATAGAGAAAGATAACAAGTGAACAATAGAGAGGCAGGACGTTAGTGAGAAATAGATATGGCTTATTAACTGTTGATGTTGACATGTATAGTATTCTCAAATGGATTTGTCTGAAAAGTATTTCATGATGGGCAAAGTATTTGTACAAGCAAAATGAGAAATAGCAATTGACTGTTTTAAAAAAATAATTAGAATAATAATAATAATGATTGGGGAAAACATAGAAAAGATATTGAATGTTGAAGTGGGGAGATTAATGTCTCTGTACTGACTGACATGCATGGCATTCCCTTTTGAAAAAGCAATGTAATACACTGTAAAGTTATATGTAATTCAATGTAATATAAAGAAGAATATGATGATAATAAAAAATTAAAACAAAAAAAAGTTGCAGGAGAAAAAAAAACGGTAAAACTGTTCGTGTCAATTTTTTTAAAAATGCATATTTGATGACTGCAGTAAGCTATATAGCCCCAGCTGGGTACTACTTTATAATATGTTCATTCTACTCACTGGGGTTTATGCCTAAAGTCAGACTTGGGTTCATGTATAGGTATATATCAGCTGTGCTAGCTATTGGATATATTTAGACTAATTAAGTTCATTAGCAAATCAATTAAATGGGGGGGGGAGGCATAGAAAGCAACCATGGATACCAGAGACAATGTGGGAGGAGGGTGGGACATGGCAGAGGGTGAGGGATAAGGAATCAAGGATGCCAGAACAAAAAACAAAGTATACAAGACACAAGAATTGAAAATTATTTGCTGAAAACATGTATGTTGATGTGCTTGTTTGAGCCAATACACAGTGTATTTTGGATGAAAAATTCATTTGTATGCTGTAATGATGTATAGTGAATTAATGTAAAAAATAAATAAATTTAAGGAGAAAAAAAATAAAGAAGATCTTCTTATGTTAAATCTATTTGGTGCTCTTCTAATTTTTTGAACTTGAATTTCTGCATGCCTCTCCAAGTTTGGAAAATTTTCTACTAATATATTATGAAAGAGGTTTCTTAAATCATTTTCCACCTCTTCACATTCCAAAATACCCATAACAAGAATATTTGCCATTAAATGGTGTCTAGGATTTCTTGTATGTTGCCTTCATTATTAGTGGATATTTTTACATTCTTCTTGGTTGCTTAGACTAAGTTGGAAATTTTCTTTTGAGGGTCAGAGATCTTTATTCTGCATGGTCTAGTCTGTTTTTAATACTTTCCAGGGAGATCTTTATTTTCTAGATTGCACATTATTTTTGAGATTAAGGAACAGTATCTAGAATCTCTAGGGAATTCAAGAGTTCATCATAAAAAAAAGAAGAAAAGAAAAAATAAGCCAATTTCAAAAATGGGCAAATGGAAGAAACAGATGGCATAGTGATTATGTCACTGGACTCCCACATGGTTGACCACAGTTCAAGTACCGGACATGGTAGCTTGAAATCATGCCAAGCCTGTGTGCATACGGGCCCAAGATCCTGGGAAGATAGTGAAAGAGAAGAGATTATGGTGTGATCATCCCCCCAGAGGGTGACTTCTCACTTTCCCTCTCAGTGTGTGTTTCTCTCAATCTCTCCAGCAAGCATACGTGCCCTCAGGCAAAAACCTCTTTCAAAAAAAAAAAAAAAGTCAAATGAATTGAATAGACGACTCTCCACAGAAGACTTACAAATGGTCAAAAGGCATATGAAAACATTTTCAGAGTCTTTGTCATAAAGGAAATGCAAACTAAAACTATGTGAGATATTACTGAACCCCAGTTAGAATGACCAGGATCAAAAAAATAAAGAGTGGCAAATGTTGAGACTCCTGAAATATTCAGACAAGAAGCCATTTTAAAGCTGAGATGTGTCCTGGCATGTTCATGGAAGCTATACTCTAAACTCCATCTCCTAGACTGGAGGATAGATTTTGTCACAAAATGACCAGAGACACCCGTAGAGGCAGAGGAAACATGAGAAAACAAGAAAATCTCTCTCCCCTAAGGAAAAAGAATAATCCTTCATCATCTGCAGACAGTACAGTAGAACTCATGGAAATGTTTGATAGAGAATTCAGAATATTCATAGTAACTAAACTAAACAAGATGCAAGAGCTGAGAAATAATGAACTCCAGAAGATGCAGGAGAAAAGAGACAGCAAGTTCTGGGGGATGTTGAAGTTCTTCCATGACCTGAAAGAGAAAATACACACCATTAAAAAGAATCAAATGGAGCTATTAGAGATGAAGGATGCCATTTAGGAAATCAAAACCTCCCTCGAAAGTATTAAATGCAGATTAGTTCATGGGTCTGGGACTCAAAATGTAGTCGACTACATGGGAGTCCAGTGACATAGCCATTACGCCAATTGCTGGTCCCATGGGAGTATTCTTATTTTTGTGGCAGAAGGGTTATTTTTGTAAGTTCGATAATACTTGTTGCATTGAATCAGAAATTGGAAATACTCATTATTGGACAGGGCTTTGAATGGAATGTCATACCTGAAGATTAATCAGAAAACTATGGAACTGAGGTGGATCTCAACTAAGCCAACAGAAGCTCTTAGAAAGATGGCCTGGCACCATAAATACTTCTGCCTTGCAGAGAGGATTAGAGAAGATATATGAAAGAGTTTATAACATAAAATAACCTGGACTTTTCCAGCCCAGCATTGTAATCGGTAGAGATTGCAAAAGACCAAGCACGCCAGAGGATTATCTCGAGAAAGACATTGAAAGAAGAAAAAGAAACCAATCTTTGCTAGCAGATGGTATATCACAGAATACTTGCTAGGCAGGGCTGAATTGAGAAGGTTTATGTGTGACTAGTGTGCTGGGCATTTGCTTTTCAACAATTTGAGTAGTTGACATGTAAATATTTTCACAAAAATATTTAAAACCATACTTGTCACAAACAAAATTAATCAAAATTATAAGAAATATTTTGAACATTATCTTTAAAATTCAGTATTCTGGAATTTTGAAAGGATTTTTATTAACTATCAAGAACTATGGAGTATGAGCAAAAATTTTTTGATATGTAAAATAAATGTTGGTGGAAAACGTAGAAGTAAATGAACAAACTGATAAAAGAAAAAAGAAAAGAATGGCAAATGTTGGCAAGGCTGTGGTGAAAAGGGAATTCTCTTACACTGTTGGTGGGAATGTAAATTAGTCCAGCCTCTGTGGAAAACAATTTGGAGGTTTCTCAGAAATCTAAAAATAAAATTTTCATATGACCAAGTTATCCCACTTCTTAGTATTTACCCGAAAGATAGGAAAACACTCAATCAGAAAGACATCTACACATTCATGTTTATTGAAACATTACTTATAATTGCTAAAACATGGGACCAACCTAAGTGTCCAAAATCTGATGAATGGGTTGAAAAACTGTTTATATATATATATATATATATATATATATATATATATATATGTATATATGCATATATATGTGTGTATATATATACACATATATACACACACATATTTATAATATGTGTGCATATATATTTATCATATATATATAAAATTTGTACTGAGAGCTAGGCAGAGGTTGAGACTTGAAAATGTGATGGTGGAGAGAGTGGGTGTAAATGTTAGAGACTATAGAGGGAGAGAGTGGATTGCAGCTAGTGGGTGGTGGCAAGTAGGTATCAAGTACAAGGGGAGGATCATTTCACAGACAGAAAAATGTAAAAAAAAAAAACCAGAAAAATAGAACATGTTCATTAAGAAATTAACTAAATTCTGTTGTGTAGCAGGCTATTTCACTAATTGGTTCAATAATATGTGTTCATTAGGATTAAAGTATGCATGATGATATTTCTATTCATCCCAATTAAAAAAAATAAAAAAAAACAGAATAATAAAAAATATTTTTTTAAATAGTGAACACTTATCTCTATCTCACAAATCATGTGTCTTATTGAACAACAATAGAGGAAACCATAGAAGGAAGGAGATCTGAGAAATATGCCTCCAGAAGTGATGGTTATGGTGAGAAGTTGACAGCTGACAGACCACCATGGCCACTCTTCCCAAATCTCTGTATTTCCCAGGTAGGCTGTGGCTCCAGAACACCCTAAAATGTGCTTCCAATATTATCATCGAGTTGAGTAGAACAAGAAAACTTTAAGAAGTCATAGAATAAATAGAAAAATGAGAATATCACCTGACAATGAAAAACTTTTCTTAACCAGTAAACAAAATTGTAAGTGTGTATAGAGCATACTTTTCCCTTAGTATGGTAATACCTTGCTACTCAGAATCCAGTTGTCTAGAAGCCAACATCACCAGGAGCCTCACCAAGAGCATGTTACATATGCCAGTGTACACCCGAGACCTGCTGAAGGACATTCTGCATTTTAGCGAGGTAGCAGGCAATCTAAAGAACATGTAAGAAGCTATGGTTTAGAGGATGTTTGTTTTCAGTAAAGAGGCATTTTTCCTCAATTAAGTTATTTAAGAAAATTTCTATTTAAATCTAAATGCTGAGAATATACCCAGTTTATTTTCTCAATAATGCAACCTTACATTTGGAAAGTTTTGCAGTTTGTAAAGGTTGAAAAATATAACTAACTGTCTATGGAATGATCAAATACCTTGATAGTTAAATAAAGTAAATATTTTCAAAAGCAAAAAATTACCAAATTGAAAGTCTAAATCAAAATTTTGTGTAACCTGCATTGGAGATTAAATGTATATATGCCAGTACAGCTTGGTTGGGGGGCTTTTTCAGTCCTACAATCTGCCATTAGAATATTGTGCCCTACGTAGTCACTGTACTTTCATCTTTGCTTCAGATAAACACAATCTATAGGCTGGAAACAAGTTCAGTTTCCTGGAAACAAGTTCAGTTTCTATCTGCAAGAACAACTTAGCTGAATCCCACCTTGATCAATCAGATCAGTATCAATATGAAAACTCATGGAACCAGCAGTTGGCAAAATCGCTATGTTGCTGGACTCCCACATAGCTGACCACAGTTTGAGTCTTGGACCCAGCAGCTTAAACTCACGCTGGGCACGAGTGCTTGTGTGCCCAAGATCCTGAGAGGAGAATGGAGTAGAAGGGATTGCGGTGTGGCCATCCCCCCTGAGGGGTGATTTCTCACTCTCTGTCTCTTTGTCTCTGTCTTTCTGGCTACTGTACGGCGCCCTATTAAAAAAAAAAAAAAAAAAAAAAAAAAAAAAAAAAAAAACCTCTCCAAAATTACAAAACTTGTGAGCTTGAAAATAAATACTTAGTGTTGTAAGCTATTTAGGGTTTTAAATCAATCATTACTGTGCAAAAACCAACCAATACAGAATTGAAAACCAGTAACTACACAGGGCACAGCATTCTTATGGAAGCTGTAGAAGTGAACAGCACCTTTAAATTAACCTGGTGGATTTAAGTAATACAATTACCAAGATGGATTCACACCAAGTTTAATTTATTCTTTCAAAGTTGTAATTCTTCAGGTTTCTAAAAATGTTTGCTCCGTTTTCTGATCAATGTAATTTATCAATGGATAACTTAGCTTTTTCAATATTTATGATCTTTAAAAGATTTTCAAATATAATTTCACTTCAGGTAGCAAAGCTAGGTATGTTCTGATATGTGACTTTAAATAGAAAGATCTTTGTTTTTAATTTTATTTTTTTCTTCTAAAACAGACACTCCCATTAGGGTCTTCATGCTGCAGTCTACCTCCAGACTCAACCAGACAGGGTCATGAACATGGGAATGCCTGGCATAGTCATGGAGACCTCTAAATACAAATCCAGAACCTTCCCATGTGACTGCAGCACTGTGGACCATTGTATTTCTGCTGCGCCACCTGCTGGCCCTAGAAATTTTTTTAAATAGCATCATGGGGCCGAGAGGATTGCTTAGCTAAAATAAGTGTTGCCTAAAAGAAATCTTAAATAACACCACAGATCAGACTGGTCCTGGGGATTAAGAGAGTCAGGTTTCCTCCCGGCCAGTTACAGTTCGAATCCCATTCCCAATGGCTTGAAAAACACTCTAGGCACATATGTGTACATGCCCCAAATCCCCACAGTATGGAGAGAGAGAGGAGAAAAGATTGCTACATAACCACATCTCATTGGGACTTGCTTTTTCCCTCTTTTTGTCTCTGTCTCTCTCTGGTGAATTCATGTACCCTCTGGTGAGCACATACCCCTCTGGCAATTAAAGAAAAAAAATTTCTACTGATCATCTGCTGTTCTATGAAAATAAATGAAGATTCTCATTCTGCAGGTCTCAGATGAGTCTGTAAACTTTGCATCTGTAACATGCTCACAGTCAAGCCACTATGCTTCTGACTTCTGGAAAAATTCTAATGACACTTACTAGTATTAGGCAGAAAAGAACACTGGTTTTTATTTCTGCCTTTCTTTTTCATTATTTTCTGTTATTAGTTACAAGGTTTTGTGAGAGAGTCCAGACATCAGAGTAAAAACTTTTCACTGAATTACAAAGTGTCTTCAGGGCCAGCCAGGTGACGTGGTGGTCAAGATGCTAAATCTTACATGACCAAATATGGCTTGACTGGACCCAGAGGCCTGTAAAACATATCTGATACATGTGCATGCACACCCAGAAACCCAAGAAGATATAGAGGAGAGAGTCTGTTTTTCTTTAGCAAGAAAGATTTTGCATTTGTTTGTCAAATGATTGCTATGTAGTTTATACAATTTCTGCTTTTCTTCTGTTCAGTCTATGCCTTAAGTTTTTACATTATGACCTGAAAAAGCTGGAAGCATATTCAAGTATATTCTGGGGTCATACCCTAAACTAGAAGATTCTGAAGGTTTGAGGAAGTGTTACCATACTGGCCTACTAGCTATCAATTCCCCAACATTACTGTGCCTTCATAATGTGTATTTCTGAGAATCCTCTTTTTCTCTGTGGTTTCATGTAGAGGTTCATTGAGGTGTCCTCCCATGAGGTTTAGAAGTCAGAAGAGAAGCTAGAGATCTAGAAGAACTCTGAGATTCGGGAGCCTCTGAACTCTGGATTTTAAAGACTAAGGAATTCTTATTCAGCTACCTACAATGTAGAGTCATGGTACATAGCTGTTTGTTAGATTCCTTTGAATTCGTGCCCCAAGAGAAACAGATTACTACTTAAATTCATTTTTAAGAGACATTGCTACAAGAAACTTTAATATTTTCTGAATTTTTCTACCCATCATAAAAATCACAAGAGGGAAGGGAGAATTCAGATCAGAGACACCTCCTAAGGATAAGGATTTGTTCAGTGTCTTAGGTTGGGTTTAGTAGTGACGTATATTCCCACAAAGGCATCATAATTACAAAGTGCAGGAGACGCTGGAGAGAAGGAAAAAAGTGAGGCAGAAAATAGAAGATACTGCAAATGGCACATTAACAAAGCAACTAGCACTGAGGATGATGGGCGCTCAAGCGGAAACATGGCGAAAATGCCTCTCTGTGATTCCACATGACAAGACAGACAGGTGGGTGTGCATACACCTCCTTCTGTCACCATCTACTGAGGGCCATCCTAGCCATGCTCACTCCAGGCTCTATGGTCTGTCCCGTGTGCAGACTTTTAGGGTTACATTGAAGCCTAGTACCTTCACCTTCTAAGACTTTACTCCATCAAGTCCTTGGGTCCAAATCAGTTTTGTCAATTGCCTTTAAATATTCTATGTGATAAAATGGCCCCATGGAAAAACAAATCTGTGCTCTTTGCAGACAAATTTGTGCTCCTCTGGCCTGACTTGGGACCCCTGGTATCCTGGCCCTGAGCTGAGATCCTAGAAATAAACCAGCCCTGCAGCTATGCTTAGCCCCACCTCATCTCCTGTTCATTTGCATGTTCCCAGAGCACAGCCCACAGCCTGAAGACTTATTAATAGGCTGGTCACAGGCTGTGCACGGTCGATCTCTGCCAGGAGACAGCATGGACGTGAGGGTCCCTGCTCAGTTCCTGGGGCTCCTGCTGCTCTGGCTCCCAGGTAAGGAAGGACAACAGCAGGATTTACTCAGGATAGTGCAGTTAGTGCTGCTGGCCTTTCAGGAAAGTCCTCCCATAACACGATTAACTGTGCGGATATTTGCTTCTCTGTTTCCACTCTCAGGTGCCAGGTGTGACATCCAGCTGACCCAGTCTCCATCCTCCCTGCCTGTATCTCTAGGAGACAAAGTCACCATCAGCTGCCGGGCGAGTCAGGGCATTAGCAGTAATTTACACTGGTATCAGCAGAAACCAGGGAAATCTCCTAAGCTCCTGATCTATGGGGCATCCAATTTGCACTCTGGGGTGCCCTCAAGGTTCAGTGGTAGTGGGTCTGGGACAGATTTCACTCTCACCATCAACAATCTGGAAGCTGAAGATGTTGGAATTTATTTCTGTCAACAAAGTTACAATACCCCTCTCACAGTGCTACAAGCCCGAACATAAACCATCAAGGGAGGTAGAAGTGTGAGGCTGGGCTTCCCCAGCTGCTCCTCCTGGGGTCTCCATCTGCTGAGGGTGTTTCTCAGATGCAGCCAGGCTTTGCAGTCACTGGAAGGTTTTGGTAGGAGGGGTCAGGGAGACTCCCCTGCACCCTAACTCTCTCTTCCTCCTCAGCTGCAGCATCACAGACAGGACAATGCCTCTTCTGCTTTCACTAAGGACAGAGATTGTTACACTAGAGGAGTTTGTCTTACTGAATCATTTGAAATACATTGAAGAAAAGAAAAGTCACTGTCCATATTCTAAGCAGTAATTATTTAATATAGCTAATTAAAATTAAAAATACAATCTCTCAAATCCTGAGTATGATAGAAGAGCAGACTGGAAAATGCAATTCCCTGCTGTTCCCCTAGAAGCCAGAGTGCATCTGACACTTTAAATAGATGCCTCACTTCATGGTCCTCAGACCTATCCAGGAAGTAAAGAGTGAGGTGCTGACCCCTCAACAGACTGGGACGCCTCCTCAAGTGATTCTCCAGTCTTCTCCTCTGCCCCTGAATCTCCCTGTGGACTTAGGTAAGTAGTGAACTCTCCTATCTGTCTTCCAAGTCTTATGGGAGATGCTCTCACTTAACAACTCCACAGGAAGCCATAGAGGAAAAGGGGCTCTGAGAAATGTGCTTCTAGAAGTGATAGGTGAGTGAGGAGTTGATGGATGACAGCCCATTATTGGAAGGGCGTATCCGTGAGTACCTCCCAGATGCCAAAGCATGTTAATGAGAAGGGCACATTCAAAGCTCCCCACATGACTCAGGCAGTATCCTTTTTTTTTTAAGGGATCAACCCATGGATATTTCCTTTTTACCTGGGCTCAGATGGAGGAAGGTAGAGTCTCTGGCAACCTGGAGGAGAGGAGGGAGGAGAGAAAGGTCTAAAGGGTTAAAACTGGTCTGGCTGGTCCGGGTGGGAGGAGACATGCCCAGTAGGGAATTTCTTGGGATTAGAGGAAGATTTTCACCAGAAAGGAAGATGAAAGGGGGGCCTGCTTGATTTTAAAACAGATGACAGACACATAGAGATAACAAGGGAACCACAGGAATGTTAAAGAATACCTGGTTTCTACCTCAGGACCTACTTAATCACCTCACCCTAAATCCCTTTCCTTCAATAGTCCCTAGCCCCCACCCTTTGGGGCCACTGCAACTCTCCACCTCTGCCCCTTTTCCCCCAGGGAAATTGAATAAACATTCTCTATCCAGTTACTCTCTGAGTCTGAAATTTTTTACAGCTCACAACACATCACTTAACATTTTTAGTGGCCTATACGGGGTATCTCTCCTCAGTGTGGGGAACTCTCTTGAACAGGGACTCCCTCTTCTGCACAGGGAACTCTCCCCTTTTTCTCCCCTATATGGGAAACTCTTCTCTGTTCAGGGAGACAGTGTGTATCCCTTGTACCCTTAAAGATTTGCACCTAGGAAGGTAACCCTCCATAAACACCTCTGGTCCAGCCTCTGAAGCTGTCAGAGGGCTTTCTTTCCTGTCTTTTATTTCAACCCAATTTGTCAGGCTCAGCAGTTAACCTCATCACCAGTATGCAACTGTGGCTCTTTGTAGTAAGTCCCTGTCCCCTTAATTCCCTTTCCCCCTCTCTTTACCCTAAGGATATTAACTTTCACCTGCCAGTAGTGATAGCAAATTCTTTGTAGAACCTACAGCTGCGCCATGCCCTCCTGGCCATACCCAGCCACACCTCTAAACAGCCAGCCACCATCTAATAGCCTTGGGAACTTCCCAGCAGAGAATACCCAGCCTCGCCCATTCACAACAGGAAATGGTGACGTAATCAAGGCCTTCTTTCATATACCCTGCCTTTGATACCTCAGTTCCTGTACAGCTTTATTTTAGACCTATGAGCCCACTGCCTGAAGCACATGGGGAGCTTTGAATGTACCCCTCTCATTAAAATTATTAAGGCATCTGGGAGGTACTGATCATGCCTTGCAATGATGGTCACTGTTTCCCAAATTCTTGGCAATTTTCCAGGTAGGGAATAGCCTTTTCCAAGATAATGTATCCAAGTAAAGTTAATATACCAATGTGTTATTTTTGTTTCTTTCAAAGTGAGTTAGGAGTTAGACCCCATATTCAGGTACACAGCGTATGGGCCCTGAGAGGAATCACTAGGTTCTTCTTTCTGATGAAGTCTCTGCGTTTTTCCTCTATGGTCTTGTTAGTGTACAGTAGGGACCAATAGATGGCGTAATAGATGCGCCACTGGACTCCCATGTAATCAATCATGGTTCAAGTCCTGGACCTGGTGGCTTAAATTCACACCCGGCAAGTGTGCATGCATGCACAAGATCCTGAGAGGAGAATGGAGATGGGATTGTGGCGTGGCCATGCCCCCTTGGGAGTGATTTCTCGCTTTCTGTCTTTCTCTGTCTTTCTAATGAGAGCATGTGCCCTGTAACAAAAATATCTCCCCCCTCAAAAAATGTACAGTATACACCCCTTTTACTTGTCATTTAAGAATTAATGACTGCTTGCTAATAAACAGGAATTAAGAATATTGAGCACACAGGGTAAAAACTCAAGATGGAGTCACAGTGGCTAAGTTTTCACAGCCAAAAGCTAACTGCATTGGGACCCAAACAACTGTAGCTAAGGGCAACAGTGTCTATTTAGTACGTATAGTCTAATAGGAAGTACACTTGATCTTAGCTGACAGGCAAGAAACAGTCTAACAAAAAGTACAGAATACTATGGTCTACTGACCACATGAATAGGGTAATAAGTCACTCAGACTACCATGTAACTATTTTCTAAAGCCCACTTCCTTATCCAAAAACCAACCCATTGCTCAGACTACTAGATAAAAAAAAAAACCCTCACCTCCAGCTCTTCTTCAGCAATCTATTCAGGACCTGATATCTGCTTAGGAGCTCTTTTTTTTCTTCCATATATATATATATATATATGTGTGTGTGTGTGTGTGTGTGTGTGTGTGTGTGTGTATTTCTTTTTTGAGAGAGAGGTTTTTGCTATAGGGCTCATGTGCTCTTCAAAAAGACTGAGAAACAGAAAGAAGAAAGACAGAAAACAAGAAATTACCCCCCTACGGAGATGGCCACCCTACAATCCCTTCTCCTCCATTCTCCTCTTGGGATCTTGGGCATGCATGCACATGCGCCCAGCATGAGTTTTAAGCTACTGGGTCCGGAACTCAAATCCCAGTCAACTACATGGGAGTCCAGTGACACAGGCATTATGCCAACTGCTGGTCCCATCCTTCCCACTCTTAATAAGCCCCTCTTTGCTATCTGTTCCCTGTGTCTGCATCTCTAATTCTTAATGTGCATCAAACAAGAACCAGCATAGGTATTAAGTTTGATCACACAGCACACCCAGGTCCAAAGGATGCATGGCAATATAAGAAAGAACAAAGAGAATATTCAATTTTTCCTTTTCAAAATAATTATCTCAATCTGTAATTAAACATATACTATATAACTCTCTATCTTCCTGAGAAAAGGCCACTCCCAGCCCCATTCAGACCTGAACTTGATGAATTTTCTTTGATGGAAGTTAAAGTGGAGATTAAGTGCTTGATCCCACATGGTTGACTAGGAGGTTCAAGTTCCAGATCCAGTGACGTGAAAATCATGTTGGGCATGTGTACACGCATGCCCCAAATCCCAAGGAAAAATGGAGATAAAGAGTTTGCCATGTGGCTAGCCCCTGTGGAGGGGGGTGATTTCTCACTTTCCCTCTCTCTTCCTTTCTGTCTCTCACACACACCCTATAGCAAAAGCTAAAACATAGAAAAAGTGAAAAAGAAAAGTAGACAGTGGGAGAGAGAGAGACCCTCCCTGCCATGAGGTGCTAACCTGCTCATACCCCAGGTACTCTAGCCAAGCTCTAATAAACCTAATGTCTGATCACATGCACACACACACGCATATTCATATTTAATATAAATGAATTAAATATATATTATATAATTATATATACTATATTAAATGGGGTGGGAGTGTTCCTTGAAAGAGAGGGAAAGAATATAGGAAAGACAAAACATGCAAATAAATGTTGTTTGAAAAAATAGACATTTCTATATCAGATATTTGATTTAAAAGAAATAGCTCTGACGGAATTGTAATGCTAGACAGAAACATACACATTGGGAAACAGAACGATATGAATAAATGTAAATTAATATTGAGTGCACATGACACTAGATGTGACATCTTCTAAAGTTTGAGATGCACCTGTGACTGGATCCCATGAAATAGGACACAAAATGTTAGCATAAATGGAATTAAAGGTCCAACTGTTCCTGTTTCCTGAAGTAATGAAACTAATATTTTTATTAGGCAGCAATTGTTGAGAATATCTGCTCTACAGTAAACTATTGCAGAATTAAAAACTTAATATAAGAAAAAAATATAATAAAAAATAACTACTTTAAAGAAACGCAATAAAGCAGGAAAATTGAGAAAGAAATATAAGGTTATCCCTAGTTTTAAAAGTAATTGGGCTAGTGAAGAAGACTCTGCCATGGCTCCTGAGAAATAGTGATGTCACGTAAAAAAGAGAAATAAAGATTTTCTACTAATAATTCAGCCTCCAGCCCACAAACTCAAGTGGGAGGGAGCCTCTCAAGCCTTCTCTCTGTCACTGTCTCTGTCTCTCTCTCCCTCTCTCTCTGTCTTCTCATTTTTTGGTAATTTTTCCTATTTAAAATTTTTTAAGTTGAAGTATTTTCTCAGCTTTCAGACCCTCCTTTATCTTGCTAATAATCCCCTCTTCCCCTCCCACCCAGGAATACACAGATATGTCAGAAAAGAATTCTAAATGTTCATAGTGACAAAAGTCAATGAGATAAAAGACAAAACAGGCAATCATTTCCAGGAAATGAGAAAATCATCTCAGGACATGAAAGAGGAATTTCATAAAGAAATAGACACCTTAAAAAAGAATCACACAGAAATTCTGAAAATGAAGAATACAATAACAGAAAGTAAAATCTCCCTGGAAATCATTAACAGCAGATTAGACTATGCAGAAGAAAGAATTTCTGACCTTGAAGACAAAGCCTCCAACATAGACCCAACCACCAAAAAGAAAAATAAAAACTCTTTCATGAAATACTGTCTGAAAATTTTCCAATTAAAGAGATACATGGAGAAATACAAACCCAAGAATTAAAAACGATCCCAAAAAGAATCAACACAAAAAGATCCTCCCCTAATACATCATAGCCAGAGTGGTAAAAATAAAAAATAAAGACAATCTTCTAAAAAAGGGCAAGAAAGAAATGTCATGTTACTTATAAAGTTTATCCCATTAGGCTAACATCAGATCTCGCAACTGAAACAATATAGGCAAGGAAAATATGGGAAGATGTATTCAAAAGATTAAGAGAAAAACAATTTCAACCAAGAATACTATATCCAGCAAGATTATCCTTCAAATGGGAAGAACCAAAAAGAAAAAGGATTCACAAATAAACAAAGACTGAAATAATTCACCGTACTAGACCAGCTCTATAGGAAGTACTGAGGGAAGTATTTAATCAGAATAAAGAGAAACAAACAGAAATAAGAGAACAAAAAACAACCAGGAAAATGGCTAACAAAACGACAGGGAAAAAGTCCTCAAATATTGATAATAATGTTGAATATTAATGGATTAAATTCTCCCATTAAAAGACACAGACTGGCTAAATGAATACAAAATCAGAAGTCATCTATGCACTGCTTAAAAGAAACACACTGCATGGATAAGGACATACATAGACTGAAAGTTAAGGGCTGGAAAAAGATATTCCATCTAAATGGAAACCAAAAGAAGGCCAGAGTTGAGATACTGATATAAGACAAAATGGACTTTAAGATAAAAGATTTAAGAAGAGACAAGGGAGGACATTAAAGAAAACAATAAGGGATTGTTCACCAAGAAGATACAACACTTGTAAATATCTATACACCCAACACTAGAGCACCTAAATACTTCAAAGAGATACTATTAGAGCTCTAAGGAGAGAGAGACTGCAATGCAATAATCACATCCCCACTGTCTCCTCTGGGCAGATTATCTAGACCAAAAACAAACAAACAGATACAACATCTAAATAATACCATACATGAAATAGACTTGATAGACATCTACAGAGGATTTCACCCAACAACCACAAAACATACATTTTTCTCACCCTCACATGGAATATTTTCCAAGATTGGCCACAAGATAGGGCACAAAACAAGCCTTTACAAATTCAAATGTATTCAAACTATAACCAACATCTTTTCTGACCATGATGGAATAATACTTAAAATCAACTACAGAAAGAGCCCTCAAAAATACACAGATACATGGAAACTAAACAACCTACATCTGAATGACTTTACAACTAAGGAAGAAATTAAGATGGAAATGGAAAGGTTCATAGAAACCAGTGATAATGAACACACAAGTATTTGTAACCTATGGGACACAGCAAAAGCAGTCATGAGAGGAAAGCTCATAGCAATTAATGCCCACAAGAAAAAGTATATAGTTGGCAAATAAACAATCTAACAACACAACTCAGAGAACTGGAAAACCAAAAACAAAATCCAAAAAAAATTCTCGCACTTTGCTTGCTCAGAGCTTAGGGCTCCTACTCAGCAATCACAGGGGTTGTCTCCTTTCAGCAGACATCATGGTTATCTACCTGGACCTGTCAGCCACAGATGAGATGTTCTCTGACATTTACAAGATTCAGGAGATCACAGAGGGGCTGTGCCTGGAGGTCGAGGGGAAGATGGTCCAGTAGGACAGAGAGTAACCTTGATGTCTCACTCATTGGTGGGAATACCTCCACTGAAGACCCTGAGGGCGAAGATACTGAAAGCTCAAGAGTCACTGGTGTTGACATTGTCATGAACCATCACTTACAGAAAACCAGCTTCACAAAAGAAGCCTACAAGAAGTACATCAAAGATTACATGAAATCAATCAAAGGCAAACTTGAAGAACAGAGACCAGAAAGAGTAAAACTGTTTATGACAGGGGCTGCAGAACAAGCATATTCTTGCTGATTTCAAAAGCTACTAGTTCTTTACTGGTGAAAACATGAATCCAGATGGCATGGTTGCTCAGCTGAACTACTGTGAGGATGGTGTGACTTCATTTATGATTTTTTTAAAGAATGGTTTAGAAATGAAAAAATGTTAATGAATTTGGCAATTACTTTGGATCTATTACCTGTCGTAATAACTGACTGCTGCTTGTCATCCACAAAGCACCAGGACTAAAGACAAATGGAACTGATGTCATCTTGAGCTCTTCATTTATTTTAACTGTGATTTATTTGGACTGGAGGCATTGTTTCTAAGGAAAAAAAAAACGTGTTCTGTAGATTGTCTAAATATAAAATGCATTTAACTCATTTGAGAGAATGCCTGTTAGTTTAATACATTTAAACTAAATCCATCATGTAGTGTTCCTGAAGAAGCTAGAACCTGGTTATAAACCACCACTAGAAAGCATAAGACTGTCTTCAAATAACTTCTGTGGTGAAAACTACTTCTGGTGCTAGAATATGAACAAAAACAAAAACAAACAAACAAACAAAAAGCAAGAATCGAAAGTTTTAATTGAGTTGTGGAAAAGGGAAAGACCATGCTTATAGCCATGCCAACATTTGAAGTGGAGCCTTTTCATCACCTTCAGTGGAAGCAGTTAACTCTGGAAAAGATTACCAAAAGAATAAAAAGAGACTAAATCACTGGGAAAAAAAAAAAAAGAAGAAGAAGAAGAGGAAGAAAGGAACCAGATAAATGAAATCAGCCAGAAAACATGCATTATTACACAGACATAACAAAAATACAAATATCATTAGAGAATACTGAAAGTGATTATACACCAACAAACAAGAAAAAATAGATAAGATGAACATATTTCTAGATATGTATAACTTACCAAGATTGAACTAGGAAGAAATAAAAAGTCTGAATAGATCCATAACAAGCAATAAAATTGAATCAGTAATAAATAGTCTCCCAACAAAAAAGAGTTCAGGTCCAGATGGCTTTACTTCTGAATTCCATAAAACTTTTAAACAAGAACTAATCCCAATTCTCTTCAAACTATTTCTAAAGAGCCAAAAGGAAGAAACCCTCCAAAATATATTCTACAAAACCTCCATCATCTTAACTCCAAAACCAGACAAGGACATAACAAAAAAAAGAAGAAAACTTTGGGCCAATATTCCTGATGAATATGGATGAAAAACTTTTCAACAAGATACTACCAAATTGTATTCAACACATATTAAAAAGATTATACATCGTGACCAAGTAGGCTTTATTCCAGGGTTGAAAGGATGGTTGGACATACTCAAAACAATAAATGCAATACATCACATTAACAAAGGAAAGATAAAAACCATTTGATCATATGGGCTTGTTGTGGATAGGCTACACTATGGCCAATACCTCTCAAAAATAATACACATAGGGACCAGCAGTTAGCGTAATGGCTATGTAGCTGGACTCCCATGTAGTCTACTGTGGTTCAGGTCCCGGACCTGGTGGCTTAAAACTTACACCGGGAGTGTGTGCATGCGTGCCCAAGATCCCAAGAGGAGAATGGAGCAGAAGGGATTGCAGTGTGGCCATACCCCCTGTGGGGTGATTTCTTGCTTTCTATCTCTCTGTCTCTCTCTGTCTGGCTGGCGAGCGCACGTGCCCTATAGCAAAAACCTCTCTAAAAAAAAATAATAATACATATATAGACAGTGGGTCTGTATTAGGCCAAGAAGATTTTGCAAAGAAAAAGAAACAATAAAGTGAGAAGACAACCCTCTGGCAAAATATATTTGCAAACTATACCTCAGATAAGGGACTGATAACCAGAATATACAAGGAACTCAAGCAGCTACCATACAATTTAGTAATTCCACTCTTAGATATTTACCCAAAAGACAGGAAAACCCTCACTCAGAAAAATACTTGCACATTCATGTTTATTACAGCATTATTTACAATTGCTAGAACATGAAATCAACCCAAATTTTCAAAATTAGATACGTTGATTGAAAAAAATATGGCATATGTACTATATGGACAACTACCCGGCCATAAAAAAAAGATGAGACACTGTCATTTGATACAAAGTAGACAAATAATGGAAGACTTAATGCTAAGCGAAGCAAACCAGACTATGGAAAACAAACTTTCGGGACAAGCAGATGGTATAATGGTTACATTAATGGACTCCAATGTAGTTGACCATGGTTTGAGTCCTTGACCCAGTGGCTTAAAACTCATGCCAGGCACTTGTGCATGTGTGCCTAAAATCCTGAGAGGAGAATGGAAGAGAAGGAATTGCAGCATGGCCATCCCCCCAGGGATGGATATATTGCTTTCTGTCTCTCTGTCACTCTGTCTCTCTCTCTCTCTCTCTGGTGAGCACACAAGCCCTATAGCAAAATCTCTCTCTAAAAAAAAAAGATAAGAGAGAGAGACTTTTAATGTGCCTATTTAATATCTACTGGTTGTCTGCACTATGAAGCAGAAACATAAAGTTTGGAAGGTATAGCAACAGAGAGGGCAACTGTACATACTAGAAATAGTAAAAATAGGGGTAATACAGGGGTGGGTAAGGGGAGGAGGGGAGCACGGCAAAATAACAATACATTCAATTGAAACCAAAAACAAAAGTCATTTGCTAATGAAAACGTGTATGGTAATGTCTTTGTCTTGAATGATATGCACTGTATTCATGCTGGAAAAAGCAGTTTCATAAATTGTAAAGATGTACAGTGATTAAATGTAAACATAAAATTAAATAAATAATAAATAAAAGAAAGCCTCAAATACTTTAACTCCTCTTCTCTCTCACTTTTCCTTGCTGATTTGAATTCACCTTTTCAAACTCAGTTCAGTGGAGACAGCTCCCGCTTATCATTCCTAGTTATGGATGGGCCCAACTACTCTGTGTCCTTCTCATCAACTGTATGTACTGGGAGTTTGTGTCTTAGTTTTTCTCCATTAGAATTAGTTCTCTGATGTTAGATACTAAGTTTAATTTTTCTTTGTAACTTACACATCTAGCACAGTGTCTGGAACACATGAAGGGTACACATAAATATTTATCAGATCAATGAAAAAAGAAAGAAGATTTCTCTTTTCATACACTACTCACAGTTGTGACTTCATTCTGCACTTCAGGATATGTCTCTAACCTTAGAGGCCTAGATCCCAAAACTGAATATTTCATACAACACAGCCCAGCTTCTCCAACTGGTAAGAGTTTTAGGTGACCCAGGCAGACCAAGCATTGTGTGTGCTGGAGGTCAGTGAGGAAGGGCAAGATCAAGTGCACAGTGGGAAAAGAGTACAGCCTCACGCATGGCTTACACACGAGTTGAAAAGCACAGGAAGGAGCCTAGAGATTCCTTTGAACTTACTCTGTTATAGAATCAGTTGGATATTAGCGAGGTCACCATGGCTGGTTAAGCAGAATATTAATTTGCCTGGATTAGGTGGACCAAGTTGGCAAGACCAGAGAAGCAGCCTCTGGCACCCAGCACTCGCTCCCCTAGCTCAAATCCCATATGCTTTCTAGGACCAGGAAAGTCATTTCTATTGTGACAGAAAGCTGGCGAGTCAGAAAGCTACACCCGTAGACCTGTACCACCCGGCCAGAACTCACAATAGGAAAATGAAGGTGTCTGGCCTCCCTCACTCAGTTCAGAAAACTACTCTATATGATCCCCAGTAGGAGTTTAGGTTTCAAATATTCACAGGGAAGTTTTTCTCCTTTTACTGCTAAGGTGTAGGGGGTCGATAAACGACTCTGGAAACCGAGATCTCTTCCGTGAAGTTTATTGGTACAGTTTCTTGCTTCTCTCTCCCAGACTTCCAGCCGGGCTCCTTCAATCCCCTACGGATCCGCCCAACCCCCTGAGTACATGGTCGTGTTGGGTTCTGATAGGCTGATTCTCAGCATTATCCTAATATGGAGTTGTTTTGCGTCCTAGGTGTCTAGCTCGGATGCCATAATGGGGCGTCGTCCGGCAAGGGCTTCCACATCTCCCCCTTTTTGTTTTCTTTGGAGAGGAGAAGGTAGAGGTCTCGGACCCCCAGAGAAGGGGACTTATTTACCACCCTGTGTGGGCAGCCAGGGATACCCACTCAGAATAGCCTGTCCACTGTCTTTTGTGGGGGATGGGATGATTGTGACAGTAACCCATATGCATCCGGACATGCCTTCCTTCTGATCCCGATGAGGGTCTCAGGAGTGCAGTGCTATGCCTCGCATCCTCTCAATAAATGTAGGGGTCAGTGTATTTGGGCCAGCCATATCGCAGGTGATTGGCCGTCCTCCACCATGGCCACGGCTTGGAGGAGTATTTGTTGATTTCTATGTTGTTTTGTTATCATTTTATAGAGACACCAGAGACAAGCTCCTATCAGGACAACTAGAATGACACCTATTGTCCCAAGTCCTGCCCATTCTTTTAGATAGGAGGTGGCGGTGGTGATCCAGTCTGCAAGGCCTTTTGCTAAAGTCGAGTCGACGCGAGTGTGGTTGATTTGGCTGATGGACAGGATGAGTTGTTGTTGGAGTTTGTCAAAGCCGCTGCTCCAGTTACCTCTCCTCGCTCGTTGCTTGATACAGGTGTAGGGTTGCTGTGATCAGGAGTGTTAGCCAGATCATCTCGTTCTGTTGTGCTGTTGTCTTGCTGGGGTGTCGGCACCGGTCTAGTTAGTCTTTCAGGAACCCACACCGGTTCTGTTCCGTCCTGGGGAAAAACACATACAGACCCTCTGGCCCATGTTAATACTGGGTCTGGTCCCTTCCAGACGCCTGTAAGGATATCTTTCCATCATACCGTGCCCTTCGGCATGGTTGTGTGAGAGGCATGACGTTCGCTTGCTGACATGCCTTGAGTATCACGCTGCAAAAAATTTATAGTAAGAAGGGCAAGGTCAAGTCTGTGTTTGGGGGAGTGTCCTTGGGTGATTCCCCCTTTTTGTTTTTGTAGAGTTTCTTTGAGAGTTCGGTGAGCTCATTCTACAATGCCCTGTGCCTGGGGATTGTAGGGAATGCCATGTTTTAACTGAATGTTAAATGTATTGCAGAATGTGAGAAAGGAATGGGAAGTGTAACTGGGTCTGTTGTCTGTTTTGAGGACTTTTGGGATTCCCCAAGAGGCCCAGGCTGAAAGACAGTGTGAGATAACATCTTTGACCTTTTCGCCGGTGTGGGCACTGGCAAAGATGATGCCTGAACATGTATCTGTAGACACATGAACATACTTGAGTTTGCCAAACTCAGAAAAGTGAGTTACGTCCATTTGCCAGAGATGGCCGGGGCATAACCCTCGTGGGTTAACTTCCAAGGATGGGGGATGTAAGAAGGTGACACAATTTCCGCATGTTTTGACGATATCACGGGCTTGTTGTTTACTAATGTGAAATTGTTGGCGAAGTGTGGAAGAATTTACATGAAAATGGTTGTGGAAGGCTTGAGCTTTCTTGAAATTAGAGGTGAAAAAAAGTGTTTGAGAGCGTGTTAGGGAATCGACAACGTCGTTTCCCTCACTGAGGGGCCCAGGCAGTCCAGAATGGGCTCGGATATGTTCAATATAAAATGGTTCGGCTCTGTTCCGGATGGTATCTCTAAGATTATGTAGCAGGCTGCAAATAGTACTAGAGGGATCCAGAGCAGCAGCGGTCTCTATGTTCTTGGTAAGCTGAACCACATATTGTGAATCTGAGAGAATATTAACAGGACTTTGGATGTGCTAGAGCACGTGTAGGACTACCTGTAGTTCTACTTTTTGAGGTGTGTTTGGTGAAAACTGGAGAATTTTGGGTTCTTGACCTTGTATAAGGGAGGCCCCAAGGCCTGCCTTAGAGCCATCTGTGAAAACCACCGGAGCCTTTGGGATGGGAGAGTGGTGCACTAGTTTTGGAAAAATAACTGGGTGGTCTTTTAAAAAATTAAGGATGGGGTCTTTTGGGAAGTGGTTGTCTATTTTGCCTTGAAAACTACAAAAGAGGATCGCCCACTTGTCTGTGGTAGCCAACAGAACTTGTATCTGTTGAACGGTGTAAGGTACCACCAAGGTATCTGGTGGTTTACCAAAATGTTGTACAGCCTTTTGAATGCCTTCTGACGCCAGGGCCGCCACAGCGGATGGATAATGTATAACACTTCTATGAGAGGTGGAACGTGGATGAATCCACAGGAGGGGTGTGGATTGCCAAAGCACTCCCGTGGGTTGTTCTTGCGTGGGAAGAATACACAGAGATAGTTGTGCTGTGGGGTCCACTCGGGTAAGGCTGGCGTTATGTAGGGCCTCATTAACTAAAGACAGGGCTTGGTGCGCTTGAGGAGTAAGACTCCTCGGTGAATCGAATTGAGGGTCGCCCCTGAGGATGTCAAACAGGGGGCGCAAGTCATGGTTGGTGAGATGTAGCGTGGGTCTAAGCCAATTAATGTCTCCTAACAACTTTTGAAAATCATTAAGGGTACGTAGATGGTCAGTGCGAATTTGTACCTTTTGTGGTGAAATGACAGTAGGGCTTACTCGGTATCCAAGGAATTCCACTAGGGTGGTTTTTTGAACCTTTTCTGGGGCTATATGAAGTCTGAATGATTTTAACTGATCTGTAACCCTAGTTAGTACGATTAGGAGCTCTTCTTGGGTCGGCAATGCCAGCAAGACATCATCCATATAATGGAGACACCTGGTTTTTGGGAAGCTCACTCGTACGGGCTGGAGAGCTGAAGACACATATAGCTGACACAAAGTCGGGCTGTTTGCCATTCCTTGAGGAAGGACTACCCACTCGAACCTGGAGTCAGGTTCCTCATGATTGACACTCGGTAGGGTAAAAGCAAACTGAGGGGTATCTCTTCCATTCAAAGGAATGGAGAAGAAACAATCTTTAATATCAATGGCGATCAGGGGCCATTCTTTTGGTATGGAGGAAAGGAGAGGGAGTCCTCTCTGGATGGGGCCCATTACCACCATTTGGTTGTTGACTGCCCTGAGATCATGTAGTAGCCGCCACTTTCCTGACTTCTTTTTAATGACAAAGATGGGGGTATTCCATGGGGAAGTGGAGGTCTTGATATGTTTGAGCTGTAGTTGTTCTTGAACTAATTCCTTTGCTGCTTGTAACTTCTCAGAGGATAACGGCCATTGAGGCACCCATACAGGCTCCTCCGTGACCCAAGTAATGGGGATCTGTTCCTCAATTGCCCCTAGGGAAAACCCAATCCCTGTCGTCCAGGATTGCCATGGGCAGTGACCGGGCTCTTACGGCCTTGAAGGCGAGGTCCTAATCCTGCTGAGGGGTGATACCCCATATGGCGCATTAGATCTTGAGAAGTTTGAGAACAGGAGGCCTCATTGGTGAGTCTATAATTCATGTTTACAAGTAAATCTCGTCCCCATAGGGACAGCGGAAGGTTTAGAACATAAGGCGTAAAGCGCCCAGTATGTCCTTCATTGTCTCTCCAAGTAAGCTCTCTGGAGCTCACAGTAGGTGTATGCTCGTATCCTAGTCCACGTAAGGTCTGGCTCGACTCCTGGGTAGGCCATGAAGAGGGCCAGTCCTTTCTGGCTGTTAGGCTTTTATCTGCTCTGGTGTCAAGGAGTCCTTCAAACATTTTCCCCTCTATGGTTAAGGTTAGAATGGGTCTCTCAGTGAGGGACAAAATAGGGTATGAGAGGTCCACCCCAGATGAGCCGAGGCCTCCATCCCCTCAAGGGTTTGGACGAGAGGGGGTCTGGCCATGAAGACTGGGCAGAAGGAGAATTTGAGCTATCCTGTCTCCTGGGGATATTGCGGTGATCCCCCTTGGGGAAGACACTAAAATTTTAACAATTCCTGTAAAGTCTGGGTCAATCACTCCAGGGTGTACTATAAGCCCTCGAAGGGTGGATGAGGACCGGCCCAAGAGGAGGCCAACAGTATCAGGTGGCAATGGTCCCACAAAATCTGACTCAATGGGCTGTACACCCATCATGGGAGTTAATACCAGTCTGGCGGCAGCACAGATGTCCAGTCCTGCAGAGCCGGGAGTGGCCCTCCTGATTGTCGGGGATGGCTTAGTGAGGGCCATTGTGGGTTGGGCAGGCTCGGTGGGACCGGCGTTTGTTGAATCACCCCATATATCTGAGGGCCCTGGGAGTGGGGGCCCCGTTGTCCGTTTTTCGGACGTGCACCATTTCCTGGCAGGGGCACTAGGGGCCGGCCATCAATATCTTTGACTGACCTACATCGACTTGCCGGATGATTTCCTTTATGACATCGGGAGCACAACTCCGCCTGTGGCTTCTGATTGGTGGCTCGAAAAGGACAATCGTGTTTCATGTGGCCAGGCCTACCGCAGTGAAAGCACGCTCCCGCTCCCGGGTTATGTGATTTCCTGGATAATTGAACTACTGTTGTCGCAAGGCCAGCATTACTCAAGGGCCCTCCCAGGTCTCTACATAATCTCATCCAAACTTCTAAGCCTTTGTTTTTGTACGGAAGGATTGCATTGCGGCATTCCTTAGTACATTGTTCAAATATAAGTTGTTTAACCAGTGGCACAGCCGCATCAGCATCTCCAAACATTCTGCCGGCTGTATCCATCATCCGGGCTACAAAATCAGAAAAAGGCTCTGCGGGGCCTTGGGTTATTTTTGTGGCTCCCCTTTGTTAGGTAGCATTTTCCAGGCCTTGATGGCTATTGTGTTAATATGATCATAAACTGCCTGTGGATAGCCTGTCTGCTGATTGGCAAACCTGCCCTGTCCCATGTACATGTCTACATCCCATGCCGCTTGTCCCGCAGCTCTGTTTCAGGCGGCTTGGGCTTGTGCCCCCTCAAGGTAAATGGCCTTCCAGTCAAGGTACTGTCCCGGGGACAAACACGTCCTTGCCAGTGTCCCCCAGTCATTAGGAGTCATACAGTAACGCTGCAGGGTCTCAATGAGCCCAACCGTAAATGCGGCGCCATTACCATAAGTCTTCACTGCCTCTGCCAAGGCCTTTATAGTTTGATAGTCAAGAGGCTCATGATATCTATTTCCTGCATTGTCTGCAAAGACAGGAAATGCCCGGACGGGCCCAAGCTGTCTGGCCTCCCACCAAGCGTCAGGGCAAAAAGAAGCTCCGCCTCCCACTCCTCCCTGCTGTTGCGCAGCTGGATTATAAGGGGGAGGCAGGGCGGAAGGAGGAGGCTGACCCTCCTCCTTCTCACTCTCAATGTCCCACCCCTTCACTTCCTCCACCAGTTGTTGCACCTCAGGGTCTTCCTCTTTGTCCTTATCTGCCATTTTGGCACCTTCACTTCCATTTTGTGACCGTATTTCCCGGAGTGTTTCCAACGCCTCCTGACCCTCTCACACCATCTGAATGCACTTCTGGTCCTCCAGGCAAGCCCGGATTAGTCTCCAGAGTGGTCTAACTCCACCATAAAGCCTATCTTCCTCCGCCGCCAGATCTAAATCCCTGCCTAGCTTATCCCAGCATGTTGTTGTCAGCCGCCCTGAATGGAGGAACCAGGGGGCTGCCTCATCCACTTGATCTAAAAAGTGTTGAAGTGTCTTATCTCTTAATTTAAGTCCTTTTGACTTGAGCAGCGCTTTTAGCACTCCTACTATGGGCTGAGAGGGTCCCACGCCCATGGCTGCGCACTACTTCCCCTCTCCAAGGAGGTCCCCCATCTACCTTTTAGCGGTGCTTCCCCGGGATATTTTCCTGTCCTGGGCTTTCTCCCACTTACGGAGCGCCTGCTATCAATTCCCGTCTCCCTTCCGAGACTACTGCTTACCGTCTCTTCTTCTGAGACTTTTCACTTACCGTCTCTATGTCCGAGACTTTCCAGCCAGCTGCCACGGTTCTGAGCCTTCGGTTCCACAGGGCATGGGGTAGGAGCGAGAGGAGCGTGTTCCCCGTACGGGCCACCACTTGTTGCGGTCGGAGGCACAACTCTGGAAACCGAGATCTCTTCCGTGAAGTTTATTGGTACAGTTTCTTGCTTCTCCCTCCCAGACTTCCGGGCGGGCGCCTTCAATCCCCTACGGATCCGCCCAACCCCTGAGTACATGGTCGTGTTGGGTTCTGATAGGCTGATTCTCATCGTTATCCTAATATGGAGTTGTTTTGCGTCCTAGGTGTCTAGCTCGGACGCCATAATGGGGTTGAATCCGGCAAGGGCTTCCACACTAAGGGAGTTATAAAAAAAGAAATTCTCTAGAGACTCCTTTTTTTTTTTCCAGGTTTTGGCTCTTGTATATCTAAAGCTACTTGATCCCAATGTGGATGGAGGTTGATCTGACAAGTAGCATGTAAGGTGGTAGATTACTTTCCAGGGGGAGAGAAGTGCACTTAAATGTCACGTGGGTTGGAGAGCCTCTCCTACCTCAAAACAGGCTGGTGTTGTGGAGGGGAGGGCTCTGTGGATGGACAGAGCTGAAGTACCAGCCTGCCTGTTGGTTCTTCTATCTCTGGGACTGCAAGATATACCTGTTGCTCCTTAATTTCTCTGGGATTGCAGGATGGCTACCAAATCTCATATGGTTTCTAGGACCAGGAAAGTCACTTCTATTGTGACAGAAAGCTACCGAATGTTAAACATCATGCTAGAACTTGGGAAAAGGAGCCTCTTACAGATAGACTATTTGGCTGGAATAAGGGAAAGAATCTGAGTCTTCCTTCTCTTATCAAGACAAGGCTCCAGGCTGAAGAGAAATTGAAATTAAAAAAATCCTCAAGTGCTCCACTAAAAGTTCCTTCATCAGAAATTATACTCAGTGGGAACCAGCAGATAGCGTAATGGCTATGTCGCTGGACTCCCACGTAGTCGACCACGGTTCGCGTCCCGGACCCAGTGGCTTAAAACTCACGCCGGGAGTGTGTGCGTGCGTGCCCAAGATCCCAAGAGGAGAATGAAGGAGAAGGGATTGCAGCGTGGCCATCCCCCTTGGGGGGTTATTTCTCGCTTTCTGTTTCTCTGTCTCTGTCTGTCTGGCGAGCGCACACACCCTATAGCGAAAACCTCTCAAAAAAAAAAAAAAAAGAAAAGAAAAGAAAAGAAAAGAAAAGAAATTATACTCATTAAGTCAACTAACAAGTAAAAGAAGGTGGCTTTGGGAGCTCAAGAAAGCATGAAAAAATTAAAAGACTGTTTAATGTCTCATCTGGTTTCACATATGAAATACAGATGGCTCATCTATCAATCTAAAAAGGGATATTCTTTACTTTCTAACAGATATTTTGTATTTCTCTTTTCCCTAATCTAGCAACAAAATTCAGATTAAAGTTTGAAAATCACTTTCTTTTATTCCCACCACTCTTGGTCATCAGGACCAGAGTCCTATCATTAACATTTTAGTATCAAAAATTATTAAGTCCATTTTTTAAATTATGATTACCATGCACAGACTCTATATTCAACAATAAGTTTTTTGGCATACAACTTGTCATTGAAAATACAGACTTATATCACAATTGATGACATTTTTGTTGAAGATATTCACTTGAAAACTAATGTAAGTTGTTAATTTTTGTCATTACCACACAGATTTTGTCCATTGTACAAAATGGTATTTCTATATTATGGTTTCATGTAGACACAACTGTCACTGATTTTTTTTTTTTACACAATAGTTTCACATTATAGCGCATCACATGGAAGAAATTTAAATCATGTGCTATCATTGGGTATACCGAAATAACAAGAAAGGGTAATGCAATAGGGTAGCTGTAACAATAAATATTTTAGATGATGGATATGCTAGTTACCCCTATTTGATTATTGTACTTCGTGTATGTAAATTAAAAGATCACACTGTGCCTTATAATTATATACCATGTTTTATGTACCATATTTATGTACCACATGTACCATGAGTACATAGAACTATTATGTGTCAATTTAAACCAATAATAATACAAGAAAGAGTGATGAAGAGATAACATTTTATAAGATAGTTTAGTTTGCATGTCTGTGAGCTATCTGTGTATATTTGAAGCATTTTGTTCCCAACTTATATCCTATTTTTTCTACAAATATGTCCTACACTTCCCCATAAGGCACTGCTAGTATCAAAGCTTACAAATAGAAAATTATAATTGGATGCACTTGGTCCTGATATCCAATGCCTTCCTGAGGTCAGTCATCAGACTCTCCTCTGCCTTGCAAGAGTGATGTACCACCTTCTCCAGGCACTGCTCACTGTGAGATCCTTTCTCTTGTTGCGTGCAATGAATGTTCATTATTTTATGGTTTACATACAAACTGTTAATTTCAAAATGATACATGTTGCTCCTATAATTTTGTTTTGTGTTGTCCAATTGTACTTTTCAATGCTGAAAATAGTTAATATGCTTGAGTTGAGTGTAATGCAATATATTCTTCCCTCCTAAAAGAAAAAAATGGACATGTTTTTGCATTTAATAGCTTTGTGCTCAGCGACAGGGTTTTCAGGACCATGTCAAAGTGTGAGGAATTCTTGCACATCAGTCAGACAAATTTTAATCCCAAGTACTGATAATCTAGGAGTAGTAAGAGAGAATGCCACGTAGATGCAATTTTCTGTAGAATCACTCGGTATAAACAAGAGTAAATAAATTGGTTTAAGGAATTAATAAAGTATATCAAGCAAAACAATAATGAAGCAGGCACACCAATTAAGGGCAATTTTCTGTGAGGATAACCCACAGGAGAAGGTTCCAAGTTCAAGTCCGGAGACATCACTGAGTACAAAGGACATATGTGTGCCCATGATCTGGAGCTGGATGAAGCTTGGGCTGATTCACAATGATAAGAACTTCTTGGCGGTGCTGTCTCTCTGTCAATCTTTCTCAAGAAAAAAATAATTATAATGAATAAACTTTAAGAAAAAATGAAGAAATAAAGCATTGGGATATAGCATTTTGAAGTGTGAGACTATTGGCAGTGATCAGGAAAGTTCTTAGTGCTAAAATCTAGAGGCTCTGAATGAGGAGAGCGTTACATGACTATAGGACTGGATACAACTGCAAAGACCAAAGAAACCATAATAAGGTATAAGAAGACCAGGAAATGAAGAGGACCTTTTTTTAAAGTCCTCTTGTATTATAAGAGCCAATAAGTAATACAAAACATATGATTGTTTTCCCTTAAAAGATAAAATGCATTATAACATATTTTATCAAGCATCTTATCCTGGACCACGACACAGAATGTGCTGTCTGTCCAGAAGCTAGAAGCCCAGGTCTGCACTTTTTGCTGTTGCCTTGCATGTTGCCAAAGCCCCTCTATGCCACTTAAGCTCTGCTCAGTGACTGGTCACTGCATCTTCAGTGAGGTCAACATCAGGTGGGCAAGCACTGGACCCTGGACATGGACATTCTTGTTCTTTTGACTGCTTCCAACAGCATGCTGACCACTCAGACCATCCATGACTATGAAGAGCATAGAGTGGACATCATTAATAATGAGGAATATTTGCTTTTAAGTCCATCTTCAGATTCCAAAAAATTGAAAGCCCCAGCCTCTAGCTTCCCTCCCAACCTCTCTAAGGGAAAGTTTCCATCACTTGCCTGGAAGCAGGAGAAACCAGGGAAGACCACTCACCTGCTACATCTACCTTGGCCACACTACATCCCCAACTTGGAAGCAGCCACAGGACAAACAATACACTAATGTTTAGCAGCCTGGTTGTTCTGATGATATTGCTGATTCTTAGTGCCTAAAACCAGGCTATCTCATATGGTAAATGCTAACCACATGTGGCCATATAAACTAAAATTATGTTATTAAAATGAGCTAATGTTAAAAATATTCATCATTCATACCTTCCCCTGTATCAAATGCTTAATAATAACTAAATTGGACAGTCCACATAAAAACATGTCATTGTTGGTCTAAGTGATAAAATTTGGTCACTCAGTGTGGTATAGCTTAGAGCACAAGCCACATCAGATGCTGGGCCAGGGTTGGCAGCCCCTGACTGGTGCAGCTCTGCTAGTTCTCAGAGACAGTTCTAGAAGAACTGGGAGGAATGAAGCTCAGCTGACAGATCTAGACCAGGAGCCTTCAGCTGCCCACCTACCCCATGCTGTTATACCCTGCATGTCCCCTCCTGACCCACTCTCTCTTTCCCAAAACCACATCTTTGATATCTCACATAGATCACAATACTTAGTGATTAATTCTCATGACCAATGTATTTTCTGAACTGCTGGATCTATTTGTCTTCTTTTGTCAAATAGATGACTGTTTTTGTTTTTTTAATTATTTTTTTTATTATCATCATAATCTTGTTTATATTACATTGGATTGCATGTAACTTTACAGTGTATTACATTGCTTTTTCAAAAGGGAATGCCATGCGTGTCAGTCTATACAGAGACATTAATCTCCCCAGTTCATCATTCAATATCTTTTCAACGTTTTTCCCAATCATTATTATTATTATTCCAATTATTTTTTAATCAGTAAATCACTATTTCTCATTTTGCTTGTAAAAAGACTTTACCCATCATGAGATACTTCTCAGTCCAATCCAGTTGAGAATACTTGAGGACAGGAATAATTGTGTGTTCTTCATAGTGAAATATACCATAGTATAATTTACATGACTATGGGTAAAATGTTCACAGTAAAAAGTCACTGGGACCCAATACCTAAAATTCAACTAGTTGCTATGTCACAGAACTGCCCTTAGGAGGCAAACAAATCTCACAAAGAACAAAGAAGGAAGTCTGATTTTAGAATTAATGGAAACAAGTGAAAATTCAGATTATCAGCAGGGGTCTCCTAACTCTTGGATCTCTGATGTGACTAGGGACAGCTGGGAATGGTGAGCAATGTGCTGAGCGCTGGCGAAAATCCTCTCTGTGATCTGTGGGAGCCTCGCCTTGCCCCTCCACTCCAGAAGAAAGTAAACAAGACTTGTGCTCATTATCTTGGACAGTAGCTGTTCTTGAAGGTTGTAGGTTTTTATTTTATTAAGGAGGGAGCTAGTAACCTTTACTGTGAGCTCTACACACGTTCTTGCTCACAAGAACTTGAGACCACAGAGAGCATTAACAGTGCTTAAGCTCCCTGTCTTAAAGGGAAACAGCTAGAACCACAAAGCCTCTGTGGGCAATAAGTTAAGTAAACTAGGTCTATGTGTCAATATGTAAAATTGTGAAAGGCAAGCTATATATTGACATAAATCTTCTCCAGTATCACACCAACTCCAAATTCCTGATGACTCACAAATTGGGATTTCATATAACTTAGCTGGAACACTGATCAGCCACTTCATAACAAAATCTTAAGAGGATTTCCTAATTCTACGGTTTCTAAGGTAACATCATTGGCCTACAACTGTTGGTGAATTTCTTGGTGTCATGTACTCAGAGACTGGAAACAGTCAGCATGGTGTCCCTCCTGCCATCAGAAAGAAATAGTCTCCAGATAGTAACCATTGTCTTCTCAGCGAGTTAATCTAGCTCCTCTCATTGCACTGTGGGTGTCATGCTTTCTGGGGGTACTCCCCTTTCCTCCAGCAACTCATCATCTGTGCAATATGATTTTGCATTTCCTCCTATAGAAGCTAGAGTCTCTCTGCTCTCCTCTTGATTCAAGGTAAGCCTGTGACTTGATTTTTTCAATAGAAAGTTACAGGCAGGATGCAATGTTGGCTCCAAGCCTAGGCCTCCAGATGCCTTGCACGATCCTCAACAACTGCCATGGGGTTAAATCTCACCTAGGCTGCAAGAAAATCAGAAACCACATGAAAGAAGTCCAGTTGTCAAAGGTAAAGCCATTCTAGGGTAGACTACAGTCAGCCAACTCCTGAGGGAGCCCTAGCCCATATTAATTGAGCTGTGTGTGTGTGTGTTTGTGTGTGTGTGTGTGTGTTTGTGTGTGTGTACCCAGCTTGCATCTGAACATCGACTCATAAGAAATTCCAATGTCAAGTTGTAAGAAATACTTGATGAACTGCCCAGCTGAATCCAGTTTAAAATAATAATCCATAGAATTACAAGCAGGAAATCAGGAAACCAAGAGAAAATTTTCTAAAGTTGATGAATATCATCAACCCTCAGATCCAAAAAGCTCAACAAACCCCAAGCAGGATAAACATAAAGTAAATAACACTTAAGCACATCCTAATCAAACTCATGAAAATTGATCATAAGGACAAAAAGTAAAAAGCACCCAGATGGTGGGGAAAGGTTACTGGAGAGCAATAAAAACAGTAACTATACTCTTTTATGAGAAAAGAAAATATAAAGCAGACCGCAGGCAGCACCTTCTATATTTAGTAAATATATTCTTCAAAATGAAAGTATAGGCCAGTCCAGTAACATAGTGGTTAAGGAACCTGAAGTCCATATGGCCGACCATGACTCTAATCCCAACTCAGTGGCTTGAAAAATGCACCAATTGCTTGTACCCTAAATCCTGACAGGAAGGAGAAATGGAGGAGAAGAGATTACACCACGATCACATCCCACTGGAGAGTGATTTCTCCCTCTCACTCTGTCTTTTTGTCTTTCTCTAGTGAGAGCAAGCACTGCCTAGAAATTGAAGAAGAATAATAATAATAATAAAAAGATAAAGGCACCTAAAGATATGGGGGAAAACAAAAACAGTGAATTCCATCAAACCTGCACCATAAGAAATGATGAAGTTCTTCAGGTAGAAAATGTTATCAATAGAAGCACAATAGATAAAGAGTAAGACCAGCAGAAAGTGTAAATGGCTATGTCACTGGACTCCCACATAGTCAACCTTGGTTCAAGTCCAGGACCTGACGGCTTAAAACATCCTGGGCACATGTGTGTGCATGCCCAAAATCCCAAGAGGAGAATGGAGGAGAAGGAACTGTGGCACGGCCATCCACGCTAGGGGGTGATTTCTCATTTTCTGTCTCTCTGTTTGTCTCTCTCTGGAGAACGCACGCACCCTATAGCAAAAATCTTTCTAAAAAAAGATGCAGAGTATTATAAATGGTAAATAATGTGTAAACACAACATTCTTTTTCTTAGGTTTGCAATTTCCTTAAAAATAATTGACTGTTAAAGGAAAACATGAATACCAATATATTGTGGGTTTAGAAATATATACGAAAGCATTGGGACAGCAGATGGCATAATACTTACAACCCTGGATTCCCATGTAGTCAACCATGGTTCAAGTTCTAGACCTAGTGACTAAAAATGTACTCAGGGTGTATGTGCATTCATGCCCAAGATACCAAGAGAAAAAATGAATGAGAAGGGATTTTGGTGAGGCCATCTCCCAGGGGGTGATTTCTCACTTTCGGTCTCTCTTTCTCTGTCTCTCTGGCCAGTGTTCCTAAGGGAGAGGAGGCTGTCTTTCTCAGATGCGAACCATACACTAGAGGACTCTGAGAAATAAAGCAGAACATAAAGATATATGTATCTATTAGGTCGTTGGGAAAGTTAGGATGTATTTTTCTATTTTTCTGTGCAAAAATGCATTATGAATTTCCTGATGATTATAGATATATAAACACATAATATTTGCAAAATGTATATATATTATATATGTATAAAGAGTCAGTGGGATATAAACATATATATTTATATGAAATTTGTATATATGTGTTTATATTATAAATTATATATAAAGATACATATAAAATGGATGTATCATTTAAATAAATATATGGAATATATGCATATAACATTAGATAGATGTATACATATAAAAATTTATAAATAAAATTAAAATAATATATTATATATAAAATAGGTATATATACAGTTATCCATATATAAATATGTACTATATATATACATACAATATATACTGAAAATATATCTTATGTGTATGTGTGTGTATGTATATGTAAAGATTCAGCTGAGATATTAAATGTAATACTAAGATGGATATAAAATACAATGCAAAAATATACTCAATGAATCTGTGATATTATAAAAGATCTAAATAGCACTACCAAACACCATAATGTAATAGGTATTTGTGAACATCATTCCCACAAATGAAAAAAGTACACTCTTCTCTGGTGAAAATGGAACATTACCAAAATAGATATATTTGAAGTCATTTGATAAAGTCTTAATAAATTTCTTAAGGAAACATTACCTAACTATGGAAAAATTAAATGAGAAATAATAAAGCTATCTGAAAAAAAATCCTGAATTGTTTGAACATCAATCCATATAATTATAAAGAATAATAAAAGGAAATATTAGAGGGAACCAGCAGTTAGCGTAATGGCTATGTCGCTGGACTCCCACGTAGTCGACCGTGGTTCGCGTCCCGGACCCGGTGGATTAAAACTCACGCCGGGCACGTGTGCGTGCATGCCCAAGATCCTGAGAAGAGAATGGAGGAGAAGGGATTGCGGAGTAATCATCCCCTATGGGGGGTGATTTCTTGCTTTCTGTCTCTATGTTTCTCTCTGTCTGGCTGATGAGCGCATGTGCCCTATAGCGAAAACCTCTAAAAAAAAAAAAAAAAAAAAGGAAATATTAGAAAACCTTAGGGACAGCTGATGGCATAGTGGTTATGTCATTGGACTCCTATATGACCTACCACAGTTTGGTTTGACCTTATGAAGTAGTGAAGCAAGAGCACCTCCATTTTGAACTTCTCTCTATATTGGAAACATACTTTCTCCTTTTGCCTAAACAGAATAATTAACATTCCTACTGTCTTTGCAAAATAAGCCAAACCTCCCTACCTTAATATGTTCCTTAGTGATTTAATAATCAATTGCCAAGCCCCTTGCCCTAAGCCATGAAGACCATTAAGATTCTGTTGTATTTAGATAGGGATGGAACATACCCTTAAAAATGATTAACCTGTTGGGACCCGCAGTTGGCTTAATGGCTATGTTGCAGGACTCCATGTAATCAACTGTGGTTCAAGTCCCGGACACGGTGGCTTAAACTCATGCAGGGCATGTGTGTGTGCATGCCCAAGATTGTGGGGAGCCAAAGAGGAGACGTGAGGAATGTGCAGGATGTGACACCAGAATACGACCAGGGTCTTTATCTGGACATTGCCTTGGGTGGCTGGATTATTATGAGTAGAATGTCTTGGGATTGTTTTGAACTGAATGCTCCAAAGTATTGTAATAACAACCTGATAAATTCAGTAAGGACTTAAAATATTACATCACAGAAGTCTCTGGAGTGTGTATAAATAGTAGCAATAAAGTACACTCGGGGCTGACCAGTATTGACTGGCAGTCCTCCCATTTCTTTCCTGTCTTCTTGTGCTTCTTTAATCCTCACCCCCCAACTCAGGAACTGTTCGTCGTCATCGGGTCCAACACAAGATCCCTAGAGGAGAATGGAGGAGAAAGGATTGCAGCATGACCATCGCCCCTGGGAGGTGATTTACCACTTTCAGTATCTCTGTCTCTCTCTGTCTTTCTGGCGAGCTCATGCATCTTATAGCAAAAACCTCTAAAATAAATAAATAAATAAATAAATAAATAAATAAATGATTAATCGGCTTGTTTCACTTCTGTAATGCTTCTCCATTATAATCCTCTAGCCCCTACCCTTTCAAGCACCCTGCTCTTTGTTCTTGTGATTCCCCTGTCAACCAGGAAAAAAATATGATTTTTGCTTTATTTATTTTTATTATTATTATTCATACATTAAATCTCTATACATCATTTAAGTTGTGAAGAGACTTTACCCAGCATGATCTACACCTTAGTACAGCCCAGTTGAGACCACCATACACATCCTCATCAATAAATCTTATCTATGTCCCAGAATTTTCTTACCTCTCCATTTTCCCTCCAAATTTCCTATGCTCTACCCCTCCCACACTCTCTTTCCACTTTGCTCTAGTGTCCATTACAATTTTCAATATTTTTATGTTCCCCAGTTTTTCAGTCTCTACCATAGAGTCCCGACAGTCAGTATATGTTAAATGGAGACATACAACATCTATCTTTCATAACTTGACTTGCTTCACTCAGCAACAAATCTTCCATATTTGTCCACTTTCTATCAAATTCCAGGGCCTTGTTGTCTTTTATGGCTGAATAGTATTCCATGGAGTATATATGCCACAATTTTTCAATCCATTCATCTGTTTTTGGACATTTGAATTGGTTCCATATCTTAGCAATTGTGAATAATGCTGCAATGAATATAGATGTGAAGGCGCTTTTCTGACTGAGTGCTCTCCTGTCTTTGGGTAGATACCCAGGAGTGGAGTTGCTGAATCATATGGTAGTTCTATTTGAATATCTTTGAGGAACCTCCACATCATTCTCCAAAGTGTCTGTACCAATTTACATTCCCACCAACAGTGTAGGAGTGTTCTCCTTTCACCACATCCCTTCTAGCACTAATCATTATTTGTTTTTTTAATCTTTGCCATTCTGACTGGCGTTAGGTGGTGTCCCACTCTAGTTTTGATCTGCATCTCCCTTACAATGAGAGATGTTGCACATTTCTTGAGATACTTTTTGGCTGTTTTATGTCTTCCTTAGAGAATTGTTTATTCAGCTCATTTTCCCATCTTTTATTTGGGTTACTCATTTTCTTTCAGGTAAGGTGCTTGAGTTCCCTGTGTAGTCTGGTTATCAGTCCCTTTTCTGAGGCATAGTTAAAAAAATTCTCTCCCATTCCAAAGGCTGTCGATTCACACTAATTATGGTGTCCTTTGCTGTGCAGAAACTCCTTAATCTGATGTAATCCCACCTGTCTATTGCTTAAGAAATCTTTGACTACCCCAATGTCTCCAAGAGTTTCCCCAGTGTTTTCCACCAGTAGTTTTATGATTTGAAGTCTTAGGTTTGTATCTTTGATCCACTTTGAGTTGATTTTTGTCAATGGTGACATATAGGGGTTCACAATCATCATTTTGTAAGTGGATACCCAGTTTTTCCAGTACCATTTGCTAAAGAGGTTTTCCTTTTCCACTGGATTGACTGGTACCTTTTGTCAAAGATGAGTTGGCTGTATGTTTTGGGGTTTACTTCTGGAGTTTCTACTCTGTTTCATTGGTCCTCATGTCTATTTTTGTGCCAATACCATGCTGTTTCGATTATCACAGCTTTGTAATATATTTTGGGGTCCGGAAGTGAGAGGCCGCCTACTCCAGTCTTCTTGCATAGAATTGCTTTAGCAAACCAAGGTCTGTTATGGTTCCAGACAAATTCTATGATAGTCTTTTCCAGATCTGTGAAAAATATCTCTTGTAATTTTATAGTGACTGCATTAAACATATAGATTAATTTGGGTAGGATTGCCATTTTTATTATATTGATTCTGCCAATCCAGGAACATGAGATGTCTTTCCACTTTTTAGTGTCCTTTTCCATTTCCTTTTTAAGGTTTTCATAGTTTTTCTTGTAGAGGTCTTTGACTTCCATGGTTAGTTTTATTCCTAAGTATCTTATACTTCTTGTGGCTATGGTAAGTGGAATTACATTCTTCAGTTCTGTCTCTGTCTGCTTGTTGTATGTATATAGAAATGCTATAGATTTTTGTAAGTTAATTTTGTATCCTGCCATTTTACTGTATGCATTTATTACTTCGAAAAGTTTTTTCATAGATTCTATTAGGTTCTCTATGTATACAATCATGTCATCTGCAAACAGAGATAATTTCAGCTCTTCTTTCCCTATTGGAATACCTTATATTTCCTTCTCTTTTCTGATCACATTGGCTAGAACTTCCAGTACTATATTGAATAGGAGCGGAAAAAGTGGGTAGCCTTGTCTTGTACCTGTTTTTAATGTTAGCTGTAGGTTTTTCATAAATGGCTTTTATTGTGCTGAGAAGCAGTCCTTCTATGCCAATTTTACTGAGAGTCTTGATCACAAAGGAATGTTGTGTTTTGTCAAATGCTTTTTCAGCATCAATTGAAATGATCATACGGTTTTTCTCTTTCTTTCTGTTGATATGGTGTATTACATTTATGGTTTTGCATATGTTGAACCACCTGTGCATCCCTGGAATAAAGTCTTTCTGGTCATGATGAATAACCTTTTTTATATGCTGTTGAATATAGTCAGCAATTATCTTGTTGAGAATTCTTGCATTTATATTCATCATGGATATAGGTCTGTAGTTTTCCTTTTTTGTCATATCCTTATCTGTTTTGGGAATCAGAGTAACAGAGGATTCATAGAATGCATTTGGAAGGGTTCCTTCCTTTTGGACCTCTAGAAACAGTGTGAGTAGAATGGGGGTTACCTCTTCTTTAAAAGTTTTGTAAAAATTCAGCAGTGAAGCCATCAGGGCCTGGGCTTATATTTTTTGGAGGTTGTTTATTACTAATTCTATCTTATTACTTGTTATGGGCCTATTCAGTCTTCCTATGTTCTCCTTATTCAATCTTGGTAGATTATGTGTGTTCCGGAATTTGTCCATATCATCCAGATTTTCTTCTTTGTTGGTATAGAGTCGCTCATAGTATCTTCTGATCTTTATATTTCTGTTAGGTCTATTGTAATGTTGCCTGATTCATTGTGGGTTTGACTTATCTGGTTCTTTTCTCTCTTCTTAATTAGTCTGGCTAATGGTGTGTTAATCTTGTTTCTCTTTTCAAACAACCAGTTTTTGTTTTAATTTATTTTCTGTATAGTTTGCTTATTTTCTATTTCATTTATTTCTGCTCGAATCTTTATTATTTCTTTTCTCCTGGCATTTTTTGGATTTTTTGCTGTTCTTTTACCAATTCCCTGAGGCATGATGTTAGGTTGTCCTTTTGTCAGCTTTCCATGTTTTTCTTGTGCACACTAATTGCTATGAACTTCCCTCTTATGACTGCTTTTGCAGGATCCCATAGATTATGGAAACTTGTGTACTCATTATCATTAGTTTCCTGCTTCTTTTGATTTCCATCTTAATTTCGGCCTTAGTCATGGAGTAATTCAGAAGTAGGTTATTTAGTTTCCATGTATCTGTATATTTTTGAGGGCTTTTCCTGAGATTAATATCAAGTTTAATTCCTTCATGGTCGTAGAAGTTGCTGGATATAGTTTCTATGCCTTTGAATCTGTCAAGACTGGTTTTGTGCCCTATCATGTGATTAATATTTGAGAAAGTATCATGTGGGGCTGAGAAAAATGTACATTTTGTGGGTTTTGGGTGGAAAGTTTTATAGATGTCTATCAAGTCCATCTGATTTATGGTATCATTTAGGTCTCAAATCTCTTTGCTTATTTTTTGTCAAGTTGATCTGTCTAAAGGAGATAATGGGGTGTTAAAATAGCCAACAATTATTGTGTTAAGTCTAGCTCTCCTTTTAGATCTAGCAGTCTTTTCTTCACATATTTGTGTGCTCCTGAGTTAGGTGCATAGATATTTATAAGCATTGTATCTTCTTGGTGAATTAGCCCTTTTACTGCTATATAATACCCTTCTTTTTCTTTTCTTATGGCTTTTGTCTTAAAGCCTGTTTTGTCCAAAATCAGTATAGCAACTCCTGCTCTTTTTTGTTTCCATTTGCATGGAATACCTTTTTCCAGCCGTTCTCTTTTAGTCTGTGTATGTCTTTGTCCATGTGATGGATCGTAGGAAGCAGATGGAGGGGTTCTGATTTTTATTCCATTCAGCCAGTCTGTGTCTCTTGATCAAAGAACTTAATCCATTGACATTCAACGTTATTGTCAATATTTTAACCAGGCCATATTCCTGGTTATTTTTTGTTCTCTTGTTGCTTTCTGTCTCTCTTTAGATTTCTTGGTATAGTGCTCCTTTTAGAATTTTTGAAAAGCTAGTCTGGAGTTAGTAAATTCTATCAAGTTTTGTTTATCCAAAAAGGTTTTTATTTTCTTTTCCCATATGAAGGATAATCTTACCGGGTATAGTATTTCTTGGTTGAAATTGTTTTTCATTTAACACTTTGAATATATTTCGCTATTCTTTCCTTGCTTGCATCGTTTCTGATGAGAGGTCCAATATTAGCCTGATGTGATAGCCTTTTTTTTTTTTTTTTTTTTTGGAGAGGTTTTTGCTATAGGGCGCGTGCGCTCGCCAGACAGACAGAGAGAAACAGAGAGATAGAAAGCGAGAAATCACCCCCCAGGGGGGATGGTCACACCGCAATCCCTTCTCCTCCATTCTCCTCTCGGGATCTTGGGCATGCACGCACATGCGCCCGGCGTGAGTTTAAGCCACCGGGTCCGAGACTTGAACTGCGGTCGACTACGTTGGAGTCCAGCGACATAGCCATTATGCTAACTGCCGGTCCCAGCCTTTATAAGTGATTTGACATTTCTCTCTTGCCAATCTTTGTATCTTGTCTTTGTCTGTCATTTTGGTCAGTCTAGCTATAATGTGGCATGAAGAGGATCTCTTTGGATTGATCCTACTTGGGGTTCTTTGTATTTCTTGGGTCTGAATGTTTGAGTGCCTCTCTAGACTCGGAAAATTCTCTTCTAGGATTTCATGGAATAGATTATCAATGCCCTTATTAGTTTCTTCACCTTCTGGGATACCAATTGTTCGTATATTTGGGCGTTTCATGGTATCTAGTATTTCTCGTGTATTATCCTGTTATCTTGGCTGTTTTCTCAGTATTTTTGATGATTTTTTCTAGGTGATTGGTTTTGTCTTCTACTTCCGAAATTTGATCTTCTGCATGGTCTAGCCTGCTTTTGATACCTTCAAAGGAGGTTTTAATTTCCTGTATTATAGCCTTCATGTCTAACAGTTCTGTTTGATTCTTTTTTATGGTGCCCAATTCTTCTTTCATATCGTGGAAGGGCTTCCTCACTTCTTGGAGCTCAACATCTCTTTCCTCTTGCATCTCATAGAATTTTGTTGCCATAAATATTCTAAATTGTTTTTCTGACATGTTGGTAATATGCTCTAAATTTTCCCTACTTGGAGACAGGTTACACTGTTCCCTTGGTGAGGATATACTACTTGATTCTGTCATCCTTGAGACAAATCTTTGATTTTTAGTCATTTGGTAATGTATATACTTCTGGTCAATTTGTTGGCGAGGGATTCAGTGACTGTGAACTCATTTGTTTCCTCTATTGTGAAATAATTCAGTGATATTTTCTCCCTTCTACTAAGTCCTCAAATGTGAGAATCACAGGTGGAGTTTTGCAATCAAATTTGTGAAGGGGAATTTCACTAATTTTTCAACCACTATGGTGATGTGCAAAGAATTCTCCAAAACTCACAATGATCAGATGGTTAGCTACTATGCTAGGCAGAGGGTAAGGACTGAGAAGTAAAATAGAAAAGTAAGGTAAAGAAAAAGAAGATAGGAAATAGAAATAGGGAGAAAAGTCAAAGAAAAAAGAAGGAAACAACTAGAAGAAAAAGAGGGAAAAAGGGGAAAATTACTTTGCAAAAAATGAAATTGAGATGAAAATGGAGTGCACAGCATGAGGCCAAAACCAGGCAGACTTGGAGGTGGCTAGCAGCTTTCTGCCCTCAGTGAGAAAAAAGACAGAGATTAACAAAAGAAAGGCCCAAGGAGGGCAGAGAGCTGTTTTTTTAAAGAGAAAAAATGTTAGAAGGGACAGAGGACAGTAAGAGGGAGCAAAGCAGCTATCCTATCTGGCTAGTACTGGGTCTGGGAGGGGAACACTGGCTAGGGGAGACTTCACAGTCATAAAGTTGAACCCAGAGGTCAAAAACAGGCAAACTTGGAGGTCACTAGCAGCTTTCTGTCCTGGATAGTGCTGGGTCTGGGCGATTTTTGCCTTTATAAGCACCCGTCACCTTGCACTCAGGGCTGAGGGGTCTTTGAGAGACATGAGTTCTCCCATAGTTGCCAGCCTATAAATCAGTAAACTTCCAATAAATTTGGTGTGTTTGAATTTCCTCTTATTTCTTACTAGTTAGACTAACACTGCTGGCTTGAAACTCATGCCGGGCATGTGCACATGCATGCCCAATATCCCTGGAGGAGAATGGAGAAGCGATTGCAGCATGGCCATGCCCTCAGTGGCTGACTTCTCACTTTCCTTCCTATCTCTCTTTTTTTTTTTTCCTCTCTCTCTCTAATGAGCACACGCACCTTAAAATCTCTCCAAAAGAAAAATCTCTCCAAAAGAAAAAAAAAGTTAGAAAACATTTGAAATCAAGTGATAAAAACACAACATGTCAACATTTGTGGGAGCTACAAAAGCAATGCTTAGAGAAATAGCTTTAAATGTTTATTTTAGATAATAAAAATGTTTTAAAATCAATTATTCATAAATCTAGAAAAGGACTCAAAATTAAACTTATGTGCGTGTTTCTGATCCCCCCTACACACAACATGTAATGTATACTTGCTTTAATATGTTGTGGTACTTAGACCAGTGCTTGGTAACCACTTGTGGCATAAAAATTTAGCTTGAGTATATAATAGGAGCAGAACGATTTTAAAAATCAAATAAAAATATAATCAAAACAACTAAGTGAATTGTGATGTTACTGCTTTTATATACTTTTCTTTTCACTCTCCACAAGTGCACACTACTCCCTGTGGATTTACCAGCAGTACTGAAATAAGATGCACAAGAGCTTTTCCTTAGCTGCATGTTATATCTTGCTTACTGCAGCACAGTAGAGAGCACAAATGTCATCCTCTTTCAGCTGCAACATGGGCTCCTGTCCCCCAGAGGAGGACCCACTGACTTTGGTAACACTCCCACGTTCCTCGCCCATCCTCCCCTCACTCTAACATCCCTTTCCATGGCATATCTCCTCTAGGACCCTGCTCCCTCCCTATTACAAGGACTTTTGTGGTTCCACTAGTTTCACCTGGGTTATCCAGAGCAAACTTCTAATCTCCAAATTCTTTTTTTTTTTTTTTTTTTTTTTTTTTTTGGAGAGGTTTTTGCTATAGGGCGCGTGCGCTCGCCAGACAGACAGAGAGAGACAGAGAGATAGAAAGCAGGAAATCACCCCCCAGGGGGGATGGCCACGCCGCAATCCCTTCTCCTCCATTCTCCTCTCGGGATCTTGGGCACGCACGCACACGCGCCCGGCGTGAGTTTAAGCCGCCGGGTCCGGGACTCGAACCACGGTCGACTATGTGGGAGTCCAGCGACATAGCCATTACGCTAACTGCTGGTCCCTAATCTCCAAATTCTTAACAATTGCCTCTTTTAACTTCATTTTGTCATGTAAGGTAACATTCATACGGAAATGCGCATGTACCAAGAAGAGAGGCGTTATTCATCCCACCAACAACTCTTATCATCCCCACAGCTATCTCCCCTAAAGTAGAATCAAAAATCAAAAAGCAGATTTATAAAGCAAGAGAGCTAAAGGCATCTGAGACTCTAGGGCCTTCTTTGTGTAGGTTTTACGGCTGAGGGATTTTTATTTTGCTGCCTCCAAAACAGACATCATAGTGTAAGCATTTGTTAAAAGCTTTATTTGTGTGATGCACATGAAAGAAATTACGCCCTAAATCTAATCTAAGATGTGAAAGGGAAATTTAATGTTTTCTAAATATTCCCAAACACCAAAAAAGAAGAGTCGGATATCCACAGCAGAAATCCCTTCAAAATTAAGATTTGTCTGTTGTCTTTGGTTGAGTCCTGCAGAGACAAGGATTCCTATGAAAGCAATACATTTATGAAATTCAGAAACTGGGATGGAGGATGAAGGTAAGAGAGAAGATGGAAGATAAAGTTCACATCATCAGTTAGCTCCTGCCGAGAATAAGCAGATCTTAACTCCGTCTGGAAACATGAGAGAAATGTCTGGGTTTCTACAGGAGAGGAATAAGGCAGCTGAGGTGGTTGTGCACCACTTCCTCACAACTGAGGCCATCTGGGGAGATGCCTGTTACTGAACCTCTGATCTGCCTTGCGTGCAGACAACACTGCCCTCTTCAGCTTCAGAAAGAGCACGAGTCACAGACATGGCCAGTAGATGTCCACAGAAACACAGTAAAGGGAAAACTCTGAGGACACCAACAGTCACCTCCAATCTCCCCAGGAAAATATTTTGGAAATTTTGATCCAGAAACTCATCTAAGACCAAATATTGACAAAACCATTAAAAGCAAGTTCCCTTGAAATTCAAGCCCTTGGAAAGGTATTTGGTGGTCTGCACAGGTGCACCACTATGGTCTGACCATCTGTTGTCTTGCTTCAGTAATACTCCCCAGAGGTCCCCAAGCTGCGGGGTGCTGATGCTGATGCTGATGCAGTGGGCTCTAGTTCCCCTGGTGTCAAACCGGGCTGAGATGCCTACAACCATGGCAGATGTGAGATGCAGAGAGTTTAAAATGTTTCATCAACTTTGCATCCAGATCCAAACTATTTCTCCACGTGCATGGGGATTGGCCTGTCAGGGGCAGAGATTCCATCTCCTGGAGCTGCAGACAGGGATGCTAGTGTCTGGATCTGGATGATATCTCCACTCACTGAAAAGAGAAAAAGGGAAAAGTGGCATTTAGAGTGCATGGCAAGGACTCGCCTGAAGTAGCAGTGAGTATTTTTGTTTGTTTGTTTGTTTTGTTTTGTTTTTGGGCTTTTTCTTTTTTTGAGAGGTTTTCGCTATAGGGTGTGTGCGCTTGCCAGACAGACAGAGAGAGACAGAGAGCGAGAAATCACCCCCCGGGGGGGTGGCCACGACGCAATCCCTTCTCCTCCATTCTCCTCTCGGGATCTTGGGCACGCACACACACGGGCCCAGCGTGAGTTTTAAGCCACCGGGTCTGGGACGCGAACCGTGGTCGACTGTGTGGGAGTCCAGCGACACAGCCATTACACTAACTGCTGGTCCCCCGTAGCAGTGAGTTTTGCTGGAGAAATCAGACCTGACATCACAAAGGGGTCCTATATGCTAATGAGTTGTGAATAAAAAGGCAACAAGGAAAAGAGTATAGGGCTCAGGGTTTCTAATTTAAAAATGTGGTGTAGTCCATTTTGTCACAGGGTATTAAGGTGACCTACAGCTCTGGGTAATATTAGATCTGTGAGTGACACACTAATTGAGAAAACTTGATACCATCTTGGTGTATCTGCAGTAAATTCATGTCACATCAATTATTTAAGGCCATTCCAAAGTGCTTTGGAATATATTTTAAATACACCTTATGAATCCATTTTTAATTTTTAAAATATGAAACAATTTTACAATGTAAGGATAAATACAGCACAAGGTATTTTCTTTACTCTGACTGGAACAACTTGAGAACAATTTGAAGACCTGACGGCCTCACCCCCTAAGACTGTACTATGTATTACCTACAAAAAAAGGATATTTTATTATGTACGCTCCATACAAGCATGAAGTACATTATTCAATCTTGTTTTTATATTCATTTCAAACTATCATTTTGTCAACTATCCATTTTTAAAAATGTGTTTTTATAATAAAATGACACCTGGGGAGAAAAGCAGTGTCTTTAAGGAAATCTGCACTGCTCTTGGCAGACTTGGACACCTGGGACACTTGGAACCCAGGCTTGACCAAGTACACCTGGGACCTAGACCTAGCCTGAGTTCCTGAGATGACCAGCCCTGCAGCTGCACACAGCCCTTCCCAACCCTTGCTCATTTGCATGTTCCCAAGGCACAGCCCACTGCCTGAAGACTTAATAATAGGCAGATCACAGCCTGTGCAGTCAGTCCCCATCAGGACACAGAATGGACATGAAGGCCCCCGCTCAGCTCCTGGGGCTCCTGCTGCTCTGGCTCCCAGGTAAGGAAGGAGAACCCCAGGATTCATAGGGCAGTGTGGTCAGGGCTGCTGGCCCTTCAGGGAAGCCCTCACATAACACGATTAACTGTATGGATATTTGCTTCTCTGTTTTTACTCTCAGGTGCCAGGTGTGACATCCAGATGACGCAGTCTCCATCCTCCCTGTCTGCATCTCTAGAAGACAGAGTCACCATCAGCTGCCGGGCAAGTCAGGGCATTAGCAGTAACTTAAACTGGTATCAGGAGAAACCAGGGAAAGCTCCTAAGCTCCTGATCTACTATGCATCCAATTTGCACTCTGGGGTGCCCTCAAGGTTCAGTGGCAGTGGGTCTGGGACAGATTTCAGTCTCACCATCAGCAACCTGGAGCCTGATGACTTTGGAATTTATTACTGTGAACAATATAACAGTAACCCTCCCACAGTGCTACAAGCCCAAACATAAACCACTAAGGAAGCAGGTTTGTGAGGTTGAGCTGCCCCAGCTGCCCCTCCTGGGGCCTCCATCTGCTAAGGGTGTTTTCTCAGATGCAGCCAGGCTTTGAAGTCAGTGGAAGGTTTTGGTAGAAGGAGACAAGCAGGCTCCTCTACAACCTAGCTCTCTTTCCCACTCCTCAGATCCAGCGTTCAGATGTGACTATGACTCTCATAATTTCTTTACAGACAGACTTTTCTACACTTGAGGAATCTAGGATATGGTAGCATTGTGACTCACACAGCAAAGGAGAAACCCCTCCAGGTTTCCCAATCAGGGATGGTCTAAATATGGAGAATTAGAATCTAAAAGACAGCCTTTCAATCTGGGGCTATCGGAGTCAATGAAGCAGACACTATTAGTGAGGATATCTCTGATGCTCCCCCCAAAAAAACAGTACATCTGCCATGGAAGGTGCAGAGTGTCTCACCATGCAGTCCTCAGACCTGTCCAGGAAGCCAGGGTGGGAGTGCTGATACTCTCAGCTGCCTGGGACACCCCACCAGGTGGTTTTCCAGCCCTTCCCTGCAACCACTGGTCTCAGGTGTCTGTGTATAATGAAGCCTCCACGTCTGACTTCCAGATTTCCTGAGACGGTACCTCAGTGGATGACTCTACAGGAAATAATATATAGGAAAAAGGTTCTGGAAAATGTTCTTCTAGAACTGATGATGATGAAGGGAAATTGATAGACAGCCAGTGTGGTCACTGTTTCCCCAACTCAGAATATTGCTGGTTAAGGGGTGAACAGAATACTCTTGGAAGTACTTCCTAGGATTATTAGGAAGTCTAGGATCAGAGCAAGAAAACTTTTTTCATTATAGACAACACAATAATGAGAAAACTGCACAAAATATAGAGTAATCTTTTGACAAACAAATGAAAAATTTTATTGAAAGAAAACGAAACAACCATGCAGAAGTACCAGGTCTATTTTCTCTCCTTTGAAAGTACTTCATTCTCCACATTCTTCTTGGAGCCAGCAGCTTCATGAGCATCACTGCAAACAGATCACAGGTGGGAAACTGCAGATCCTCCTGAGATGAGCCCAGTGAGGACCTGCATTTGAACAAGGCAGCAGGGGAATGAGAAGAGTTAAGAAAGTGTTTTTCAAGGTTCTTTCTTCCTCCAAAGGGTGAGTCAAATGGAGATTCAGGAAGTTGGAAAAGACAGAAGGCACTGATGTCATGCTGCTTGTTGCCTGTGTTTAGGGGGAGCTCACAGATCTCTTAGTAGGCTTGCGGAGCCCATAGCATCACTCGCAAGTGCTTCCTCCCTCTTGGAGCTAGAAATGCACTGAGAAGGTTCACAGAGTGCCTTGCTCCCTCTTGGAGATCACATTGCATTGGGTTGAGTTTAGCCAAGCCAAGGCCAAGTCAAGCCAAGGTGTTTAGGGCTCATCAGGCTACCAAGGCTGAGCTGGACAGCAGAGGGCAGTGCTAGCAGACAAGGTGACAACTTTCTCTAAAAGGGGCTGCAGACAATAGTGGCTCCTTGCCAAAACCAAACTGTCACACACACATTCATGGTAAGCACAATAGTGTAAAACAGCAAAAGCTACATAACAATTGCACAAGTGCAATACAGCAAATAATGTAAGTTGTTTACTCCGTGGCCTTTAAACATGACAGGATAGGAGGTGAGGGAGCCAGACTAAACCATCCTGACTCCATTTGCAATACAGAGGGTACATTAGGGCATATTTACTTCACCTAAAGAGATATTTTTTCCATGTAAGAAATTTTCCATTTCAGATTCATGGTGAGGAGCCAGCAGGTGGCCTGGTGGTTAGGGTGATAGACTCCCACATAGTCATCCACGGTTTGAGTTTTGGACTGGCTGGACTGAAACTCACACAGAGCACGTGTGTTTGTGTGTGTGTGTGTGTGTGTGTGTGTGTGTGCGCCCAAAATTCCAAGAGGAGAATAGGGGAGAAGAGATTGCAGTGTAGCCATCTCCCATGGGGGCTCATTTTCACTTTATGTCACTCTCTCTCTCTCTATCTGTCTGGCAAGCTCATCTACTCTACAGGAAAAAATAAAAAGGAAAAAAAAAAGAAAAGAAAAAGATTTATGTAGGAAACATACCCAACATTATTTTCTAACTAACGTAACAATATATTTTAAATTATTTTGAAAGCTATAAGTATCTGCCTATGAAATGATCAAATATTTTGATATTTATGGAACATCAAGAGTTTCAGAAATTGAGTAATTTCCTTGGGCCAGCAAGTACTGTAGTATAGTTAAGAAATTTATATTCCATATAGTCAATTTCATGGTTCAATTCTCAGACCCAGCAGCTTAAAAAAACACACTGAGTGCATGTGTATGTGTATTCAAAAAGTGCACTTTAAGGGGTGCTTTTTCACTTTCTCACTTTCTCTTTCTCTCTCTGTCTCCAGCAAGCACACATGTCCTCCTATAGCACTTTTTAAAAATTATTTACCAAGGTGATAGAATGAACTAAGATTGTGTGCAACTGGGTAATAGATTATTGGATTTAAATTTACTAGTCCAGCTTATTTTGGTGATCCTGTTCACTCCAGCAACTTGCCATGAGAATTTTTGCCCTAGGTAATCACTGCCCTCACCTTGGCCCAAAAAATAGAGATCATAAAAAAAAATCAAACAGAATTGTTAGAGATAAAGAATGTGATACAGGAAATTAAAAACACTCTTGACAGTATTAGAAATAGATTACATCACGCAGAAGATAAAATCTTGAGATAGAAGACAAAACCTCTGACCTAGAAAAATTATCAGAAAGTTTGAGAAAAAAACGAAGAAAAATTAGAATAATATATGAGAAATACTAGATACTATCAAGCACTGAAACATTCAGATTATTTGTATCCCAGAAGAGAAAAAAATAATAAGGGCATTGATCATTTATTCTATGAAATCCTAGAAGAAACCTTTCCAAACCTAGAGAGGTATTCAAAGATTCAGATCAAGAAATACATAGGACCCAAAATAGAATCAACCCAAGAAGATCCTCTCCAAGGTACATCATGGCCATATTGACCAAAACCACAGGCAAAGACAAGAAACTGAAATTGGCAAGAGAGAAACGTCAAGTTACTTACAAAGTTTATCCCATCAGGCTAACATGAGATCTCTTGTCAGCAACAATGCAGACAAAGAAAGAATGGGGAAATATAATCAAAGTGTTAAATGAAAAACAATTTTAACCAACAATACTATACACAGCAAGATGATCCTTCATATGGGAAAAAGAGATAAAAATTTTTTTGGATAAATAAAACGTGAAAGAATTTACCAACTTCAGACCTCCTCTTCAAGAGGATCTGAAGGGAGTGAGATAGTAGAAAAACTAAAAAATCAGATGGACAGATATAAGAGAACATAAAACAACCAAGAAAATGGCTCATCTAATTATAGAAAGAAGTCCGGAAGTATTGATAATAACGTTGAACATTAATGGATTAAATGAAATCAAGAGACACAGACTGGCTGAATAATTTTTTTTTAAACAAACAAAAACCCTCTATCTGTAGCCAAAAAAAAAAAAAATGCAACTTTTGGATAAATAAATACATAGACTAAAAGTGAAGGGCTGGAAAAAGCCGATGCAAATGGAAATCAAAAAAGAGATGGAGTTACCGTAGAGATTTCAGACAAAAATGCTTTAAAAGAAAGACTGTAAGAAGAGGCAAAGAAGGACATTATATAGTAGTGAATGGGCTAATTCACCAGGAAGATGTAAAACTTATAAACATCTATGCACCCAATGCAGGAGCAGTGAAATAAATGAAAGAAAGACTGTTGAAGCTAAAAAGAGAGATAGGTTGCAGCACTATAATTGCTGGGGATTTTTTCTTTTTTTTTTTTTTTTGGAGAGGTTTTTGCTACAGGGCCTGTGCGCTCGCCAGACAGACAGAGAGAGACAGAGAGATAGAAAGCAGGAAATCAACCCCCAAGGGGTTGGCCATGCCGCAATCCCTTCTCCTCCATTCTCCTCTCGGGATCTTGGGCACGCACGCACACACGCCCGGCGTGAGTTTAAGCCGCCGGGTCCGGGACTTGAACCGTGGTCGACTATGTGGGAGTCCAGCGACATAGCCATTACGCTAACTGCTGGTTCCCAATTGCTGGGGATTTTAACACCCCATTATCTCCTTTAGATAATTCTTCTAGACAAAATATAAGCAGAGAGATGCAGGACCTAAACAATACTATATATCAAATGGACTTGACAGATATCTATAGAACTTTCCACTCTTTAAGGGTGGAAATAATATACATTTATTATTTCCACAAATATACATTTTTCTCATCTTGGCATGAAAACTTTTCAAAGATTGACCACATGATAAAACACAAATCAGGCCTTTACAGATTCAAGGATATAGAAACTCTATCCAGCATCTTCTCTGACCATGATGGAATTAAACTCAATATTAATTTCAAGAAACATGCTTGAAAATACACAAACACGTGGAAACTAAACAAACTACTTCTGAATGACTTCTTAACTACCAAAGACATTAAGTCTGGAATCAAAAAATTTGAGGAAACAAATAGTAATGAGTACAGGAGTTTCCATAACCTATGGGACACCACAAAAGCAGTCATGAGAGGGAAATTCATAGTAATTAGTTAACATAATAAAAAGATGGGGGGACCAGCAGTTAGCATAATGGCTATGTCGTTGAACTCCCATGTAGCCAACCACGGTTTGAGTCCCGGATCTGGTGGTTTAAACTCACACTGTGCGCATGTGCGTGTTTCCCAAGATCCCGAGACGAAAATGGATAAGTGATTGCTGCGTGGTACCCCCCTGGGGAGTGATTTCTCACTTTCTGTCTCTATGTCTCTGTCTTTCAGGCGAGCCCACGTGCCCTATAGCAAAAACCTCTCCCCCCCCCCCCCAAAAAAAAAAAGATGGGAATGTTGCAAATAGACAACCTACCTAACATCATGCCTCAAGGCATTGGGAAAACCACAATAATAACAACAACAAAATGCCTGGGGAGAAGAAATCTTAAAGCTTAGAGCAGAAATAAATTAAATAGAAAATAAAATATACAGAAAATAAATGAAACCAAAAGCTTGTACTTTTAGGAACCAGCAGTTAGCGTAATGGCTATGTCACTGGACTCCCACATAGCCGACCGCGGTTTCCGTCCTGGACACAGTGGCTTAAAACTCATGCCAGGCGCGTTTGCGTACGTGCCCAAGATCCCAAGAGGAGAATGGAGGAGAAGGGATTGCAGCGTGACCATCTCCCCGGAGGGTGATTTCTCGCTTTCTGTCTCTATGTCTCTCTCTGTCTGTCTGTCTGGCGAGTGCATGCGCCCTATAGCAAAAACCTCTCCAAAAAAAGATAAAAAAAAAGCTTGTACTTTGAAAAGATTAACAAGATCGACACACCATTGCTAGACAGTTAAAGAAGAAGAAAGAAAGAAACCAAATATATCAAATACGTAATGAAACAGGCAACATTGCAACAAACACAATAGAAATACAAAACATCATTAGAGGATACTATGAGCGACTATATACCAACAAACAAAAGAACATAAAGGAGATGGACAAATTCCTGGATGCGTATAATCTACCAAGATTAAATCAGGGTGACATGGAAAGCCTGAATGGACACATAACAAGCCATGAGACTGAATCAGTAATAAATAACATCCCAACAAAGAAAAGTCCAGGTCCTAATAACTTCACCTATGAACTCTACAAAACTTTTAGGGAAGAGTTAAGCCCCATTCTACACAGATTATTTTTTAAGGTCCCAAATTCATTATATGAAGTCTCCATTGTCCTCATTCCTGAAACAAATAAAGACATGACAAAAAGGAAAACTACAGACCAGTATCTCTGATGAACATAGATGCAAAAATTCTCAACAAAATACTGGCAAATAGCATCCAACAACAAATAAAAAAGATTATTCATCACAACCAAGTAGGTTTTATTACAGAGATGGAAAGGTGGTTCAAGATATACAAGACTGGGACCAGCAGTTAGCGTAATGGCTATGTGGCTGGACTCCCACGTAGTCAACCGCAATTCGCGTACCGGACCCGGTGGCTTAAAACTCACACCGGGTGCGTGTGCGTGCATGCCCAACATCCCAAGAGGAGAAGGGAGGAGAAGGGATTGCGGCATGGCCATCCCCCTTGGGGGGTGATTTCTCACTTTCTGTCTCTCTGTCTCTCTCTGCCTGTCTGGCAAGCGCACACGCCCTATAGCAAAAACCTCTAATATATATATATATATGTATATATATATATATATATATATATATATATATATATATATATATACAAGGCCATAATACAATATTAGCAGTAAGATAAAAAAACCATATGATCATTTCAATTGATGCAGAGAAAGTACTTGATAAAATACAACATCCCTTCATAATTAAGACTCTCAGTAAGATTGGTATAGAAGGGACATTTCTCAACACAATAAAAGCCATATATGAAAAAACCTATAGCTAATATTATACTGAATGGAGAAAAGCTAAAACCTTTTCCACTAAAAGCTGGTACTAGAAAAGGCTGCCCACTTTCTCCACTGCTTTTTAATATAATGCTGGAAGTCTGAGCCAATGCAATCAGAAAAGAGAACAATATAAAAGGCATTCAAATAGGCAAAGAAGAGTTGAAAATATCTCTATTTTCAGATGACATGATGGTATATGCAGAAGATGAGAAGGTTTCCACACAAAAACTTCTCAAGTAATAAATGAATACAATAAAGTGCAGAATACAAAATCAATATTCAAACACCTATAGCACTTCTATATACTAACAAGCTGAACGAACTAGATCTGAAAAAATGAATCCCTTTTACCACACCCACAAAATGTATAAGTTACATAGGGATAAACCTACCTAAGGAAGTCAAAGAATTTTACAAAAAAACTATGAAAATCTTTAAAAATATATTGAAAAGAACACAAAAAAGCAGAATGGCATTCCATATTACTGAATTGGAAGAATTAATATAATCAAAATGGAAATTGTACCCTAATAATTTACATATTTAATTCAATTCCAATCAAATTACAAGAAACATTCTTCACAGATCTAGAAAAGACAATCATAGAATTTGTCTGGAATCATAAAAGACTTCATATTAACAAAGAAATCCTGTGTATAAAGAGAGGAGTGGACAACATATCATCCCTGATCCCAAAATATATTATAAAGCTGTGATAAACAAAACAGCATGGTATTGACTCAAAAACAGAGAGGTGGACCAATGAAATAGAGTAGAGAACCTAGAAATAAACCCAAAAGCTTACAATCAACTGATTTTTCACAAAGGATACCAGTCAATGCAGTGAGAAAAGGGAAACCTCTTTAGCAAACGGTGCTGGAAAAACTAGGTATCCACATGCATAAAGGTGAAACTCAATCCTCATCCTTTACCATCCACGAAAATCACAAAATGGATCAAAGATCTGAACCTAAGACCCCAAACTATAAGTCTACCAGTAAAAAATACTGGGGAAATAAGACTAACAAAGCACAGGAAATAATCCTAAAATAGACAAGTGGGACTATATCAGATTAAGAAGTTTCTGTATAGCAAAAGGAAACAATTATTAGTGTGAATCAACAATCCTCAGAATGGGAGAATTCTTTTTTTCTTTTTTTTTTTTTTTTTTTTGGAGAGGTTTTTGCTATAGGGTGCATGCACTCACCAGACAGACAGAGAGAGACATAGAGACAGAAAGCGAGAAATCACCCCCCAGGGGGGATGGTCACGCCTCAATCCCTTCTCTTCCATTCTCCTCTCGGGATCTTGGGCACGCATGCACATGCACACGGCATGAGTTTTAAGCTACCGGGTCCAGGACGCGAACCGCGGTCAGCTACGTGGGAGTCCAGCGACATAGCCATTACGCTAACTACTGGTTCTCCAGAATGGGAGAATATTTTTGTAAAATGTGCTTCTGATAAGGGATTGATAAACTGAATGCACAGGGAACTCAAGCAACTTGCCTGGAAAAAAATGATTAACCTAATTAAAAATGGGAAAAGGAGCTGAACAAAAATCTGTCTAAGGAAGACATGTGAACAGACAACTAACATCTGAGTAAATGCTTAACATCCCTCATCATAAGGGAAATGAGGACGAAAACCACAATAAGATACCACCTAATCCCTGTCAGAATGGCGAAGATAAAAATATAAAAAATGGTATGTGTTTTCAGGGTTGTGGTGAAAGGGAAACTCTCTTACACTGTTGGTGGGAATGTAAATTGCTCGATCCCTTGTAAAAAAAACAATTTGGAGGTTCCTCAATGATCTACAAACAGAACTACCATAAGATCCAGCAATCCCACTCCTGGGTATCTACCCAAAACAGTCAGAAAAGCGCTTGCACATCAATGTTTATTGCAGCATTATTCATAATGGCTAAGACATGGAACCAATCCAAGTGTCCACAAACAGATGAACGGATTGAAAAAGTGCAGGATATATATTCTAAGGAATAGTATTCAGGAAAAAAAAAAAAAAAAAAAAAAAAAGACCCTGACATTTGATAAAGAGGTCAAATATATGGAAGATGTATTGCTGAGTGAAGCAAGCCAGGCTATGAAAGAAAGATATTGTATGTTTCCACTTAATATATACTGACTCTGCACTCTGTGGTAGAGACTGAAAGACTAGAGGACATAAATGTGATGAAAATAGTTATGGATGATGGAAACCATAAGGAAGGAGAGTGGGAGAAGGGAAGAGTACAGGGAAGGAATCAGGGAGAAAAAATAGAGAGGCAAGACATTTGTGGAACACAGAAATGGTTTACTACCTGTTGATGATAACATGTACAGTATAAAATTAACTTTAAAAGAAAAAAGTGGTGAGGTAGTTAAAGTGGCTGGATCCCACATAGCTCATTTCAGTTTGAGTCCCAGACCTGGCAGCTTGAAAATCATACTGGGTATGGGTAGGCATGTGCCCAACCTCCCGGGGGAGAAAGAGGAGTAAGGGTTGCAGTGTGGCCACTCCCCCCCCCCCCCCCCGGGAATGATTTCTCACTTTCTATCTCAATGTCTCTCTCTCTTTGTCTCTCTCCAGTGAACATTTACACTCTATGGCAACAACCTTAAAAAAAAAAAAAAAGTAACACAAGGATTGGAGACAAAATTGTTGTAGAAAAGCTGACTGGATATTTTAAACTTGGCAAAAATTGATAATAATGACTTTCCAGATTAATAACAACCAGAAAGCCATTACTAAGCATGGGGCCCTTAATTAGTAAGATGATCCAGTATGTAGGTTGTAGTTGTTTCTAGATTTTCCAATAAGATCCTGATATAACATCAGTAAAATGAATTTCAGCTAACAAGGCTTACATGACTGCTGGCATCCCTGGCCATTTAAATATCCAAGAAAGTGGACCACTCCTGAACTCAATATTAATCTACCCCTCAGGGCTCTACCTGACAGGCGGCACCCAGGTGATCACAGTGGGCAGCAGGACTGTGCATTTCCTACACTCCCCTCCTGTGTGACGGCCCTAAGTGTACACCTCCCTCCTCCGTGGTCACAGCAGCTGCTCTCTCCCTGTGCTCTGTTCAGACTGCATGGTCTGCTTCTGAGAAAGTTTCGCAGGGTTCAATAGTCCTAGAAAGACTTAGACCTCTGAAATCTGCCTTTACTGACACACAAAATGCCCAAAGAAATTTACCCACAGTATTGTTCTTGAATCATTTCTCTAAAGAATGTGATAGCAGAGGCAGTGAACCAGGCCAAGTAAAGTATTATCAGAGGAAATAACAATGTCTGCAAATACGGTCACATCATCTACACTGCCAAGTACCACTGACTGAAGTCTCCAAGACTTACTATGTGTTCAATACTGACTAGGAGCTTAGTGAACTAATGAAATTTATCCCACATATCCTCGATGGAAGAGAAGTCAGAGATTCTCAGAGTTTGGCTTCCCCAAGGTATCAGAGCTGGTAGGAGGCAGGAGGAAACAGATCTAATATTGGAACTTCATAATTCTTATTTACTAATTCATTCATTCATGTTAAAAGTGCAAAGAAATAAACACAGTCACAAATATCAACTGTAATAAAGTGAATACAAAGCACTGCTAGATGAATAAAAACTGTACTAGCCTCCCTCCACCCACTTCCCAGGTCTAGATGTGCATTTTCTCCAGCGCCTATAAACGTTTCCAGGCTGTTCTTTGTCAGTGCTGTGCTCCAACCACCAGTGTTTTAAGGCATACCAGTTTTTAGGCAGATTTTTTTTCTATAGAGCACATGAGTGAGAAAGAGAGACAGAGAGACAAAAAGCAAGAAATTACCCCTCAGCAGAAATGACAACACTGCAATCCCTTCTCCTCCATTCTTCTCTTGGGATTTTGGGCATGCATGCACATAGGCCTGACATGAGTTTTGTTTTTGTTTTTAAGCTGCTGGATCTGGGACTTGAACTCAGTTGACTACGTGGAAGTCCAGCGACATAACCATTCTGCCATCTGCCCCTACCTGTCCTATTTTATATCACATTTATCGGTTTCCCTATTCTTGCTCTTTATATAAATAGAATTATACAGCATCTACAGTATCTACTTTGCCCCCCCTCCACCCTTTGGGCACATTCGCTCACCAGGGAGCAAGAGAAAGAGATAGACAGAGACAGTAAGAGGGAAAGTGAGAAATTACCCCTCTTTTGGGGGCATGGCCACATTGCAATCCCCTCTCTTTCACTCTCTTCTTGTGATCTTGGGCACACATGCCTGACATGAGTTTTGAGCCACGGGGTCCAGGACTGTAACCATGGCTGGCAATGTGGGAGTCCAGAGACATAACCGCTAGGCCATCTGCTGGCCTCGAAGCACTTTCTTTTCTTTTTTTTTTTTTTTTTTTGAGAACTCTTATTCAACTTTATTTACTTGTTTGTTTATTTGTTTATTTATTTACTTTTACTTTGATGAGAGAGACAGAGCAAAAGAGGGAGAGAGGAAAACGAGAAAGCAATCTGCCTTGCCAGTACCTATGGTCGGCCCTTCGGGAGTTCAGTGCCCTTAAACACCACACCACCTGCCAGCACCCCTGAGACGTTTTCTCCTCTTTATAGTCTTGCTTCATTTGCTCAACTTGTTTTTTGAACTAAATTTATATTGTTACTGGGCAATCATGTGTTCCTTTCTTTCCTGTGCAAAAAAATTATCTTTTCTAATATAGCACCAACTGTTCTTCAATTAATGACTTGTTCACATATCGAGACTGTTAAAGTTTTAGGAATGTCCTTTTAGATGTCATTTCTCTTGGGTATATTTCTAGGAGTAGACGTGCCTTGTCAAGATACTGGTGTAAATTTTGCTGAAACTAAAACTGCTCCTAGTTTACCACAATTCCCACACACCCACACTCAAACAACCACGTGAGGAAAGTTCTAGTTGCTTTCAATCTTGCCTTAGACCTGTCAAACTTTCGTTTTTAACTAAAGTGATATCTGATAAATATAAAGTGATATCATGATTAAAATTTACACTTCCCTCATAAGAATTGATGTTGAGTAAATTTTCATGTATATATTTTAATTTCAAACACACGTATGTTTTTGAAGTTCTTGGTAATAGTTTAGTCTAATATATCATTTTTTTCTCTTGTGTTTTTTTTTTTTTTTTTTCTTTGTGTGTGTGTGTGTGTGTGTGTGTGATTAGGTGTGTCTTATGTTCAATAAATCTTGCCACCTTCAGGGCCTAAAGATTTTCTCATTTGCTTATGTTCGAGAGCATCATTGTATTTTTTTTCTCACATGTAGACTATGGTCTAGCATTTATTTCTAATTGTAGTATGAAGGAGGTCAAGAGTTTTATTTTTAGGGAACCAGCAGTTAGCGTAATGGCTATGTCGCTGGACTCCCACGTAGTCGACCGTGGTTCGCGTCCCAGACCCGGTGGCTTAAAACTCACGCCAGGCGCGTGTGCATGTGTGCCCAGGATCCCGAGAGGAGAATGGAGGAGAAGGGATTGCGGTGTGACCATCCCCCCTGGGGGGTGATTTCTCGCTTTCTGTCTCTCTGTCTCTGACTGTCTGGCGAGCGCACGTGCCCTATAGCGAAAACCTCTCCAAAGGAAAAAAAAAAAAAAAAAAAGAAAGAAAAAAAAATGAGTTTTATTTTTAAATCCATTATATAGTAACAGGGCCCCACTCTCCTGTTCTCTCTTTCCACACTGCTGCACCCACCAGGGGATTTGCATACTGTCCCCTAGGGAGCACCTTTCTTTGCAAGTCTAAGATAAAAGTCAGCTCTGATCTCTGGACTGCTCAGGACTCCCCAGTTCAGTTCTCAACATGGGGTTCCCTGCTCAGCTCCTGGGGCTGCTAATGCTCTGGGCCCCAGGTGAGGGCACAGAGGGTTGAAAGGGGAGAACAGGTGGGAGGGTGAGCTCTGAATCCTCCACTGCATCCCTTCTCATGTGAGCTCTGTCATGTGTGAGATGTCCCCGACTTGTCCTCCAGGATGGGAAATGTGAGGTTTAGATTTGTGACAGTGAGGAAGGTTCCAGAAGGAACAAGGACCTGTAGCATGGTGATGATAGTCAAGTAGAAATCGAGTTTGGAATAGGGGACTTACAGAGGCCCCCTGGGGGCTTACAGATCTTGGATCCTTTTCAGAAATGGAGTATTTTGGTGTAACACTCAAAATGTCAAGAGTATATAGCCTGAAATTTTTAAAATGTGAATGATGCTTGTAAATGATCTTGCATTTCTCTCTCATTATTTCAGGATCCAGTGGTGATATTGTGATGACCCAGACTCCACTCTCTCTGCCCGTCATCCCTGGAGAGACGGTCTCTATCTCCTGCAAGTCTAGCCAGAGTCTCCTACACAGTGATGGAAAAACCTATTTGAATTGGTTGCAGCAGAAGCCAGGCCAGGCTCCACGGCTCCTGATATACGGGGTTTCTAACAGGGACTCTGGGGTCCCAGACAGGTTCAGTGGCAGTGGGTCAGGGACAGATTTCACACTCAAAATCAGCAGTGTGGAGACTGAGGATGCTGGAGTTTATTACTGCACGCAAGTTACACAAACTCCTCCCACAGTGATACAGCCCTGAACACAAACCTCCCTGCTTGGAGTGGTCCAGCTGCCCTCATGTGCTGTCTGCCTGGGGAGCAGCCCAGCAGCCCCTGAGCCTGTGTAAGAGGAAGGTGCTGGAGAGCTCAGGGCACTAGGTGTCAGCTGTCTGTGCCACGAGTGCCCTGCCCACAGCTCAGGCTCCAGCCATCTGTGGCCCTGTCAGCTGCAGCAGCCTATGTGGAATTTGGAGCTGGAGGACAGGGTGGTCCCATCAAGGTGAGGGGACATGATCACGTGATGGTTCGTAATGGAACCAAATAAAACTCATTCTAATCTTTCCTCCTTCCTTACATTTATCAATTCAGATTAATCTGCATAAATGATAGAAACGAACATGTTGAATGTATCTTGAGGTTTATTAATTTTTTATCCTGATAGGATATTGACTAATAATCAGAAAATGCTATTTTTCCCATTACCCAACTTCTTATTTCTCCTTTTTACTCTCTGTCTGCCCACTCTAAATTTCAGAGAGAGAGCATTCGAAACAAACCTTTTTTTTTTTTTTTTTTTTCGTTTTTTCCCGACCCAGAAGCAGGTCGTCTATGAATGTTTTAGCACCAGGTTTCCTGACAAAGGTGCGTGCTGTCATGGACGAGGGAGCAGCCCTCTTTCCGGCTGCATGCCGGCTCCCAGGATGAAGGGCTTTCCTCATTGGACCCCAGCGAGGAGCTATCTTAGGAAAAAATCTTGGTTGTTGAGAATTCAAAAGACTCTTGTAAATTCATATCAGATTCAAGATTCTAATGCTAAAATTCTTTGATTTGTGCAACTACCTATGGCTGATACAAAAGAGAGTGTTTGACATTTGAAAAATTGTGTTAACATAAAAACCATAGGGCTAGCGCAATGACCTGAGGGTTAAGGGAGCAGTATCCCACATGGCCGACAGCAGTTCAAATCCTGGACCCTACAGCTTGAAAAATAAATTTGGTGACTGTGGACATGTCCCTTACAATCCCTGAAAGGAGGATAATGGAGTGCAGTGTGACAGGATTCCATTGGAGGGGATGCATTGTCCATCTCCCTCTCTTTCTCTTTCTCTCTCTATCTCTTTCTGGTGAGAGCACATGTCCTCTGTTAATAAAAACAAATCAAAATATAAAAAGCATAAAAAGGAAGACCTATAGCTCAGAATTTATCCCATATCCCACTGGAAGGTTACAGCATGATGGTTTTTTCAACATTTTATTTATTTATTTATCATAATCATAATCTTGTTTATATTACGTTGAATCACGTGTAAGTTTACAGTGTATTACATTTGTTTTTCCAGAAGGGATACCATACACATCAGTCAATATAAAGACATTAAAATCTCCATCGTCATCATCAAATAGCTTTTCATCATGTTTCCAGATGTATTATTACTATTATTACAATTTTTTTAAACATTCAATCACTATTTATCATTTTGTTTATAAAAAGACTTTACCCAACATGATATACTTCTCAGACCAGTCCAGTGGAGAATACTATACATGTTATCATCAGCAGATACTAAACCATTTCCGTGTCCCACTAATGTCATGCCTCTCTATTTGTTCTCTTGCTATCCTTCTCCATACCCTTCTTTTCTCCCGCCCTGTTCCACACTGTCTTTATCATCGCTAACTATTTTCACTGCTTTTATGCCATCCACTATTTCCATCTCTACCATAAGTTGCTGAGAGTCGGTATATATTAAGTGGATACATACACTATCTTTCTTTCATGCCCTGGCTTGCTTCACTCAGCAATAGCTCCTCCAAATCTGACCGCTTTCTATCAAATGCCAGGGTCTTGTATTTTATGGCTGAGTAGTATTCCATAGAGTATATGTGCCACACTTTTTTTCATTTAATTTTTTTATTAGCTCTTTTTTATTATCATAATCTTCTTTATATTACATTGAATTACATATAATTTTACAGTGTATTACATTGCTTTTTCAAAAGGGAATGCCATGCATGTCAGTCAATACAGAGACATTAATCTCCCCGCTTCATCATTCAATAACTTTTCTATGCTTTTCCCAATCATTATTATTATTCTTCTTTTTTAAGACAGTGAATCACTATTTCTCATTTTGCTTGTACAAAGACTTTACCCATCATGAAATACTTCTCAGACCAATCCAGTTGAGAATAATATACATGTCATCAACAGGTAATAAATAAGCCATATCTGTTTCTCACTAATGTCCTGCCTCTCTACTGTTCTCTTGCTATCTTTCTCTATCCTCTTCTCTTCATCCCCCCCCCCATTCCACACTGTCCTATTCTCGTTAAGTACCTTCACTGCTTTTATGTCCTCCCATTTTTCACTCTCTACCATAGAGTGTGGATAGTCGGTATATATTGAGTGGATACATACAATATCTTTCTTTCATAGCCTGGCTTACTTCACTCAGCAATAGAGCCTCCATATCTGACCACTTTCTATCAAATGCCAGGATCTTGTTATTTTTTTATGGCTGAGTAGTATTCCATAGCGTATATATACCACACTTTTCCAATCCATTCATCAGTTTGAGGACATTTAGGTTGGTTCCATGTCTTGGCAATTGTGAATAATGCTGCAATAAACATTAATGTGCAAGCACTTTTTTGACTGAGCATTCTCCTGTCTTTCGGGTAAATACCCAGAAGTGGGATTACTGGGTCAAATAGTAGTTCTATTTGTAGATCTTTTAGGAACCTCCATATTGTCCTCCACAGTGGTTGAACTAGTTTACATTCCCACCAACAGTGTAGGAGGGTTCCCTTTTCATCATATCCCCGCCAACACTTATCACTTTTTATATTCTTTTTTTTTTTTTTTTTGGAGAAGTTTTTTCGCTATAGGGTGCATGCGCTCACCAGACAGACAGACAGAGACATAGAGACAGAAAGCGAGAAATCACCCCCCCAGGGGGGATGGTCACACCGCAATCCCTTCTCCTCCATTCTCCTCTCGGGATCTTGGGCACGCACACACACGCGCCCGGCATGAGTTTTAAGCCACCGGGTCCGAGACACGAACCGCGGTCGACTACGTGGGAGTCCAGCGACATAGCCATTATGCTAACTGCTGGTTCCCTCACTTTTTATATTCTTAATCTTTGCCATGCAGACACGGGTTAGGTGGTATCTTATTGTGGTTTTTATCTGCATCTCCCTTATGATGAGGGATGTTGATCATTTGCTCATATGCTTTCAGGCTGTTTGTATGTCTTCCTTAGAGAGATTTTTGTTCAGCTCATTTTCCCATCTTTTAATTGGGTTCATCATTTTTTTTCACATAAGGCACTTGAGTTCCTTGTGTATTCTGGTTATCAGTCCCTTTTCTGAGGCATATTTAACAAAAATATTTTCCCATTCTGAGGGTTGTCGGTTCACACTTGTTACTGTGTCCTTTGCTGTGCAGAAACTTCTTAGTCTAATATAGTCCCACTTGTCTATTTTAGGGATTATTTCCTGTGCTTTGGGAGTCTTATTTAAGAAGTCTTTGCCTACTCCAATGTCTCCCAGAGCTTCCCCAGCATTTTCCACCAGTAGTTTTATTGTTTGAGGTCTTTGTTTCAGATTTTTGATCCATTTTGAATTGATTGTTGTTAATGGTGAAAGATGAGGGCTCAATTTCATCTTTCTGCAGGTGGATACCCAGTTTTTCCAGCACCATTTACTAAAGAGGTTTTCCTTTTCCCAATGGATTGACTGATATCCTTTGTCAAAGATCAGTTGACTATAAGCTTTGGGGGTTATTTCTGGGGTCTCTATTCTCTTCCATTGGTTCACATGTCTGTTTTTATGCCAATATCATGCTGTTTTGATGACCACAGCTTTATAGTATATCTTGGGATCAGGGAGTGATATGCCTCCCACTCCATTCTTCTTGTGCAGGATTGCTTTTGCAATACAAGGTCTTTTATGATTCCAGACAAATTCTATGATTATCTTTTTCTAGATCTGTGAAGAATATTTCTGGTATTTTGATTGGAATTGCATTAAACATGTAGATTAATTTGGGTAGAAATGCCATTTTGATTATGTTAGTTCTTCCAATCCAGGAGCATGGGATGTCCTTCCACTTTTTTATGTCACTTTCAATATCTTTTTTAAGATTTTCATAGTTTTCTTTATAAAGGTCTTTGACTTTCTTAGTTAGGTTTATCCCTAGGTATCTTATACACCTTGTGGGTACGGTGAAAGGGATTCCTTTCTTCAGCTCTGCTTCGTTCAACTTGTTGTTCATAAATAGAAATGCTATAGATTTTGGAATATTTTGTATCCTGCCACCTTACTGTATTCACTTATTACTTCAAGAAGTTTTTTCATGGATACCTTTGGGTCTTCTAAGTATACCATCATGTCATCTGCAAATAAAGATATTTTCAACTCTTCCTTGCCTATTCGAATGCCTTTAATATTGTTCTCTTCTCTGACTGCAATAGTTAAGACTTCCAGTACTATATTAAAAAGCAGTGGAGAAACTGGATAGCCTTGACTATTACCAGTTTTTAGTGGAAAATCTTGTAGTTATTTCTCATTATACTGAATGAGAAATAACTACATCATCAACAGGCAATAAACCGTATCTGTGTCCCACTAATGTTATGCCTCTCTATTTGTTCCCTTTTGAATCTTTAAGAACAGTTTGAGAAGAATCAGAGTTAACCCTTCCTTAAAAGTTTTATAGAATTCAGAAGTGAAACCATCTGGATCTGGACTTTCTTTTTTAATTGGCAAATTATTTATCACTGCTTCAATCTCTTCACTAGTTAATGCTCTATTTAGGATTTCTATTTCATCCTGATTTAACCTAGGTAATTATTACTTGTCCAGAACTTTGTCCATCTCACCTAGATTGCCTAGTTTGTTAGCACAGTATTCTCTCATTATGTTTTGTATTTCAAATATATTGGTTGTAATATTGCCAGATTCATTGCTGATTTTATCTATCTGGTTCCTTTCTCTATTTTTCTTGATTAGTTAAGCTAGTGGTTTATCAATTTTGTTTTATCCTCTCAAAAAAAATTTTTTTGTTTCACTAATTTTTTTATAGTTTTTTATTGTCTATTTTATTTGTTTCAGCTCTAATCTTTACTATTTCTTTTCTTTATTTTTTAATATTTTGGGGCTTTTTTGTTGCTTTTCCATTTCCTTAAGATGTGATGTTATTTAATTGTCATCTTTCTATTTTTTTTCTTGTGAATACTAATGACTATAAAATTGTCTCTTATGATTGCTTTCACTGTTTCCCAAAGGTTATGGAGAATAGTGCGTTCATTGTCACCACTTTCTATGAATCTTTTTATTTTATTCCTCATTTCCTCACTAGTTTGAAAGTCATTAAGAAGTAGATTATTTACTTTCCATGTTTTTGTATGTTTTCAAAGACTTTTTCTGTGATTGATTTCTTTCTTTTTTTTTTTTTTACAGTCTATCACTGTGTATCACTACATCATGCCAAATGAGTTTTCCCATCATGAACTCACTGTATATTAGTTCAGTCAAAGATATTACCATACACATTATCATCCACAGGTAATTTTCCATTTTTGTGTCCCTTAAATATTTAATTTCTTTTTTCCTTTTGATTCCCTCCCTCTCACCCATCCTCATTTTTTCACCCCATCCTGTTCTGTCTCTTGTATCATCATTGCTCTCCATGTTTTTATATCTTCCAATCATTCAGGTTTTTTGCTATTGAGTGCTGATATTTGGTTTATAGTGAATGAGGACAAACAATGCCTCTTTTCCATAGTCTCGATTGCTTTGCTTAGCAATGAATCTTCCATATTTGTCCACTTTCTATCAAATGCCAGGGTCTCATTCTTGTCTGTGATTGATTTCGCTTTATGCCATTGTGGTCAGAGAACATTGTGGATATAGTTTCAATTCTTACACATTTATGTACACTTGTTTTATGATCTATTATCTGGTCAATCTGAAAATGTTCAATGTGGAGATGATGAGAAAAAGTTAATTTCTTAGTTACTGGAGACAGTATACTCTATTTATGTCTGTCCGGTCCATTTGGTTTATGATATCAATTACTGTGTTTCTTGTTTTTTTTTTTTGTGGTGTGTTTGTTTGTTTGTTTTTGTCTAGATGACCTGCCCATTGATGACAGTGGAGTGTTAAAAATCTCCAACAACTACTGTATTGAAGTCTATTATACACCGTTAGATCTAGCAGTCTTTCTCTTTCATTTGGATGCCCTGGCATTAGGTACATAAATATTTATGATTTTTATATCTTTCTTATAAATTAATCCTTTCAGAACTAGATAACGTCCTTCTTTGTCTCTTCTTAAGCTTTTTATACTAAAGACTATTTTATTTTATATTAATATTAGAACTCCTGCCTTTTTTACATTCCTGTTTGCATGAAAGAACTTTTTCCAGCACTTTACTTTCAGTGTGTATATATATATATATATATATATATATATATATATATATATATATATCTTTGTCAATGAAGTGTTTTCCTTGTAAGCAACATATAAAGGGTTCAAAATTTTTATCCATTTAGTAAATCTGTATCTTTTAGTTGGAGAATTTAATACATTAACATGCAAGGTTATTATCTATATATGTGGACTTAGTCTTGTCATTTTCTTCTTCTTCTTCATACTTCTTTTGTGTTTTCTTGCCTTTCTTCATCTCCCTTTAGTTTTCCAGGTGTAGAGTTGCCTTAAGAATTTCTGGAAGGGTTGTCCTACATTTGGTGAATCCTTTCGCCTTTTTTTCCTGGGGACGATTTTATTTCTCCTTCCCATTTGAAGGATAATCTTGCCAGGTATAGTCTTCTTGGCTAAAATTGTTTCTCAGTGAGTTTTAAATATGCCATCCCATTTTTTTATTGCCTGCATTGTTTCAGTTGAGAGGTCCACTGTTAATCTAGTGGGATTACCCTTGCAAGTAAACTGGCATTTCTTTCTTGTTACTATGATGTGTTTTAAGGAAGATCTTCTTATGTTAAATCTATTTGGTGTTCTTCTAATTTTCTGAACTTGAATTTCTGCATGCCTTTCCAAGTTTGGAAATACTAATATATTATGAATGAGGTTTTCTAAACCTTTACCCATCTCTTCACTTTCCAGAATACCCATAACAAGAATATTTGCCATTTAATGGTGTCTAGGATTTCTTGTACGTTGCCTTCATTTTTAGTGGATATTTTTACAATCTTCTTAGTTGCTAAGACTAAGTTGGAAACTTTGTTTTCAGGATCAGAGATTCTTTCTTCTGCATGGTCTAGTATGTTTTTAATACTTTCCAAGGAGATTTTGATTTCCTAGATTGCAAATTATTTTTGAGATTAGGATAAGTATCCAGAATCTCTAGAGAATTTAAGAGCTCATCATAAAAGAAGAAAAGAAAAAATAAGCCAATTTTTAAAATGGGCAAATGGAACAAACAGATGGCATAGTGATTATGTCACTGGACCCCCACATGGTTGACCACAGTTCAAGTACTGGACATGGTGGCTTGAAAATCATACCAGGCTTCTGTACATATGTGCCCAAGATCCTGGAAGATAGTGAAGGAGAAGGGATTATGGTGTGACCATCTCCCCAGGGGGTGACTTCTCACTTTCCCTCTCACTATGTGTTTCTCTCTATGTCTTTAGCAAGCACATGTGCCCTCAGGCAAAAACCTCTTTTAAAAAAAAAGGCAAATGAATTGAATAGATGACTCTCCACAGAAGACTTACAAATGGTCAAAAGGCCTATGAAAACATTTTAAGAGTCTTTGTCATAAGCGAAATTCAAATTAAAAATACAGTGATATATTATTTAATCCCAGTTAGAATGGCCAGGATCAAAAAAATAAAGAATGGCAAATGTTGAGACTTCCGAAATATTTAGACAAGAAGCCATTTTAAAGCTGAGGTGTGTCTGGGTCTGTTCATGGAGACTATACTCTAAACTCCATCTCCTAGACTGCCAAAATATTCAGACAACTGGAGGATGTATTTTGTCACAAAATGACCAGAAGAGGCAGAAGAAACATAAGAAAACAATAAAACCTCTCTCCCCTGAGGAAAAAGAATAATCCCTCATCATCCGCAAACAATACAGTACAACTCATGGAAATGTTTGATAGAGAATTCAGAATATTCATAGTGACTAATCTAAACGAGATGCAAGAGCTGAGAAATAATGAACTCCAGAAGATGCAGGAGAAAAGAGACAGTGAGTTCTGGGGGATATTGAAGTTCTTCCATGACTTGAAAGAGGAAATACACACCTTTAAAAAGAATCAAATGGAGCTATTAGAGATGAAGGATGCCATTTAGTAAATCAAAACCTCCCTCGAAAGTATTAAATGCAGATTAGTTCTTGGGTCCGGGACTCAAAACGCAGTTGACTACATGGGAGTCCAGGGACATAGCCATTATGCCAATTACTGGTCCCATGGGAGTATTCTTATTTTTGTGGCAGAAGGGTTATTTTTATAAGTTCAATAATACTTGTTGCATTGAATCAGAAATTGGAAATACTAAGTATTGGACAGGGCTTTGAATGGAATGTCATACCTGAAGATTAATCAGAAAACTATGGAACTGAGGTGGATCTCAAGTAAGCCAACAGAAGCTCTTAGAAAGATGGCCTGGCACCATAAATACTTCTGCCTTGCAGAGAGGATTAGAGAAGATATATGAAAGAGTTTATAACATAAAATAACCTGGACTTTTCCAGTCCAGCATTGTAATTGGTAGAGATTGCAAAAGACCAACCACGCCAGAGGATTATCTTGAGGAAGACACTGAAAGAAGAAAAAGAAACCAATCTTTCCTAGCAGATGGTATATCACAGAATACTTGGTAGGCAGGGCTGAATTGAGAAGGTTTATGTGTGACTAGTGTGCTGGGCATTTGCTTTTCAACAATTTGAGTAGTTGACATGTAAATATTTTCACAAAAATATTTAAAACCATACTGTCCCTGTTGTTAAAGAGTCACAAACAAAATTAATCAAAATTATAAGAAATACTTTGAACGTTAACTTTAAAATTCAGTATTCTGGAATTTAGAAAGTTTTTTTATTAACTATCAAGAACTATGGAGTATGAGCAAAAATGTTTTGATATGTAAAGTAAATGTTGGTGGAAAAATGTAAAAATAAATAAACAAACTGAAAAAAAAGAAAAAAAGAAAAGAACAGCAAATGTTGGAAAGACTGTGGTGAAAAGGGAATTCTCTTACACTGTTGGTGGGAATGTAAATTAGTCCAACCTCTGTGGAAAACAATTTGGATGTTTCTCAAAATCTAAAAACAAAACTTTCATATGACCAAGTTATCCCACTTCTTGGTATTTACCCGAAAGATAGTAAAACACTCAATCAGAAAGACATGTACACATTCATGTTTATTGAAACAATACTTATAATTGCTAAAACATGGGACCAACCTAAGTGTCCAAAAACTGATGAATGCGTTGAAAAACTGTTTATATATATATATATATATATATATATATATATATGTGTGTGTGTGTGTGTGTGTATATATATGTATATGTATATATATATACATATACATATATATACACACACACATATTTATAATATGTATGCATATATATTTACCATATATATATATAATTTGTACTGAGAGCTACGACAGAGGTTGAGACTTGAAAATGTGATGGTGGAGAGAGTGGGTGTAAATGTTAGAGACTGTAGGGGGAGAGAGTGGATGGTAGCGAGTGGGTGGGGGCAAGTAGTTATGAAGTACAAGGGGAGGATCATTTGACAGACAGGAAAATGTAAAAAAAAAAATAGAACATGTTCATTAAGAAATTAACTAAATTCTGTTGTGTAGCTGGTTATTTCACTAATTGGTTCAATAATATGTGTTCATTAGGATTAAAGTATGCATGATGATTTTTTTTTTTTTTTGGAGAGGTCTTTGCTACAGGACACATGCACTCGTGAGACAGACAGAGAGACAGAAAGACAGAAAGCCAGAAATCACCCCCCAGGGGGGATGGCCACGCCGCAGTCCTTACTCCTCCATTCTCCTCTCAGGATCTTGGGCACGCACACACACACGCCTGGCATAAGTTTAAGCCACCGGGTCCGGGACTTGAACCGTGGTCAACTACGTGGGAGTCCAGCGACATAGCCATTACGCTAACTGCTGGTCCCGCATGATAATATTTCTATTTATCCCAATAAAAAAAATTTTTAAAAAAATAACAAAAATTTGTTAAAAATAGTGAACCCTTATCTCTATCTCACAAATCATGTGTCTTTTTTTTATTTTTTATTTTTACATTTAATCATTGCACCTCTTTACCGTGTACAACATGGTTTTTCCCAGCATGAATACAGTGCACATTAGTCAAAACAATGATATTACCATATACATTATCAACAGACAACTTTTCATTTTTGTGTCTATTAAGTGTGTTGTTTGTTCCCTGAATCCCTCCCTTCTGCCCTCAATTACTCATTCCCATTCCCTCTCCCATACTGTCTCTAGTTTCTGCAGTTGCCTTCCCTGCTATTATACCTTCCAGTTCTTTCAGTTTTTTTTTTTTCAATTAACAGCTCATAAAGTTTTTAACAATAGGGAGCATAGATTCTATTCAGGGTTGGATTAAGGGTGGGTCTCGTGCAGTTCCGCAATTGTAGGTGAATCTCCATGGAATACAGTTTCAGGAAAGCGGTTCTGGAAAGCAGAGATGATTATCGGTTGATGCGGCACAGCATCCATCTTGTGATTACCGGGAATGGTGTTGTGGGGATCTGTAGCGTGAGTCATTCTCGGGTATCTGGCTTCCTTAAGAATGGTAAAGTAGTTCTTGTTTTTCCCTGAGGTAATGCAGGGCTGGTAACCATCATCTTCTCACTGTCCATAGGCAGAGAAAATCCTCCTATACAATATATTTCTCAGTTGGTTTAAGACAGCTAAAGTTGCTTTCTGATGCTTGTAGTTTCAAGTTCTTAGGCCTAGTTTTCGGCTTCAGTTTGCCACCTGCAGCCGGCAGCCATGTGCAGGCGCAGGCCCGGTGGCCACGCGCTGGGCCAGTGACCACTCGCAGGCCCGGCGGTCATGCACTGGCCCGGTGGACACGCGCTGGCCCGGCGGCCATGTGCAGGCGCAGGCCCGGCAGCCACGCACAGGCCCGGTGGCGATGCGCAGGCCCGGGGGCCATGCGCAGGCCCGGGGGCCACACGCAGGCCCAGCGGCCATGCACTGGCCCGGCGGCCATGCGCGGGCCAGGTGGCCACGAGCAGGCGCAGGCCCGGCGGCCACACGCAGGCCCAGCGGCCACACGCCAGCCCCGAGTGCGCGAATGTGCGCGGGATCCAGCGCCACCTCCCGCTCGCCTGCCCGGCCCGAGAAAGGAAGGACGGCGAGCTCAGCCTGTCTGCGCCGCCGGCCTGCGTCGATACCGAGCGCAGGCACACCCAGCGCCAGAGAGGCAGCGGGAGCCGGGCGGTCCGGGCGGTGGCACGCGAGGCAGAGCCCCAGCCGCGGCACGCGAGGCAGAGCCCCGGCCGCGCAGGCAGAGCCCTGGCCGCGCAGCCAAATCATGTGTCTTATTCAACAACTCTAGAGGAAACCATAGAAGGAAGATCTGAGAAATATGCCTCCAGAAGTGATGGTTATGGTGGGAAGTTGACAGCTGACAGACCACCGTGGCCACTCTTCCCAAATCTCAATATTTCCCAGGTAGGGTGTGGCTCCAGAACACCCTAAGATGTGCTTCGAATATTATCATTGAGTTGAGTAGAACAAGAAAACTTTATGAAGTCATACAATAAATAGAAAAATGACAATATCACATGAATATAATATCAACTGACAATGAAAAACTTCTCTTAACAAGTAAACAAAATTGTAAGTGTGTATAGAGCATACTTTTCCTTTAATATGGTACTACCTTGCTACTCAGAATCCAGTTGTCTAGAAGCCAACATCACCAGGAGCCTCACCAAGAGCATGTTACATATGCCAGTGTACACCTGAGACCTGCTGAAGGACAATCTGCATTTTAGTGAGACAGCAGGCAATCTAAAGAACATGTAAGAAGCTATGGTATAGATGATGTTTGTTTTCAGTAAAGAGGCATTTTTCCTCAATGAAGTTATTTAAGAAAATTTCTATTTAAAGCTAAATGCTGAGAATATACCCAGTTTATTTTCTCAATAATGCAACCTTACATTTGGAATGTTTTGCAGTTTGTAAAGGTTGAAAAATATAATTATCTGTCTATGGAATGATAAAATACCTTGATAGTTAAATAAAGTAAATATTTTTTAAAGCAAGGAATTACCAAATTGAAAGTCTAAGTCAAAATTTTATGTAACCTGCATTGGAGATTAAATGTATATATGCCAGTACAGCTTAGTTGGGGGGTTTTTCCACTCCTACAATCTGCCATTAGAATATTGTGCCCTACATAGTCATTGTACTTTCACCCTTGCTTCAGATGAACACAATCTATAGGCTGGAAACAAGTTCAGCTTCCTGAAAACAAGTTCAGTTTCTGTCTGCAAGAACCACTTAGCTGAATCCCACCTTGATCAATCAGATCAGTATCAATATGAAAACTCATGGAACCAGCAGTTGGCATAATGGCATTGTCGCTGGACTCCTACGTAGCTGACCACAGTTTGAGTCTTGGACCTGGCAGCTTAAACTCACGCTGGGCACGTGTGCGTGTGTGCCCAAGATCCTGAGAGGAGAATGGAGGAGAAGGGATTGCGGCGTGGCCATCCCCCCGAGGGGTGATTTCTCACTCTCTGTCTCTCTGGCTAGCGCACGGCACCCTATTACAAAAAAAAAAAAAAAAAAAAAAAAAAAAAAAAAAAAAAAAAAAAAAAAAACACCTCTCCAAAATAACAAAACTTGTGAGCTTGAAAATAAATACTTAGTGTTTTAAGCCATTTAGGGTTTTAAATCAATCATTACTGTGGAAAAGCCAACCAATACAGAATTGAAAAAGAGTAACTACACAGGGCACAGCATTCTTATGCAAGCTGTAGAAGTGAACAGCACCTTTAAATTAACCTGGTGGATGTAAGTAATACAATTACCAAGATGGATTCACACCAAGTGTAATTTATTCTTTCAAAGTTGTAATTCTTCAGGTTTCTAAAAATGTTTGCTCCGTTTTCTTATCAATGTAATTTATCAATGGATAACTTAACTTTTTTTTTTTTTAGGGAAAATAATACTCTAAATTTTATAGAGGATCCCAAGTAATGGTGACAATCAGATTAAAAAATAGGAAGAAGCAAATATTATTATATATGTTCTTGAGGGGAAATTTCTTAAGTAATGGAGTCATGTTCTGGAAGTGATATTCAAAAATATAAATTCTGGGAACCAGCAGTTAGCGTAATGGCTATGTCGCTGGACTCCCACATAGTCGACCGCGGTCCGCGCCCCGGACCCGGTGGCTTAAAACTCACGCCGGGCACGTGTGCGTGCATGCCCAAGATCCTGAGAGGAGAATGGAAGAGAAGGGATTGCGGTGTGACCATCCCACCTGGGGGGTGATTTCTCGCTTTCTGTCTCTATGTCTCTCTCTGTCTGTCTGGTGAGCACACGCGCCCTATAGCAAAAACCTCTCCAAAATATATATATATATATATATATATATATAAATTCTTATACATTAATTTCTATTAAGTCTTTTTAGAATTCTTCAGTTAACAGCAATTCTTAAAAAAAACTTTTACTGTAAACTCTTAGCTTGCAATATTTTCATTTTTAAATGTATCTTTAAAATTTCTTAGTGCCATTAAATGTATTATCTTCTGTTTCTTCTTAAAGAACCAATATTCATAAAAGGATCATCGTCGTCCTCATCTGATTCAAAATTGACTCCTTTAGCTGTCTGGCTCTGGGACATGTGTTTGCTGGATGATGTAGCTGAATACCCGAGATTTTGTTTTGTCTTTGAAGTGGTAGGCAAAATGTCATCTTCCACATTTGATTCATCCTCCTCAATCACCTCTGAGTAATTTTTAGTAGCAACATTTCGGGAGGGCTGCTGTCTTGTAGATTTAAAGGCATCTATAATGGACATATTTCTAGATGTTGACACAGTGGCCTTTGAGCTCCTGCCACGAGTAGAAGTCTCCAGACCAGCGCCTCTTCCTCTTTGAGACCCTCCTCTCGATGCTGAATTCTGCCCTCTTCCTCCTCTTCGGACTCGGCCTCGGCCTCTTCCTCTGTTGGCTGCTGCTGAGATGCTGTCATCAGAGTCATCAGCCTCCTGTTCGGCAAAACCTATACTCATAAGGTCTTCAGCACTAAAGGCAGAAGCGGAGTCCTTTGACTGAGATCTGAGTGCTCTAGGCCTATTCATAGCCTCTCGAACTTCGTCGTCTTCTTCATTAGTATTTTTTTGTCTGCTTTCTCTAAAACGACGTACCTCTTCATCGATTTTATCTTCTAGGGCATCGACATGACGTTCCTTAACAAATTGCTGTGTTTTTTCCAATTGGTATTTCACTAATCCCTCGATGGCGTCTTTCTCTTCCTTGTCCACAGATCCTTGTACTGCTTCTCCCATCTCTCTTTCAGTCAGCAGTGAGAGCTGCACACTCTTCTCTGCAGTTTGAAAGTTCTGTTTTACAAGGTCTTCTACCCTTAGAGTTGTTCCCTCTGAAGAAGGTTTTGGGATAAGCTTCCCAAAGTTGATCTCTTCTCCCATTTTTTCCTTTTGTCCTTTACGCCTGAAAAAATGGATAACATCTTTTGGAATAGCTACCCAATCCACAAATTTCTGGCTAAAGTGAAGAATATTGAAAGGTTCAAAACCTCCAGTATAGTCCACTCGCAGTCGTACAAGAGGCTTCTCTGGCTGTCGAGCATTTCCTAGACGTTCCCGTTCAGCATTTTTAAGCATTTCTTGTATGACTTGGGTTACTTTAGGATTATCTGGGTTAAAAATGTCGGGATGATTAGCCAGAACAACATCTTCCATGAAAAACTGCCGGACTGTGTGAAGAGGAATTCTCTGTATGTTCATTTTCCTCCCTTTAATACGCAGCAAACCAACATGTTTCTTTACAGTTTCTCCTGGGGAAAGAGAGGTAACTACCGAACTTCCAGGTTGTGATATATAAAAGAGCTGTTGTTCATTTTTGGTTGGAGCTATTTTTTTTTTTTTTTTTGAGAGGTTTTTCGCTATAGGGCGCGTGCGCTCACCAGACAGACAGAGAGAGACATAGAGACAGAAAGCGGGAAATCACCCCCCAGGGGGGATGGTCACGCCGCAATCCCTTCTCCTCCATTCTCCTCTCGGGATCTTTGGCACGCACGCACACGCGCCCGGCATGAGTTGTAAGCCACCGGGTCCGAGACGCGAACCGCGGTCGACTACGTGGGAGTCCAGCGACATAGCCATTACGCTAACTGCTGGTTCCCGGTTGGAGCTATTTTACACTCATGTTCATGGCCCCAGATAATGAGATCAATGAAGTCATCCAAAAACTGTTCTGGAATGAAGTTGGTACTTCCATGTTTACTCCTGTTTTGATGAATCACAAATAAGTTAAACCGAGAGTTTTCATCTTCTTTTGGTCTCAACATTGTTACTTTTTTATTGACAAACATTTGATAAAGCCTTTCATCTGGAATGGATCCTAAACCATAAAGAGCAATTTTTGTGCTTCCTTTTTGAAGCAAAACTGGACTAATATCGATCTTCTCCACAGACATTGAACGTCCGAAGTGATTTATAAATCCAGCACAACTTAAAATATCCAGGGCACAGAGTGCGTCTGCCCCTGTGGGATCATCATGATTGCCATGAATACTAAACACCGGAATAGAAATGTTGAAATTGCCATCTTGGTAGTTCACCCATGGAAACTTACTAAAACCAAATTTGACTGACTGATCGCTGATAATTTCAAATTGTACAGGGCGATCATCCATACAATATTTTCTTAATAACTCAAGACATGTATGTAACGTTTTTCTTGAGGGTTTATTTTCATAAAAAAGATCACCACCTAATAAAATAAAATCCACTTCATTTTCCTGGGCAAGTTTTAAAATTTCATCAAGTGTTATAAATGTATCATTTCCTCTGACAACATCCTTCTCCATAAATCCAAGATGAATATCGGTTGCAACCAAGATTTTAAATGTATTTTCATCATCAAGTGCATCTGAAGGACTCATTTTTATCCTCAGTCCAGCTCCTTTGGGTCCAGGTTCTCGTCCAAGTATCCCCAGGTCCTATGTTCAGGTACGTCAGAAAATTCACTTGATTCCAAACTCGCCACGAAGCTGAATTAGGCGCGGGAGAACGGCCTCTGTGTCTCTCGCAAGACCTCACCGATGACGTAACGCGGCTTAACTTTTTCAATATTTATGATCTTTAAAAGATTTTCAAATATAATTTCACTTCAGGTAGCAAAGCTAGGTATGTTCTAATATGTGACTTTAAATAGAAAGTTCTTTGTTTTTAATTTTTTTTTTTTTCTAAGAGAGACACCCCCATTAGGGTCTTCATGCTGCAGTCTACCTCCAGACTCAACCAGACAGGGTCATGAACATGGGAATGCCTGGCATAGTCATCAGACTCTAAATACAAATCCAGAACCTCCCCACGTGACTGCAGAACTGTGGACCATTGTATTACTGCTGCACCACCTGCTGGCCCTAGAAATTTTCTTAAATAGCATCATGGGGCCTAGAGGATTGCTTAGCTAAAGTAAGTGTTGCCTAAAAGAAATCTTCTTAATTAACACCACAGATCAGACTGGTCCTGGGGATTAAGAGAGTCAGGTTTTCCCATGGCCAGCTACAGTTCGAATCCCATTCCCAATGGCTTGAAAAACACTCTGGGCACATATGTGTACGTGCTTCAAATCCCTACAGGAGGGAGAGAGAGAGGAGAAAAGATTGCTACATAACCACATCTCATTGGGACTTGCTTTTTCCCTCTTTTTGTCTCTGCCTCTCTCTGGTGAATTCATGTACTCTCTGGTGAGCACATACCCCTCTGGCAATTAAAGAAAAAAAATTTCTACTGATCATCTGCTGTTCTATGAAAATAAATGCAGATTCTCATTCTGCAGGTCTCAGGTCAGTCTGTTACTTTGCATCTGTACCATGCTCACAGTCAAGCCACTATGCTTCTACCTTCTGGAAAAATTCTAACGACACTTACTCGTATTAGGAAAAAAAGAACACTAACCCACATTTACTTTTGGTTTTTATTTCTGCTTTTCTTTTTCAATATTTTCTGTTATTAGTTACAAGGTTTTGTGAGAGAGTGCAGATATCAGAGTAAAAACTTCTCACTGAACTACAAAGCGTCTTCAGGGCCAGCCAGGTGACATGGTGGTCAAGATGCTAAATCTTACATGGCCAACTATGGCTAAACTGGACCCAGAGGCCTGTAAAACATATCTGGTACATGAGCATGCACACCCAGAAACCCAAGAAGATATAGAGGAGAGAGTCTGTTTTTCTTTAGCAAGAAAGATTTTGCATTTATTTGTCAAATGATTGCTATGTGGTTTATACAATTTCTGCTTTTCTTCTGTTCAGTCTATGCCTTAAGATTTTACATTATGACCTGAAAAAGCTGGAAGCATATTCAAGTATATTCTGGGGTCATACCCTAAACTAGAAGATTCTGAATGTTTGAGGAAGAGTTACCATACTGGCCTATTAGCTATCAATTCCCCATCACTACTGTGCCTTCTAAATGTGTATTTCTGGGGACCAGCAGGTGGCATGGTGGTTAAGTCACTGGACACTCCTACATGACCGACCAGGGTTCAAGTCCTGAATCTGGTGGCTTGCTTTCTCACTTTCTCTCTCACTCTCACCCTCTGTCTCTCTTTGATAAAACTAAAAAATAAATGAATGAATAAATAAAATAAATAATTTTTAAAAAATAAAAATAAGTGTGTATTTCTGAGAATCCTCTTTTTCTCTGTAGTTTCATGTAGAGGCTCATTGAGGTGTCCTCCCATGAGGTTTAGAAGTCAGAAGAGAAGCTAGAGATCTAGAAGAACTCTGAGATTTGGGAGCCTCTGATCTGTGGATTTTAAGGACTAAGGAATTCTTATTCAGCTACCTACAATGTAGACGTCATGGTACATAGCTGTTTGTTAGATTCCATTGATTTTGTGCCCCAAGAGAAACAGATTACTACTTAAATTCATTTTTAAGAGACATTGCTACAAGAAACTTTAATATTTTCTGCATTTTTCTACCCATCAAAAAAAAATCACAAGAAGGAAGGGAGAATTCAGATGAGAGACACCTCCTAAGGATAAGGATTTGTTCAGTGTCTTAGGTTGAGTTTAGTAGTGATGTATATTCCCACAAAGGCATCATAATGACAAAGTGCAGGAAACGCTGGAGGGAAGGAAAAAAGTGAGGCAGAAAATAGAAGACGGACTGCGAAAGGCACATTAACAAAGCAACTAGCACTGAGGATGACGGGCGCTCAAGCGGAAACATGGGGAAAATGCCTCTTGGTGATTCCACATGACAAGACAGACAGGTGGGTGTACATACACCTCCTTCTGTCACCATCTACTGAGGGCCATCCTAGCCATGCTCACTCCAGGCTCTATGGTCTGTCCCATGTGCAGACTTTTAGGGTTGCTTAAAGCCTAGTACCTTCACCTTCTAAGACTTTACTCCATCAAGTCCTTGGGTCCAATTCAGTTTTGGCAATTGCCCTTAAATATTCTATGTGATAAAATGGCCCCATGAAGAAACAAATCTGTGCTCTTTGCAGACAAATTTGTGCTCCTCTGGCCTGACTTGGGACCCCTGGTATCCTGGCCCTGAGCTGAGATCCTAGAAATAAACCAGCCCTGCAGCTATGCTTAGCCCCACCTCATCTCACGTTTATTTGCATATTCCCAGAGCACAGCCCACAGCCTGAAGACTTATTAATAGGCTGGTCACAGGCTGTGCATGGTCAGTCTCTGCCAGGACACAGCATGGACATGAGGGTCCCTACTCAGCTCCTGGGGCTCCTGCTGCTCTGGCTCCCAGGTAAGGAAGGACAACAGCAGGATTCACTCAGGACAGTGCAGTTAGTGCTGCTGGCCCTTCAGGAAAGTCCTCCCATAACACGATTAACTGTGCGGATATTTGCTTCTCTGTTTCCACTCTCAGGTGCCAGGTGTGACATCCAGCTGACCCAGTCTCCATCCTCCCTGCCTGCATCTCTAGGAGACAAAGTCACCATCAGCTGCCGGGCAAGTCAGGGCATTAGCAATAACTTAAACTGGTATCAGCAGAAACCAGGGAAAGCTCCTAAGCTCCTGATCTATGGGGCATCCAATTTGCACTCTGGGGTGCCCTCAAGGTTCAGTGGCAGTGGGTCTGGGACAGATTACGCTCTCACCATCAACAATCTGGAAGCTGAAGATGTTGGAATTTATTTCTGTCAACAAGATTACACTTACCTTCGCACAGTGCTACAAGCCAGAACATAAACCATCGAGGGAGGTAGAAGTGTGAGCTGGGCTTCCCCAGCTGCTCCTCCCGGGGCCTCCATCTGCTGAGGGTGTTTCTCAGATGCAGCCAGGCTTTGCAGTCACTGGAAGGTTTTGGTAGGAGGGGCCAGGGAGGCTCCCCTGCACCCTAACTCTCTCTTCCTCCTCAGCTGCAGCATCACAGACAGGACAATGCCTCTTCTGCTTTCACTAAGGACAGAGATTCTTACACTAGAGGAGTTTGTCTTACTGAATCATTTGAAATACATTGAAGAAAAGAAAAGTCACTCTCCATATTCTAAGCAGTAATTGTTTAATACAGCTAATTAAAATTGAAAATACAATCTCTCAAATCCTGAATATGACAGAAGAGCAGACTGGAAAATGCAATTCCCTGCTGTTCCCCTAGAAGCCAGAGTGCATCTGTCACTTTACGTAGATGCCTCACTTCATGGTCCTCAGACCTGTCCAGGAAGTAAAGAGTGAGGTGCTGACCCCTCAACACACTGGGACACCTCCTCCAGTGATTCTCCAGTCGTCTCCTCTGCCCCTGAATCTCCCTGTGGACTTAGGTAAGTAGTGAACCCTCCTATGTGTCTTCCAAGTCTTATGGGAGATGCTCTCACTTAACAACTCCACAGGAAACCATAGAGGAAAAGGGGCTATGAGAAATGTGCTTCTGGAAGTGATAGGTGAGTGAGGAGTTGATGGATGACAGCCCATTATTGGAAGGGTGTATCCGTGAGTACCTCCCAGATGCCAAAGCATGTTAATGGGAAGGGCACATTCAAAGATCCCCACATGACTCAGGCAGTATTCTTTCTTTTTTTTTCAGGGATCAACCCATGGATATTTCCTTCTTACCTGGGCTCAGATGGAGGAAGGTAGAGTCTCTGGCAACCTGGAGGAGAGGAGGGAGGAGAGAAAGGTCTAAAGGGTTAAAACTGGTCTGGCTAGTCCAGGTTGGAGGGGACATGCCCAGTAGGGAATTTCTTGGGATTAGAGGAAGATTTTCACCAGAAAGGAGAGATGAAAAGGGGGCCTGCTTGATTTTACCACAGATGACTGACTCACAGAGAGATAACAAGGAAACCACAGGAATGTTAAAGAATACCTGGCTGCTACCTCAGGACCTACTTAATCACCTCATCCTAAATCCCTTTCCTTCAATAGTCCCTAGCCCCCACCCTTTGGCTCCAGTAAAACTCTCCACCTCTGCCCCTTTTCCCCCTGAGAAATTGAATAAACATTCTCTATCCAGTTACTCTCTGAGTCTGAATTTTTTTACAGCCCACAACACATCACTCTAACATTTTTAGTGGCCTATAGGGGGTATCTCTCCTCAGTGAGGGGAACTCTCTTGAACAGGGACTCTGTCTTCTGCACAGGGATCTCTCCCCTTTTTCTCCCCTATATGGGAAACTCTTCTCTGTGCAGGGAGACAGTGTCTATCCCTTGTGCCCTTAAAGATTTGCACCTAGGAAGGTAACTCTCCATAAATACCTCTGGTCCAGCCTCTGAGGCTGTCAGAGGCCTTTCTTTCCTGTCTTTTATTTCAATCCAATTTGTCAGGCTCAGCAGTTAACCTCATTACCAGTATGCAACTGTGGCTCTTTGTTGGTAAGTCCCTGTCCCCTTTATTCCCTTTCCCCCTCTCTTTACCCTAAAGATATTAACTTTCACCTGCCAGTAGTGATAGCAAATTCTTTGTAGGACCTACAGCTGTGCCATGGCCTCCTGGCCATACCCAGCCACACCTCCAAACAGCCAGCCACCATCTAATAGCCTTGGGAACTTCCCAGCAGAGAATGCCCAGCCTCCCCCATTCACAACAGGAAATGGTGAAGTAATCAAGGCCTTCTTTCATATACCCTGCCTTTGATACCTCAGTTCCTGTACAGCTTTATTTTAGACCTAGGAGCCCACTGCCTGAAGCACGTGGGGAGCTTTGAATGTACCCCTCTCATTAAAATTATTAAGGCATCTGGGAGGTACTGATCATGCCTTGCAATGATGGTCACTGTTTCCCCAATTCTTGGTATTTTTCCAGGTAGGGAATAGCCTTTTCCAAGGTAATGTATCCAAGTAAAGTTACTATACCAGTCTGTTATTTTTGTTTCTTTCAAAGTGAGTTAGGAGTTAGACCCCATATTCAGGTACATAGGGTAGGGGCCCTGAGAGGAATCACTAGGTTCTTCTTTGTGATGAAGTCTCTGCGTTTTTCCTCTATGGTCTTGTTAATGTACAGTAGGGACCAGCAGATGGTGTAATAGCTATGTCACTGGACTCCCATGTATTCAAGCATGTTTCAAGTCCCATACCTGGTGGCTTAAACTCTCACTGGACAAGTGTGAATGCGGTGCCCAAGATCCTGAGAGGAGAATGGAGAAGGGATTGTGGCGTGGCCATGCCCCCTGGAGAGTGACTTCTTGCTTTTTGTCTGTCTTTGTCTCTCTAGTGAGAGCATGTGCCCTGTAGCAAAAATATCTCCCCCCCCCAAAAAAAATGTACAGTATACACCCCTTTCATGTCATTTAAGAATTAATGACTGCTTGCTAATAAAACAGGAATTAAGAATGTTGAGCACACAGGGTAAAAGCTCAAAATGGAGTCACAGTGGCTAAGTTTTCACAGCCAAAAGCTAACTGCATTGGGACCCAAGCAACTGTAGCTAAGGGCAACAGTGTCTGTTTAGTAAGTATACTCTAATAGGAAGTACACTTGATCTTAGCTGAAAGGCAAGAAACAGTCTACCAGAAAGTAAGGAATATTATGGTCTACTGACCACATGAATAGGGTAATAAGTCACTCAGACTACCATGTAACCGTTTTCTAAAGCCCACTTCCTTTTCAGAAAGCCAACCGGTTGCTCAGATTGCTAGATAAAAAAACCTCTCACCTCCAGCTCTTCTTCGGCAACCTATTCAGGACATGATCTCTGCTTGGGAGCTCTTTTTTTCCTTCCTTTTTTTTTTTTTTTTTTTTTTTATCAGAGAAAGGATTTTGCTGTAGGACGCGTGTGTGTGCTCTCCAGAAAGACAGAGAGACAGAGAGACAGAAAGACAGAAAGCGAGAAATTACCCCCCAGGGGAGATGGTCACCCTACAACCCCTTCTCCTCCATTCTCCTCTTGGTATCTTGGGCATGCCTGCACATGTGCCCAGTGTGAATTTTAAGCCACTGGGTCTGGCACTCAAATCACAGTCAACTACATGGGAGTCCAGCAACACAGGCATTATGCCAACTGTTGGTCCCATCCTTCCCTCTCTTAATAAGCCCCTCTTTGCTATCCATTCCCTGTGTCTGCATCTCTAATTCTTAATGCGCGTCAAACAAGAACCAGCATAGGTATTAAGTTTGATCACACAGCACACCCAGATCCAAAGGATGCATGGCAATATTAGAAAGAATAAAGAGAATATTCAATTTTTCCTTTTCAAAATAATTATCTCAATCTGTAATTAAACATATATTATATAACTCTCTATCTTCCTGAGAAAAGGCCACTCCCACCCCCAATCCAGATCTGAACTTGATGAATTTTCATTCATGGAAGTTAAAGTGGAGATTAAGTGCTGGAGCCCACATGGTTGACTATGAGGTTCAAGTTTTAGACCCGGTGTCTTGAAAATCATGTTGGGCATGTGTACACGCATGCCCCAAATCCCAAGAAAAAAATGGAGACAAAGAGTTTGCCATGTGGCTAGCCCCTGTGGAGTGGAGTGATCTCTCACTTTCCCCCTCTCTCTCTTCTTTCTGTCTCTCACACATACCCTATAGCAAAAGCTAAAAAAGAAAGAAAGAAAAAGAAAAGTAGAGAGTGAGAGAGAGAGACTCTCCCTGCCATGAGATGCTAACCTGCTCAGTTCTTACCCCAGGTATTCTAGGCAAGCTCTAATAAACATAATGTCTGCTCACATGCACACACAAATACACACATATTCATATTTAATATAAACGAATTAAATATATATTATATAATTATATATACTATATTAAATGGGGTGGGAGTGTTCCTTGAAAGAGAGGGAAAGAATATAGGAAAGACATGCAAATAAATGTTGTTTGAAAAAATAGACATTTCTATATCAGATATTTGATTTAAAAGAAATAGTTCAGACAGAATTGTAATGCTAGACAGAAACATGAACATTGGGAAACAGAACGATATTAATAAATGTAAATTAATGTTAAGTGCACATAACACTAGATGTGACATCTTCTAAAGTTTGAGATGCACCTGTGACTGGATCCCATGAAATAGGACACAAAATGTTAGCATAAATGGAATTAAAGGTCCAACTGTTCCTGTTTCCTGAAGAAATGAAACTAATATTTTTATTAGGCAGCAATTAGTTGAGAATATCTGCTCTATCGTAAACTATTGCAGAATTAAAAACTTAATATAAGAAAAAAGTATAATAAAAATAACTACTATAAAGAAATGCAATAAAGCAGGAAAGTTGGGAAACAAATATAAGTTTATCACTAATTTTAAAAGTAATTGGGCTAGAGAAGAAGACTCTGCCATGGCTCCTGAGAAATAGTGATGTCAGGGAAAAGAGAGAAATGAAGATTTTCTACTGATAATTCAGCCTCCGGCCGACAATCTCAAGTGGTAGGGAGTCTCTCAAGCCTTCTCGCGGTCACTGTGCCTGTCTCTCTCTGCCTCTGTCTCTGTCTTCTCATTTTTTGGTAATTTTCCTACTTAAAATTTTTTAAGTTGAAGTATTTTCTCAGCTTTCAGTCCCTCTTTTATCTTGTTCATAATCCCCTCTTCCCCTCCCACCCAAGAATACACAGATATGTCAGAAAAGAATTCTAAATGTTCATAGTGACAAAAGTCAATGAGATGAAAGAAAAGACAGACAATCATTTCCAGGAAATGAGAAAATCATTTCAGGACATGAAAGAGGAATTTCATAAAGAAATAGACACCTTAAAAAAGAATCAAACAGAAATTCTGAAAATGAAGAATACAATAACAGAAAGTAAAATCTCCCTGGAAAGCATTAACAGCACATCAGATCATGCAGAAGAAAGAATTTCTGACCCTGAAGACAAAGCCTCCAACATAGACCCAACCACCAAAAAGAAAAAACAAAAACAAAACAAAAAATAACCAAGAAAAATGAGGACAACAAACGGGAAATTCTAGACACTATGAAATGTCCAAATATTCATATAATGGGTATTCCAGAAGGTGAAGAATCTGCTAAAGACATGGAAAAACTCTTTCATGAAATATTATCTGAAAATTTTCGAATTATAAAGATACATAGAGAAATACAGACCCAAGAACTAAAAAGGACGCCAAAAAGAATCAACACATAAAGATCCTCCCCTAATACATCATTGCCAGAGTGGTAAAAATAAAACATAAAGACAACATTCTAAAAAGGGCAAGAGAGAAATGTCATGTTACTTATACAGTTTACCCCATTAGCCTAACATCAGATCTCTCAACCAAAACAATATAGGCAAGGAAAAAATGGGAAGCTGTATTCAAAAGATTAATAGAAAAACAATTTCAACCAAGAATACTATATCCAGCAAGTTTATCCTTCAAATAGGAAGAACCAAAAACAAGGATTCACAAATAAACAAAAACTGAAATAATTCACCATACTAGACCAGCTCTGTAAGAAGTACTGAGTATTTAATCAGAATAAAGAGAAACAAACAGAAGTAAGAGAACAAAAAACAACCAAGAAAATGGTTAACAAAATGACAGGAAAAAAAGTCCTCAAATATCGATAATAATGTTGAATATTAATGGATTAAATTCTCCTATTAAAAGACACAGATTGGCTGAATGAATATAAAAACAGAAGCCATATATACACTGCTTAAAAGAAACACACCGCGTGGATAAGGACATACATAGACTGAAAGTTAAGGGCTGGAAAAAGATATTCCATCTAAATGGAAACCAAAACAAGGCCAGAGTTGAGATATTGATATCAGACAAAATGAACTTTAAGATAAAAGATTTAAGAAGGGACAAGGAAGGACACTAAATAAAACTATAAGAGATTGTTCACCAAGAAGATACAATACTTGTAAATATCTATACACCCAACACTAGAGCACCTAAATACTTCAAAGAGATACTATTAGAGCTCTAAGGAGAGATAGACTGCAATGCAATAATCACATCCCCACTGTCTCCTCTGGGCACATTATCTAGACCAAAAATAAACAAACAGATGATACAACATCTAAATAATATCATACATGAAATAGACTTGATAGACATCTACAGAGGATTTCACCCAACAACCACAAAACATTTATTTTTCTCACCCACACATGGAATATTTTCCAAGATTGGCCACATGATAGGGAATAAAACAAGCCTTTACAAATTCAAATGTATTCAAACTATAACCAGCATCTTTTCTGACCATGATGGAATAATACTTGAAATCAGCTACAGAAAGAGCCCTCAAAAATACACAGATACATGGAAACTAAAGAACCTACATCTGAATGACTTTACAACTAAGGAAGAAATCAAGATGGAAATGGAAAGGTTCATAGAAACCAGTGATAATGAACACACAAGTATTTCTAACCTATGGGACACAGCAAAAGCAGTCATAAGAAGAAAGCTCATAGCAATTAATGCCCACAATAAAAAGCATTTAGGTGGCCAATAAACAATCTTACAACACAACTCAGAGAACTGGAAAACCAAAAACAAAATCCCAAAAAAATTCCTGGAGAAAAAAATGAAGATTTGAGCAGAAATAAATGAAATAGAGAGCAAAAGAACTGTACAGAAAATTTTAAAAACATCAGAAGCTGGTTCTTTGATAGCTAGATTAATCAAAAAGTACTGAGAAAGGAACCAGATAAGCCTTTCTGCCCTCTCCCCTCCACCACCCCCACTCCCAGCCCCTAGTGGCGCTCCACTGCACTGTGCTCACTCAGAGCTTAGAGCTCCTAAGCAAGTGCTGGGGTACTCTCCTTCCAGTAGGCATCATGGTTATCTACCTGGACCTCCTCAGCCACAGATGAGATGTTCTCCGACATTTACAAGATCCAGATCACAGAGGGGCTGTACCCGGAGGTGGAGAGGAAGATGGTCCAGTAGGACAGAGAGTAACCTTGATGCCTCACTCATTGTTGTGAATGCCTCCACTGAAGACCCAGAGGGCGAAGGTAGTGAAAGCTCAGGAGTCACTGGTGTTGACATTGTCATGAACCATCACTTGCAGAAAACCAGCTTCACAAAAGAAGCCTACAAGAAGTACATCAAAGATTACATGAAATCAATCAAAGGCAAACTTGAAGAACAGAGACCAGAAAGAGTAAAACTGTTTATGACGGGGGCTGCAGAACAAGCATATTCTTGCTGATTTCAAAATCTACTAGTTCTTTATTGGTGAAAACATGAATCCAGATGGCATGGTTGCGCTACTGAACTACCATGAGGATGGTATGACTTAATTTATGATTTTCTTTAAGAATGGTTTAGAAATGAAAAAATGTTAATGAATTTGGCAATTACTTTGGATCTATTACCTGTCGTAATAACTGACTGCTGCTTGTCATCCACCAAGCACCAGGACTAAAGACAAATGGAACTGAGGTCATCTTGAGCTCTTCATTTATTTTAACTGTGATTTATTTGGAGTGGAGGCATTGTTTTTTAAGGGAAAATAAAACACGTTCCGTAGGTTGTCTAAATATAAAATGCATTTAACTTATTTGAGAGAATGCCTGTTAGGTTAATACATTTAAACTAAATCCATCAAGTAGTGTTCCTGAAGAAGCTGGAACCTGGTTATATAAACCACCACTAGAAAGCATAAGACTGTCTTCAAATAACTTCTGTGGTGAAAACTACTTCTGGTGCTAGAATATGAACAAAAACAAAAACAAACAAACAAACAGCAAGAATCAAAAGCTTTAATTATGAGTTGTGGAAAAGGGAAAAAGACCATGCTTCTAGCCACTGCCAACATTTGAAGTGGAGCCTTTTCATCACCTGCAGTGGAAGTAGTTAACTCTGGAAGAGATTACCAAAAGAATTAAAAGAGACTATATCAGTTGGGAAAAAAAAGAAGAGGAAGAAAGGAACCAGATAAATAAAATCAGCAAGAAAACATGCATTATTACACAGACATAACAAAAATACAAATATCATTCGAGAATACTGAAAGTGATTAAACACCAACAAACAAGAAAAAAAATAGATACGGTGGACACATTTCTAGATATGTATAACTTACCAATATTGAACCAGGAAGAAACAAAAAGTCTGAATAGACCCATAACAAGCAATAAAATTGAATCAGTAATAAATACTCTCCCAACACAAAAGAGTTCAGGTCCAGATGGCTTTACTTCTGAATTCCATAAAACTTTTAAACAAGAACTAACCCCAATTCTCTTCAAACTATTTCTAAAGAGCCAAAAGGAAGAAACCCTCCAAAATTTATTCTACGAAACCTCCATTATCTTAATTCCAAAACCAGACAAGGACATAACAAAAAGAAATTATGGGCCAATATTCCTGATGAATATAGATAAAAAATTTTCAACAAGATACTACCAAATTGTATTCAACACATATCAAAAAGATTATACATCGTGACCAAGTAGGCTTTATTCCAGGGTTGCAAGGGTGATTCTACATACTCAAAACAATAAATGCAATACATTACATTAATAAAGGAAAGATAAAAACCATTTGATCATGTGGGCTTGTTGTGGATAGGCTACACTATGGACAATACCTCTCAAAAATAATACATATATAGACAATGGGACTATATTAGGCCGAGAAGATTTTGCACAGAAAAAGAAACAATAATTTATGTGAGAAGACAGCCCTCTGGGAAAACATATTTGCAAACTATACCTAAGATAAGGGACTGATAACCAGAATGTACAGGGAATTCAAGCAGGTACCATACAACTTAGTAATTCCACTCTTAGATATTTACTCAAAAGTCAGGAAAACACTCACTCAGAAAAATACTTGCACATTCATGTTTATTGCAGCATTATTTACAATTGTTACAACATGGAATCAACCCAAATTTTCAAAATTAGATAAGTTGATTGAAAAAAAAATGGCATATGTACTATATGGACTACTACCCAGCCATTTAAAAAAAAGAGACACTGTCATTTGATACAAAGTAGACAAATAATGGATGACTTAATGCTAAGCGGAGCAAAACAAACTATGGAAAACAGACTTTGGGTACCAGCAGATGGCATAATGGTTACATCACTGGACTCCCATGTAGTTGACCATGGTTTGAGTCCTTGACGCAGTGGATTAAAACTCATGCTGGGCACTTGTGCATACACATGTGCCTAAAATCCAGCGAGGAAAATGGAAGAGAAGGAATTACAGCATGGCCATCCACCCACCCAGGGGTTAATATATTGCTTTATGTATCTCTGTCACTGTGTCTCTCTCTATGTCTCTGGTGAGCACACGAGCCCTATAACAAAATCTCTCTGTAAAAAAAAGGAGAGAGAGAGAGAGAGACTTTTTATGTGCCTATTTAATATCTACTGGTTGTCTGCACTATAAAGCAGAAACAGAAAGTTTGGAAGGTATAGCAACAGAGAGGGCAACTGTACATACTAGAAATAGTAAAAATAGGTGTAATACAGGGGTGGGTAATGGGAGGAGGGGAGCAAGGCAAAATAACAATACATTCAATTGAAACAAAAAACAAAAGTCATTTGCTAATTAAAACTTACATGATAATGTCTTTGTCTTGAATTATATGCACTGTATTCATGCTGGAAAAAGCAGTTTCATAAATTGTAAAGATGTATAGAGATTAAATGTAAACATAAAATTAAATAAATAATAAATAAAAGAAAGCCTCAAGTACTGTATACTTTGAGGACTCCTCTTCTCCCTCACTTTTCCTTGCTGATTTGAATTGGCCTTTTCACACTCAGTTCAGTGGAGACAGCTCCCACTTATCATTCCTAGTTATGGATGGGCCCAACTCCTCTGTGTCCTTCTCATCAACTGTATGTACTGGGAGTTTGTGTCTTAGTTTTTCTCCCTTTGAATTATTTCTCTGACGTTAGATACTATGTTTAATTTTTCTTTGTAACTTACACACCTAGCACAGTGTCTGGAACACATGAAGGGTCCACATCAATATTTATCAGATCAATGAAAAAAGAAAGATTTTTCTTTTCATACATTACTCTTAGTTGTGGTTTCATTCTATACCTCAGGATATGTCTCTAACCTTAGAGGCCGAGATCCCAAAACTGAGTATTTCACACAACACGGCCCAGCTTCTCCACCTGGTAAGAGTTTTAGGTCACCCAGGCAGACCAAGCATTGTGTGTGCTGGAGGTCAGTGAGGAAGGGCAAGATCAAGTGCACAGTGGGAAAAGAGTACAGCCTCACGCATGGCTTACACACGAGTTGAGAAGCACAGAAAGGAGCCGAGAGATTCCTTTGAACTTACTCTGTTATTGAATCAGTTGGATATTAGCGAGGTCACCATGGCTGGTTAAGCAGAATATTAATTTGCCTGGATTAGGTGGACCAGGTTGGCAAGACCAGAGAAGCAGCCTCTGGCAACCAGCACTTGCTCCCCTAGCTCAAATCCCATATGCTTTCTAGGACCAGGAAAGTCACTTCTATTGTGACAGAAAGCTGGCGAATCAGAAAGCTACACCCGTAGGCCTGTACCACCCGGCCAAACCTCACAATAGGAAAATGAAGGTGTCTGGCCTCCCTCACTCAGTTCAGAAAACTACTCTATATGATCCCCAGTAGGAGTTTAGGTTTCAAATATTCACAGGGAAGTTTTTCTCTTTTTACTGCTAAGGGAGTTGTAAAAAAAGAAATTCTCTAGAGACTCCTTCTTTTTTCAGGTGTTTGGCACTTGTATACCCAAAGCTACTTGATCCCAACGTGGATGGAGGTTGATCTGACAAGTACGATGTAAGGTGGTAGATTACTTTCCAGGGAGAGAGAGGTGCACTTAAATGCCACATGGGCTGGAGAGCCTCTCCTTCCTCAAAGCAGGCTGGTGTTGGGGAGGGGAGGTCTCTGTGGATGGACAGAGCTGAAGTACCAGCCTGCCTGTTGGTTCTTCTATCTCTGGGATTGCAAGGTATACCTGTTGCTCCTTAATTTCTCTGGAATTGCAGGATGGCTACCAAATATTAAACATCAAGCTAGCACTTGGGAAAACGAGCCTCTTACAGATAGACTATTTGGCTGGAATAAGGGAAAGAATCTGAGTCTTCCTTCTTTTATCAAGACAAGGCTCCAGACTGAAGAGAAATTGAAATAAAAAAATCCTCAAGTGCTCCACTAAAAGTTCCTTCATCAGAAATTATACTCAACGGGAACCAGCAGTTAGCGTAATGGCTGTGTCACTGGACTCACAAGTAGTCGACCGTGGTTCGCGTCCCGGACCCAGTGGCTTAAAACTCACGCCGGGCGCGTGTGCGTGCGCGCCCAAGATCCCGAGAGGAGAATGGAGGAGAAGGGATTGCGGCGTGACCATCCCCCCTGGAGGGGGGGGGTGATTTCTCACTTTCTATCTCTATGTCTCTCTCTGTCTGTCTGGCGAGCACCCGCGCCCTATAGCAGAAACCTCTCAAAAAAAAAAAAAAAAAAGAAAAGAAAAGAAATTATATTCATCAAGTCAACTAACAAATAAAAGAAGGTGGCTTTGGAGCTCAAGAAAGCATGAAAAAATTAAAAAACTGTTTAATGTCTCATCTTGTTTCACATATGAAATACAGATGGCTCATCTATCAATCTAAAAAGGGATATTCTTTACTTTCTAACAGATATTTTGTATTCCTCTTTTCCCTATTCTAGCAAGAAAATTCAGATTAAAGTTTGAAAATCACTTTCTTTTATTCCCACCACTCTTGATCATCAGGACCAGAGTCCTATCATTAACATTTTAGTATCAAAAATTATTAAGTTCATTTTTTAAATTATGATTACCATGCACAGACTCTATATTCAACAATAAGTTTTTTGGCATACAACTTGTCATTGAAATACAGACTTATATCACAATTGATGCCTTTTTTTTGAAGATATTCACTAGAAAACTAATGTAAGTTTTTAATTTTTGTCATTACCACACATATTTTGTCCATTGTACAAAATGGTATTTCTATATTATGGTTTCATGTAGACACAACTGTCACTGATTTTTTTTTTACACAATAGTTTCACATTATAGCGCATCACATGGAAGAAATTTAAATCATGTGCTATCATTGGGTATACCGAAATAACAAGAAAGGGTAATGCAATAGGGTAGCTGTAACAATAAATATTTTAGATGATGGATATGCTAGTTACCCCTATTGGATTATTGTACTTTGTGTATGTAAATTAAAAGATCACACTGTGCCTTATAATTATATACCATGTTTTATGTACCATGTACCATGAGTACGTATAATTATTATGTGTCAATTTAAACCATTAATAATGCAAGAAAGAGTGATGAAGAGATAACATTTTATAAGATAGTTTAGTTTGCATGTCTGTGAGCTATCTGTGTATATTTGAAGCATTTTGTTCCCAACTTATATGCTATTTTTTCTATAAATATGTCCTACACTTCCCCGTAAGGCACTGCTAGTATCAAAGCTTACAAATAGAAAATTATAATTGGATGCACTTGGTCCTGATATCCAATGACTTCCTGAGGTCAGTCATCAGACCCTCCTCTGCCTTGCAAGAGTGATGTACCACCTTCTTCAGGCACTGCTCACTGTGAGATCTTTTCTCTTGTTGCATGCAGTGAATGTTCATTATTTTATGGTTTACATACAAACTATTAATTTCAAAATGATACATGTTGCTCCTATAATTTTGTTTTGTGTTGTCTAATTGTACTTTTCAATGCTGAAAATAGTTAATATGCTTGAGTTGAGTGTAATGCAATATATTCTTCCCTCCTAAAAGAAAAAAATGGACATGTTTTTGCATTTAATAGCTTTGTGCTCAGCGACAGGGTTTTCAGGACCATGTCAAAGTGTGAGGAATTCTTGCACATGAGTCAGACAATTTTTAATCCCAAATACTGATAATCTAGGAGTAGTAAGAGAGAATGCCACGTAGATGCAATTTTCTGTAGAGTCACTCGGTATAAACAAGAGTAAATAAATTGGTTTAAGGAATTAATAAAGTATATCAAGCAAAACAATAATGAAGCAGGCACACTAACTAAGGGCAATTCTCTGTGAGGTTAACCCACAGGATAAGGTTCCAAGTTCAAGTCCGGAGACATCACTGAGTACATAGGACATATGTGTGCCCATGATCTGGAGCTGGATGAAGCTTGGGCTGATCCACAACGATAAGAACTTCTTGGCGGTGCTGTCTCTCTGTCAATCTTTCTCAAGAAAAAAATAATTATAATGAATAAACTTTAACAAAAAATGAAGAAATAAAGCATCGGGATATAGCATTTTGAAGTGTGAGACTATTGGCAGTGATCAGGAAAGTTCTTAGTGCTAAAATCTAGAGGCTCTGAATGAGGAGAGAGTTACATGACTATAAGACTGGATACAACTGCAAAGACCAAAGAAACCATAATAAGGTATAAGAAGACCAGGAAATGAAGAGGACCATTTTTAAAGTCCTCTTGTATTATAAGAGTCAATAAGTAATACAGAACATATGATTGTTTTCCCTTAAAAGATAAAATGCATTATAACATATTTTATCAAGCGTCTTATCCTGGAACACGACACAGAATGTGCTGTCTGTCCAGAAGCTAGAAACCCAGGTCTGCACCTAATGCTGTTGCCTTGCATGTTGCCAAAGCCCCTCTATGCCACTTAAGCTCTGCTCAGTGATTGGTCACTGCATCTTCAGTGAGGTCAACATCAGGTGGGCAAGCACTGGACTCTGGACATGGACATTCTTGTTCTTTTGACTGCTTCCAACAGCATGCTGACCACTCAGGCCATCCATGACTATGAAGAGCATAGAGTGGACATCATTAATACTGAGGAATATTTGCTTTTAAGTCCATCTTCAGATTCCAAAAAATTGAAAGCCCCAGCCTCTAGCTTCCCTCCCAACCTCTCTAAGGGAAAGTTTCCATCACTTGCCTGGAAGCAGGAGAAACCAGGGAAGACCACTCACCTGCTACATCTACCTTGGCCACACTACATCCCCAACTTGGAAGCAGCCACAGGACAAACAATACACTAATGTTTAGCAGCCTGGTTGTTCTGATGATATTGCTGATTCTTAGTGCCTAAAACCAGGCTATCTCATATGGTAAATGCTAACCACATGTGGCCATATAAACTAAAATTATGTTATTAAAATGAGCTAATGTTAAAAATATTCATCATTCATACCTTCCCCTGTATCAAATGCTTAATAATAACTAAATTGGACAGTCCACATAAAAACATGTCATTGTTGGTCTAAGTGATAAAATTTGGTCACTCAGTGTGGTATAGCTTAGAGCACAAGCCACATCAGATGCTGGGCCAGGGTTGGCAGCCCCTGACTGGTGCAGCTCTGCTAGTTCTCAGAGACAGTTCTAGAAGAACTGGGAGGAATGAAGCTCAGCTGACAGATCTAGACCAGGAGCCTTCAGCTGCCCACCTACCCCATGCTGTTATACCCTGCATGTCCCCTCCTGACCCACTCTCTCTTCCCCAAAACCACATCTTTGATATCTCACATAGATCACAATACTTAGTGATTAATTCTCATGACCAATGTATTTTCTGAACTGCTGGATCTATTTGTCTTCTTTTGTCAAATAGATGACTGTTTTTGTTTTTTTAATTATTTTTTTTATTATCATCATAATCTTGTTTATATTACATTGGATTGCATGTAACTTTACAGTGTATTACATTGCTTTTTCAAAAGGGAATGCCATGCGTGTCAGTCTATACAGAGACATTAATCTTCCCAGTTCATCATTCAATATCTTTTCAACGTTTTTCCCAATCATTATTATTATTATTCCAATTATTTTTTAATCAGTAAATCACTATTTCTCATTTTGCTTGTAAAAAGACTTTACCCATCATGAGATACTTCTCAGTCCAATCCAGTTGAGAATACTTGAGGACAGGAATAATTGTGTGTTCTTCATAGTGAAATATACCATAGTATAATTTACATGACTATGGGTAAAAAGTTCACAGTAAAAGTCACTGGGACCCAATACCTAAAATTCAACTAGTTGCTATGTCACAGAACTGCCCTTAGGAGGCAAACAAATCTCACAAAGAACAAAGAAGGAAGTCTGATTTTAGAATTAATGGAAACAAGTGAAAATTCAGATTATCAGCAGGGGTCTCCTAACTCTTGGATCTCTGATGTGACTAGGGACAGCTGGGAATAGTGAGCAATGTGCTGAGCGCTGGCGAAAATCCTCTCTGTGATCTGTGGGAGCCTCGCCTTGCCCCTCCACTCCAGAAGAAAGTAAACAAGACTTGTGCTCATTATCTTGGACAGTAGCTGTTCTTGAAGGTTGTAGGTTTTTATTTTATTAAGGAGGGAGCTAGTAACCTTTACTGTGAGCTCTACACACCTTGCTCACAAGAACTTGAGACCACAGAGAGCATTAACAGTGCTTAAGCTCCCTGTCTTAAAGGGAAACAGCTAGAACCACAAAGCCTCTGTGGGCAATAAGTTAAGTAAACTAGGTCTATGTGTCAATATGTAAAATTGTGAAAGGCAAGCTATATATTGACATAAATCTTCTCCAGTATCACACCAACTCCAAATTCCTGATGACTCACAAATTGGGATTTCATATAACTTAGCTGGAACACTGATCAGCCACTTCATAACAAAATCTTAAGAGGATTTCCTAATTCTATAGTTTCTAAGGTAACATCATTGGCCTACAACTGTTGGTGAATTTCTTGGTGTCATGGACTCAGAGACTGGAAACAGTCAGCATGGTGTCCCTCCTGCCATCAGAAAGAAATAGTCTCCAGATAGTAACCATTGTCTTCTCAGCGAGTTAATCTAGCTCCTCTCATTGCACTGTGGGTGTCATGCTTTCTGGGGGTACTCCCCTTTCCTCCAGCAACTCATCATCTGTGCAATATGATTTTGCATTTCCTCCTATAGAAGCTAGAGTCTCTCTGCTCTCCTCTTCATTCAAGGTAAGCCTGTGACTTGATTTTTTCAATAGAAAGTTATAGGCAGGATGCAATGTTGGCTCCAAGCCTAGGCCTCCAGATGCCTTGCACGATCCTCAACAACTGCCATGGGGTTAAATCTCACCTAGGCTGCAAGAAAATCAGAAACCACATGAAAGAAGTCCAGTTGTCAAAGGTAAAGCCATTCTAGGGTAGACTACAGTCAGCCAACTCCTGAGGGAGCCCTAGCCCATATTAATTGAGCTGTGTGTGTGTGTGTGTGTGTGTGTGTGTGTGTGTGTGTGTGTTTGTGTGTGTGTACCCAGCTTGCATCTGAACATCAACTCATAAGAAATTCCAATGTCAAGTTGTAAGAAATACTTGATGAACTGCCCAGCTGAATCCGGTTTAAAATAATAATCCATAGAATTACAAGCAGGAAATCAGGAAACCAAGACAAAATTTTCTAAAGTTGATGAATATCATCAACCCTCAGATCCAAAAAGCTCAACAAACCCCAAGCAGGATAAACATAAAGTAAATAACACTTAAGCACATCCTAATCAAACTCATGAAAATTGATCATAAGGACAAAAAGTAAAAAGCACCCAGATGGTGGGGAAAGGTTACTGGAGAGCAATAAAAACAGTAACTATAGTCTTTTATGAGAAAAGAAAATATAAAGCAGACCACAGGCAGCACCTTCTATATTTAGTAAATATATTCTTCAAAATGAAAGTAGAGGCCAGTCCAGTAACATAGTGGTTAAGGAACCTGAAGTCCATATGGCCGACCATGACTCTAATCCCAACTCAGTGGCTTGAAAAATGCACCAATTGCTTGTGCCCTAAATCCTGACAGGAAGGAGAAATGGAGGAGAAGAGATTACACCACGATCACATCCCACTGGAGAGTGATTTCTCCCTCTCACTCTGTCTTTTTGTCTTTCTCTAGTGAGAGCAAGCACTGCCTAGAAATTGAAGAATAATAATAATAATAATAAAAAGATAAAGGCACCTAAAGATATGGGGGAAAACAAAAACAGTGAATTCCATCAAACCTGCACCATAAGAAATGATGAAGTTCTTCAGGTAGAAAATGTTATCAATAGAAGCACAATAGATAAAGAGTAAGACCAGCAGAAAGTGTAAATGGCTATGTCACTGGACTCCCACATAGTCAACCTTGGTTCGAGTCCAGGACCTGACGGCTTAAAACATCCTGGGCGCATGTGTGTGCATGCCCAAAATCCCAAGAGGAGAATGGAGGAGAAGGAATTGTGGCACGGCCATCCACTCTAGGGGGTGATTTCTCATTTTCTGTCTCTCTGTTTGTCTCTCTCTGGCGAACGCACGCACCCTATAGCAAAAATCTTTCTAAAAAAAGATGCAGAGTATTATAAATGGTAAATAATGTGTAAACACAACATTCTTTTTCTTAGGTTTGCAATTTCCTTAAAAATAATTGACTGTTAAAGGAAAACATGAATACCAATATATTGTGGGTTTAGAAATATATACGAAAGCATTGGGACAGCAGATGGCATAATAGTTACAACCCTGGATTCCCATGTAGTCAACCATGGTTCAAGTCCTAGACCTGGTGACTAAAAATGTACTCAGGGTGTATGTGCATTCATGCCCAAGATACCAAGAGAAAAAATGAATGAGAAGGGATTTTGGTGAGGCCATCTCTCAGGGGGTGATTTCTCACTTTCGGTCTCTCTTTCTCTGTCTCTCTGGCCAGTGTTCCTAAGGGAGAGGAGGCTGTCTTTCTCAGATGCGAACCATACACTAGAGGACTCTGAGAAATAAAGCAGAACATAAAGATATATGTATCTATTAGGTCGTTGGGAAAGTTAGGATGTATTTTTCTATTTTTCTGTGCAAAAATGTATTATGAATTTCCTGATGATTATAGATATATAAACACATAATATTTGCAAAATGTATATACATTATATATGTATAAAGAGTCAGTGGGATATAAACATATATATTTATATGAAATTTGTATATATGTGTTTATATTATAAATTATATATAAAGATACATATAAAATAGATGTATCATTTAAATAAATATATGGAATATATGCATATAACATTAGATAGATATATACATATAAAAATTTATAAATAAAATTAAAATAATATATTATATATAAAATAGGTATATATACAGTTATCCATATATAAATATGTACTATATATATATACATACAATATATACTGAAAATATATCTTATGTATATGTGTGTGTATGTGTATATAAAGATTCAGCTGAGATATTAAATGTAATACTAAGATGGATATAAAATACAATGCAAAAATATACTCAATGAATCTGTGATATTATAAAAGATCTAAATAGCACTACCAAACACCATAATGTAATAGGTATTTGTGAACATCATTCCCACAAATGAAAAAAGTACACTCTTCTCTGGTGAAAATGGAACATTACCAAAATAGATATATTTGAAGTCATTTGATAAAGTCTTAATAAATTTCTTAAGGAAACATTACCTAACTATGGAAAAATTAAATGAGAAATAATAAAGCTATCTGAAAAAAAAATCCTGAATTGTTTGAACATCAATCCATATAATTATAAAGAATAATAAAAGGAAATATTAGAGGGAACCAGCAGTTAGCGTAATGGATATGTCGCTGGACTCCCACGTAGTCGACCGTGGTTCGCGTCCCGGACCCGGTGGATTAAAACTCACGCCGGGCACGTGTGCGTGCATGCCCAAGATCCTGAGAAGAGAATGGAGGAGAAGGGATTGCGGAGTAATCATCCCCTCTGGGGGGTGATTTCTTGCTTTCTGTCTCTATGTTTCTCTCTGTCTGGCTGATGAGCGCATGTGCCCTATAGCGAAAACCTCTAAAAAAAAAAAAAAAAAAAAAAGGAAATATTAGAAAACCTTAGGGACAGCTGATGGCATAGTGGTTATGTCATTGGACTCCTGTATGACCTACCACAGTTTGGTTTGACCTTATGAAGTAGTGAAGCAAGAGCACCTCCATTTTGAACTTCTCTCTATATTGGAAACCTACTTTCTCCTTTTGCCTAAACAGAATAATTAACATTCCTACTGTCTTTGCAAAATAACCCAAACCTCCCTACCTTAATATGTTCCTTAGTGATTTAATAATCAATTGCCAAGCCCCTTGCCCTAAGCCATGAAGACCATTAAGATTCTATTGTATTTAGATAGGGATGGAACATACCCTTAAAAATGATTAACCTGTTGGGACCCGCAGTTGGCTTAAAGGCTATGTTGCAGGACTCCCATGTAATCAACTGTGGTTCAAGTCCCGGACACGGTGGCTTAAACTCATGCCGGGCATGTGTGTGTGCATGCCCAAGATTGTGGGGAGCCAAAGAGAAGACGTGAGGAATGTGCAGGATGTGACACCAGAATACGACCAGGGTCTTTATCTGGACATTGCCTTGGGTGGCTGGATTATTATGAGTAGAATGTCTTGGGATTGTTTTGAACTGAATGCTCCAAAGTATTGTAATAACAACCTGATAAATTCAGTAAGGACTTAAAACATTACATCACAGAAGTCTCTGGAGTGTGTATAAATAGTAGCAATAAAGTACACTCAGGGCTGACCAGTATTGACTGGCAGTCCTCCCATTTCTTTCCTGTCTTCTTGTGCTTCTTTAATCCTCACCCCCCAACTCAGGAACTGTTCGCCGTCATCGGGTCCAACACAAGATCCCTAGAGGAGAATGGAGGAGAAGGGATTGCAGCATGACCATCCCCCCTGGGAGGTGATTTACCACTTTCAGTATCTCTGTCTCTCTGTCTTTCTGGCGAGCTCATGCATCTTATAGCAAAAACCTCTAAAATAAATAAATAAATAATAAATAAATAAATAAATAAATGATTAATCGGCTTGTTTCACTTCTGTAATGCTTCTCCATTATAATCCTCTAGCCCCTACCCTTTCAAGCACCCTGCTCTTTGTTCTTGTGATTCCCCTGTCAACCAGGAAAAAAATATGATTTTTGCTTTATTTATTTTTATTATTATTATTCATACATTAAATCTCTATACATCATTTAAGTTGTGAAGAGACTTTACCCAGCATGATCTACACCTTAGTACAGCCCAGTTGAGACCACCATACACATCCTCATCAATAAATCTTATCTATGTCCCAGAATTTTCTTACCTCTCCATTTTCCCTCCAAATTTCCTATGCTCTACCCCTCCCACACTCTCTTTCCACTTTGCTCTAGTGTCCATTACAATTTTCAATATTTTTATGTTCCCCAGTTTTTCAGTCTCTACCATAGAGTCCCGACAGTCAGTATATGTTAAATGGAGACATACAACGTCTATCTTTCATAACTTGACTTGCTTCACTCAGCAACAAATCTTCCATATTTGTCCACTTTCTATCAAATTCCAGGGCCTTGTTGTCTTTCATGGCTGAATAGTATTCCATGGAGTATATATGCCACAATTTTTCAATCCATTCATCTGTTTTTGGACATTTGAATTGGTTCCATATCTTAGCAATTGTGAATAATGCTGCAATGAATATAGATGTGAAGGCGCTTTTCTGACTGAGTGCTCTCCTGTCTTTGGGTAGATACCCAGGAGTGGAGTTGCTGGATCATATGGTAGTTCAATTTGAATATCTTTGAGGAACCTCCACATCATTCTCCAAAGTGTCTGGACCAATTTACATTCCCACCAACAGTGTAGGAGTGTTCTCCTTTCACCACATCCCCTCTAGCACTAATCATTATTTGTTTTTTTAATCTTTGCCATTCTGACTGGGGTTAGGTGGTGTCCCACTCTAGTTTTGATCTGCATCTCCCTTACAATGAGAGATGTTGCACATTTCTTGAGATACTTTTTGGTTGTTTTATGTCTTCCTTAGAGAATTGTTTATTCAGCTCATTTTCCCATCTTTTATTTGAGTTACTCATTTTCTTTCAGATAAGGTGCTTGAGTTCCCTGTGTAGTCTGGTTATCAGTCCCTTTTCTGAGGCATAGTTAAAAAAATTCTCTCCCATTCCAAAGGCTGTCGATTCACACTAATTATGGTGACCTTTGCTGTGCAGAAACTCCTTAATCTTATGTAATCCCACCTGTCTATTGCTTAAGAAATCTTTGACTACCCCAATGTCTCCAAGAGTTTCCCCAGTGTTTTCCACCAGTAGTTTTATGATTTGAAGTCTTAGGTTTGTATCTTTGATCCACTTTGAGTTGATTTTTGTCAATGGTGACATATAGGGGTTCACATTCATCATTTTGTAGGTGGATACCCAGTTTTTCCAGTACCATTTGCTAAAGAGGTTTTCCTTTTCCACTGGATTGACTGGTACCTTTTGTCAAAGATGAGTTGGCTGTATGTTTTGGGGTTTACTTCTGGAGTTTCTACTCTGTTTCATTGGTCCTCATGTCTATTTTTGTGCCAATACCATGCTGTTTCGATTATCACAGCTTTGTAATATATTTTGGGGTCCGGAAGTGAGAGGCCACCTACTCCAGTCTTCTTGCATAGAATTGCTTTAGCAAAACAAGGTCTGTTATGGTTCCAGACAAATTCTATGATAGTCTTTTCCAGATCTGTGAAAAATATCTCTTGTAATTTTATAGTGACTGCATTAAACATATAGATTAATTTGGGTAGGATTGCCATTTTTATTATATTGATTCTGCCAATCCAGGAACATGAGATGTCTTTCCACTTTTTAGTGTCCTTTTCCATTTCCTTTTTAAGGTTTTCATAGTTTTTCTTGTAGAGGTCTTTGACTTCCATGGTTAGTTTTATTCCTAAGTATCTTATACTTCTTGTGGCTATGGTAAGTGGAATTACATTCTTCAGTTCTGTCTCTGTCTGCTTGTTGTATGTATATAGAAATGCTATAGATTTTTGTAAGTTAATTTTGTATCCTGCCATTTTACTGTATGCATTTATTACTTCGAGAAGTTTTTTCATAGATTCTATTAGGTTCTCTATGTATACAATCATGTCATCTGCAAACAGAGATAATTTCAGCTCTTCTTTCCCTATTGGAATGCCTTTTATTTCCTTCACTTTTCTGATCACATTGGCTAGAGCTTCCAGTACTATATTGAATAGGAGCGGAAAAAGTGGGTAGCCTTGTCTTGTACCTGTTTTTAATGTTAGCTGTAGGTTTTTCATAAATGGCTTTTATTGTGCTGAGAAGCAGTCCTTCTATGCCAATTTTACTGAGAGTCTTGATCACAAAGGAATGTTGTGTTTTGTCAAATGCTTTGTCAGCATCAATTGAAATGATCATACGGTTTTTCTCTTTCTTTCTGTTGATATGGTGTATTACATTTATGGTTTTGCATATGTTGAACCACCTGTGCATCCCTGGAATAAAGTCTTTCTGGTCATGATGAATAACCTTTTTTATATGCTGTTGAATATAGTCAGCAATTATCTTGTTGAGAATTCTTGCATTTATATTCATCATGGATATAGGTCTGTAGTTTTCCTTTTTTGTCATATCCTTATCTGTTTTGGGAATCAGAGTAACAGAGGATTCATAGAATGCATTTGGAAGGGTTCCTTCCTTTTGGATCTCTAGAAACAGTGTGAGTAGAATGGGGGTTACCTCTTCTTTAAAAGTTTTGTAAAAATTCAGCAGTGAAGCCATCGGGGCCTGGGCTTATATTTTTTGGAGGTTGTTTATTACTAATTCTATCTTATTACTTGTTATGGGCCTATTCAGTCTTCCTATGTCCTCCTTAGTCAATCTTGGTAGATTATGTGTGTTCCGGAATTTGTCCATATCATCCAGATTTTCTTCTTTGTTGGTATAGAGTCGCTCATAGTATCTTCTGATCTTTTATATTTCTGTTAGGTCTATTGTAATGTTGCCTGATTCATTGTGGGTTTGACTTATCTGGTTCTTTTCTCTCTTCTTAATTAGTCTGGCTAATGGTGTGTTAATCTTGTTTCTCTTTTCAAACAACCAGCTTTTGTTTTAATTTATTTTCTGTATAGTTTGCTTATTTTCTATTTCATTTATTTCTGCTCGAATCTTTATTATTTCTTTTCTCCTGGCATTTTTTGTATTTTTTGCTGTTCTTTTACCAATTCCCTGAGGCATGATGTTAGGTTGTCCTTTTGTCAGCTTTCCATCTTTTTCTTGTGCACACTAATTGCTATGAACTTCCCTCTTATGACTGCTTTTGCAGGATCCCATAGATTATGGAAACTTGTGTACTCATTATCATTAGTTTCCTGCTTCTTTTGATTTCCATCTTAATTTCGGCCTTAGTCATGGAGTAATTCAGAAGTAGGTTATTTAGTTTCCATGTATCTGTATATTTTTGAGGGCTTTTCCTGAGATTAATATCAAGTTTAATTCCTTCATGGTCGTAGAAGTTGCTGGATATAGTTTCTATGCCTTTGAATCTGTCAAGACTGGTTTTGTGCCCTATCATGTGATTAATATTTGAGAAAGTATCATGTGGGGCTGAGAAAAATGTACATTTTGTGGGTTTTGGGTGGAAAGTTTTATAGATGTCTATCAAGTCCATCTGATTTATGGTATCATTTAGGTCCCAAATCTCTTTGCTTATTTTTTGTCAAGTTGATCTGTCTAAAGGAGATAATGGGGTGTTAAAATAGCCAACAATTATTGTGTTAAGTCTAGCTCTCCTTTTAGATCTAGCAGTCTTTTCTTCACATATTTGTGTGCTCCTGAGTTAGGTGCATAGATATTTATAAGCATTGTATCTTCTTGGTGAATTAGCCCTTTTACTGCTATATAATACCCTTCTTTTTCTTTTCTTATGGCTTTTGTCTTAAAGCCTATTTTGTCCAAAATCAGTATAGCAACTCCTGCTCTTTTTTGTTTCCATTTGCATGGAATACCTTTTTCCAGCCGTTCTCTTTTAGTCTGTGTATGTCTTTGTCCATGTGATGGATCGTAGGCAGCAGATGGAGGGGTTCTGATTTTTATTCCATTCAGCCAGTCTGTGTCTCTTGATCAAAGAACTTAATCCATTGACATTCAACGTTATTGTCAATATTTTAACCAGGCCATATTCCTGGTTATTTTTTGTTCTCTTATTGCTTTCTGTCTCTCTTTAGATTTCTTGGTATAGTGCTCCTTTTAGAATTTTTGAAAAGCTAGTCTGGAGTTAGTAAATTCTATCAAGTTTTGTTTATCCAAAAAGGTTTTTATTTTCTTTTCCCATATGAAGGATAATCTTGCCGGGTATAGTATTTCTTGGTTGAAATTGTTTTTCATTTAACACTTTGAATATATTTCGCTATTCTTTCCTTGCTTGCATCGTTTCTGATGAGAGGTCCAATATTAGCCTGATGTGATAGCCTTTTTTTTTTTTTTTTGGAGAGGTTTTTGCTATAGGGCGCGTGCGCTCGCCAGACAGACAGAGAGAAACAGAGAGATAGAAAGCGAGAAATCACCCCCCCAGGGGGGATGGTCACACCGCAATCCCTTCTCCTCCATTCTCCTCTCGGGATCTTGGGCATACACGCACGTGCGCCCGGCATGAGTTTAAGCCACCGGGTCCGAGACTCGAACCGCGGTCGACTACGTTGGAGTCCAGCGACATAGCCATTATGCTAACTGCCGGTCCCAGCCTTTATAAGTGATTTGACATTTCTCTCTTGCCAATCTTTGTATCTTGTCTTTGTCTGTCATTTTGGTCAGTCTAGCTATAATGTGGCATGAAGAGGATCTCTTTGGATTGATTCTACTTGGGGTTCTTTGTATTTCTTGGGTCTGAATGTTTGAGTGCCTCTCTAGACTCGGAAAATTCTCTTCTAGGATTTCATGTAATAGATTATCAATGCCCTTATTAGTTTCTTCACCTTCTGGGATACCAATTGTTCGTATATTTGGGCGTTTCATGGTATCTAGTATTTCTCGTGTATTATCCTGTTATCTTGGCTGTTTTCTCAGTATTTTTGATGATTTTTTTCTAGGTGATTGGTTTTGTCTTCTACTTATGAAATTTGATCTTCTGCATGGTCTAGCCTGCTTTTGATACCTTCAAAGGAGGTTTTAATTTCCTGTATTATAGCCTTCATGTCTAGCAGTTCTGTTTGATTCTTTTTTATGGTGCCCAATTCTTCTTTCATATCGTGGAAGGGCTTCCTCACTTCTTGGAGCTCAACATCTCTTTCCTCTTGCATCTCATAGAATTTTGTTGCCATAAATATTCTAAATTGTTTTTCTGACATTTTGGTAATATGCTCTAAATTTTCCCTACTTGGAGACAGGTTACACTGTTCCCTTGGTGAGGATATACTACTTGATTCTGTCATCCTTGAGACAAATCTTTGATTTTTAGTCATTTGGTAATGTATATACTTCTGGTCAATTTGTTGGCGAGGGATTCAGTGACTGTGAACTCATTTGTTTCCTCTATTGTGAAATAATTCAGTGATATTTTCTCCCTTCTACTAAGTCCTCAAATGTGAGAATCACAGGTGGAGTTTTGCAATCAAATTTGTGAAGGGGAATTTCACTAATTTTTCAACCACTATGGTGATGTGCAAAGAATTCTCCAAAACTCACAATGATCAGATGGTTAGCTACTATGCTAGGCAGAGGGTAAGGACTGAGAAGTAAAATAGAAAAGTAAGGTAAAGAAAAAGAAGATAGGAAATAGAAATAGGGAGAAAAGTCAAAGAAAAAAGAAGGAAACAACTAGAAGAAAAAGAGGGAAAAAGGGGAAAATTACTTTGCAAAAAATGAAATTGAGATGAAAATGGAGTGCACAGCATGAGGCCAAAACCAGGCAGACTTGGAGGTGGCTAGCAGCTTTCTGCCCTCAGCGAGAAAAAAGACAGAGATTAACAAAAGAAAGGCCCAAGGAGGGCAGAGAGCTGTTTTTTTAAAGAGAAAAAATGTTAGAAGGGACAGAGGACAGTAAGAGGGAGCAAAGCAGCTATCCTATCTGGCTAGTACTGGGTCTGGGAGGGGAACACTGGCTAGGGGAGACTTCACAGTCATAAAGTTGAACCCAGAGCTCAAAAACAGGCAAACTTGGAGGTCACTAGCAGCTTTCTGTCCTGGATAGTGCTGGGTCTGGGAGATTTTTGCCTTTATAAGCACCCGTCACCTTGCACTCAGGGCTGAGGGGTCTTTGAGAGACATGAGTTCTCCCATAGTTGCCAGCCTATAAATCAGTAAACTTCCAATAAATTTGGTGTGTTTGAATTTCCTCTTATTTCTTACTAGTTAGACTAACACTGCTGGCTTGAAACTCATGCCGGGCATGTGCACATGCATGCCCAATATCCCTGGAGGAGAATGGAGAAGCGATTGCAGCATGGCCATGCCCTCAGTGGCTGACTTCTCACTTTCCTTCCTATCTCTCTTTTTTTTTTCCTCTCTCTCTCTAATGAGCACACGCACCTTAAAATCTCTCCAAAAGAAAAATCTCTCCAAAAGAAAAAAAAAGTTAGAAAACATTTGAAATCAAGTGATAAAAACACAACATGTCAACATTTGTGGGAGCTACAAAAGCAATGCTTAGAGAAATAGCTTTAAATGTTTATTTTAGATAATAAAAATGTTTTAAAATCAATTATTCATAAATCTAGAAAAGGACTCAAAATTAAACTTATGTGCGTGTTTCTGATCCCCCCTACACACAACATGTAATGTATACTTGCTTTAATATGTTGTGGTACTTAGACCAGTGCTTGGTAACCACTTGTGGCATAAAAATTTAGCTTGAGTATATAATAGGAGCAGAACGATTTTAAAAATCAAATAAAAATATAATCAAAACAACTAAGTGAATTGTGATGTTACTGCTTTTATATACTTTTCTTTTCACTCTCCACAAGTGCACACTACTCCCTGTGGATTTACCAGCAGTACTGAAATAAGATGCACAAGAGCTTTCCTTAGCTGCATGTTATATCTTGCTTACTGCAGCACAGTAGCAGAGTACAAATATCATCCTCCTCTTTCAGCTGCAACATGGGCTCCTGTCCCCCAGAGGAGGACCCACTGACTTTGGTAACACTCCCACATTCCTCGCCCATCCTCCCCTCACTCTAACATCCCTTTCCATGTCATATCTCCTCTAGGACCCTGCTCCCTCCCTATTACAAGGACTTTTGTGGTTCCACTAGTTTCACCTGGGTTATCCAGAACAAACTTCTAATCTCCAAATTCTTAACAATTGCCTCTTTTAACTTCATTTCGTCATGTAAGGTAACATTCATACGGAAATGCACATGTACCAAGAAGAGAGGCGTTATTCATCCCACCAACAACTCTTATCATCCCCACAGCTATCTCCCCTAAAGTAGAATCAAAAATCAAAAAGCAGATTTATAAAGCAAGAGAGCTAAAGGAATCTGAGACTCAAGGGCCTTCTTTGTGTAGGTTTTACGGCTGAGGGATTTTTATTTTGCTGCCTCCAAAACAGACATCATAGTGTAAGCATTTGTTAAAAGCTTTATTTGTGTGATGCACATGAAAGAAATTACGCCCTAAATCTAATCTAAGATGTGAAAGGGAAATTTAATGTTTTCTAAATATTCCCACCCATCAAAAAAGAAGAATCGAATATCCACAGCAGAAATCCATTCAAAATTAAGATTTGTCTGTTGTCTTTGGTTGAGTCCTGCAGCGACAAGGATTCCTATGAAAGCAATACATTCATGAAATTCAGAAACTGGGGTGGAGGATGAAGGTAAGATAAGAGAGAAGATGGACGATAAAGGTCACATCATCAGTTAGCTCCTGCCGAGAATAATCAGATCTTAACTCCATCTGGAAACATGAGAGAAATGTCTGGGTTTCTACAGGAGAGGAATAAGGCAGCTGAGGTGGTTGTGCACCACTTCCTCACAACTGAGGCCATCTGGGGAGATGCCTGTTACAGAACCTCTGATCTGCCCTGCATGCAGACAACACTGCCCTCCTCAGCTTCAGAAAGAGCACGAGTCACAGACATGGCCAGTAGATGTCCATAGAAGCACAGAAAAGGGAAAAGTCTGAGGACACCAACAGTGACCTCCAATCTTCCCAAGAAAATATTTTGGAAATTTTGATCCAGAAACTCATCTAAGACCAAATATTGACAAAACCATTAAAAGCAAGTTCCCTTGAAATTCAAGCCCTTGGAAAGGTATTTGGTGGTCTGCACAGGTGCACCACTATGGTCTGACCATCTGTTGTCTTGCTTCAGTAATACTCCCCAGAGGTCCCCAAGCTGTGGGGTGCTGATGCTGATGCTGATGCTGATGCAGTGGGCTCTAGTTTCCCTGGTGCCGAACCAGGCTGAGATGCCTACAACCATGGCAGATGTGAGATGCAGAGTTTAAAATGTTTCTTCAACTTTGCATCCAGATCCAAACTATTTCTCCACGTGCATGGGGATTGGCCTGTCAGGGGACAGAGATTCTGTCTCCTGGAGCTGCAGACAGGGAGGCTAGTGTCTGGATCTGGATGATATCTCCACTCATGGAAAAGAGGAAAAGGGAAAAGTGTCATTTAGGTGCATGGCAAGGACTCGCCTGAAGTAGCAGTGAGTTTTGTTGGAGAAATCAGATCTGACATCTCAAAGGGGTCCTATATGCTAATGAGCTGTGGAAAAACAGGCAACAAGGAAAGAGTATAGGACTCAGGGATTCTAATTTAAAATGCGGTGTACTCCATTTAGTCACAGGGTATTAAGGAGACCTACAGCTCTGGATAATATTAGATCTGTGAGCGGCACATTGATTGAGTAAACTTGGTACCATCTTGGTGTATCTGCAGTAAACTCATGTTACATCAATGATTTAGGGCCATTCCAAAGTGCTTTTGAATATATTTAAAATACTCCTTATGAATCCATTTTTAATTTTTAAATATGAAACAATTTTACAATGTAAGGTTAAATACAGCACAAGGTATTTTCTTTACTCTGACTGGAACAACTTGAGAATAATTTGAAGACCTGACAGCCTCACCCTCTAAGACTGTACTATGTATTACCTACAAAAAAGGATATTTTATTACGTACTCTCCATACAAGCATGAAGTACATTATTCAATCTTTTTTTTTTTTTTTGAGAGGTTTTTCGCTATAGGGCGCGTGCGCTCGCCAGATAGACAGAGAGAGACATAGAGACAGAAAGCGAGAAATCACCACCCAGAGGGGATGGTCACGCCGCAATCCCTTCTCCTCCATTCTCCTCTCGGGATCTTGGGCACGCACGCACACGCGTCCGGCGTGAGTTCTAAGCCACCGGGTCCGGGACGCGAACCGCGGTCGACTACGTGGGAGTCCAGCGACATAGCCATTACGCACTGCTGGTTCCCAATCTTTTTTTTTTTTTTTTTTTTTTTTTTTGAGAGGTTTTTGCTATAGGGCGCATGTGCTCGCCAGACAGAAAGAAACAGAGAGACAGAAAGCGAGAAATCCCCCCCACAGGGCATGGCCATGCAGCAATCCCTTCTCCTCCATTCTACTCTCGGGATCTTGGGCACGCATGCACATGCACCTGGTGTGAATTTTAAGCCACCGGGTCCAGGACGCGAACCACAGTCGACTATATAGGAGTCCAGCAACATAGCCATTACGCTAACTGCTGGTCTCTTCAATCTTGTTTTTATGTTCATTTCAAATTTTGTCAATTATCCATTTTAAAAAATGTGTTTTTGTAATAAAATGACTTCTGGAGAGAAAAAGAGTCTCTTTAAGGAAATCTGCACTACTCTTGGCTGACTTAGACACCTGGGACTCTTGGAACCTGGGCTTGATCGAGAACACCTGGGACCCTGGGTCTAGACTGAGTTCCTGAGATGACCAGCCCTGCAGCTGCACCCAGCCCTCCCCAACCCTTGATCATTTGCATGTTCCCGGGGCACAGCCCACTGCTTGAAGACTTAATAATAGGCAGATCACAGCCTGTGCTGTCAGTCCCCATCAGGACACAGCATGGACATGAGGGCCCCCACTCAGCTCCTGGGGCTCCTGCTGCTCTGGCTCCCAGGTAAGGAAGGAGAACCCAGGATTCATAGGGCAGTGCGGTCAGTGCTGCTGGCCCTTCAGGGAAGTCTTCTCATAACACGATTAACTGTGTAGATATTTGCTTCTCTGTTTTTACTCTCAGGTGCCAGGTGTGACATCCAGATGACCCAGTCTCCATCCTCCCTGCCTGCATCTCTAGGAGACAGAGTCACCATCACCTGCCGGGCAAGTCAGGGTATTAGCAATAATTTACACTGGTATCAGCAGAAACCAGGGAAATCTCCTAAGCTCCTGATCTATGATGCATCCAATTTGCACTCTGGCGTGCCCTCAAGGTTCAGTGGCAGTGGGTCTGGGACAGATTTCAGTCTCACCATCAGCAACCTGGAGCCTGATGACATTGGAACTTATTTCTGTCAACAATATAACAGTTACCCTCCCACAGTGCTACAAGCCCATACATAAACCACCAAGGAAGCAGGTTTGTGAGGTTGAGCTGCCCTAGCTGCTCCTCCTGGGGCCTCCATCTGCTGAGGGTGTTTTCTCAGGTGCAGCCAGGCTTTGTAGTCAGTGGAAGGTTTTGGTAGAAGGAGACAAGCAGACTCCTCTACACCCCAGCTCTCCTTCCCACTCCTCAGATCCAGCATTGAGATGTGACTATGCCTCTCATAATTTCTTTACAGATAGACTACTACACCTGAGGAATCTAGGCTATGGTAGCATTGTGACTCACACAGCAAAGGAGAAACCCCTCCAGGTTTCCCAATAAGGGATGGTCTAAATATGGAGAATTAGAATCTAAATGACAATCTTTCAATCTGGGGCTATCGGAGTCAAAGAAGCAGACACTATTAGTGAGGATATATCAGATGCTCCCCCTAAAAAAACAGTGCATCTGCCATGGAAGGTGCAGAGTGTCTCACCATGCAGTCCTCAGACCTGTCCAGGAAGCCAGGGTGGGAGTGCTGATACTCTTAGCTGCCTGGGACACCCCACCAGGTGGTTATCCAGCCCTTCCCTGCAACCACTGGTCTCAGGTGTCTGTGTATAATGAAGCCTCCACGTCTGACTTCCAGATTTCCTGAGATGGCACCTCAGTGAATGACTCTACAGGAAATAATATATAGGAAAAAGGTTCTGGAAAATGTGCTTCTTGGGAACCAGCAGTTAGCGTAATGGCTATGTCACTGGACTCCCACGTAGTCGACCGCGGTTCGCGTCCCAGACCCGGTGGCATAAAACTCATGCCGGGCGCATGTGCGTGCGTGCCCAAGATTCCGAGAGGAGAATGGAGGAAAAGGGATTGCGGTGTGACCATCCCCCCTGCGGGGTGATTTCTCGCTTTCTGTCTCTCTGTCTCTCTCTGTCTGTCTGGCAAGCGCACGCGCCCTATAGCGAAAACCTCTCCAAAAAAAAAAAAAAAAAGTGCTTCTAGAACTGATGGTGATGAAAGGAAATTGATAGGCAGCCAGTGTGGTCACTGTTTCCCCAACTCAGCATATCACCGGTTAAGTGTTGAACAGAAAACTCTTAGAAGTATTTTCTAGGATTATTAGGAAGTCTGGGATCAGAGCAAGAAAACTTTATTCTTTATAGACAACACAACAATAAGAAAACTGCACAAAATATGTAGTAATCTTTTAACAAATGAAAAATTTTATTGAAAGAAAATGAAACAACCATGCGGAAATACCAGGTCTTTTTTTTCTCCTTTGAAAGTACTTCATTCTCCACATTCCTCTTGGAGCCAGCAGCTTCATGAGCATCACTGCAAACAGATCACAGGTGGGAAACTGCAGATCCTCCTGAGATGAGCCCAGTGAGGACCTGCACTTGAACAAGGCAGCAGGGGAATGAGAAGAGTTAAGAAAGTGTTTTTCAAGGTTCTTTCCTCCTCCAAAGGGTGAGTCAAATGGAGATTCAGGAAGTTGGAAAAGACAGAAGGCACTGATGTCATGCAGCTTGTTGCCTGTGTTTAGGGGGAGCTCACAGATCTCTTAGTAGGCTTGCAGAGCCCACAGCATCACTCGCAAATGCTTCTTCACTCTTGGAGCTAGAAATGCACTGAGAAGGTTCACAGAGTGGCTCGCTCCCTCTTGGAGATCACATTGCATTGGGTTGAGTTTAGCCAAGCCAAGGCCAAGTCAAGCCAAGGCGTTCAGGGCTTACCAGGCTACCAGAGCTGACCTGGACAACAGAGGGCAGTGCTAGCAGAAGAGGTGACAACTTTCTCTAAAACGGGTTGCAGACAATAGTGGCTCTTTGCCAAAACCAAACTGTCACACATACATTCATGGTACACACAATAGTGTAAAACAGCAAAAACTGCATAACAATTGCACAAGTGCAGTACAGCAAATAATGTAAGTTGTTTACTCAGTGGCCTTTAAACATGACAGGATAGGAAGTGAGGGAGCCAGACCAATCCACCCTGACTCCATTTGCAATACAGAGGATAAATTAGGGCACCTTGACTTCACCTAAAGAGATATTTTTTTACATGTAAGAAATTTTCCATTTCAGATTCAGGGTGGAGAGCCAGAAGGTGGCCTGGTGGTTAGGGTGCTAGACTCCCACATAGTCATCTGCAGTTTGAGTTTTGGACTGGGAGGATTGAAACTCACACTGGGCACATGTATGTGTGTGTGCGTGTGTGTGTGTGCCCAAAATTCCAAGAGGAGAATAGAGGAGAAGAGATTGCAGTATAGCCATCCCCTGTGGGGGCTCATTTTCACTTTCTATCAATCTATCTCTATCTCTCTGGCAAGCTCACCTGCCCTACAGGAAAAATCAAAAAAAGAAAAAAAAGAAAAAAAAATCATGTTGGAAACATACCCAACTTTATTTTCTGATTAATGTAACAAATATTTGAAATTATTTTGAAAGCTATAAGTATCTGTCCATGAAATAACCAAATATTTTGATATTTATGGAACATCAAGATTTTCAGAAATTGAGTAATTTCCTTGGGCCAGCCAGTGTTGTAGTATAGTTAAGAAATTTATATTCCATATAGTCAACTTCATGGTTCAATTCCCAGACCAAGCAGCTTAAAAAAAAACACTGAGTGCATGTGTATGTCTATTCAAAAACCGTCCCTTTAAGTGGTGCTTTTTCACTTTCTCGCTTTCTCTTTCTCTCACTGTCTCCAGCAAGCACACGTGTCCTCCTATAGCACTTTTTAAAAATTATTTACAAAGGTTGAACCAGCAGTTAGCTTAATGGCTATGTTGCTGAACTCCCATGTAGCCGACCACGGTTCGAGTCCTGGACCCGGTGGCTTAAACACATGCCAGTGCGTGTGTGTGTGTGTGTGTGTGCCCAAGATCCCGAGAGGAGAATGGAGGAGAAGGAATTGCGGCATGGCCATCCCTCCTGGGGGGTGATTTCTTGTTTTCTGTCTCTCTGTCTCTCTCTGTCCTTCTGGCGAGTGCACGCGACCTATAGCAAAAACCTCTCCCCCAAAAAAAGAACCACCATGCTATCAGGTAGGCCAACAAAGAATATTTTAAGGTTTATTAGGTGATTATAGAATTTAGATGGAAATTCAAATGACATAGAAGAGTCCAGAAAATCTTAGAAAAAATTAATTCTGGGGAACCAGCAGTTAGCGTAATGGCTATGTCGCTGGACTCCCACGTAGTCGACCGCGGTTCGCGTCTCGGACCCGGTGGCTTACAACTCACGCCGGGCGCGTGTGCGTGCGTGCCCAGGATCCCGAGAGGAGAATGGAGGAGAAGGGATTGCGGCGTGACCATCCCCCCTGGGTGGTGATTTCTCGCTTTCTGTCTCTCTGTCTCTCTCTGTCTGTCTGGCGAGCGCACGCGCCCTATAGCAAAAAACCTCTCCAAAAAAAAAAAAAAAAAGAAAAAATTAATTCTGAATATTTATAATACCATATTTTAGACTTACTATAAAGCTATAATAATTAAAACTGCAATCTGCTATAAATATGAAAAAAAAAGAAATGGAACACAACAGAAAGGGCAGGGGAAAAATGTCACACATACACAATCAATAGATTGTGGGTACAGGATATTTATTTTATTTTAATAATAACATAATATTTGTTATATTTAGCTATATCTATAATTACTTAAAGTTAATTAACTAGTATAAATTATAGCATCAAAAAACAGATTATCAATATCAGATTATCCTTTTTTTTTAAACTTAGTTCTCTATACAGGTATAGGTTGTTGTTTTCTTTGTTTTGTTTTTCAATAAATGCAGAAGAGCAATCAGATGTAGAATTGAGAATAAAAGGGAAAAACAAAATATTTTACCCACCTCATATCAATGAAAAATATGTATTGGTCTACGTATGAGAGTCAAATTAATAATGCTTCTAGAAGAAAGCATAAGATAACATGTTTAGACTCTAAAAGTAGCAAATATTTATTAAATAAGACACAGTAGAAAAAAATGACATATTAGACATTATAATTAAGAACCTCTATATATAAATGATTCACATGATTTGAACATGCCCTTCCCAAAAGACAAGATATGCAAATTGCCTATGAAAAGTAAATACATATAAAAATTGCTAAATGCCATTGTTCATCAAGAAAATGTACATTTTGATCATGATAACAATTTATATTTATCAATACAGATATTTATTATAGGAAGTCTGACAATATCAAGTGTTGGAAAGATTCTACAGCAACTAGAACTTTTATACATAGCTGGTGATATGTAAATATGTTCATCATTTCAGAAAACTGGCAATGTTTACTAACCACAAGAAGTTTATGAAAAATACATACAAAAAAACTATGGGTGGATTTCAAATTTTTTTGAACAAAAATAAACTTATACTTTTATTCTATTTCTATATTTCCATGACCTGTCCTAAATTCCCTTGTGTAACTCGATCTGGGTAGTGGTTAGATGGTGGCATGTCTATTTATGGAACTATACACTTTAAATGTACTTTTTATGCCGTAAATATTACTTTATTATATTTTAATAACATATTTGTTATATTTAGTTATATCTATAATTACTTAAAATTAATTAGTGTAAATTATAGCATCAAAAAAACAGATTATCAATATCAGATTATCTGTTTCCATATTCTTATAATCATTGGTACCTTGAACCAACTAAACTCTGAGAGCCACTTGATTTCTTTGCTACAGATGATGATTGTTGGATATATTTTCCATGTGCCCTTAGTACAATATTTAACACAGAAAATCTTCAAAACTTCACTAACCAGCAAATGACAGTGTTATTTTCTTGGATATTGGCTCCTTTTTTTTTTTTAACTTAGTTCTCTTTTTTTAAAAATTCCTTTTCTAGGAGGCATCAAGTGGTACGATGGTTGAAGCACTGGATTCCCACAAGTCAACCATGGTTTGGCGGCTTGCTTTCTCACTTTCCTTTTCCCTCTCTCTCTGGTGAAATCTTAAAATAATAATAATTAAGATAGACTAAATAATTCTTTAAAAAAATACCTCTTCTCAGACAAAAATTCAGAGACCTTGCTACGGACCAGGTCTTTTTTCAGATTTGACCTGGACAGCTCCTTTCCACAATTAATTGAAGGTTTTGTGTGTTTTTGTACTGTTGCAGAAATAAGCTTTGGAGGGACTAAAATCTCTTGCAGGTCTTTGCCCATGAACCACCTCCCAAAAATAGACCCTATACTTCTCACCACACCACAGGGGAGAGTGCAGCTGCAAAACCCCGTAACCTCAGACCCAGCTAGCCAGGAGGATGGTTTCTGCTAAGGGCTGCAACACCGTGGGAGGTAATGAGTAATCCTGCTGGCAGTAATAGTTGGCAGTATCTTCAGCCTCCACGCTGCTGATTTTGAAAATAAACTCTGTCCCAGACTGTATCCCAGTGAACCGGCCTGGGACACCAGAGTACCGGTTATCAGCATCATAGATGATAATCTTAGGAGGCTGGCCTGGTTTCTGCTGATACCAGGTTACATAATCACTAACAGTCTGACTGGCCTTGCATATGATGGAGATGCTCTCTTTTAGGGACACAGAGAGGTAAGCCGGAAACTGGGTCAGTGTGATGTTGGTGCTGGCAGCTGAGAAAGAAGCAACACAAAAAGTCACTCTTGTTAATCGAGCCCAGCTCTATTTCCCTCCCAGCACAGTCTAATATCCCTGTCCCACCCCCAGCCTGACACTTGGGTCTCTGAGAGGAGATTATAGGTCAGAGATCCACTAAGGCCCTGGGAAGAGTCTCAGTGAGGAGAAGAAAATCCCACATGTCAGGGGGTTCCCTGCCTTGTCCTCCTCACCTGGATGCCAGAACAAAAGAAGGTAGAAGAGTTGAGTCAGGACACCCATGTTCAATCTACGCCTTGCCTGAGACTCTTTTCGTGCAGAATTACAGAGCAGCCTACTCATAAGGATTCTGAAGAATAGATATGGGCTCTAGGGAAAACATGCAAATTAGAGAGGGTAGGTCTGGCCTTCAGCTGCAGAGCCGCTGCCCTGTAGGGCTCAGTTCCTCTCTGCGTCCACATCAAATATGTGGTTGCATTTAGTCCCAGAGGGTTTTCTCCCTGGTGTTTGTAAGATAAAAACTATCTCTAATTTCTCTGGTCCTTACTTGACCTCAGGGTCTAAGAGTTTGTAATTAGAATAGGGTTGGCCCCGTTTGTAATTAGAATATGTTTTTTCATGAAGTTCCTTATATGGCTCCTGATAAGTTGTTAAATATGTTATGAGAAATGGAATCACAAAACAGTTGTTTTTATTTATGCACATTTGCTCAAATACCAAAAACTAATATAACATCTCCTGAAACAACAGACTGTCATAAAAATGTCAACTTTTGGGGGAGGTGAGGGGAGAGATTTTTTTCTATGAGGCATGTGCACTTGCCAGAGAGACAGAAACAGAGACAGAAAGCAAGAAATAACTCCCCCCACCTCCCTAGGGAGAATAGCCACACTGCAATCCCTTCTCCTCCATTCTCCTCTCGGGATTTTGGCCACGAATGCTCACAGGGCTAGCATGAATTTTAAGCTGCTGAGTCCAGGACTCAAACCATGGTCGACTGCATGGGAGTCCAGCAATATAAGCATTATACCATCCACTGGTCCCAAAGATGTCAATTTTAAAATGTCTTTTATCTTCTGCTTCTTTTTTATGCTGGGAAGGGATTATTCTGCAAAGTGGAATGATCTTTTGTATGTCACTCTCCATCATTCCCTCTCCTGCTTTACAGTCTCTGGTGTCTACACTTACCCCCTCTAGTATAATATCTTCAGAAACTCAATTTCTGCCATAGAAAATAGATATTTGGTACAAATTGAGTGGGGATATATATAATGTGGATCTTTCAAAGACTGGCTTACTTTGCAAAATATTAAATCTCTATTCATCCACTTTGAATCAAATGGTAGGATCTCACTGTTTCCTATAGCTGAGTAATATTCCATAGTATATATGTGCCACAGTTTTCAACCCAGTCATCAATTTTTGGACACTTATGTTGGTTCCATGTTTTAGCAATTGTGAATAATGCACCAATAAACGTGGATGTGTAAATGTCTCTCTGATTGAGTGTTTTCCTGTCCTTTAAGTAAATATCAAGAAGTGGAATTACTGGATCATATGGTAGTTTTATTTGTATGTTTTTGAGGAAGCTCCATATTGCTTTTCACAGAGGTTGTACTAATGTACATTTCCACCAACAATGTAAGAGGGATCCCTTTTTGGGGCCAGCAGATGTCATAGTGGTTACATTTAGGGACTCCCACATGGCCAACCGCAGTGCGAGTCTCAGACCCAGTGACTTGAGATTCACACCAGGCATGTGTGTGTGCATGCCTAAAATCCCAGGAAGAAAATGGAAGAGAAGGGATTATGGTGTGGCCATCCCCCTGGAGGGTGATTTTTCACTTTCTTTCTCACTGTCTCTGTCTGTCTCTCTCTCTCTCTAGTGCATGCTCTCTCTCTCTCTGGTGAATGCACGTACCCTATGGCAAAACCTCAAAAAAAAGATTCTCTTTTTGCTACAACCTCACCAGCACTTATCATTATCATTATTATTATTATTATTATTATTATTGATCCAAGTCATTCTAACTAGGGTTAAAGGGTATCTCACTGTGGTTTTAATTTGGATTTCCCTATGACAAGAGACTTTGAATTTTTTTTCACATGCTTTCTGGCCACTCATAAGTTTTCTTTGGACAGTTGTTCATTCAGTTCATTTGCCCACTTTTTAATTGGGTTATTTATTTTTATGGGGTTGATGCTTGAATTCCCTATATGTTCTGGCTAGCAATCCCTTGTCTGAGGAATAACTTGCAAATATTTTTTTTCCCCATTCCAAGGGTTATCTTTTCACTCTACTTGTTTTTTCCTTTGCTGTGAAGGAACTTTTTCTCTTGATATAATCCCACTTGTCTACTTTCGGAATTATCGCCTGATTTCATTATTGCCTATGAATTTCCTCAATAGGTATAATGCATAGCAAGGGTTTCACACCCTGTCTCCCAACACAAACATTCTGACTATAGAAGAAATAGCATCATCCACAGTTAGTGTTTTAGAGTCCTTTCCACATCTGGTAGAACAGATATTCAATATCACCATGTGTGTCAGCTTTTCTTGACGTTTTAATGAGTTCCCTTCACAGCTATGTCTGTAATATGGTAAAATCATGAGCACACATTGCTTCACAGTTTTGCTGTAAATGAGTTTCTGGGTCCAATGTTATATCATGTGGAATTTCCTAACTCTGAATACAGCATCAAGTAAATCCCAAATAGTACTTTGGTTGAGCTGGAAGTGAGGTAAATGCATATACAGGAAAACAGTCACTGCTTTTCCCATGTTAAATTTGGTCTGTTGTAATTAACTTGACACCAAATGTTAGTCTAATACACCCACTGATATACGGCACAATATTTAGGACTCCAGGGGTCATTATTCTTAGCAAGTTGGATACTTGGAAGTGCCAATAGTCACATCAGACTCAGTTAGTTGAAATCCATTTGCAGAGTCCAGGCATGGACCTCCATCTCCGAAGCCATGTCATTTATTCATGAAACTCACTGGGAAAGCCAGGAAGGGTAATGACTGACATCTATGTATCGCATCATCCTAACTATTGCGAGCATCCTACTCACCAATGCCCTTTGGACTGGCATTCACTTAAGAAGCCATTTCAATCAACTTGAAAAGATTTCAAATATGGTTTTTGATTAACTAGAAAATAAAGCAACAGCATTTCAAGAATTTTTGAACTATCTTCATCAGAAAAAAAAAATGTTCACTCTGGCTGAAATAAATATCCCTTTCTTCAGATTTCCCAACCTTATACACCTCTCCTAGTATCTTGTTAAAATGCAGATTTCCACTCACAGGCATAAAGTCAAGTCTGCTATTTTGCATTTCAAACAATGTAGTGTAAATGATGTTGCTAGCTTCTGGACAAATTTCAAGCATTAAGTATTTACATATTAAGAGAAAGAGGGGTTAAATTCTTATTTACTTGTTTATCTTTAATCAAGAAAAGCTGTTCAGGAACCAGCAGATGGCATAACGGTTGGTTATGTTGCTAGACTCCTGCATGGCCAACTGCAGTTCGAATCCCGGACTCAGCAGCTTGAAACTCACACCAGGTACATGTTCATAGGTGCCCAAAATCTTGAGAAGAGAATGGAGGAGAAGGAACTGTGGCATGGCCATTCCCTCTAGAGGGTGATTTCTTACTTTCCCTTTCACTATGTCTGTCTCTCTCTCTCTGGCAAGCACATATGCCCTAAGGCAAAAACCTCTAAAAAAAGAAGGAGGAGGAAGAGGAGGAAGGAAAGCTATTCAGGGGACCAGACAGAAGTGCCGTAGTATAACTGCCAGGCTGACACATGGGAAGGTCACAGCTTTATGTGCTGAGGTCTTCTTGTACACCCGAGGCATGTGTGTGCCTGTGATCTGGGTGGGCTATGGTTCAGGGGAACAGGCTGGATCATGGTCTGAGGATGTCGTTGGGGTGTCTTCTCACTTTCTCTCACATAGAAGAAAGAAAGAAAAAAACTTAAAAAAATAAAAGAAGGCTAATCATTTGTTTGCTAAATGATTTCTATGTATTTTAGTATAATTCCTCATTTTCTGTTATGTGACATAATAAAGTTTTCTTGCTGTTATACTAGATATTACCTGATAGCACGTCAAGTGTATTCTGTGCCCAACTCCTATCTGGGAAACTCTAAGGTGCAGCAATAGTGACCACACTGGGCCACCCTCTGTCCACGCTTCACCATCACCATCACTTCTGGAAGCTCATTTCTCAAGCCCTTTTCGTGTTATGGTTACAGTTCCTGTAGGACTATTCAATGAGGAGCCTCACCTGAAATTTAGAAGTCAGAAGAGGGAGATTCAATACCATCCACTGGAACCTGCCAGAAGATGCATGGACAGAGTGCAAACTGGAGAATCACCTGGGAGGTGCCCTGATCCCGGGCTTTCTGGACCACATGGTTAGGCAGCCTGTCCCTTCAGTGGCAAATGTTCTTTGGCTTCTGGGCGAGAGAGAACTTCTCCATTTTTAGTATCAGCATCCATTCCTAAATGCCTGTAGGTTAGGCTTCACAATTTGCTGTACTAAAACAATTTCTGCTTGGATTCTCTACAGGGGCTTTTCTTGCTGTATGAATACTGACTTATGCTCTAACACAGACGCCTGAAGTATAATGCACTCTGTCCTTTATTAAATCATGAGAGGCATTTTTATGTCTGTGCTGATGATTCTGAGAGGAAAGATAGATTGTAGGACTTACCTGGCCCATTCTACCAAAACCTCCCAGTGACCTGCAAAGCTCGACTGCATCTAAGAAACACCCTCAGCAGATGGAGACCCCAGGAGAGGCAGCTGAAACAGCCCAGCTCACACATCGGCCTCTCTGGGTGGTTTATGTTCACGCCTATAACACTGTGGGAAGGGCTCTATCGTACTGATGACAGTAATAAGTTCCAACATCCTCAGACTCTAAGCTGCTGATGGTGAGAGTGAAATCTCTCCCAAACCCACTGCCACTGAATCTCAATGGGACACCAGTTTGCAGATTGGTCACATGATAGATCAGGAGCTTAGGTGCTTTCCAAACTGTTTTCTGCTGGTACCAGGATAGAGCATTGCCAAAGCCCTGACTCGCCCAGCATGTGATGGTGACTCTGTCTCTGAGAGATGCAGGCAGGGAGGATGGAGACTGGGTCATCTGGATGTCACACCTGGCACCTGAGAGTAGAAACAGAGAAACAAATATCTGTACAGGTAATCATGTTATGAGAGGACTTACTGAAGGGCCAGCAGCCCTGACCGCACTGTCCTCAGTGAATCCTGCAGTTCTCCTTCCTTACCGGGGAGCCAGAGCAGCAGGAGCCCCAGAAGCTGAGCAGGAGACCTGTGTCCATGCTGTGTCCTGATAGAGACTGACCCTGCACAGGCTATGACCAGCCTATTAATAAGTCTTCAGGCCGTGGGTTGTGCCCTGGGAACATGCAAATGAGCAGGGGCTGGACACGGCTGCAGGGCTGGCTCATCTCAGGAACTCAGCCCAGGCCAGGGTCCCAGGTGTCTCAGGTCAGGCCAGGGCAGTGCAAATCTGTCTGCAAAGAACGTGTTTCTCTCTAAGGCCCACAGAATAGTCTAGTGTCCTATGAGTAGTGTTATTTTATCTCTTCAAAATTGAGGGTGCTATTCTCACTCCCTTTCTGTCTATGACAGGGTCTGTCAAGTATAGCACAGCCCTAGAACCTGCAAGAAGGTTAAGAAGCTCCTTACATTTGGTGCCTGTAGATATTAGTGAGGTCAGAGAGGCCGATTCTGTGCTTTCATATAAAGATGATGTATTTATATTCCTTTATGATGAGGAATAGATTATGGAATGCATGCAACTGTCTACAACTAATTAAAACAGACAAATCACTGCTGCTGCCAATTTTGGAATTATTTTTATACAATGTGTGTGTGTGGTGTTTGTGTGTGTGCACACATGTGTGTGTGTGTTCAGATCCTTTCTTCTGCACTCATTTCTGAATTAGATCGTGCTCTGTCTCAGAATAGCAACTTAAAATATTTTAATTGAATTTATGTTTCAAGTTAAGGAGTTTTTTGTTTGTTTGTTTGTTTAGAGAGATTTTTGCTATAGGGAGCATGCACTCACCAGAGAGACAGAAAGCGAGAAATCACCTCCCAGGGAAATGATCATGCCACTTTTGCTTCTCTTCTATTCTCCTCTCGGGTTTAGGCATGTATGCATGTAGACTGAGCGTGAATTTTATGCTCCTGGGTCTGGAACTCAAACCACAGTCGACTATGTGGGAGTCCAGAGATGTAACCATATTGCATTATGTTGTCTCATTCAAAGCAAATATTTTTCTCCCTCCAAAGCCCTCTAGTACTGTTTTTTTAGACTGGTTTATGGAATACCTAATTCCAAACCAATCCCAGGGATGAAATATAAGACATTAACTTCATCTTTCAGAGACTCCTTCTTCTTGGCTTCACGGTCTGCAGTGATCTGGCCAATTGGCCACTAAGCTTACCCCATTTGTCATAATCTCAGAAACCTCCTGGAATTTGAGGGGTGGACACCATAGATGAGCAAGGGCCCTGTCACACCGCAATCTATCAGCATTCATTCTAAAGCATCCCTTACATGGAGCTAGCACAGTGGAAAGCAGAGTGGAGAGTGAGGAATAAACTGGATTTTAGTGCTGAAAATCAGTGACCGGACCGAACCTTCTCTTAAAACTATTTCTTTGGACTTTTCATTAGGTTAAGTACAAGCATTTCTTTTACTATTTAGTATAGAATATGTTGATATTTCTGATCATTGGAACTGAAAGTTTGCCAAATGATTTGTAGTCTTACTTAGCCAGCCGAATTTCATAGTGAGATGAGAAACATCACCATTTTATTTTTTACCGTGAGGAGTCAAATCACAGAAAAGATAAAAGGATCATTATTTAAAATGACCCATTCTTAACCTGGAGAGCCATGAAAGCCATAAGCCAATATAGTACAATTGTTGTACATATCAACATTTCCCATGGAGAAATTTTACTATTTCATGAGATTGTCAAAAATGCTTTTATGTTTCAAGTTGACTGACTGCAATTGGTTTGAAAGAGTACAATTGCTATAAAAAGTAGTTTTCATTTTGAACTTTTGCAACACTTTGTTAACAATTATAGTTTAAAGTTGCTTCCTGGGTCTTTGCACGCATACAATCGCACTTTCCAGGGTAGGGGTATCTTTGTCCCCTCTTTCTGTTGCTTGTCGCCACGACTCACCGCACAGGCACCTGTACTTTCATACTCTCCGATGCTTTGCAAAGGCTCGCTGGGACCAAGGCTGGCTGCCCAGAGCTCTATTAATAGGGTTTCCCTGGAGATGAGCCCGAGCATCTGACTGACAAGCAGCAGCGGGATGGCGCCGCAGCCCCAACTCCTCGTCTGCCTGGCGCTCTGGATGTCAGGTAAGAGGCACACAGTACCATCTTCATAAAATTAAAAATGATTTTCACATACAGGATGTAAACAAAAAGTCATCTAAAATGGTCTGATTATTTATGACATATAAGAAAACCTACATTTTCAGATATACATTTTAATACCTTAGCAATACAATGTGTGGTCACTGCCTCCCAATTGCAGGTGCCTGTGGGGATATTGTGATGACCCAGACTCCAGGCTCCCTGGCTGCCTCTGTGGGACAGAGGGTCACCATCAACTGAAAGTCCAGCCAGAGTCTTTTATCAAGCTCCAACCAGAAGAATTACTTAGCCTGGCACCAGCAGAAACCAGGACAAGCTCCTAAACTGCTCATCTCCTGGGCATCCACCCGGGCACCTGGGATCCCTGACCGATTCAGTGGCAGTGGGTCTGGGGAAGATTTCACTCTCACCATCAGCAGCCTCCGGCCTGAAGACGTGGCAGCTTACTCCTGTTAGCAGTATTATAGTGCTTCTCTCACAGTGCTTCAGCTTCAGACACAAACCTCCTCCCCAGGACCGTGGGTCAGTCAGTCTCTGCTACACCAGCTGCTTCCTTCCTGCTTCTCCCTCTCTGAATGAGGGGCCAAGTCTCCTGGCTTAATCATGCAAGATTAATAATGTGCAAGTCCTGGGGGCAGCAGGTGGCATGGTGGTTACATGCTGGATTTCCACATAGCTAATCATTATTCAAATCCCAGACCCAGCAGCTTGAAAATTATGCCGGGTGCATGTGTGTGCATGCTCAAAATCTCGAGAGGAGGATGGAGGAGAAAGGATTATGGCTTGGTCAGCTTCCCTGGGGAGTGACTTTTCACTTATGCTTTTCTCTCTCTCTCTCTCTCTCTCTCTCTCTCTCTCTCTCTCTCTCTCTCTCTTTCTCTCTCTCCTTTGAGCACAGGCATCCTATGGCAAAAATCTTAAATTAATGAATGAATGAACATGCAAGTCCCAAGACTGAGTAGGTTAGCATGTCCTGGATGTTTTACACAGAGAAGCCAGCCTGTGAGGACTCTGTAAGAGCCTGTCATGGACCTTTCTCTCCCTGGTTCAAGGTTTTGTTTTGCTTTGTTTTGTTTTCTGCCTCACTTCAACTTTTGTTGTGTATACAGATGGATTTATATTACTGAACTAATCACAGCTCCGATTACATCTTGAGGGAAAAGAATGCACATGCTTCAATCTCTTACGAGGGAAGTCTTCCCTGTGCCTGATGGTGCGGAACTTGCTCATTTTGTTCCATGGCTGTAGCACATCCTACCCATGTAGTGAAAAGGCGACGTGCCTTCTAATGCATGTTTGCTGACTAGCACTTCCAGCAACTGGAACCTCACTAGAGGTTTCATTATAATACATGCAAACTTCAGAACACCATATTGTGTGCTATATATGAATTAACTGCAAATAAGAAATTTAAAAATTTAAAAATTAAAAAAGAATGCAGCTCTCCCATTACAAGTTTGGGAACATTGATCTTTGAGACCAGTTTGTATATGAAGAATTCACTTTGTTTTTTTTTTGTTTTGTTTTGTTTTGTTTAGAGACATTTTTGCTGTAGGACATATGTGCTCACTGTAGAGATAGAGACAGAGACAGACAAAAAGTGAGAAATCACCTCCCAGGGGAATGGCCATGCCACTATCCCTTCTCCCCCACTCTCCTTTCTGGATTTTGGGCACGCACGCACACATGCCCAGGGTGAGTTTTCAGTAAATTGCCAGGTCCAGGACTCGAACTGCAGTCAACTACATGGGAGTCCAGCAACATAACCATTACACCATCTTCTGGTCCCGTGAAGAATGCACTTTTTGACATTGCTCTTATGATTCTGAAGCTCAATCAGACTTGAAAAACAGTTATTAATAAAGAATATTATCCGATTCGCCATCTGCACTGGGATCGCCACCAAGATGCAGATTTTCGTAAAAACCCTCACAGGGAAGACCATCACCCTCGAGGTTGAACCGTCGGATACAATAGAAAATGTAAAAGCCAAAATCCAGGATAAGGAAGGAATTCCTCCTGATCAGCAAAGACTGATTTTTGCTGGCAAACAGTTGGAAGATGGGTGTACTCTGTCTGACTACAACATCCAAAAGGAGTCCCCGCTTCATCTTGTGTTGAGGCTTCATGGTGGTGCTAAGAAAAGAAAGAAGTCTTACACCATTCCCAAGAAGAATAAGCATAAGAGAAAGAAGCTGGCTGTCCTGAAGTACTATAAGGTGGATGAAAATGGCAAAATCAGCCGCCTTTGTCGGGAGTGTCCTTCAGATGAATGTGGTGCTGGGGTTTTTATGGCCAGCCATTTTGACAGACATTATTGTGGCAAATGTTGTCTGACTTACTGTTTCAACAAACCAGAAGACAAGTAATTGTTTGTGAGTTAATAAAAGAAAGGAACTAACCTTTAAAAAAAATTAAAAATAAAGAATATAGATTTGAAAGATTTATGACAGGTATAGAGGGGAAAAGAATGAAAATGAAATAAGGATTTTCTTATATGTAACAACAATTTATTGTATCTTTCAAAAATGTTAGAAGAGAGGATTTTGAATGTCCCCAAAACAAAGAAACAAAACATGTTTGAGGTAGGAGATAAGGCGATTCCCCTATTCCTCCCCCTTAGAGTAGCTGCTCTTCCTACTCCCGTGTCTGGAAAGAGAGCTTCCCTAGATTTTCTTGAGCATGTTATGATGGTGCTCAGGGGAGGCCACCCTCAGACCAAAAATGAGAGATAACTTTAGCAAAGAGACAACCAGCCAGGACCAGATGGTGGCATAGCAATAACACACCGCTCTGCCAGGCTGAGCTCACTGGAAATCACACACACACGCCCATGATCCAGGCTTGCCGAGACCTATTGAGGGTGCCTTTCTCTCTATCTCTCTATCTCTCTTTTGTCTCACTGTGGGAGAAATAAAACTTTATTTTAAAAAAATGGTAAGGTACCTACCCGAAGGACAGAATAATACTTAATCGAAAAAGTGCTTGCACATCTATGTTTATTGCGGCACTTTTCACGATAGCTAAGTCATGGAAACAACCTAAATGCCCACGAACTGATAAATGGTTAGAAAAACTGTGGCACGTATACTCAATGGAATACTATTCATCCATAAAAAACAACAAGACCCTGGCTTTTGAAAGGAAGTGGATGAATATGAAAGACTTACAGCTGAGTAAAGCAAGTCATGCTATGAAGGAGAGGCATTGTATGTCCCCACTTAATATATACCGAGTGTTTGCACTCTAAAAATATATATATATATATATATATATATATATATATATATATATATATTTGAAACCATACTGCCTCTGTTGTTATAGAGTCATAAAATTATACAAAATTATAAGAAATATATTGAACATTATCTTTAAAATTCAGTATTTTGAAATTTTGAAAGTTGTTTGTAAACTGTCAAGAACTATAGAGTATGAGCTAAAATTTTTTGATATGTAAAGTAAATGTTTGTGGAAAAATGTAAAAATAAATAAATGAAAGAAAAAAATGATAAGGAAGAACAATCAACATCAATAATCCTCACAAAATTCACTGCCAATAGGTTGTTTTTCATGTTTTGCCTTCCTTCCAATGTCTAGCTGTTGGTGTTTACTTTGGGGGTTCCTCAGGCAGTTTCTTCTTATAATCCTTCCAGAGTTTTCAACTGAACTGTGAGGGAAAGATAGGCGGTAGCGTGGTTCCTCCATGTTTGCCAGTTCCAAATGTAACCACTACTTTCAGCTCTTTCATGCTAAATCCTTCTCCTTTCAAGAATTAGAATAATCACTAGGGTTGCATAAGTTCATGTTGATGAAACTCGAGAGCAATTAGAAAACTGCATAGTTTAAAATAAATCAAATAATTGTATAATCACACCTAATGTATTTGGGTTATCTCATCTTGCTAGAGAGGTTCCTCTGCTCCAGAACATGGGGTTCCTCAGCTCCAGCATCTAGGGACAAGAAAAATGGAATAGCTGGAATTTGGGAACTGGTTGTTCCCTATTCTTTTTTTTTAATTAATTAATTAATTTATTTATTTATTTTAATTTGACCAGAGAGAGGCAGAGAGAGAGAAAGAAAAAGTGAGAAAGCAAGCCACCAGGTCGGGCCCTTGAACCATGGTCAACCACGTGGGAGCCCAGCGCCTTTAATCACCACGCCACCTGCCAGCCCTGGTTGTTCCCTATTCTAATTAGGGTACTGTGCAATAACTTCTCTGCCTGTGAGTCTGTGGCACATAGCCCTGATTTTCAGGTTTGAGCAAACAGACATATCCTGTCTCATCCACACTGAGGCAAATTCATTGATTAGTTTTAGGTTTCCAGCCTTCAGTAAGGTTCCATGCTCTCTCCCTCATTCTCTCTCTAGCTACTGACATTTGTAAAAGTGGCTTAAAGTCCACTTTTTCAGTGGGTCAACTCCCTCTCTTCATCCAAACCTGGTCACCCTGTTTCACATATTTGTAAAACTCATAGTTTCTCTCTCTGACAAAGATCATAACTGGAAATGCGTAATTGTTTGAAGCAATATGAATTTTAATTTTGAAAGACCTAAAGCATTCCAAAGCAACTTGCATCCTTATGGAAGGTAGGACAGCCTCAGTACACTACCCTACATGGCATCTCAGACAGACTAGACTGTGAGATTCAAAAGAAAAGGTCACAGAATCCCTTAGGATATGCTTAAAGTGACCCTTGTCAGTTATTTGCTGACTGTAATTCCCACCGACCAAAATAAGAGTAGGTGCCCCTTTTTGACACCAACCCACACTATTCTGAATAAATATCCATGGCATGTCTTACCCAATAGTCCAGGGCACTTAAAGCAACCTTATTTTTTACAATTTGCTAGAGGGTATAAGAGCTCACTAGAGAGAAATAGAGAGATTAAGAGACAGAGATAGAGACAGGGAGAAAGCACCCCCTCCCCCATGGAGCACGGTCACATAATAATCCCTTCTCCTCCATTTCTCCATTCTAGGGATTTGCGGCATGCATGCACATGCACCCAGCATGGTTTTCAAGCTGTTAAGCTGGCATCTATCTCGCTTAAGCACTAGGCCATAGAGTCAGCCCCTTCAGGTGTATTTTTAGGACCACTGAGAAGTGGTCCTTAGGTCAGCTCTTGAAAATGGGAATCAATAACTCAGGAGTCTGAAGCAGAAGGATCATAAGCTTAAGGTTGCCCTGGGCAGTGCACAGAATCCTGTCTGAAAAAACTGGCATGGTGGTGTGCATATGTAGTAAATCAGCTGAGAGGCTGAGAAAGGATGAGTACAGCATCTTAGCAAAAACTTTTGTCTTATAAAGAGAAAGAAAAGAAACAAACAAGCAAAAAAAAAAGCATTAAGTACAATGCCAGATAAATTGTAGCTTCTAATAAACCAATAACTGAATGCTTACATTTTAGAAAGGTTTCTTCTGTCCTGCCTTCCTAGTGGTTTCTCTTCTCTACATGGAACCAGTGTCTGACTTTTCTGGAAACATCCTTGAGTGTCTAGATTTTAGACCACACAGTGGGATCTGAGTTTTCCCAGTACTTCTCAGGTTCAGAGGCATTTGTGGAGATGTCCGTGGATGCACAGGGTTTGTGAAGCTGAGCAGCTACAGGGAAAGAGGAGCACGTCTGAGAGGATTGGGCCTGGCTAATGGTCATTGCGTATAACCATCCCTGAGCAGACTCTCATCACAGAACTTCAACCTCCTGGAGAGCTTTCCTTGATAACGAGGTCAATGAGGCATGTGTGGACACAAGATAGGCGATGTTGGCACCAGGTGTAGGCACACCTCGGAAAAACAACCAAGAACAACCAAGAACCTTCCGTGTGGACTAATCAGTGAAGGCCTTCCTAACCTACATTCTGTCGATTTGCATATCTCTTTCTCAGAAACCAGCAGATGCTCAAAGTTGCCTTTAAGGGGAGTTCACCCCTAGAAGAGATGTGTTTAGCCTATGACAGGGTTCAGCTAACATCATGGGCTTTCAGGCTCACATTTTCAGCTTCCTGCTGCTCAGCATCACAGGTAAAAAAGAGAAGCTCTAAACACAGGATCTTTTCTCCCATGGGTGATTTAGTTGTTTTTTTTTTTTCCTCTTTTTGTCTTATTTTAAGCCAGCATATTGTAAGCAATATGCTTAAATCTCTTTCTCTCTGCTGACTTCTTTTCTCTTTTTTCATTTTTCTCTGTGATCTTAGTATCTAGTGGAGAAATTGTGTTGACCCAGTCTCCAGCTTCCATGGCTGTTTCCCAGAGAGAGACAGTCACCATCACCTACAGAGCCAGTGAGGGTGTAAACAACAACTACCTGCACTGGTACCAGCAGAAGCCAGGAGTCCCTCCAAAGCTCATCTATGGCACATCAAATCTAGCCTCTGGAGTCCCAGTGGCAGTGGGTCTGGGGCCTCTTTCTCTCTCACCATCAGCAGAGTGGAAGCTGAAGACTTTGCTGACTGTTACTGCCAGCAGTGGAGCAGCAGTCCACCCACACTGCATTACAGACTGGAACAAAAACCTCCTCTTCCTCCTCAGGAAGAGGAGGAAGGGCCACCTGCTTCTCCCTCAGAGGCTGTGAGGGTCATGGTCCCTGCTTCTTGGGTATGGGTGTCTTCAAAGTGGCCCTCTAATGGAACCTGGACTAAGCTGACTGTTGAAGATCCTCAGAGGAAAAGAAAGAAACAAGAACCAGGGGATAGATAAGTTCCTCAGCAGCTCCAGTGTGGTGGCGGTGTGTGCACTGAATGAAAAGCAAATCCTTATCCTTTAAAAACTTCACAGTTGACCAAATAGAAAACATTGAGGGTGTTGCAAAATGTCTAGACCAACAAGTTGTAGAGTTTTGTACCTGCTCCCCTGTGCCTACTTCCCCTTCTGAGACGATAAGTTCCGTGCATAGCTCTTGACTATGGACCAAGGCCTGGCCATCCCTGGTGCCATCTCTAGTCAGCGATCGGAATACAAGTGTCCTCTCTGAGCACTGTTCATCCTCCCTGGGAATCAAGTGCCTGAGTCTAAGTGGATCCTGCCAGAAAATGTGTGATTGCAAAAGTCCTTTGCCTCACTGTAAGTCACAGAGCTATGCGTGATAGAGGTCTCAGGAGCACGAAGAGTAAAAAAGCAGTGGTAGAAATACAAAAAGACACCTGAAGTCATGGGTTCCCAGCAGGGATACACTCTGAGTACCGCACCGTCTGCCGATCTATCACTGTGGGAACATCACTGGTGCACTTACACAAACCTAGACAGGATGGTGTCTGCGCACCTAGGCGACATGAAATGGATGAAAGGCAACTTCTGGAAGTCTAAGGAGAGACAGTATCACAGGACCTGCCCCCATTCTACAGGTGTTTCTCCTCTCTCTCTTGTTTTCTCCATGTCACTGGACTGAAGGTTGAGGAGGAGCAGGTGCACACTAAGTGGGGAAGGAGAGAGTCAGGGTGACCATCGCATGAGTGTGAGAATGTTCAGAAGGAGAGGGAAGTTTCCTTTAATGCTACCATTTGACACCTAAGCTAGAGTCACCTTGGTCTTTGGATGTGTATGACAAAAGATGCGGGCTGGACTGTGAGAAATTTCAAAGCCAGGTCATTGGTGCAGCTGACCAAGGTGGTGAAGGCTGTTACACTACCGTGTCAGAAATGTCAGGCACAGCCTTGGGGGCAGTAGAAACTACAGAAACAGAAAAAGGAAGTGAGTCACACATGACAGAGAAACCTAGTAAAGACTGATGGCCATCTGGTTCCACGTATTGGACATTGTCAGTAGCAGCCGAGAGGATCCCACTGAGGGCATCTGGAGGTTTTTGAAATAGAGTGTAGCACTGTGAGAGGTGTACTATCATCTTGTTGACAGAAATAATAAGCAGCATCCTCCTGTTCCACATTATTGATGGTCAGGGTAAAATCTGTTCCGTACCCACTGCCACTGAGCCTGGAGGGGACCCCAGAGATGAGAGTAGAAACATCTTTAATAATGAGTGTAGGAGCTTCTCCTGGTTTCTGCTGATACCAGTGCAGATCATCATCAATGTCTTGACTGGCTTTACAGGTGATGTCGACTTTGTCCCCTAGCACCGCTGACACCAATTCTGGAGACTGCGTGAGTGTTGTTTCTGCCCTGGTATCTGTTTACAGAGAAAAATAAGAACTATAAATCAAGTGTATCATACTTGTAGAGGATAATAAAAATAAATTTTCTAATATTTTTGTCAAGATTTAAAGAACTCAATGCAATGAAGAAGAAGTACTTCTCTTACCACAGACCCAGAGGAGGAGAAGGAGACCGAGGAGCTGAGCCTGGGACTCCATCACCTTGGCTCTGACCTTCAGGTGGAAGTCAGTTTTCTAATTAGAGTGACAGTTTATATCATATGGAGAGCTTACACATGGCAGAACTATGCAAATTATATAGTACGTGGTAGTGGGAGGGAGAGGCAGTGTTTAAGGGCAGCATGCAAAGCTTCATGCATGACGATGCATGGTTTTATCTTCATTGTTATGCTTGCGCTCAAAACGTTACCAATAAAAGGCAACCCCCTGGGAAATTAATGCCTATCCATTCCTTTGTTTTTCTGTAACCAGACTCTTATTATTCTGCAGACTTCAGAGTTACAACATCTGCCATTTTGACCCTAAATAACCCGCCAATTGTAGACTCCATGGCAGTATTCCTACCATCACCAACCACTGCCCTTCTGGGAGCCCCACGCCCAGGACCCTATTCTGTTACTCGTGATGGAATCCAGGTGCAGAGAGGTAGCTCTTTAACACTGTGCAGTTGGTTCCCTGTTTATTTCACTCTACTTTTCTTTATTAAGATACATGTCGGTTTCTTAACACTATGGGAGTTATTTTCATGTTTTAAAATTTTTGTTTTATTTTCTTTTGACAACAGTGAATTAATGATTTCCCAGACTGTGTAGAACTAAAATAATTTTTTCTGTACCATATATCTACATTTTTCATCTGTATATACAGCTTGAAAATGGACATCTGACAGTTATAGCTATAGATTAGGAAAGAGAGGAAGGGTGAAAGACAAAGATAGTCTGGTCGGTTTCAATGGCACGTAGTATGGCACGTAGTTTTCCTTAATAACTAAGTCCGCTTACCCATTTTCACTACCCTAGAAGGTAAAGGGTGTAATGATGGCAAAGCATTTCTTGCTGATGAAACAGAGTGCATTCCTAAGGCGTTCTTAACTTCCACCGTGAAGGCGTCTAGTACATGTTACGAGAAAACAGGGCCAAGTACATAATTTGTGAGTCCCAGTCAAAATAAAATGTGGAACTGCTTGTTCAGACAGCAGGAAAAAAGGGCTACAGATGATAAAAAAAATAACTTTCCTCTTAAGAATTTTTATTACTTCAGGCCAGCAGGTGGCATGGTTTTGGGGGCAGCTGGTTCCCATATAGTTGACTGTGCAGTTTGAATGCCAGACCCAGCAGCTTGGAAAATGCACCAGGTACATGTGTATGCATGCCCAAAATCCAAAGAGGAGAAATAGAAAAGAAGGGATTAAAGGGATTACAGCCTGACCCTCCCCCATGGGAGTGCTTGCTCTCTTTCTCTCTCTTCCTCTCTCTCTCTCTCCAGCAAGCTCATATACCCTCTAGCAGGTAAAAAATTATAGAGAGAGATATTATTTTAAATATGCAATAATAACATGAATAGCAAGATAAACTTAAAAATAGTATTTAGTATCATATTGCATAAGAGTACAATAAATATTTTTGTGTAATAAATAATGATACTTTATTAATGAGATATATCTAAATTGATTATATTATTTTCTGGCTTGCTTTTTTATAAATTATATATTTCATCACCAAAATTTATACTTTCAGCAACTTCATTTTTCTTATATAATTGAATGCACTGTCAGTTTCTCTTGGTAAATGCAAGATGGCAGATACTTTTTGATAACTTTCCATTTTGAGAAAGATTTTTCTTCTGACGTTGCAACTGGTACTAAAGTTATTAATAATACTTTAAAGATGTGCCAACTTTGTTTTTTTTTTTCTTTTTTTTTGGAGGTTTTTTTCGCTATAGGGCGCGTGCGCTCGCCAGACAGAGAGAGACAGACAGAAAGCGAGAAATCACCCCCCGGGGGGATGGTCACACCGCAATCCCTTCTCCTCCATTCTCCTCTCGGGATCTTGGGCACGCACGCACACGCGCCCGGCGTGAGTTTTAAGCCACCGGGTCCGGGACGCGAACCGCGGTCGACTACGTGGGAGTCCAGCGACGTAGCCATTACGCTAACTGCTGGTTCCCAAGATGTGCCAACTTTGGAATACATACCTGATAAATTATTTCTGTGCCAGGTACCAGCCTCAGCGGGGCTGGGTTGACTCGCTGGAGGCAGCGCAGGTGAACAGAAACAAAAATTAGACTAAGACCTCAATGCCTTTTTGCATGTTCTTAGCCGGCCACAGCCAGAGTTAGCTCCAGGCTGCTGCGCTGGCAGCTTTCAAACACACGTATTTACTGAGGGGTGTCTTACAGGAGTAGGAGGGGTGAGGGGGAAATAAAAGATGTACTCTACGAAACAGGGAATTTAAGGCACAGAAACAATAATCATAAAACATGATGTCTGTCTTATATGATTAGGTATAATCAATTACAGTTCTCAGGATGAAGGCGTCTATTTGGTGCATTTTCTTCTTAAATCTTGATTGCCGGACAGGGCCTTTTCGGGTGAGAGGGTCTTGTAGCTCAGGAGACAACACAGGGTGTTTTATTAGCAGTTTTTCATAGTTAACAGCGCACAGGGGAGAAACTGCTTGTAGTTAGGTGCTATCCCTTGCTTGCCTTGGACCAGATAAGAACTTTCAGCTAAAGTAGTTACTCTTTCTCCTGGAGCCTTCAGGTTTGTTTATCCTGTCTCTGTTAGCCAGATCTGTCCTTCCTCTATTAACCCATGGGCCCCTATATTTATTTGCTGAATTCTTTGTCTGTTAATCAGTGAATTCTTGTGCTAATTTGGCCTAATACAAGTTAACTTTGGCCTGTAGCTTTAACAAGGAGTATTTACGTAAAACTAGCCTTAAACTAACTTAGTCTACATATCAGCCTTATAAAAATCTGCTTTTAATTTACTTGTAAGTACATACATTGGTGTTCTAATGTATCCTACAACTTGTTTAGATCGTAACATTACCATAGCTCATGAAGGTTGTACAAGAAACCCAAAGTTCCTTCATGATTTGCATATAATTTAATACCTAGGTTCATGTGTTCTATCACTGCTTCTGCAATTACAAGGAAAAAATAATTTTTGAATTGTTTTTCTCACTCATAATAATCTGAAGCTTCAGATGAAAGTAGTGTTCTATTCCATCAAATGGGGCAATGTTTAAACTTAATTTTTACCTCTAAGATGGTGGAAATTTGCTTTGTGGTGTTGTAGAGGTTTTCAAAACTAGAGATTTTAAACTCTCAGGAGGATTCTAATAAGTGTCTGATATTTTACTGAGATACTCAATACATGCATGCTTGTGTGCTGTAATGATGTCCTGACCACATTTTCTGCTTGAGCAGCAGCAGTTCCTGCGCTGGTGCTCAGGATGGAGAGTTAAAATTAATGGCAGCTTAGTTTAGTTGTAATCTGGTTAAAATACAAGGAAATTAAAAACACAGTGTGTAGGCTTTTGGTTAATAACTGCTACTGATAGAACGTTTCTGTGTTAGTAGGCCCCATAACCAAACACCTACTGTAGTCTTCGTATCATGGCTGTGAGATATTATCTAACCATCCTACTAATAGAATGTTTCTGTGTTAGTAAGCCCCGTAACCAAAAGACAAACACCTACTGTATTCTTCATATCATGGCTGTGAGATATTATCTAGCCATTCCTTGAGGATCTCCTGGCTGACATATTAACTGAATTACCCAAGGTGAAACACCTAGCTAAAAGAAGAGTCAGGCTGGACCTCAGTCTGTCTGATCCCAAAGTCCCTGCCATATCGTCTGTGCACAGTGATCCACAGCTGTCTTCAGATTCGTCTGTTTTACTTTCATCTTTTCTGTATGATTTCAAACCTTATGTATGACGTTGTGCTGACTCGATAGCCAGCATTTTCATAGAGGCTACAAAAGAGAGAATCGCAAGCAGCTATAAACGATCTCCCCTGAGAGACTAAAGCTGGTTCTGAGTCTTTTATCCTATATGATTTCTGTGGCAACCTCTGGGGTTCCATATGGCATTAAGGGCAGTCATCATGCCACAGCCTAGTGGTTAAGGAAGCTGGATTCTGCATTTGGTTCAAATCCCAGCCCCAGTGGCTTGAAAAACATGCATGTACATGCATACCAAAATCCTGACAGGATGGAGACATGGAGGAGGAGGGATTACAACGTGACCACATCCCACTGGGTGCTTTCCTTCTCTCTCTCCCGCAAGCACATGAGCCCTATGAGAAAAAAAAAAAAAAAAGTCCTCCTCTGAGGTTGATTGACTGCTCTAATCTCCAGCTTCCTATACTTCATGGTTCTGAGTGTTCTTGGATGATGATTTTGGTCTTCTTTCTAAATTTCCTTGAAAACTGGAGCCAATGAATCTGATTTTCTTCTCTTACCTTTTTTTTCCAAATATAAAGTTCCAGACCTCGCTGAATGCCACTTCTTATTTTTCAATGGCTATTCCCTTATGAATCTAATTAAATATGAGTGTGGGATATTTGGGGTTCTATATTTTATTTATTTTTATTTTTAGAGAGGAATTTTTGCTTTATGGTACTTGTGCTCACCAGAGACAGAAATCACCTCCTTGGGGAGATGGCCATGCTGCAATCCCTACTCCTCCATTCTTCTCTCAGGGTTTTTGGCATGCATGCACATGCACCCAGTCCTAAGCCACCTGATCTGGGACTCGAACCACAGTTGACTACCTGGGAGTTCAGCTACATAACCATTATGCCATCTGCTAGTCCCTTGGGCTCTATATTTTAACCTCATAACTACTAGTTCCATAATCCAAAGGTTTAGAAATTACCAATCTTAAAACCCTGTCAAGGATCAGAAGACAAGAGAATGAGAGCAATGCTTGATGAACCTCACTGATATGCCCATCCTGGGCTCACATTTTCTACCTGTATTCTGCCACATATTTTCTTCTATTAGGGGAAGTATTTTGTATTTTATATTTAAGAGTTTAATCTATTTGCAAAAGTTTTTGTAAACATTTTTAGAAATCTGATTTAATTTCTCATCCTGACAGGATAGAGAAATGGAGGAGGAGGATTGCAGCATGACCACACCCCATTGGGTGCTCTCATATGGATAAGATACATTGCCTAAAATTGTGTATTAAATAGTGCATTCTTTTTTCCAGTGACCAGCAACAACATACACACACCCCAGAGATACACATACACACACACACACACACACACACACACACATCTGCAGTAAAATAGCAAAATGCATCCAAATAGTAAAATCCGTTGTTGACTCAGTAAAATAAAACAAAATGCTTAAATTGTCTACTTTGGCCTTTCAACATTGTGGACTATAGTTCAGGTCTTATTCATTCAAAAGTACTTTGCCTTTACCGATTCTCCTCATTCACCACAGCTTCTCTCTCTGTTAAAGCTTTTCTGTGCTTGATGAAAGGACGAGGCTCCCAGTGCCACCATTGCTGTTTGCTTATACTTTGTGTAAAGCTCTCACAGCTCATATTCTTCTTGTGAATTGGTGCAGACTGTCAACATGCTCAACAGTTTTGATGCTAATATCTCACACATCATTAGCACAGTGTGGCTGAACAAATGGCATAACCTGTAGTATAGCTACCAACACAGGAACTGGTTTTTTTATTATTTAATTATATTTATTATTATTACTATTATTATTATTATTATTTTGTTACAAGGCATGTGCGCTCACCAAAGAGAGATAAAGAAAGAAACACAAGGTAAGTCACCAGTTCTGGGAGTCAAACCGCAGCTGGCCATGCGGGAGTCCAGTACCTTAACCACCACATCACCTGCTAGCTTCAGGGAACTGGTTTTTTAATATTGTACTGAACCAGTATTGGTTTCATGTGGCAACTAATTCTTGAATGCTCTCTAGGTTTCTGTTTATTGAGTGATGAACTTTTTCCAAAATTTGGGTGTTTAAGTGACTGCTTCTAGGAGACAATCTTCTCAGTTATGAAGAATGTGCAGGATGATCTATGGTGTGTATTTATGTACATTAAGCCCAAAGCTGATCTTCTATAACAATGGTGTATTTAATCCCCCTCCCATTCCAAACATCTACCCTCGATAATGGAAAACTAATCTCACTTACCTAGAAAGGTACACATAGGTGAGGCCTTGGACCACTAAATTCGAACCTAAGGTCCTGGGTGTATATTTCATATCAAATAAACATTGAAGCTGAGGAGAAACAAGTGGAAATGCCACCTGCTCCTAAAGACAGCTATTAACTTCCTAATACGGCTGTTTGCACTGGCAGGGCCTAAGCACGTAGTGCCTAAGGAGGAGCCCACACACTCAGGGGCCAGAGGCCTCCTAGGAGAATTTTCCCCTGAGTTCGCTAACGCCTACCTCTTATAAGGTTCAGAGAATTTGCCGTGCTTCTCCACAGATGAGTGACAAAGAAGGCAGCTGGGCCGCCCCGTTAGAGAGGCTGTTCAGGGCTGTACCACTGTGTGAGGCCTTTGTGTGACTTGCATGCAGTAATAAACTCCAGCATCCTCAACCTCCACCCTGCTGATTTTCAGTGTGAAATCTGTCCCTGACCCGCTGCCACTGAATCTGTCTGGGACTTCAGAGAATCTGTTAGAAACCTCATAGATCAGGAGCTGTGGAGACTGGCCTGGCTTCTGCAGGTACCATTTCAAATAGGTTTTTCCATCACTATGTAGGATGCTCTGATTAGACCTGCAGGAGATGGAGGCTGACTCTCTGGGGATGACAGACAGGGTGAGTGGAGTCTGGGTCATCACAATGTCCCCACTGGATCTGAAATGCAAAGTTATACACAATGATGTGTCATTTTAATTTTGTTATATATTTTAGGGTAAATCATATTTTGTGATTTTCATTCTTGCTCAAAAGTACCCAACTTAAAAGCTTTTTTAAAAAAGATTAGCAAGGCATAAAGGGGCCTCTAAGAACCACTGTTACCATGCCCCTTTTTGTATCTGTCTCCACGTAAGTTCTGATCCTTTTCCTCCTAGATTCTTCCTAACTTTCTCAGATCTAAACACCATGTACCCCATCTTGAAGGACAAGATATTGCTATCTAACACAGGAAGAGAATGTGGTAATTACAGACGAGGGACTGTCAGTCTTTAAAAAGGAGGAAATAAGGACAGCCCATGGCCTGGTGGCTAAAGCAGTTTAACCTGCATGATTGATGATGTATTTTGAGTGCTGTATCCAGCAGCCTGAAAAACACAGCAGTCACACGTGCATGCATGCCTAAAGTCCTGAAAGGGCAAAGAAACTGAGGAGAATGATCGCCACACAACCATTCTCCGTGGAGGTGGCTTTTTTCTCTCTGTCTAGTGTGCACACTCTGGCAAATTTAAAAAGGAGGAAATGTTACTACATATAACAGCAGAGAGAAATCCTATGGATGTTTTCAAAATAAAATAAGCAAGTTACAGAAGGACAAATGCTGCATATCACCACTTGTGTGAGGTATATAAAATAGTCCAACCCATAGAAGCGGAGAGAAGATTGGTGGTTGCTAGGGTCAAGAAGAAGGGAGAATGGGGAGTTATTAGTCAATGGCCATAAAGTTTCAAGCAAGCAAGATGAATAAGTTCTAAAAATCTGCTGTTCAGCATTTAAGAGGATAGACATTATGCTAATTATTCTTACCATAATCTCAAACAAAAGAAAAAAAAAAAAATACACATGGGAAGCTGTGGGACTCTCCGACTCACCCTCCCCTCCCCATTCTCCTCTTTCATCTCCAATTCTTTGCTTACCAGGGATCCAGAGCATTAGCAGCCCCAGGAAATGAACAGAAAACTTCATTTTGAGAAGCTGAACAGAGGAGTCCCGATCGGTCAAGGCAAGATTAGAGCTGAGCATTTATCTCAGACCTGAAGGAGAAGGTCCTCCCCAGAGGACAATATGCAATGATGAATGAAGTAGTGTGAAAAAAGCCAGCAGAAGCTAGGGTGTCTCCTGTGAGCATAAAATGTCTTCTGTGGTCCAACAGGTCGCATGGTGGTTAAGGAGCTGGACTCCATCATGGCCAACTACAGTTTGAGTCTCATACCCGGTGACTTGAAAATCAGGCTAGAGATGTGTGCTTGCATGCCCAAAATTCCAAGAGGAGAATAGAGAAGAAGGGATTGCAGCATGGCTATCCCCCGCGGGATGGTTTCTCACTTTCCCTCCCACCGTCTCTCTTTCTCTGTTTCTCCATATAGTACATGCACCCTAAGGCAAAAACCTTAAAAAATAAAATAAAATAAAAAATAAACAGGGAGCCTGTGGTGCTGCAGACCAGGAAGAAGCAGCATTTGGTGAGGGAAGCCAATGCAGGTAACGACTACAGGCTTCTTCCTGCCTCCCAACTTGTCCCAGGAATATTCTGTGGCTTCTTAGTTTTCTGAACCATGTGGCACATTCCTTTCCCTCTTCCATCTGAAAATCTTCAGGTTAGCCCTTGGTTCTCCTGGTCTCAAGAGTTTTAGAAAGGAAGCAATACCTACAGGTGCCTATATACACACTGTGAGTGGAAGATGAGGCCCTCTACCAAGAACACATCTGAGAAGTAAAGCTCTTTTTCCCCCTTGACTCTACAGACTTGACACCAGAAAAGCAGGTAGTAGTGTTATAATCTACCATGTGACTAGAAACCAGCACAGAGGCACAGAAAGTATGGGAAAACAAAGAAATAGTCCTTCCTCAACAGAACAGAGCAACTCTTCTTCCACTATGAACAGCACAGAGGAATTTGAAGGAATGTCAGAAATAGAGTTCAGTATATTCGTGGTGACAGAGATGAGGAAGTCTTTCCAGGATTTGAAGGAGGATATAGACACCATTTTTTAAAAAAAAAATCAATCTGAACTCCTAGAGATAAAGACAGTAATACAGGAAATCAAGACCTCCCTCAAAAGTATTAATAGTAGACTAGACCACACAGAAGACAGAATCTCTGAGTTAAAAAAAAAAAAAAAAAAAAAAAAAAAAAAAAACGCTTAACTTAGGTAAAAGCACCAAAAATAATGAAAAACTAATTAAAAAAATAAGGACAACATACGAGAAATACTAGATACTATGAAATATTCTAATAATAGATATTTCAGAAGGTGAAGAATCAGATAAGGGCATAGAAGGTCTATTCTATGAAATACTTACAGAAAATTTCCAAACTAAAGAAATAATCAAAAATCCAAACCCAAGAAATACAAAGGTCCCCAAATAGAATTAATCCAAGAAGATCCTCTCCACAGCACATCACAGCCAGAATGACCAAAATCACAGATAAAAACAGGATACCAAAAATGACAAGGGAAACGGCAAGTTACTTACAAAGCCTATCCCAACAGGCTAACATCGGACCTCTCAGCAGAAATAATGCCAGCAAAGAAAGAATGGGAAGATATATTCAAAGTGTTAAAAGAAAAGTAATTTCTACCAAGATTATTATATCCACCAAGATTATCTTTCAACTGGGAATAAAAGATAAAAAAAAAAAATCCTCAGATAAATAGAACCTGAAAAAATTAACTAACACCAGACCAGCTCTTTAAGAAGTTCTGAAAGGAGTGCTATACCAGGAAAACTAAAGAGAGACAAAAATAAGAGAATAAAAAAACAACTAAGAAAATGGCTAACATAATGGTAGAGACAAGTCCAGAAGCATTGATAATAACATTGAATATTAATGGATTAAATTCTCCAATCAAGAGACACAGACTGGCTGAATGAATTAAAAAACAGAAACCCTCTATCTGTTGCCTATAGGAAACATACCTCATGGATAAAGACATACATAGACAAAAAGTAAAGGGCAGAAAAAGGTACTTCATGCAAATGGAAACCAAAAAAGAGCTTGAATGCCAATACTAATCTCAGACAAAATAGGCTTTAAGACAAAACCTTCAAGAAGAGACAAAGAAGGACATCATAAAGTAGTATAAGGGCTAATTCATCTAGAAGGTATAATGCTTATCTATCCACCCAACACAGGAGCATCCAAATTGAGAGAGAGAGAGAGAGAGAGAGAGAGAGAGAGCGCAGGCAGGGCAACCTCTGTCCTCTATCCATCTCTCTCTCTCTTCAATTTTTTTTTTTTTTAAATTTTCAAACCACTTCTTACCTCAGGCCTTTTCCTTCTCTTGCTAATTTCAGAAGCCATTTTAAATCTGAGCTGTGTCCTGGCAAGTTCAGGGACCAAAGAGACTAAAGCTATACTCTAAACCTCTTCTTCTAGCCCCCCAAAATACTCAGACAAGGTAGAGTGACCTCTGTCCTCCATCTGTCTGTCTGTATCTCTCTCTCTCTTTAAATTTTTTATTTATTATTTTCTTTTAATTTTCATACCTCATCTTCTCACCTTGGGTCTTTTTCTATTGCTAATTTCATAAGCCATTTTAAATCTGAGGTGTGCCTCACATGTTCGCGTGGCATGCTAGCGTGCTGCACGGTTTTCTTTTTTTTTTCCTCTCTTTTTTAGTTGTTTTTGTCTCATTTTTTTTCCCCTTTTGCTTTTTTTTTCTTTAACCTTATTTTCCCACTCTGCTCTTCAGTCTCCACACACTGAGTGTCTTGACAGGCCTAGGTGCACAGTAGCCAAGCATCTCAATGCTTATTCAACCTTCTGCTTTAAGAAAGAAACTTCCTTTTGGCAACCAGCAGTTAGCGTAATGGCTATGTCCCTGGACTCCCACGTAGTCGACTGTGGTTCGAGTCCCAGACCTGGTGGCTTAAAACTCATGTCGGGCGCATGTGCGTGCGTGCCCAAAATCCCGAGAGGAGAATGGAGGAGAAGGGATTGCGGGGTAGCCATCCCCCCCGGGGGGTGATTTCTCGCTTTCTGTCTCTATGTCTCTCTCTCTCTCTGTCTGGCACGCACCCTATAGCGAAAACCTCTCAAAAAAAAAAAAAAAAAAAAAGAAAGAAACTTCCTTTTATAAATCTGAACTCATAATCTTTCTGTGGATATCATGTTGCAAAACACAGTAGAGAAGAGATTTTGTCACAGAATGACCTGAAACCACCACAGAAGCACAATAATTATGAGAAACCAAGAAAGTATCTCTCCCCTAAGTGAAAAGAACAGTCCTTCATCGTCCACAGACAGTACAGTGGAACTCATGGAAATACCTGATAGAGAATTCAGAATATTCATAGTGACAAAACTAAACGAGATGCAAGAGCTAAGAGACAATGAACACCAGAAGATGCAGAAGAAAAGAGACAACGAGTTCCAAGAGGTGAAGAAGTTCTTGCATGATCTGAAAGGGGAAATACACACCATAAAAAAGAATCAAATGGAGCTGTTAGAGATAAAGGCTACAATACAGGAAATCACCTCACAGGAAAGTATTAAAAGCAGATGAGTCCATGCAGAAGATTGAATCTCAAATATTAAAGGCAAAACCTCTGACCTAGGGGAAAAAAAAAGAGAAAATAGCCAAAAAAAAATGAGAATACTATAAAGGCATTGGTAATCTATTCCATGAAATCCTGGAAAGAAACTTTCTAAATCTAGAGAGGCATTCAAATATCCAGACCCAAGAAATACAAAGGACCCCAAATAGAATCAACCCAAGAAGATCTTCTCCAAGGCACATTATAGCCAGATTAGAGATTGTGGCAGGGGATTTCTCACTTTCTGTTTCTCTGTCTCTCTCTGTCTTTCTGGCAAGCGCACGCACCCTATGGCAAAAACCTCTCAAAAAATTGGTGTTATTATTCTTTTGTTCATGTTATTCCAACATGGATGATTGAAGTATTAAGGTACACACAACTGTTGCTTCTGACAACTTGAAATCTGTTGTCTCCACTAAAGATTGTGTGGCTACATCTACACAACACTTAATCTAGAAAAATGTTCCTCCTGATTTCTAATCACAACTCAGACTACCAGTGGGATTGTGCCTTTCGACTGAGGACCATGCGCTTAGGCAGTCTATATTTCCAATAGCAAATGTGCTCTGAATCTACATAGAAGAACACCAAAGAATCCCTCCATTTGAAGCATCTGCTTCCCTACCCACTATAATCCCAGGCCTTTGAAACATTGTTGTTAAAATATTAATTTCCTATATTCAAACTATTCCTTCTTGGAATATATTGAATGGTTACTCTTTTTCCATGTAAACCTTGACTGTCACCATAGCAGAGACTCCCAGGTGGAACAATCTCTGAAATCACAAGAGTCATTATCATGTCTGTGCTGCCAGGGCTGAGAGGAAAGACAGGATGTTGAAGAATTTCCCTGGTCCCGGGACCAGCAGTTAACAGAATGGCTATGTCGCTGGACTCCCACGTAGTCGACCGAGGTTCGCGTCCCGGACCTGGCGGCTTAAACTCACACTGGGCGCGTGTGCGTGCGTGTCCAAGATCCTAAGAGGAGAATAGAGGAGAGGGGATTGCAGTGTGGCCATCCCCCCTGGGGGGTGATTTCTCGCTTTCTGTCTCTCTGTCTCTCTCTGTCTTTCTGGTGAGTGCATGCGCCCTATAGCAAAAACCTCTCCAAAAAAAGAATTTCCCTGGTCCTTCTACCAAAACCTTACAGTGACTGCAAGCATGGCTGCATCTGAGAAACACCCTCAACCGATGGAGGCCCCAGAAGGAGCAGCTGGCTCAGCCCAGCTCACACTTTTACCTCCCTGGGTGGTTTGTGTTTGGGTTTGTAGCACTGTGGGAGGGGTACTGCTATACTGTTGACAGAAGTAAGTTCCAACATCTTCAGGCTCTAAGCTGCTGATGGTAAGAGTGAAATCTGTCCCAGACCCACTGCCACTGAACCTTGAGGGCACCCCAGAGTGCAATTTAGATGCATGATAGATCAGGAGCTTAGGAGATTTCCCTGGTTTCTGCTGATACCAGCTTAAGTAATTGCTGATGCCCTGACTCGCTCGGCAAGTGATGGTGACTCTCTCTCCTAGAGATACAGGCAGGGAGGATGGAGACTGGGTCATCTGGATGTCACACCTGGCACCTGAAAGTGGAAACAGAAAAGCAAATATCCACACAGTTAATCGTGTTATGAGAGGACTTCCCTGAAGGTTCAGCAGCCCTGACCGCACTGTCCTGAGTGAATCCTCGGGTTCTCCTTCCTTACCTGGGAGCCAGAGCAGCAGAAGCCCCAGGAGCTGAGCGGGGGCCTTCATGTCCATGCTGTGTCCTGATGGGGACTGACCCTGCACAGGCTGTGATCAGACTATTATTAAGTCTTCAGGCTGTGGGCTGTGCCCTGGGAACATGCAAATGAGCAGGGGTGGGCAGGGCTGGGTGCAGCTGCAGGGCTGGTCATCTCAGAAACTCAGCCCAGGCCCAGGGCCCCAGGGGTCCCAGAACCAGACAAGGCAACAGATCTGTTTGAAGAGAACGTGTTTCCCCCTGGGGGCCACAGTACAGAATCTGTCTGCTGTCCTGTAAGTATTATTTGTTTGCTCTTTTGTTGTCATTATGCATTTTTTTCTTTTATGATTTCCTATTTACATTTAATTATCATACTCATCTATAACACAAAATATGTTTTTCCAAAGTTTGTCTGTTGTATATGTCACTCTATTCAAAATTCACAACATGCTAGTTTTGCTCTTCACCTAAGAAAGGGTTTGTCAGAGAACAAAGGGTTCTCTTCACCACCAGAGAACCTGCGAAAAAGTTACCAGCTTCTAGTTTTTGGTAACTATGTCCATTATTGAGGCCAGAGAGGCTCCCTCTATGGTTGAATCTTTTTTTTTTTTTTTCCGCTGTAGGGTGCGTGCGCTCGCCAGACAGACAGAGAGAGACAGAGAGACAGAAAGCGAGAAATCACCCCCCAGGGGGGATGGTCACGCCGCAGTCCCTTCTCCCCCATTCTCCTCTCGGGATCTTGGGCACGCATGCACACACACCTGGCGTGAGTTTCAAGCCACCGGGTCCAGGATGCGAACCGCGGTCGACCACGTGGGAGTCCAGCGACACAGCCACTACGCTAACTGCTGGTTCCCTATGGTTGAATCTTGAAGCCTTGGTATAATAGATTATCAGTACTATCAGCCAGAGATGCAAAGAAGTATAAGACAAAACAATGAAACAAAACAAGTAGAAGAGTCGTCATTCATAAGGAAGAACTCAGAAACTGAATATCTGCCAGCACTAACCTATCCTCTCCAGGTGTGTTCTTCATCTGAATGTTGTATCCTGCCACGTTGCTCTAGACCTATCAACATCAAGGCCTTCCTCCCTACATGTCTAAAATATGTCTGCTGGCTTTCTTGCACTGAGTGCCATTCCACATATAATGCTGCCTGTTTCCAAGTTCCTCAGATTCTCTCCTGTGCCCTTCAACTCTCTTAACCAAAGTCATTGTCTTCAGAAGCTGAAGTTTTCCCTGGACTATTACTCACCAACCCTTGACTATACTGTGTTCTTTAACCTGCTTAGTACCCCATCACCAAATCTCTTCCAATACCTAAGGAACACAGTTCCCAAAGGCTAAGTTCAAGGAAAAACTCAGCATGGATGTTGAAATTGAGCAGGATAAGGAGGATGTCTTTACACATATGTGATGCTGGCACAAGGCATCCACCTGGGTGTTGGCTACAGGCAGGGATCTCAGAGGGAGCAGAGAGAAAGTAGCACACAAATGTCATTTGTTCCTTTATTATCTCTTCCTCTTACTAAATGAAAGCTCTGTGATGTCATAGGTTCTTCCTGAATTGTTCGAAAATGCCCTCTGCCTAGGAGATACTTATATTGTGTTCCTGTATTCTATTTTGGAAGTTTGGGAAGACATGAATGAAGAATTGCTCATCAAAATGAGGGAGTTGAAGCTATTAGGTCATTGGGAAAGTCATGATGTATTTGTCTATGTTTTTCTATGCAAAAATGCATCATGACTTTCCCAACAACCTAATATTTCCTTTTTACCCCAGGAGAAGCTGTGGCACTTTAAGTCTGTTAATGACGGAGGGACTTGAAAGGACTCAAGATGTAATTTAAGAAAATGTTTGTTTCATTTTTCTGCAGGTAGGCTATGAAAGACAAACATTGTATGTCCCCACTCCAATATGTACCAAATGTCTGCACTCTGTGGCAGAAATTGAAAGATTTGAAGATAAAAAAAAAAAAGTAGAGGTGACAACTGTGGATACCAGAGACTGTATGGGAAACAGATGGATCATGAGGAGTGGATGGTAGATGCTCAGAAAAAATAATTTAACAGACACAAAATGTAAGATTCTTTGTTGAAAATGTATGACAATATTTATTTTTATTAGTATTATTTATTATTTTTATACATTCAATCATTATACATCACTTAGTTTGTAAAGAGATTTTACCCAACATAATATATGCCACACAGCAGACAAGTTGATACTACTATACACGTCATCGCAAACAGACAACAAACCACATCTGTGTAACACAAATGACTTCTGCATATTTTCCCAAATTTTCCCTTCTTGCACTCTTCCCTTCTCCCACTCTCCTTCCACTTTGTCCCCAGTGTCCATAATAATTTTCAATGCTTTTATGTCCTCCAGTCTTTCAGTCTCTATCCTAGAGTGCAGACAGTCCGTATCTGTTAAGTGGAGACATACGATGTCTCTGTTTCAAAGCCTGACTTGCTTCACTCAGCAATAGATCTTAAATGTTCATCAACTTTCTGTCAAAAGCCAGGGTCTGGTTGTTTTCTATGGCTGAGCAGAGTTCCATAGAGTATATTTGCAACACTTTTTCAATCCATTCACCTGTTTGTGGACATTTGGGTTGATTCCAAGTCTTAGCAATCGTGAATAATACTGCAATAAATACAGCTGTGCAAGTGCTTTTCTGACTGAATGTTCTCCTGTTCTTTGGGTAGATACCCAGGAGTGGAATTTCTGGATCATACGGTAGTTCTATTTGAAGGTCCTTTAGGATCTTCCATTTTGTTCTCCATAGCAGCTGGACCAGTTACATTCCCACCTACACTGTAGGAGAGTTCCCCTTTCACCATGTCTCCATCAGCACTTATCATTTTTTTTAAGCTTTGTCATTCTGACTGGGGTTAGGTGGTATCTCATTGTGGTTTTGATCTGCTTCTCCCTTATGATGAGGGATGTTGAGCATTTTTTCATATGCTTTTTAGCTGTTCGTATGTCTTCCTTAGAAAGTTGTTTATTCAGTCATTTCCCCATCTTTTAATTGGGTTAATCATTTTCTTTCGAGTAAGCTGCTTGAGTTACCTGTGTATTCTGGCTATCAACCCCTTATCTGAGGCATAGTCAACAAAAATTCTCTCCCATTCTAAGGGTTGTCAATTCACACTAATTGCTGTGTCCTTTGCTGTGTAGAAACTTCTTAGTCTGATGTAATCCCACCTGTCTATTTTGGGGATTATTGTCTGTGCTTTGGGTGTCTTGCTTAAGAAGTCTGCCTGCCCCAATGTCTCCCAGAGTCTCCCCAGTGTTTTCCACCATTAGTTTTATAGTTTGCGGTCTTAGGTTGAAATCTTTGATCCACTTTGAGTTGATTTTTGTCAATGATGACAGATAGGGGTTCACATTCATCTTTGTGCAGATGGATACCCAGTTTCCAGCACCATTTGCTAAAGAGGTTTTCCTTTTCCCACCAGATTGACTGGTACCCTTTGTCAAAGATCAGTTAGCTGTATGTTTTTTGGGTTTATTTCTGGGGTCTCTATTCCATTAGTCTTCATGCCTGTTTTTTTCAATACCATGTTGTTTTGATTATCACTGCTTGGTAATATATTTTGGGGTCAGGAAGAGAGATGCCACCCACTCCACTCTTCTTGCACAGGCTGGCTTTGGCAATACGTGGTCTTTTATGATTCCAGACAAATTCTATTACTGTCTTTTCTAGATCTGTGAAGAATGTCTCTTGTGATTTTATAGGAATTGCATTAAATATGTAGATTAATTTGGGTATAATTGCCATTTTGATTATATTAATTATCCCAGTCCAGAAACATTGCATGTCCTTCCACTTTTTTGTTTCCTTTTCAATTCCTTTTTTAATATTTTCATAGTTTTTCTTAATATTTTCATAGTTTTTTCTTAACTTCATTGGTTAGTTTTATTTCTAGGTATTTTATACCTTTGTGGCTATGATAAATGGGATTACTTTCTTCAGTTCTGTCTCTGTCTGCTTGTTGTTTGTATATAGAGTTGCTAAATATTTTTGTAAGTTAATTTTATATCCTGCCACTTTACTGTATGCATTTATTACTTTGAGAAATTTCTTTGTGGATACTATAATGTCTTCTATGTATACAATCATGTCATCTGCAAACACTAATTTCAACTCTTCTTTCCCTATTGGAATGCCTATTGACAATATTTCTTGATTTGAATCAACACATGTGTTATACAACACACACATGCTTTGACAGATAATATTGTAGGCCAGCAGATGGTGTGGAGGTTAAGGTGGCTGGATCCCACATGACTGACTGTGTGATTTGAGTCCTGGACCCAGCAGCTAGAGAAACACTCTGAGTGAGTGTACATGTGTGCCCAAAATTCCAAGAGGAGAATGGAGGAGAAGGAATTGCAGCATGGCCATCCATCAGAGAGAATGTTTTCTCTCTCCCTTTCTCTCTCTCTGTCTCCTTCTAGTGAGACACGCACTCTATAGCAAAATTTAAAAGAAATAGGTAAACCATATTGTATACCATAAAGATGTCCAACAATTAAGTGTAAATAAGAAATTAGAAAATGAGGGATCATGTGGAGGCATCTAACACTTCATGCCCTGCACTGCCCAGACTAGCAAACAATACACTGAGGATGGCTAAAGGTGACCCCCAAGAAACCAAAGGGCAAGATATCTGTTTATGCCTTCTTTATGCAGACCTGCAGAGAAGAACATAAGAAAAACCTGGAGGTCCTTGTCAATTTTGCAGAATTCTCTCTCTCTCTCTCTCTCTCTCTCTCTCTCTCTCTCTCTCTCTGGAGAGATTTTTGCTATAGGGCACGTGCACTTGCCAGAAATACAGAGAGACAGAAAGCAAGAAATCATCCCCAGGGAGGATGGCCATGCCGCAATTCCTTCTCCTCCATTCTCCTTTCGGGATCTTGGGCACACACGCATATGTGCCTGGCGTGAGTTTAAGTCACCGGGTCTGGGACTTGAACCGTGGTTGATTACATGGGAGTTCAGCGACATAGCCATTACGCTAAGTGCTGGTCCCAATTTTGCAGAATTTTCTATGAAGTGTTCTGAGAGCTGGAAGGCAATGTCTGGGAAAGAGAAGTCAAAATTTGTTGAAATGGCAAAGGTGGATAAAGTACACTATGATCAGAAAATGAAAGGTTATGGGCCAACTAAGCAAGGCAAGAAGGAAAAGGACCCTAATGGCCCCCAAAAGGCCACCATCTGGACTTTTCCTATTCTGTTCAGAATTTCACCCCAAGATCACATCCACCAACCCTGGCATTTCTATTGGAGACGTGGCAAAGAAGCTGGGTGAGATGTGAAACAACTCAGGTGCCAGCGAGAAGCAGCCTTACATCAACAAGGCCGCAAAGCTGAAGGAGAAGTACAAGAAGGATGTTGCCGACTGCATGTCTAAAGGCAAGTTTGATGGCACAAAGGGTCCTGCCAAGGTTGCCAGGAAAAAGGTGGAAGAGGAAGATAAAGAAGATGAGGAGGAGAGAAGGAGGGTGAATAAAACCTGTTGCTCTGTCTCCTTGTGAATACCTCAGCGTAGGGGAGCACCACAATCACACCTCTCTTGGAGGCCTATTGTCCTCATTAGGTTTAATTGCAGCATTCGATCACGATCGTGTTGAGTCTCAAAGTGCCCTAGGAATTGTCAGTGGTTTACATGAAGTGGCCATAGGTGTCCAGAGCACCCTGAAACTGTACCAAAATTGTACATATTTCCAAACATTTTAAAAATGAAAAGACACTCTCGTGTTCTCCTCACTCTGTGCACTTTGCTGTGACAAGGCATTTAAAGATGTTCCTTACTTTTTTTTTTTTTTTTTGAATTTGCAAGGTGGTGTTAACTACATGGATACTGGCTACAAACCCTCGGTTATCAACTGTACATATCTCTGGTCTGTAAAGAGGACAGAACCACCGCGACACGCTCTCCATGCTCCTCATTTGGCAGAGGCTGTGGGAAGGGTGTCAGTTGGAGGAGCTGTGGCTCAGGGCATGCACTGGAAGCTGGACCTGTTCACTCCGTCATGGCCTCCTTGTAAGCGTCAGGGTGTCTTGTTTTGTCCATAGTGACCTAGCATTCTGCTGCCATTCTTAGCTGTAAAAAAGGGGAGTCAGTTGGCATGAGAAGGGTTTGGATTTTTGCTTTCTTAGTTAAGTGTGGTAGTTTTAAAACTTTATTTTAAGCAAACTATAGAACTCTTTATTGTCAGCAAAGCCAAGAGCCACTGCCTCAACAAAGCTTAAGAACCTCTGTACTTAATGTTCTGTTATTTTTTTGTATGTTTAGAATGCTGAAATGTTTTTGAAGTTAAAATAAACAGTATTACATTCCAAACAAAAAAAAAAGACAGAAAGTAGAAAATGAAGTAAAACTAGAAAACAAACAAATAAGGAACACTTGGCCTAAATAACAGTGACAAGGTGCTTCATAGTATCAGGTGGCTCATTTTCAGGTACAGTGTTTGTGCTGAAGGAAATATCAGAGGTCTGGTTCAGATGTATTGAGGTGACTATGAAAAGTTCATGAAGAACTTAAAACATCTGTTTAAAACAAAGTCTGAGATAGCAACATAAATTGTGCATTGTATCCTCATTCTATCCAGGGACTTGATACATTCTGTATTTGCCCTTCATTAAGTTCTGAAATTATGTACTCACAAACACATGTATTCTAGCACAAAGGTAATTTATGTTTTCAAGTTGATGGAAGTTCATTTGAAAATGCACAAATGACTTTTAAAATATTTAACATGAGGAAACTTTGTTGGCCCTTATTGAAAATTACAGTTTTCAGTAGGCTTTTGAGTCTCTGCAGGCATAAATCACATTCTCTGGGGTAATGATATTTTCATGCCCTCTTTCCATTGCTTGTCTTCGCAACTCATTGCACAGGCATGTTCTTTCATACTCTCTGAGGATTTGCCGACTCTGAGGCTCCTCAGGCCACGGCTGCTTGCTCAGAGCTATATGAATGGGGTTTCTCTGGAGATGTGCCCAACGTTAATCATGTGGGTGAACAGAGCAGATGGAGCCACCACCCCAACTCCTCATCTGTCTGCTGTTCCGTATCTCAGGTAAGAGGTTTACATGAATATCTTTATAAAATTGAGGGGAAAAAAGATTTTGCTATGAAGAGTGAAAAAAAAGTGCATCATCTTAAGCAGTATCCTTTATGATGAAAACTAAACCTATATATTTTAATATATTAATGATGTATTGTCACTGTCCATTCCTGATTGGGATATCACAATGACCCGGTCTCCAGGCTCCCTGGCTTAGTCTGCAGGAGAGAGGGTCACTATCAACTGTAAGTCCAGCCAGGGTCTTTTCTCAAGGTCTGGGAACAGGAATGCCTTAGCCTGGTGCCAGCAGAAACCAGGACAAGCTCCTAAGCTATTAATGTATTGGGCACCCACCCGGGCACCTGGGGTCCCTGACCGATTCAGTGGTAGTGGGTCTGGTGAAGATGTCACTCTCAGCAGCAGTAGCCTCCAGCTCGAAGACGTGGCAGCTTACTCCTGTCAGCAGTATTATAGTGCTCCTCCCACAGGTGTGTCACCCTCAGACACAAACCTCCTCCCCGAGCCTGTGGGTCAGTCAGTCTCCACTGTACCAGCTGTTTCTTTCCTGCTTCTTCCAATCCATATGAAAGGCCAAGTCTCCTGGCTTAATCATGCAAGATTAAGAACATACAAGCCCCTGGGATCAGCAGGTGGCATGGTGTTTGAGGCACTGGACTCCAACGTGGCCAACTGTGGTTTGAGACCCAGACCCAGCAGCTTGAAACTCATGCCAGGCATGTGTGCCTGTATGCCCAAAATCCCAAAAGGAGGGTGGAGAAGGATTGAGACATGACCATTCCCCCTGGGGGGGGTGATTTCTTGCTTTCTGTCTCTGTCTCTCCAGGGAGTGCATGCACCCTAAAGAAAGAAAAAAAAAACTCTCCAAAATAATAATAATAATAATGTACAAGCCCCAAGAGAAGACTGAGGGGAGCAGCCTGCTCTGGGTCTTTTGCACAAGGAAATCACCCATGATGAATGTAAAGACCTGCTCTGAATCCTGCTCTACCTCGTTCAGGAGTGCACGCCTCCCTGAATCGGTGTAGTCCTACAGATGAATTTACATAGCTGAGTAAACTGAGACTGCAGCCGCATCTTGTGGACCAGGAACTAGCCTGCTTTACACCCTGATGGCTCCACGTCTCTTCCCTGTGCCCGCTGACACTGAACTTGCCCATTTTGTTCCTTTGCTGCATCCCCTCGCCCCTCTCACTGTGGGAGCTTCCCAAGGTTCAGTCCTCAGTACCTTATACTCAGGCACTCCTCCACAAGACCTCCATCTGCTTCTCCGCCCCTTCCACTCTCCAGCCAGGTTCTTCTAGGCAGTGTCTCCTAGTCTGACGCTCTGCAATTTCACCTTGTGGTCTTTGTTTTAGAGCTCAATCCCTTTCTTCTTTCCATTCCTCTTAGGCATATCTATTTTCTAATATTTATTCTCTTATTCCTCTTTTTCCTTGTTGGTGTTCTCTTTAAATATACCCATCTCTTATTATCCCTGCCGGTATGCACCCCTGTTAACTCTGTAAGTTTGTACAACTATCATCATTATGTTAGCCCTTCAGTCAGGTCACCTACAGATGAAATTTTAGTCCACTGGGCAGTTTTCTGGCCTCATTTTTCCAATTTGGATACATAATAATTATATTTATTGTGAGTCCATCATGTGTGATGCATCAGTAGAGTTAAAAATACATACTACACAGTATTGTGACTATTGTGTCTTTCAGAAATGTGACAAAAATGCAGCCCTTAGGTGTCCGTTTGCTGACCAATACTTTAGTCCAGAGAGGAATCACTGGGAGAGTTGTTACAGTATAGCTCATCCCATCCTAAGTTTGGAAATACTTGTTTTAAAGACCAATTTGTACATGAAAAATGTATGTTTTTGTCATGGCTCTCCTAATTTCAAAGTTTAACCTAGCTTGAAAAACACTAGTTCAGTGTGGGCCTGCAGGTCGGCGGCAGCCTCTGGGCTCTGTTCCGCAGGATGTCTGCCAGTGGCAGCAGTTTTTTAATGAATGTTGGGATGGGGCCCCAAAGGTGGGGCAGAGTGCCACCCGGGGAACAGTGCTGTTCTAGTCAGAAGTAATGGCAGTATGTGCTCTTTGCCAGTCAAGTATTCTAGCAGGGATTTGTTAAAGTTGTCAAGAATAAGGCCTACTTTAAGAGATACCAAGTGAAATTTAGAAGACGACGAGAAGGTAAATCTTATTACTATGCTCGGAAAGGCTTGGTGATCCAGGATAAAAATAAGTACAACACACCTAAATATAGGATGATAGTTCATGTAACCAACAGAGAGATCATTTGTCAGATCGTTTATGCCTGTACAGAAGGGGATATGATAGTCTGCGCGGCTTATGCACACGAACTACCAAAACAGGGTGTGAAGGCTAGCGTGACAAATTACGCTGCAGCATATTGTACTGCAGACTTCTCAGTAGGTTTGGCATGGACAAGATCTACGAAGGCCAAGTGGAAGTGACCAGAGATGAGCATCCATGGTCAACCTGGTGCCTTCACCGGCTATTTGGATGCAGGCTTTGCCAGAACCACCACTGGCAATAAAATTTTGGGCCCTGAAGGGAGCGGTGGATGGAGGCTTATCTATCCCTCACAGTACCAAATGATTCCCTGGTTATGATTCTGAAAGCAAGGAATTTAATGCAGAAGTCCATCGGAAGCACATCATGGGCCAGAACATTGCAGACTACACGTGTTACCTCATGGAAGAAGATGAAGACGCCTACAAGAAACAGTTCTCTCAGGACATACAGAACAATGTAACTCCAGACATGATGGAGGAGATGTAGAAGAAAGCTCACATCGCTATATGAGAGAACCCGGTCTATGAAAAGAAACCCAAGAAAGAAGTTAAAAAGAAGAGGTGGAACCGTCCCAAGATGTCCCTTGCCCAGAAGAAAGATCGGGTACCCCAGAAGAAGGCAAGCTTTCTCACAGCTCAGGAGCAGGTTGCTGAGAGCTAAACCAAACAATTCTCTATGACTTTATTCAAGATAAAAGATAATAAACGACAACAAAGAAAAAAAAAAAAAAAAACACTAGTTCTTAACGAAGAATATGGGTTTGAAGAAACCATCCTTGTATCCCTGGAATAAAGTCTGCTTGGTCATGATGTATAATCTTTTTGATATGTTGTTGAATATGATTTGCTAGTATCTTGTTGAGAATTTTTGCATCCTTGTCCATCAGGGATCTGGACCTGAAGTTTTCTTTTTTTGTCATGTCCTTTTCTGTTTTTTGAATTAAGATGATAGAGGCTTTGGGACCAGCAGTTGGCATAATGGCTATGTCTCAGGACTTCCATGTAGTCGACCACGGTTCAAGCCCCGGACTCGGTGGCTTAAACTAACACCTGGCATGTGTGCATGTGTGCCCAAGATCCCAAGAGGAGAATGGAGAAGAAGGGATTGTAGCTTTGCCATCTCCCCTGGGGGGGGGGGGGTGATTTCTCACTTTCTGTCTCTCTATTTCTCTCTGTCTTTCTGGTGAGTGCACATGTCCTATAGCAAAAAAAAACTCTAAAAAAATAAAAAATAAAATAAAGATGATAGAGACTTCATAGAATGAATTCAAGAGGGTTCCTTCCTTTTGAATTTTTAGAAAAATTTTAAGGAGAATTGGGGTTAGTTCTTTAAAAGTTTGTAGAATTCAGAAGTAAAATCATGGGGACCTGGACTCTTTCTCATTGGGAAATTATTTATTACTGATTTAATCTCATTCCTTGTTTTTTTTTTAAGAATTATTTCTTTAATTTTATTTATTTATTCATTTATTTTAATTTGACTGGAGAGAGACAGAGAGAGAGAGAGAGGGAAAGTGAGAAAACAGGCCACCAGGCCCAGGACTCAGACAGTGGTTGGCCATGTGGGAGTGTCCAGCACCTTAAACACCATGCCACCTACTGGTCTCATCAATCTCATTGCTTGTTGTGGGTCCATTCAGACTTTCAATTTCCTCCTGGTTCAATATTTTTAAGTTATATATGTCCAGAAATTTGTCCATCTCATCTAGGTTTTTTTTGTTTGTTGGCATATAGTCGCTCATCGTATTCTCTGACAATGTATTCTATTTCTGATATATACATTGTAATAACACCTGTTTCCTTGCTGATTTGATTTATCTGTTTTCTTTCCCTGTTCTTCTTGATTAATCTAGATAAGTGTGTCATTTTTTTATCTTTTCAAAGGACCAGCCTTTGGTTTTGTTTCTTTTCTGTATAGTTCTCTTATTCTCTATGTCATTTATTTCTGCTCGAATCTTTATTATTTCTTTTCTCCTGGAAATTTTTGGGATTTTTTTTTTTTTGTATTTCCAGTTCCCTGAGTTGTGTCGTTGTGTTATTTGCCACCTTTCTGCTTTTTTTCTTGTAGGCCCTAATTGCTATGAACTTCTCTCTTATGGCAGCTTTTGCTGTGTCCTAAAGGTTATAAACACTTATTTGTTCATTATCATTGCTTTCTATCCAGCTTAATTTCTTCTATAGTTGCAAAGTCATTTAGGAGTAGGTCATTTAGTTTTTATGTGCTTGTGAGTTTTTGAGGGCTCTTTCTATAGTTGATTTCAAGTTTGATTCCCTTGAGGTCAGAAAAGATGCTAGGTACAGTTTCTATACCTTTGAACGTGTAAAGGCTTGTTTTGTGCCATATCGTGTGGTCAGTGTCCAAAAATGTTCATGTGGGGATGAGAAAAATGTGTACTTTGTGGTAGTTGGGTGAAATACTCTGTAGATGTCTCTCAAGTCCTTTTCATGTATGGTATCATATAGATCTTGTATCTCTTTCTTTATTTTTTGTCTAGATAATCTGTCCAGAGGAGTTAGTGGGGTACTGCAATACCCTACAATTACTGTGTTGTAGTCTATCTCTCCTGGAGATCTAACAGCCCTTCTTTGATGTATTTAGGTGCTCCAGTGTTGGTTGCATAGATATTTACAGGTGTTATATCTTCTTGGTGAACAATCCTTTTAGTACTGTATAATGTCCATCTTTGCCTTCTCTTACATCTTTCATCTTAAAGTCTATTTTGTCTTATATCAATATCACTACTCCAGCCTTTTTTTTTTTTTTTGGTTTTCATTTGCATGGAATATCTTCTCGCAGCCCTTCACTTTCAATCTATATATGTCCTTATCAGTGAGGTTTGTTTCTTGTAAGCAACACTGGCTTCTGTTTTTTGTATCCATTCAGTCTGTGTCTTTTAATGGGAGAATTTAATCCATTAACATTCAACATTATTATTAATATTTACAGGTTTATCCCTGTCATTTTGTTAGCCGTTTTCTTAATTGTTTTTTGTTCTCCTATTTCTTTTTTTTTTTTGGAGAGATTTTCACTATAGGGCGCGTGCGCTCACCAGACAGACAGAGAGAGACGTAGAGACAGAAAGCGAGAAATCACCCCCCAGGGGGGATGGTCACGCCGCAATCCCTTCTCCTCCATTCTCCTCTCGGGATCTTGGGCATGCACGCACACGCGCCCGGCGTGAGTTTTAAGCCACCAGGTCCGGGACGCGAACCGCGGTCGACTATGTGGGAGTCCAGCAACATAGCCATTACGCTAACTGCTGATTCCCCTGTTCTCCTATTTCTGTTTGGCTCTCTTATCCTTATACAACACACCCCTCAGTACTTCCTGTTGAGCTGGTCTATTATTGGTCAATTCTTTCAGCTTTACTTTTATCTGAAAATGCTTTTATTTGTTCTTCCCATTTGAAGGATAATCTTGCTGGATATAGTATTCTTGGTTGAAATTGTTTTGTTTTGTTTTTTAATTCTTTAAATATATCTTCCCATTCTTTCTTTGCCTGCATTGCTTCAGTTGAGAGGTCTGACGTTAGCCTAACAGGATAAACTTTATAAGTAACTTGTCAGTTCTCCCTTGCTATTTTTAAAATATTGTCTTTGTCTTTAATTTTTACCAATCTGGCTATAATGTGCTGAGGGGAGGATCTTTTTTGGTTGACTCTATTTGGAGTCCTTTTTATTTTTTGGGTCTGAATTTCTCCATGTTTCTCTACATTTGGAAAATTATCAGTTAGTATTTTATGAAAGAGGTTTTCCATGCCTTTAGTAGACTCTTCACCCTCCAGAATACCCATTATATGGATATTTGGATGTTTCATGGTGTCTAGAATTTCCTGTATGTTGTCCTTAATTTTCTTTGGTTGTTTGTTTTTTTTGTTTGTTTTGTTTTGTTTTGTTTTATTTGATCTATGTTGGAGACTTTGTCTTCCAGGTCAGAAATTCTTTCTTCTGCATGGTCCAATCTGCTGTTAATGCTTTCTAGGGAGATTTTCATAAGTTCTGTTTGATTCTTTTTTAGTGTGTCTATTTCCTTACGGAATTCCTCTTTCATGTCCTGAAATGATTTTCTCATTTCCTGGAATTAATTGTCTGTTTTCTCTTGCATCTCATTGAGTTTTGTCACTATGAATATTTGGAATTCTTTTTCTGACACTTCTCTATATTTCTCTGCTATCCACTGTTGGTGAGGGACCATTATGCTAACCTAGGAGAGAGTTACCTTGTTTTCTCATGTTTCTTCAAGATCTCTGCTAGTTTCGAGTCATCTGATTTAGTATTCTTTTTTCTATTTATTGGAGTAGATACTGTAGTACTGGTAGAGGAAAGTACACCCTTAGTTCTCAGGCATGTTCCGACTGAAGGGCTCTGTCTCCCAGCTCAAAACAGTTAGGGGTAACTTCAGGTGCTGGACTCCTCTGCCAGATGTTCAGCTCTTGAAGAGGTGGCAACAAATTAAAAAAAATAACTTAGTAAAGAGGAACGAGTGAAGAGGGTACTTTTGGTGTACCAAAAGTCCCAACGTAGCTCCCAAATCCCGAGAGTGAGCTCATCCAAAGATGCCTGCCCAGACCAGGCTTAAAGATCTCAGCAGGTGGCAAACCACAGTAGGGGCAAGTCCAGGCCACTGGAGCAGTGGGCAATACTTGTTCCCAAATTCTTCCCAACCTCTGATCACCAGTTCATCCCAGGAATACATATTTCAAAACACTATACATGGATTTCAAATTTTGTACCAAAATAAACTTATATTTTAATTCCATTTTCCACGAATTTTTTTTTCTTTTTTTTTTTTTTTTGGAGAGGTTTTTGCTATAGGGCGCGTGTGCTCGCCAGACAGACAGAGAGAGACAGAGAGATAGAAAGCAGGAAATCACCCCCAAGGGGGGATGGCCACGCCGCAATCCCTTCTCCTCCATTCTCCTCTCGGGATCTTGGGCACGCACGCACACGCGCCCGGCGTGAGTTTAAGCCGCCGGGTCCGGGACTCGAACCGTGGTCGACTACATGGGAGTCCAGCGACATAGCCATTACGCTAACTGCTGGTCCCCCACGAATTTTTTTTGAAACACCATAAATTCTGAATCAAAGCAGAAAAGATAACTATATCACAATTCTTAGTTTTCTCAACAGTAACATGGGAATTTTTTCTCAGTTTAAATAAGTAACAGTGATTGTTTAAAAAAATTAAAATTAAAGGGAGAATATAAGCTCATATGTAAAATTACATGTGTGTGTATATATATATATATATGTATGTATTTACATATAAACTAATGGTCTTGGGTGTTCAAAGTTCTCTTTATTTGAAATGACTGAGAAAAGTTTGTGTCAAGTTGAAAACTATTCCCTGGGCAATAATCTGTAGCATCTAGAAAATGTACTGAGACAGAAGACACCTTCATGGCTACTGAGAACTAGTGATTTCAGAGTAATAGGAGAAATGAAGATTTTCCACTGATAATTCAGCCTCCAGCCCACAAACTCATGTGGTAGGCAGACTTTCAAGCCTCCTGTCTCTGTCTCTGTCTCTGTCTCTGTCTTCGTCTCTCTCTATCTCTGTCTTCTCATTTATTTTTAATTTTTCCTTTTTAAAATTTTTTAAGATAAAGCAGTTTCTTGGTTTTCAGCCCCTCCTTTCCCTTTATCTTGTTAATAACCCCTTGTCTCTCTCCTAACCCAGGAGAGGCAAGAGAGCAGGCCTCAGAAGACACCTTCATGGCTACTGAGAGCTAATGATTTTGCCCGGCGCACAAGTGTACCACGCAGTTTTCTAATTTTTGCTTGTTTAAAAATAATAAATTTTTTTAGATTTTTTTATATAGTTTTTTTTTTCTTTTCTTTTTTGCTGTTTCTTGGTTGTTTGTGTTGCTGTTGTTTCTCTCTCTCTGTTTCCTTTTCTGCATACTCCTGGATGCTCAGTTTGAACTTCAAGTTTGGGGAGAAACACACCATCCATCAGATGACTAGAAATCGCTGCAAGACCACAAGAAATATGGAAAAGCAAGAAAATACCTCCCCTCCAAGGGAAAAGAATAGCTCCTCTTCATCCACAGACAGTTCAATGGAAATCATGGAAATGTCTGATAAAGAATTTAGAACATTCATAATGGCAAAGCTAACAGAGATGGAAGAGAAGAGAGACAATGAACTGCAGAAGAGAAAGAAAAAAGGAGCTGACAAGTTCCAGGAGGTGAGGATATTCTTGCAAGATCTAAAAGAGGAATTTCACACTTTACAAAAGAATCAGATGGAACTGTTAGAGATGAAGGCTATAATACAGGAAGTCAAAATCTCCCTTGAAAGTATTAAAAGCAGACTAGATCATACAGAAAATAGAATCTCAGATGTAGAAGAGAAAATTGCCGGCCTAGAAAAATCCACCACGAAGACTGAGAAAATTGCCCAAAATTTTTAGAATAATATAGAGAAGTACTAGATACCATCAAACATCCAAACATCCAGATAATAGGCATCCCAGAAGGCAAAGAAACTCATAAGGGCATTGATAATCTATTCCATGAGATCCTGCAAGAAAACTTTCCAAACCTAGAGAGGCACTCAAAGATCCAGTCCCAAGAAATACAAAGGACCCCAATAGAATCAACCCAAGAAGATCTTCTCCAAGACACATTATAGCCAGACTGACCAAAACCACAGACAAAGAGAAGATACTAAGATTGGCAAGAGAGAAATAGCAAGTTACCTATAAAGGCTATCCTATCAGACTAACAGCAGGCCTCTCATTGGAAACAATGAGAGGGAGGAAAGAATGGGGAAATATATTCAAAGTGTTAAGGGAAAAGCAATTGCAACCAAGAATACTGTATCCAGCAAGATTATCCTTCATATGGGAAGAAAAGACAAGAACATTCTCAGATAAACAAAACCTGCAAGAATTTCCAGCATCAGACCAGATCTCTAAAAAGTTCTCAAGTGAGTGCTATGTCAGGAAAATTAAATGTAGTCACACAGAAATAAGAGTTTAAAAACTAAGAAAATGGGCAACTTAATTGTAGGGACAAGTCTGGACTTGAATATTATATCCCAGAATTCAATTGGGAAGATCAAACCACAACAGAAGATAAATTAAGTACATGAGACTGAACTGGTGAAATAGCATTCTGTGACTTTTGACTAAAATATTGCTGCTTTTCTTCTAGGCTTTGTTGTCTGATTTTAATAGTTTTTGTCCTGTCTTGAGTTGTCAATAGGTTCATGTACCTACTATTTGAACAGAATACTAACCTGTTTCTAGGCTTTAAGTTTTAAGCAAATTTCCTTACCAATTCAAAACTGCTTTTCTTGAAATTACCAGCTGAACTTGCTATTGAAAGTAGCTAGATTATTTAAGAAAGTGGGCGGAAATGAATGGAATACAACTGTAGACACCAGAGATAGTGTGAGAAGAGGGTGGGAAAGGGCAGAGGGTCAGTCATAGGGGTAAATATAAAGATACACACACACACACACACACACACACACACACATATATATACACATATATATGTGAAACTAGAAATGAAAAATTATTGATGATAACATACATGATTAAGCCACTATGCAGTATATTCTGGATGGGAAACCACTTTTTCTATGCTGTGGTGATGATTAGGGGACGAATGTACATTAATTAATTTAAAAAAAGTTTCAGGAAAAAAATGCATATTTGATGACTGCAGTAAACTATATAGCCCCAGCTAGGTACTACTTTATAGTATGTTCATTCTACTCAGTGAGGTTTATGCCTAAAGACAGACTTGTGTTCATGGATATGTATGTATCAACTGCGCTTGCTATTGGAAATATTTAGATTAATTAAGTTCATTAACAAATCAATAAAATGGGGAGAAAAGACATAGAAAGCAACCATGGATACCAGGGACAGTGTGGGAGGGGAGCGGGACACGGCAGAGGGTGAGTGATAGAAAATAAAGGATGGCAAAAAAAAAAAAAGCAAAATATACAGGAATCAAGAAATGGAAAATTATTTGTTGACGATAACACATATGTTGATGTGCTTGACTGAGCCAATATACAGTGTATTCTGAATGGGAAATCTCATTTTGTATGCTGTTATGATGTATAGTGAATGAACGTAAATAAATAAATTAAAATTAAAAAAAAGAAACTTCTAAAAAAATGCATTGAGAAATAGAGTATCTGTGAAGTCCTGATGTGCTAAGGAAATCAGTTAGAAAACAGACAGTGCAGAGCACACACACACACAGAAAGAGAGAGAGAGAGAGAGAGAGAGAGAGAGATCCACATCAATTTAAGAATTTTCTATCATAGTATATACAAAGTATCCTTTATACAAACAATCCTGGGACACTAGGTTAAAGTGCCCAAATGAAGATACATCTGAGAGTGAGCCCTGGTGAGCAGCTGCCTGGGGAGGTTTTTGTTCCGCCCTGGAGCACTGTGGAGGGTGCTTCTTACTCTGCTGGCAGTAGTAGCTTGCAACATCATCGGCCTCCACAGGATTAATTGTAAGGGTGAAATCAGTTCCAGACTCACTGCCACTGAACCTGGCTGGGACCCCAGACCCTCTACTGGATGCTTCATAGATCAGGAGTTTAGGGGGTTGTCCTGGTTTCTGTTGATACCAGTTGAGATAGGAGTAAATTAAATCACTGACACTCTGGCTGGCCCTGCAGGAGATGGTGACCTTGTCCCCAGGAGACACAGCCAAGGTGGTTGGAGACTGAGTCAACATGATGTCCCCAGCAGAGCCTGGAATAATAAACACACACAATAAATTATAAGTGACGTGCTGAGACCTTCCTAGTGCAGGCCCATTGCACTGGGACAGGTGTAACTGCAGTCACGGGTGGCACTCTGAGTAAACTAAAAGCAAATAACTGGGTCACTTGAAACCTACAACAAAGACCTTAAATCTAGTGACCAAGAATCCAGAGACAGAAAGCAATGGCGGCCCCAATGAGAGTGTCCAGCGTTCCTCTGCTTCCCTCACCTGGAACCCAGAGCAGCAGCATCCACAGCAGAGGAGCCCCTGACCCCATCTCTGAGCTGAACCAGAGGCTGCTCCTCAGGGCCCCGACAAGCTGCCTTTAAGGAGGCTGAGCAGCCTGGAGCGTTGTCTGAACACTCAACATCCAAATCAGCTCAGAAGACCATGGGCTGGTGCTCAAAGGGCACCTGCTCTTGTTTCACCCAGAGGAAGTTGGGGTTGGGGAGACATTTCTCAGGGCAGCCCAAGAATATCCCAGGGGATTCTGTGACCTCATCATTGTTCCTTTACCTCCTCGACTGCCTGAGATGCAATGTGGGAGTGTACTGGGGCTGTCCTATCCTCAAAATTAAAATTTTATATCATTACAAATAATCGTTTCAAGTTGTGACTATTGTCAGGAGGTAAAAGCAGGTGAGTTTACAAAAAAGTAAAAAATAAGAGGGTCTGGTTCAGATGGGGAGGGACAGTTGTCCCAATGAGCAGATAGTCTTTAAATGAAGTCCTAAAATATTGTCAGGAGCTGGGAAGAGTGTGGGAGAGAGCATGGAACCTTGTGAACCCTGTTGAAGACTGGGAATGAACTTAATCAATGAACTTGCCTTATGGATAGGGCAGGATCTCTCCATCTGCTCAGTCCTGAAACCATAGCTGCATCACCCTGGAAGCCCTCAGAGACAGAGGAGTCACTCCATAGGGTCCTACTCAGAGTCCTGAGCAAGCAGTCCCTAACTGCCCCTTGTGCTCTCTTTCTTGTCATTGCAGCCTAGTGCTAAGGAGCTCCGTGTTCACCCACTGCTGACGTGGTGTTTCAAGACTTTCCTCCAACCCATGTCCTCCTTCATGGTCCCTAAAGATGAGTGTCTTTCCTCAACAAAACCAGTCCACCATGTCTGGAAGATGAGATTGCTTCTTCAAATATGCAGACACCAGTAAATTAATCTGGTCTAAATTTGCTCTAAACTCCTCTGTACATAAAAGCCACTATGGCAATATAGGCAGAATTTTGGCTTCAAGGTTATGAGGAAAAAGAATAGATCATGGAAATATGACACCAAAAATCAGCCCTTTGAGTTCCACGTCCAGAACCCTCTTGTGTTACTTGTGATGCATCCAGGGTCAGAGCCTGCTCCCAACTGCAGGTGTGTTTCCCTGTTACTTAGCTCTATTTGTGTATGATACTAACGCACCCATGAGTTCTGAACTAGAATTTCATAACACTCTAGGATTTGTTTTCATGTTCTTAAATTTGTATTTTAACTTGTTTTGACTAAAGTGAATTAGTACTTAACCAAAGGAAATTGTATCTAGGTAGAGTTAACATTATCTTCTTTCTATTTCATAATTCTGACACTGAGTCACAAAGGTCAAGAAACCCAAGAGGTTCTGTTCTGCCCGGTGTTGCTTATGCCAATCTAATGAGACCAGGTTCAGTCAGGGAGAGTAGAAACTTTATTCTTTGATGGAAGAATGGATGAGGGGAAGGACCTAATGCGCCAAAGGTACCTTCTCCCTGAGTGGGAGTCAAGCTGCTACTACGGATTGGAGCTCTGCCTCTTGGGCACTCTGCATGGTTTGCATACTGCCTGGTTTGCACTTGGAGACTCCTGGAGCATGTTCAGGAAGTTCTGCCAGGCAGAACTATTTGTGGTACTAGGCAATCTTTCCAAGAGCTTCTGTTGACTTTCCTAAGATCTTCCTAAGTTCCTTAGCTTTCTGGTCATATCTTCAGAAATGACATTCCAGTCAAAGCCCTGGCAATAACCAGTATTTCAGATTTCTGGTGCAAGGAAACAGATATTATTATTTATTTGTTATCATTATTTTTCTATTTTAACCAGAGAGAGAGAGAGCGAGAGCGCACACGCCACCAGGTCCAGGACTCGAACCGTGGTTGGCCATGTGGGAGTCCAGTGCCTTTAACCACCACACCACTTCTCTGCCCCAGGAAACAGATATTATTGAACTTGCACAAATAAACATTCTGCCACGAAATAAGAATACCCATAACTATTTTCCAATTCTAGAGGGATTAGGAAGTGAGAAAAGATTATTTCCATTTTTTTTTTAATTAGCAAATTGTTGAACCTATCAACAGTTCAAAAGAAGACAAAAATTCTTAAATCTGGAAAACAAAGCAAAGGAGAAAATAGTAATGTTTTAGTCAAAAGTCATAAAATTCTATTTCTCCTGTAGTTTGATGTAATTAAACTCTCTTCTATTGAATTAGCAGAGCTACTGTGGTCCAATCTTTTCGTTTAAATTCCAGAATTTAACATTCAACATTATTATTGATCTTTCCGGATTCATCCCTACCATTAAGTTGGCCATTTACTCAGTTGGTTTTTTTGTTCTCTTATTTCTTTGTGTCTGACTTTAGTTGTCCTGGTATAGTACTCCCTTCAGAACTTCTTGAAGAGCTGGTCTGGTGTTAGTAAATTTTCTCAGGTTGTGTTTATCTGAGAATGTTTTTATTTTTTCATATGATAATCTAGCTGGGTATTGTATTTTTGGTTGAAATTGTTTTTCACTTAACACTTCGAATACATTTTGTCATTTTTTCTTTGCTCACATTGTTTCAGATGAGAGGGCCAATGTTAGCCTGATGGAATAACTTTTGTAAGTAACTTGAATTTCTCTCTTGCCAATTTTAGTATATTGTCTTTCTCTGTGGTTTTGGTCAATCTGGCTATGATCTGCCTTGGAGAAGATCTTCTTGGGTTGATTCTATTTGGGGTCCTTTGTATTTCTTGGGTCTGGATAGTTGAATGCCTCTCGAGGTTTGTAAAGTTTTATTCCAAGATTACATGGAATAGGTTATCGATACCCTTATTAGTTTCTTCACCTTCTGGGATACCAATTATCCTGATGTCTGGGCGTTTAATGGTCTCTAGTATTTCTCATGTATTATTCTTATTTTGGGGGATTATTTTCTCAATCTTTTTTTTCAAAGTCAGAGGTCTTATCTTCTACATCTGAGATTCAACCTTCTGCATGATATAATCTGCTTTTAATACTTTTGAAGGAGGTTTTGATTTTCTATATTACAACCTTCATTGTTAACAGTTTCATTTGAACCTTTTTTAGGGTGTGTATTTCTTCTTTCCGATCATGGGAGAACTTCCTCGCCAGCTGGACCTCATTGCCCCTTTCCTCTTGCATCTTCTGGAGTTCATTGTCTCTAGTTCTTGCATCTCTGTTAATTAAATCACTATGAATACATTGAAATCTTTATCTGACATATCCACAAGTTCCATTGAACTGTCTGTGTATGGTGAGGGGTTGTTCTTTTCCCTTGAGGGAGAGATATTTTCTTGGTTTCTCATACTTCCTATGCCTCTGTGGTGGTTTCAGGTCATCTGATGGATTATATGTTTCTTCTTAATTTTTTGGAGTTAAGTCTGAGTATTCAGAGGTATGCAGGAGGAGATGAGCTATGCTTTCTCTTCAGCTCTGTCCTTCCCCTGCTGCTCACTCTGCAGTCTCTCTGCTCTGATTTTCAGTCATTTGGTGGTATATTCATGTTTGGCTAATTTGTTGAAGAAGGTTTCTGCAACTGTAAGCTCACGTGCTTCTTTTTAGTGTGAAGAACTTCTGTGACAATTTCTCTACTGTGTTTTGCAATGTGATATCCACAGAGAGAGATATGAGTTCAGATTTATGAAGAGTAATTCCTGTTTTAGTGCAACTCTGAGCCTTTCTAACTATGAGCCAGGTAGGTTAGTTGGAAGAGGACAGCTGCAACTCAGGGCTTCTCAGCCCTCTCGTTCGTACCAAAAATGAACAGAGCACCTCAGATGCAGATGTCTGTCTGCAATACCCCTGTTCTTTCTAGCTATGGGCCGGGGAGCTGAGTTGGAAGAGGGTGGCTAAAACTTGGGGCTGCTCAGACCTCATGTTGGTGCTAGAAATAACCTGTCTTTTTCTCTTACTCCAGCAACTGAACGATAAAAAGGATCTACTAAACATAATCTATAAGTACACAGTCTTTAGACTCATTTCTGAGTGGTGGTAGGACAAGGTAATGATAAAATGTGTCAATATGTGTTTGGAGGAATCAAGGAGAATTCAATTATATAATATAATGGCAAACAGAAGACTTCAATAGAGCAACACCATAAAGAGAAGTAATTGGTAAGTAGTTTGAAATGAAATGATATGGCAAAATTGCAAATACATCATGGGGAGGAAGACATCTATGTCTGGTGAAACAACATAACAAGTAAATAATAAATTAGATACTGTTTTTGAAAAAGATACACTCTAGTAAAGACCACAGTACTTAAAAGACATGCCAAAAAAATTGGATTCAAAGGTGGGATAATTATCAAGAAAAAGATATTAAAAGAGGAGTTAATAAGGCCAAAGGCATAATTTAAAATGAAAATCAAAAGAAAAGCAGCACTAAGTAGAAATAAGTGCAATAGGGGTGGGAGGAGCATGGAGTCAAAGACATACAGGCCCCTTGGTAAAAGAACGGAATTTAGGGGAAAAACCCAAAATATTAAATGAATTATAGGGAAAATAGAAAATATAGGAAATAGCTACTCATAGCTGATAAATGATGTGATTTTTAACAAACATTGATGCAATAATCTAATAACAAAAACAACGAAACAGCTAAGTAGATATGTCAAACTACTCCATCATAGCTTCTATAATATATGTATGGATTACATATTTATAGAAGACACAAATTTAAAAATGTAAACCTATAAAAATTATATCAAGTATTTTATGTAAATATATGTCTAACTCGGTCTTTAGGAAGACTACTTAATAAAGATAGGAGAACAAGAAACTCTAAACGAACCAAAAAATAAAAAAGAAACGAAATGGATGGAAACATAAAACAAGGTTTGCAAGTAGATGTATTAAAATCAATGGTGAATACATCTTATACATTGGAGAAAATCCATACCTGTTAAAAATGAAAGGAATATATCTATAGTTATCAAAAATAGCCCCCAAAATAACAAAATCAAAATTAGGCATAATCTAATGGAAAATTAATTAAACCTCATAAAAATGAAAATCTTTTGATGTACTGAAGACCCTGCTAAGGGGATTTAACAAATTGAAAATGGATTTGCTGTACAATTCAACAAATGAACTCTCAGGCAATTATCTCAGAGAAATCAAAATTTATTGTGTCACAGAGACTTGTATGAGCATATATTCACAGAATATTTCTATTAGCAAACAAAGGAAATTGCTCAATGATCCTTCAGTGGGTAAGTAGTTACATAAAGCAGGGTAATCCATATCACAGGATTCCACTCAATCATAAAAAGCAACGACCTGTGACTGATATGCCCAACGTGAATAAACCACAAGGATGCTAAGTGAAATCAGCCAATCTCAAAATGGTACCTATGGGACCAGCAATTAGCGTAATGGTTATGTCGCTGAACTCCCATGTAGCCGACTGTAGTTCCAGTCCCAGACCCGCTGCCTTAAACTCACACCAGGCATGTGTGCGTGCCTGCCCAAGATTGCCAGAGAAGACTGGAGGAGAAGGAATTGTGGTGTGGCCATCCCTCTGGGGGCTGATTTCTCACTTTCTATCTCTCTGTCTCTCTCTGTCTTTCTGGTGAGTGCACGAACCCTATAGCAAAAACCTCTCCAAAAAAAAATTAAAAAGATTTAAAAAATGGTACCTATGTATGATGCCTTTTCCGTAGTGGTTGCCAGTGAGTAGGGATGGAGAAGAGAACGTGGATGTGGTTGTGAAGGGGTGGCACCAGGGAGTCTCCTAGTGATGGTTCAGGTGAGTATTTAAGGTAGTAGATACAAAGAATACCTATGTAGTAAATTTGCAAGGAAACACACACACATGCACACAATTTCACACACACAGATGCACAAATGAGGGCATTTGTGACTTTTGAAAATGGAATAAATTCTATGGATTATACTTATGTTCATTTCCTGATTTTTGATATTGTAATATAGTTATGCAAGATATCAATATTTGGGGCCGCTGGACTCCCATGTAGTCAACTGCGGTTCGAGTCACCGGGTGCATGTGCGCATGTGACCACGATCCCGAGAGAAGAATGGAGGAGAAGGGATTGTGGCATGACCATCCGCCCTGGGGAGGGGGGTGATTTCTTGCTTTCTGTCTCTCTGTCTTTCTCTGTCTCTCTGATGAGCGCACGTGCCTGTAGCTAAAACCTCTCCAAAAAAATAAAAGATATCAACATTTGGGAAGTCTAGGGAAAAAGTGCATGGAACCTTCCAGTATATTTCTTTGCAACTTCCTGTGGATCTATAATATTTAAAAAAAAGTAAAATAAAAATTGTAGATATTATTACTTGAAACCCCCTCCCCCCCAAAAAAATGAATAGTCATTTTTCTCTCAAATATGTGGCAAAAAATTTGAAGCTTCATGACTCACTCCTCTGGGGAGAATGCAGGAGAAACACTATTATGTTGCAATCTGTGATTAATTAACAGAGTGAGATTTAAAAGATACACTTGTTAACTCCAAATTACTACTAAGAAGTTACCTATAGAAATAGAAACACCATTGTATCTATGGAAACATTTGAATATTCATCTGTAAGAGATGACTAAATAAATTGTAGCATTTCATATTATAAAAAATTACATAGCTACTGAGTTAATATTCTACCATTGATCTGTGTTCTATGAAAAATGAAGTGTTAAAAAAATAGAACTAGTATTAGAGCTAAAAATTCTACTTTTGGGTAAATATGCAGAAGAAATAAAGTTTGTCAAGCAGGTGTCTGAACTCCCATGTTTAGTGTAACGACTCACTATAGTCATAACATGGAAATACAATTATAGCTGGTACAGAAACAGCCAAACAGCAATATAAACAACCTAAATCCTCTATGTGAGATCATGCAGTATTTGTCTTTCTGTGTCTGGCTTATTTTGCCACCAGAATGTTGTCCCGGCTCTTCCATGTTGTCACAAATGCTAGGCTTTTCTTCTTTTAACAGAGTTTTGAAAAACTGAATAATATGTATCCTATTTATCCATGCATCCATCAAAAACAAAACTTTATTGGCAAAAAAATGAATCTTAGTCAGAAATGGATGATTTTCTGTTGATGATAACGTGTGTGGGATCTTCAACTGGACTGGTGTGAAGTGTATTCATGTTGGGTAAATTCCCTTGACAGGCTGAAGTGATATAGAGTGATTGAATATCTGAAATAAAATCATAAAAAATTTAAAATTCAGTAGTTTATGAAGGTTAAAACAAAAGATGAATCTTAGTGTTAATCTGTCTTGAAAATTTTCTAGGCTTTAGGCATGTGTTTCAACAATGGGCTTAATTTGCTATTTATTTGTAACAAGACAAATAAAACATGAGTCCACGGCCCCACTGATGCTTCAGTACCAATTCCTATCTTGAATGTTTCTTTTTCTTCCTTAATACCCTTTTATATAAATGAATAACTGTAGCTCCTGAACAAGAAATGTGAAATTTATACCAACTTCCATAAAACAGTTTATCTAAATCTATAGAAAGAAACAAGAGCCTTAATCTTCAGTAACTTTTCATTTAATTTGAAAAACTGCTGTGGGTAAAGAAACGAAAACACAGGGCAATGACTCTTAGATTTCAGCTCTGCCCCTAGTGGGCCACACTTGACAGTATTGGTTAGGTCGTTGCCCCAGCCACACCTGCAAGGGTCAGAAGAGGAACATGGTTTCTCCTGGTCTGCATGTTCAGCTGGGCTGAGCTAGTTTTTGTTCTAGCTTGTAGCACAGTGATAGGATAACTGTTGCTCTGATGACAGTGATAAACTGCGGCATCTTCAGCTTCCATGTTCTTGATGGTGAGGCTGAAATCAGTCCCAGACCCACTGCCGCTGAACCGTGAGGGGACCCCAGAGACGGACTGAGAAGCATACTTTATTAGGAGTTTTGGAGCCTGGTCTCGTTTCTGCTGGTACCAGTGTAAGTTGGTGCTAATGCCCTCACTGGTCCGGCAGGTGATGGTGACTGTGTCCCCTGGACTCCCAGGCAGGAAGGCTGGAGACTGGGTCAGCACAATGTCACCACTGGAGGCTGAAACCACACATGGAAACTTAGGAGAACATAGCAATGTGCATATGGAAATCACCACTGACCTAGCCACACAGGCGAGAAACTATTCTTTATTTTCTTAACCTCAGATCTAAAGAGTAATCCAGATTCTACAAAGCACAGGGTTCCCAATGAAGAAATTAGCCATGGAAACAATCCCCAAGTAGTGTTGTCCAAATATTCTCACCTGGAACCCAGAGGAGCAGAAACCCGAGGAGCTGTGATGGAGACACCATCCCGCTGCCTTTGACTTGTCTGTTTTGTTCATGTCACCTCCCAGAGAAACAGCCTCTTATAAGATTTTGAGAGGCGGACCACCAAGATACAAGAGAAAGGCCATATGCAAATCATGGGGATTCGATACTGAGTTAAATACGCAGACATTATGTCTGTCGGGAGAACATTTCACAGGTCTTTCTATAAGTATGTAAGTATGTGAAGTCTTCCTCTTCTGGCCTTCTGCCAATGAGAACTGCTGAGATTCTGGAAGATTTTTATGTATACTTGACCAGACCTACAAGACTAAGCAGCAAACACATTCTAATGCAGTTTTCTGTTACAGTTTGCATTCAACTGGAATGAACAGCAGTTAAAATCCTCAGCTGTGGCCCAGGGCTACGCAAACACTTGGTCTCTCATCACAATGAAGCCAAAGAAACTTGGGTTGTCTGGACATTCCATGAAGCATCACTCCATACAACATCATATGGATATTATGTTTATTAGACCTGAGGAACAAGAACACTCAAGTAGATGTATTAAAATCAATGTTGAATACATGATTTTGAATACACGCCAGGTGCGTGTGTGAGCCCAAGAAAACATGTGTCTTCCAGAGCGTGAGACAAAAACCCTCCAAAAATGTGTGGACCTACCACACTGGAAAAGATATCGGATGTCCAGATGTCCGAATCATGCTGGCACACACCTCTCAAAATAAGGACTGTGATTGCACCGTACACGTCTTCCACTGAGAATGGAGCACAGTGTTAGGTAGTCCTCCCTGAAGTGTGGCGTCAATATATTTCATACTCAGGTACTCTGCACCAACCAGTTTGTTAATACTGAACCCAAGTGGAGTCAATAGACACGATTAATTCACATGGGCAGTTTTTCAGTCACCCACATCTCTCACTGCTTTCTCCCTAATACCTCTGTGTCAGCCTACACTTCTGGCCATATGGGGGTTTGTATCAATGTACTGTATTATTTATTTATTCCTGCCACTCCGGCATCTGGGGCCTTGCTCGCTGAGTAGGAGCTGTGTCTCCCAAGTTCCACTCATTCCTAGAGACAGTAAATGCCTCGCCTGAGAGCATGACAATGAGACATCTAGACTTCATGTTGTCGCCTGCCTCTCCTTACGGAGTCCTGCAGTCTAGAACACAATCCTGACACTCTAACCATCCAGACCAACTAGGAACCACCTAGACGAAAGACTGAAAAATAGTGAAAAGATAGGTGAACACTACACAACACTAAGCCTTTCATCTTTCCCTTTCTTTCCTGCATCGTTCACGGTAAAGGCACTGCCTGCAGTTCCCCCATTTCTGCCTGCTCCTTTCACCTCAGGGTTTCCCCGTGTGGCCCTGTATGGTGTGTCACACCTCCTGCTTTAAGTAGATTATGAGTATAATAAAAGGTTCTTAAATGGCAATCATTTTCATGTCCATGTAACCCACTATATCTGACTAAAAACAATCCTGCTCATGGGCATTTGGGTTGATTCCATGTCTTAGCAATTGTGAATAATGTGATTGAATGTATAAAAGAAATTGAAATTTAAAAATACAATCCTGGGACCAGCAGTTAGCATAATGGCTATGTCACTGAATTTCCATGTAGCAGACCGCGGTTCGAGTCCTGGACCCGCTGGCTTAAACTCACACCGGGCACGTGTGCATGCGTGCCCAAGGTCCCGAGAGGAGAATGGAGGAGAAGGGATTGCAGCGTGGCCATCCCCCCCGGGGGGTAATTTCTTGCTTTCTATCTCTCTGTCTTTCTGGCGAGCGCACACACCCTATAGCAAAAACCTCTCCGAAAAACAAAAATACAATCCTGAATACTATGAAAACAAGATTTCCCAAGAAGCTAATCCCAGAGAAAAGCCACAGGCTTTGTCCAGGTTTGCATCACATTTTGGTACAAATAAGATCGGGCAGCTCTCTCATAATGGTCCTCATCACGGGATGCTATGAAAGAAAATGTTGAGTTAGTAGATAATCAAGCAGCGTCCCTGGTCATCCACTTAGAGGGGATGGCGAGGTGGCTGCAAAACTGTCGGTGTCCATTATGTTGGCATCTGTTGTGGGGTGCTGGGTGTGACAATGTTTGTAGGAGGTTTGAGTGATTTGGAACTGATCAAGAAAAAAGATACGACCACGAGGGGGCAGTAGTACACAAAATGAGAAGTGAGGCTGCTCTGACAGGTTCCTCTGGGGATGGCCCCCTCAGCAGGAGTCTCTCCAGAGGGATGTTGAAGAAGGAGCTTATGTGAGCAGGCCAGGTTCCATGGCAGGGGCGACTCTAGGTCAGAGACCTCTAGGGGAGAGTAGCAGATTTTTTGTTTTTATGTGTTTTTTAGTGTGGGGCTTAATTTATCCATTGCTAGCAGACATGGGTAAGGTATCCTGAAATATACAACTCAGTGTCCACATATCTAAAAAATCAAATTTTGGGGACCAGTAAATGGCATAATGGTTGTCACTGGACTCCCACGTAGTCGACCACAGTATGAACACCAGACCCTGCAGCAAAAACTCATGCTGGGCACGTGTTCGTAGGTGCCCAAGATCCCTAGAGGAGAAGGGAGGAGAAGGGATTGTTGTGTGGCCATCCCACTGAGGGGTGATTTCTCACTTTCTGTCCTTCTGTCTCTATCTTTCCAGCAAATGCATGTCCATTATAGCAAAAAATCTCTCTCTAAAAATAAAATTGGGGGGATATTTTTGAAATTATCATGTGTGAAGTATGAGTTTAATGAAGGTAGTTTATAAATAAACCTGCAGTTTAGAAATAACCAACCTGGGGGCCAAGTTGGATTTAAGTAACAGCGTTGCTCCTTCTGTAGACTTTGCTCTGCCGGCTTTCCTACCTAACCGTCCGAGCTCACAGAGCTTTAGACTAGAATAGACACACAGATGTGTATTCTTCCTCTGGACTCCAAATGGAGGTTCTTTCTGAACAAAGGCGAGAAGAGTTTGTCTTTGCATGAGTAAAATGAATGAATGATGCACACACATAAATAAATAAGAAACTTTTGGAGGTGATGGGTATATTTATGGCATTAATTGTGGTGATAGTTTCACACACAATTATCCAAACTCATCAAATAATATATGTTAAATGTGACAACTATACCTGAATAAGGAGGTTAGAAAGAAGAGAATCTCAACCAGTGGAAGAGATTGACCTTGCCTAATTGACTTTGCTCTTCCTTGAAGAAAGGCACCTCTTCCTTTAAAAGAAGCTATCCTTATAAGCCAGAGCATGGCTGGAAATGTGATAATTATTTCACTGTTCTTTAAAAAAAAAAAAAAAAAAAAAAAAAAAAAAAAAAAAAGAATTTATTTTATTTAACTTTATTTATTTATTCATTTATTTTTAATTTCACCAGAAGAGATTCTTCACCTGCAGGTCAGCTGGAATGGATTCCCTGGGTCCAAGGCACCTGTGATTAAAACTGGTCACCTTTCCTGACTAACTATAGAGTGTCAAGTGGAAGAAGTAAAATTCGTGGATAAACATTCCATTTTGCAGGCAGCTCACAGAAGGAACTATGGATGTGTTTATCATCTGAGTGTGCACATCCTCTTTAAACTCTAGGACACGGGTAAGCCTGACTTTTCTGGATCCTCAAGACCCTGCCCTGTATCTAGCAAATATCCATTTTTATCCAAGTGTTTGAATTATTTTTCTTTCCTTATTCTTGTTTTTTGTTTTTTTGGTTTTTTTTTTTTTTTTTTGAGAGGTTTTTCACTATAGGGCGCGTGCGCTCGCCAGACAGACAGAGAGAGACATAGAGACAGAAAGCGAGAAATCACCCCCCAGGGGGGATGGTCACGCCGCAATCCCTTCTCCTCCATTCTCCTCTCGGGATCTTGGGCACGCACGCACACGCGCCCGGCGTGAGTTGTAAGCCACCGGGTCCGAGACGCGAACCGCGGTCGACTACGTGGGAGTCCAGCGACATAGCCATTACGCTAACTGCTGGTTCCCCTTTCCTTATTCTTAAAGTAAATATAAAAAAAAATCCTATGGAAGTATTCAGCTGAGGTCCAGGATAAACTGGAGATTCATGAAATAGAGATGGTTTTGGTTTTTGGTTTTTGCTTTATTTGTCTATAAATAAAATTTCTCCTGCACCCAGTAAACTCATGGACTAACTGGACTGAGACAATAATTTGGCTTACCTGAGCATTATTGGCCTTGGAAGGTTTTACCTTTTCTGAAATCCCTGCTCAAGGCTCTTTCTTGAAGAACAGCCCCTCTTCCTTCAAAACAAGGTATCCTTTTAAGCCAGAGCTTGGCTGGAAATGTGATAATTATTTCACTGTTCTTTTTTCTTTCTTTGTTTTTTTGGAGAGGTTTTCAATATAGGGCGCGTGCACTCGCCAGACAGACAGAGAGAGACATAGAGACAGAAAGCAAGAAATCACCCCCCAGAGGGGATGATCACGCCGCAATCCCTTCTCCTCCATTCTCCTCTTGGGATCTTGGGCACGCACGCACATGCGCCCAGCGTGAGTTTTAAGCCACCGGGTCTGGAACGCGAACCACGGTCGACTACGCCGGAGTCCAGCGACATAGCCATTATGCTAACTGCTGCTTCCCTTTTTTTAAAAAAATAGAATTTATTTTATTTATCTTTATTTATTTATTTATTTTATTTATTTTTAATTTGACCAGAGAGGGACAGAGTGAGAGAGAAAGAGAGAAAGTGAGAAAACAAGCCTCCAGGTCTGGGACTCAAACCAGTTAGCCATGTGGGAGTCCAGCACCCCTAAGCACCAGCACCACCACCTGTCAGCCCCTCCACTGCTTTTTTTTTTTTTTTTTTTTTTTTTTTTTGAGAGGTTTTTGCTATAGGGCGCGTGCGCTCGCCAGACAGACAGAGAGAGACAGAGAGATAGAAAGCGAGAAATCACCCCCCGGGGGGATGGCCACGCCGCAATCCCTTCTCCTCCATTCTCCTCTCGGGATCTTGGGCACGCACGCACACGCGCCCGGAGTGAGTTTAAGCCACCAGGTCCAAGACTCGAACCGCGGTCGACTACGTGGGAGTCCAGCGACATAGCCATTACGCTAACTGCTGGTCCCTCCACTGCTTTTTTTAAAGTAAATTTTATTGTTTCTTTCAGGTTTATAACAGGACACTGTGGGATGCATATAGATAGTAAAATAATATAGAGAAGCAGATTAAAAACTTACCTCACATAGTTACTTGTTTTTGGTGACAAGAGCAGCTAAATCTATTTCTTCAACGAAACTCCATAGCACAATACAATTTTATTAACATTAGTCATCGTATTTTAACAGAAAATGCTTTGCCTATTTGACCTTGTAAGAAACTTGGTTCATGGAGAAATGGGGGTGGAAAACGAAAAATAAATACTATGAATGGATGATACCATCTTTTTTTTTTTTTTTTTTTTTTTTTTTTTGGAGAGGTTTTTGCTATAGGGCACGTGCGCTCGCCAGACAGGCAGAGAGAGACAGAGAAATAGAAAGCAAGAAATCACCCCCCGGGGGAATGGTCACGCCGCAATCCCTTCTCCTCCATTCTCCTCTGGGATCTTGGGCATGCATGCACACTCGCCTGGCGTGAGTTTAAGCCACCGGGTACGGGACTCGAACTGCGGTCAACTACGTGGGCGTCCAGTGACATAGCCATTACGCTAACTCCTGGTCCCATGGGTGATACCATCTTAAATAGTAGTTAAAACTGCCTTTAAAATGAGAATTTCTGTGAATATACCCAAATGACAAAGGGAATTATTCTAAATCAACTGAAATTCTATTTTAATCACTTCATTTCTAGTTTACAACTGAAAGTTTAGATCAATAAATAGGCGTGAGATGGGCCAGCGGCAGTGTGGTGGTCAAGGCAGCTGTATCCCACATGGCCAACTGCATGGTCTGAAGCCTGGACCTCCTGCTTGAAAAACATGCCAGGTGGGTGTGCGTGCACACCTGAACTCCTGAGAGGAGAATGCAGAAGGGATTACAGTGCAGCCCTCATCTCTTGGTGGGAGGTGCTTTCTCACTTTCCCTCTGTCTGTCTCTCTTTGGTAAGTACTGGCACCCTATAGAATTAAAATTTTTAAAAAGAAATAGGCCCGAGTTGAATTAATTGGTGGCCATTTAAGTCCTGTAATAATGAGATAACATTTTTATCAGAAAGTGGATATGGTGACTTTCTTTTGATTCTTTTTAAATTTATTTTATATTTATTCACTGAACAACATCACAGCATACAAAATTCTGGATTTTCCACCAGAATACACTATATAGTGGCTTAATCATACATGTTATTGTCAACAAGTAATTTTCCATTTCTTATTTCTTATACGTATATATTTTTTTGATTTCCTATTTCTCACCCTCTGCCATTTCCCACCCTCCTCCTACATTGTCCCTGGTATTTACAGTTGCTTTCCATTTCTTTTTTCCCCTCACATTTTGTTGTTTCAGGAAATATCTTAATTGATCTAAATACTTTCAATCAAAAGTTCAGCTGATATATACACATCTGTGAACATATGTCTAATTTTAGGCATGAAACACCATGAGTAGAATGAATATACTATAAAGTAGCACCTAGCTGAGACTGTATAGCTTACTGTGGTCCTTAAATAGGTATCATTATTTAATATATGTATTTCTTTAATTTCGAGAAAAGCAGTTTTAGCTTTAATAAACCTAAGTCAAAAAATGTTAATAGAAATTTGCTTAAGACTTAAAGCCAGAAAACAGGTTATGAGTCTGTTTAAATACTAGGTACATGAACTTATCAACATCTCAAGAGAGGACACGAATCCTTAAATCAGGAAAACACGACATAGAAGAAAATCAGTAATGTTTTAGTCAAAAGTCATAAAATTCTATTTCACCGGTTCAGTCTCATGTTATTAATCTCCCTTCTGTTGAGGTCTGGTCACTCTGTTTAAATTCTGGAAGATAACATTCGACTCCAGACTTGTCCCTACCATTAAGTTGGCCATTTTCTTGGTTGTTTTTGAACTCTTATTTTTGTGTGTGTATTTAGTTTGCCTTGTATAGCACTCCCTTCAGCACTTCTTGGAGAGCTGGTCTGGTGTTGGTAAATTCTTTCAGGTTTTGTTTATCTGAGAATGTTCTTGTCTTTTCTTCCCAAATGAAGGATAATCTTGCCGGTTATAGTATTCTTCGTTGAAACTGTTTTCACTTAACATTTTTAATATATTTCCCCATTCTTTCCTTGCTCACATTGTTTCTGATGAGAGATCCACTGTCAGCTTGATGAGATATCCTTTATAAGTAACTCGATCTTTCTCTCTTACCAATTTTAGTATCTTATCTCTGTCTGTGGTTTTGGCCAATCTGGCTGTGATGTGCCTTGGAGAAGATCTTCTTGGGTTGATTCTATTTGGAGTCCTTTGATTTCTTGGGTCTGCATCTTTGAATGCCTGTCTAGGTTTGGATAGTTTTCTTCCAGGATTTCATGGAATAGATTATCAATGCCCTTATTAGTCTCTTCACCTTCTGGGATACCGATTATCCAGATATTTAGACATTTAATGGTATCTAGTATTTCTCGTATAGTATTCTCATTTTTTGGGCTGTTTTCTCAGTCTTCAAGGCTAGTGATTTTGTCTTCTATATCTGAGATTTGATCTTCTGTATGCTCTAGTCTGCTTTTAATACTTTCAAGAGGGATTTTGACTTCCTGTATGAAAGCCTTCATCTCTAACAGTTCCACTTGATTCTTTCTTATGAGGTGAATTTCCTTTCAGATCATGAAAGAACTTCCTCACCTCCTGGAACTCTTTAGTTCTTATCTCCTGCCTCTTCTGGAGTTCATTGTCTCTTTTCTCTTGCTGTTCTATTAGCTTTGTCACTATGACTATTCTAAATTCTTTATCGGACATTTCCACAAGTTCCATTTTAGTGACTGTGGATAAAGAAGCATTATTATTTTCCCTTGGAGGAGAAGTATTTTCTTGGTTTCTCATATTTCTCGTGCCTCTGTGGTGATTTCTGCTCATCTGATGGGTTATACATTTCTTCCTAATTTCTTGAAGTTCAATCTAAGCATTCAGAGGCATGCATGAGGATGTGATTTGCAATCTCTCTGCTATTCTGTTTTTCTCTCTCTGTGCATCAGATACAGTGGGATTTGAAGAATATTCTGACCCTAATAGTATTCAGATGTTTGGCTATGGTTCACTTTAACCTGTCTAGACACTCAGTGCATGGAGGCTGAGCAGCAAAGTTATGAAGGTTAAACAAAAAAAAAAAAAAAAAGGAAAATAAAAAAGATGAAGAGAAAAAAGGAAGAGACAATTAAAATTTTATTTAAAAAAACAAGCAAAAAATGAAAATTGCATGGCACATGAGCAAGCTGCACTAAGCTAATTTTTCACAGCTCAAGTTCAGTAAGCATCTCAGAAGGCCTGAGTTTTTGCCTTTCCTAAATGGAAAGGGGTAAGGCAAGAATTAGCAAGATAAAGAGGATCTGAGAACCTAGAAAATAACTTTCTTTTAAAAATTTTTAATAAAAAAAATAAATTTTAAATTTAAAGAGAGAGACAGAGACAGAGAGAAGGATACAGAGAGGGTCCCACAACTTTCTAGATTGGGGTCTGGAGGGTGAAGTCTCAGCAGAAAATCTTCAGTAGTCAGTCTTATTCCTGAAGCTAATTTTCATAGCTCAAGTTTAGTAAGCATCTCCTATAATTTTTTAAGAGAGATTTTTTGCTACAGGGCACACACACTCATCAGAGAAAGAAAGAGAGAGAAACAGAAAGCGAGAAATCACCCCCTGGGCGGATATCCACACCTCAGTTCTTTCTTCTCCATTCTCCTCTTGGAATTTTCAACACACAGGTACTCACGCCCGGCATTAGTTTTAAGCAGCCGGGTCCAGGACTAGAAGAATCACAGTCAACTATGTGGGAGTTCGGCAATATAACCCTTACTCCATCTGCTGGTCCCAGATATGGTGACTTTCTGCCTCAAGGAAATAGCAACCTCATATTAGTAAATTTCCTCTCCAGCTTGGTCCTTCTTGGCCAGGAACCCAGGATAAAACAAAGATTCAGTAATCTTACACAACAGCCTTCACCTATCAGCACCTTTAGAAATTTGCATACTGGCTCTTCTCAAACACCTCTTATGCCAAGTAGAGAATAAAACTATTAATAAGATAAAAAGTAATAGAGTAAAACAGAATAAATTCTGAGCTCCTTGGAGTAATCACAAGATAAAATTATAAAGTTTAACAAAGAACTAAAGACTATAATTACTTGTTAGAAATTTTTTTTTTTAATTTGGTGAGGTTTTTGCTATAGGCCGCGTGTGCTCACCAGACAGACAGAGAGAGACAGAGAGAAATCACCCCCCAGGGGGGATGGCCACGCCGCAATCCCTTCTCCTCTGTTCTCCTCTCAGGATCCTGGGCACGCATGCACACGCACCTGGTGTGAGTTTTAAGCCACCGGATCCGGGACGCGAACCACGGTCGACTATGTGGGAGTCCAGCAATATAGCCATTACACTAACTGCTAGTCCTGTTGTTAGAAATTTCTTTTATCAGTTTATTTTTATTTCATATTCTTTTCCTAATAAATTATAAATAACTTCAAGCCAGAGAATGATTGATTCTCTAATCTTCTGGAATCCTAGCAACCCTAGATGAGATTTAAAAATAATTATAAGAATTTATATTGATTGTTTTATTCCAAGGAGTCTAATCACACCAAAATTATCCATTTAAAGCAAAATAAATGAAGAAATACTGATTTTGTGAAAAACAACAACACATATTTACTACTCAATAATAATAATACCAAGTATTTTCCTATACAACATCTTTGTTTTTGGCTCAATGCTAAGATTTCAAGATTCAGCAAAAGTAATTTGCCTTATATTCAAATTACACTTGTATTATTGGTTATAAGAATATTTCTACTACCAAAAGAACTTGTAGGTAAAAAAGGAAGAGGTATTAAGAAATCCATTAGGAAATTTATCTCAATGTGAACGTTTGGGGGGAGAAGGAGATATGATACTGATAACCATCATCATAACACTGAAATCTCCAATGTTAGAAGCAATAGAAAGCCTAGAACCAGAATTAGGAAAGGGATGAATATGTCTACTGTGAATGTGACTTGCGTGCACCCTAGTGCAGTGTTTGCATAAGTACTAGGTCAAAGTAATATATATATATATATATATATATATATATATATATATATTTCTGACAAATGGCCTGAGAGCTGTTCTGGGCTACTCACAAGGTTCTCCCTGTGGTTGGTGGCTGACTTCCCCAGCTCGTGTACCTGGGCAGTCTTCTCTACAGCTGTCATCATATGGTTTATACTTTTATTTTCAAGACCCATCTGAGAATTTCAAGAAATTCCTTATTCTGTGACAAAACATAACTGAGGCAAGTCAAGACTTTTGGAATTAAGATCTTATATCTACTAAGAATTTACAAAGCACTTAGATGCTTAAAAAACAAACATTTGGGGGGCCAGCAGGCAACATGGAGGTTAAGGCAGCTGGATCCCACATTGCCTACGGAGAGATTTGACTCCTGGACCCAGCATGCAGGACGTGTCCGTGTGCTTGTGTGCATGTGTCTTCAAAGTCCTGAGAGGAGAATGGAGGAAAAGGGATTGTGGCATGGTCATCCTCCCTGGAAGGTGATCTCTTTCTCTAGGGAGTGCACATGCCATATAGCAAAATGCTAATAAAACACACACACACACACACAAAGACCAGCTGATGGCATAATGGTTATGTTGCTGGACTTCCACATATTCGACCGTGGTTCAAGTCGTGGACCCGGTGACATAAAACTCATGCCAGGCATGTGTGTGTGCATACCCAAAATCCCAAGAGAAGAATGGAGGAGGAGGAATTGCAGTGTGACCATCTGCCCGGGGGGGGGGGGGGGGGGGGGGATGTTATTTCTTGCTTTCTCTTTCTCTATCTCTCTGTCTCTCCAGCGAGCACATGCACCCTATAGCAAAAATCTCTCCCTAAAAAAAAAAAAAAGAAAAGAAAAAAAAAAATACAAAACAGAAAACCAGATTTACTGTCTCTAGCCATATCTATCCTGAGAATTCCTTGTGTAGAATGCCAGTGTAACAGAATGGTAGGGTTAGTTAATGGAGGAAAAGAAGAAATGGAAGGTTAAAAACGGGAAAAATACCAATTTCTGAATATTACCAAATATTTCCCTGTTAGAAATATAGCAAAGCCTACCAATGCTAATATATATTCAAACTACATTTTATGAGTATGCCTCAATTTTCTGGCTGTTACGCTGACTAAATTTATTAACAAGTACGTGAAAATCAGGAGGGTCAAGATGAGCTTTCAAGTTCGCTCTGTCCTGTCTCTGGTTGCTCAGAGAGCACTTTGACTGCTTCCATTCTCCTGCTGGTTAAGCCATGCTATGGCAGTTGCAGTGGTGGGGGCGGGGGGGGGGGGGAGCAGAACAGTTCAGAACTCTCAGCTGCAGGTATTACCTTGGGTCCTCACCCGTCTACAGAGTCAGCTCAGAGAATCTGCTGCCAGCTCATGTGATTATATGAGAGCCACTGCACTGCCCACAGCTGGGAGGTTTGTGTTCTGGGCTGTACGTCGTAAGAAGAACATTCTAGATCTTGTTCACAGTGATAAACTCCAACATCCTCAGCTGCAGGGACACGTTTGGAGAGAGACCCTGAAGTGTTGGGAACATGCTCTGAGCAAACACCACCTGTCCCTTTGGGCTTTGGCAGAACCTTGTAACTTGTCCTTTCCTTGACCCTCACTGCAGACAGAGCAAAGGGTGGAAATTGCTATGGGTGTTCCAAAAGATACATCTGATGCAGTTCAGGAAACATCTTCACCCTAATTAGCAAAGTCCAATCCCTGCTCTGCATCTGAAAGATTCTTTAGCTTTTTCTGGGCGTGGCGTCATGCCACCTTATGGAGACATTTTTTAGCCTCTTATAACTTCCCCACACCTGCAGCTGAGTTTCTCTCCATTAGGAAAGAAGATAATGGGATTTTCTCTTGATGGGATTATCACCAAGGGATACACCTGGTCCAGTATGACTAAGCCCTTATAGATTTGTTACCTGCTTCTTATTGTCTGTAACACATCAACATATCTATGAAATGTCATAAAATATACATATGTAGTGTCTCCTTGTGCTATAAATAAAGATGCCCAGTTTGTCTGGGGGCTCAAGTTTCAGCACAAGTTGCTTGGGCTATCTAGGCTCAGGCTGCCTGTGTCCATTTCTATTCTGTCTCTCTGTCTCATTCTTTCCGATTCCCTGGTCCTCTTGAGATGAAGGGCTTTCTCTTTCTTGTCCTCTTTCTCTTCCTCACCAGCAGTCTCCTGATCATGATTCAGCTAGAGCCAAGTCCTGGGGTGGACACCGACATTCAGCCTCTACTCTGCTGACTTCATTGTCCCGACCCGCAGGACAATCGAATAGGTTTCCTGAGGGAAGGAGTGAGAGATGGGACGAGCAGCGCAGAGATGACACAGTGTTACAACTCTTCAGGGTCCTCCGTTTATTGTGGGCCAGGGATCATGGTTATATACCTGTTGGTGGGCGTTGATTGGTTGTTAAATGTGGGTTATGATTGGTTGCTTTTGTGGACCAATCATGAGGTGCCAGATATGAAAATCTGAGGGATTTTAAGTTCACCAGTCAGTGAGCACTATGGGAAGTGGCCAATCAGAGTGTGGTTTTGAAGGTGAGGTTTTGAAGGGGAGCCAATTGTGGCCTTTGGCATTGTGTAATTGTTTGCTTTTTGAGAAACTGAAACCTAAGGGCTTCCTAAGACGGCAGTAGTCATGAAAATGACCTCAGCAGACTCGCTGGTGCGCAGCCTCCCATACTTCATGAGCAAAGTTTGTTTGGGACCCACTGCCACTGAACCTGTCTGGCCCCCTAGAGAATCGATAGGAAACCATGTAGATCAAGAGCTGTGGGCCCTGGCCTAGTTTCTGCAGGTCCCAGTTCCAATAGGTGTTTCCACCACTCTGTAGGAGGCTCTGGCTAGACCTGCAGGAGATGGCCGACTCTCCAAGGATGACGGGCAGGGAGGCTGGAGTCTGGATCAACACAGTATGTATTCGCACAGGATCCTGAAATGGTAAGAGAGAAGAACAAGGTTATGTACAAACATCGTGATCCCTTTTTATTAGTTTTGTTGTGTATTGTAGCTTCAATTATTTGTGAGATTAGATCCATACCCTAAATGTATCCAATCTCCAAAAATAACCCAAGAATTCAAGGCACAAATTGATCTTGTTTTTTAAAATCTCAACAGAGCCCTGCTCCTGTTCCTTTTACCTTTTTCTTAATTCTTGTAGGTCTAAATATTAAATCTCCCAGTTGGGGACAAGATCTGCAGATCCAACACATAAATAGAACACACAAAGAAAGCAGCAGGGTCCCCAAAGTTCACCCTCTCATCTCTTCAATTCTCCTTCCTTCTCTCCCTCTGTCCTCACTAGGGACCCAGAGCATTAGCAGCTCTAGGAGCTGAGTGGGGAACGCCATGCTGAGAGTAACTGGGGAATCCTGAGCAGTCAAGGCAAGGCACAAGCTGATTATTTTTTTGGAGAGGCTTTTTTTTGCTATAGGGCGCGTGTACTCGCCAGACAGAGAGACAGAAAGCGAGAAATCACCCCCTAGGGGGGATAGCCACACCGCAATCCCCTCTCCTCCATTCTACCCTTGGGATATTGGGCACGCACGCACACGCGCCCGGCGTGAGTTTTAAGCCACCGTGTCCGGGACGCGAACTGTGGTCGACCACGTGGGAGTCCGGCGACACAGCCATTACGCTACCTGCTGGTCCCCCAAGCTGAGTTTTCAATCTCAGAGTTGCAAGGCAAGGTCGTCCCTAGGAGACATATACAAATTCCCTGGTGGGTGCAGCAGTGTGGAAAGAACTAAAGGGACAGTAGTCCTCTGTGTGCACAGTTACATGAAATATCTTCTGTGTCGATGAAACTACAATAAAATTAAGATGTTCTTCCTTTATTTCAGCACATAGGGATGAATTTCATTATGTTTATCCTGAGTGGGTTACATGAATATTTTTGATCCATAGACTAATGTATTTCATTACATTTGCAACATTTTGCCATCATTTCTCTGAATATTTTCCCAGCACATTCCCCTCTCTTGTCTCCTCTTCAGTTCCGTTACACATTTGTTGGTACTCTTCACTTTGGCCTGTATATCTCTGAGGCCTTAGTCACTTTATTGTTGTTGTTGTTTTTGAGAGGTTTTCGCTATAGAGTGTGTGGCTTGCAAGACAGAGAGAGAGAGACAGAGAGACAGAAAGTGAGAAATAAACCCCCAGGGAGGATGGCCATGCCGCAATCCCTTCTCCTCCATTCTCCTCTAGGGATCTTGGGCACGCACGCACACGCACCTGGCGTGAGTTTAAGCCACCAGGTCCGAGACTCGAACCACTGTTGACTACGTGGGAGTCCAACAAAATAGCTATTACACTAACTGCTGGTCCCGAGGCCTTATTCACTTTTAAAAAGTGTTTTTGTTTCTTTCTTTAGATCACTTCTAGTGAGTTGATATGTATTTAAGTTCACTGGTTTTTCCACATCCTTGAACTGTTGTGAATTTTTCAATCGGGATAGTACACCTTTCAATTCTAAAATTCCTGCTTGGTCTTTTCTCAGGATTTTAGAATTTTTTTTGAGTTATTGCTTCATATTGTTCTCTTTGTCTTTGATTATGGGTAGCAAAGTTTTTAAAACATCTATATAATAACTGTTTTAAACTCTTAGTCTGCTGAGTCCAATATTCAGGACCACTGTCAATTTTGCCTATCATTTTTCCTCCCTTAATATTGGTTAGACTTTCCTGTTTCTTTGCAGAAATTCTTGAGTAAAAACTAAAAATTATAGATGACATATTCTTACACCTTTCTCTGGGTTCTGTTTTATTTTCCTGAAAATTATTGGGTGTCTTTTAGTAACTTTCTAGCATTTGAACTACACCATCTACGGTGTTTGACCACTGATCTCTGCTTTTCTCACATTCTTATTTCTTAAATTGGAGCTTGGATTCTAGGAGTTGCGCCTGTGTCTGCATAGCTTAGTAATTGATGGTGATTTGGGAAGCTTTGTCTAAATAGCGACAAGGTTCTTATGTGCTCTGACAATCCATCTGCACATGGTTTGAGGAGCATGTGAGAAGTGCAGAGCGTTCTCAACTCCTAGGCCCTCTTGTGTCTCTCCCATCTATCCCTGGGCTTTCTCTGAGAATGGGCGAAGAGAATATTTTAGTAATTCTATGTCTGTCCTTTCCAGGATTCCAGCATTAACTTCTGACCTGTCTCCCACTTATCCCAACCAGGGGCCACCAATTTCGGCTAGAAAACCCGTGGGCTTTTCCCCCTACTTGTTTCCTCCAGACTTCGCCACATTCATCTGGCATCACTGAAGGATTTCATATGACTCTCCCCTCCAACTCAACCCACTTTGTTAACAAGCTACTACTGTAACCTTTGCTGCCCTCCTCACGTTGGTAAAACCACAGCTCTTGCTGACTGAGCTAGGGGTTACATGAAATAGTCTCAGGTGAAAGGCCCCGGTCTCCTGCTGCTTTACCCACAGCTGCAGTGCTTTTACAAGAATAGACCTTCCTCCATTTGTTCTAGGCCTTTGGTGATTTCCAGAGTCCTGAAATAGTTGTTTTTATTCATTTCACCGCCTACTACCTGTCTTGTTGCCTTTTTTTTTTTTTTCCCCTTAAGGTGTGTGAGCTCACCAGAGACACAGATGGGGTGGCGTGAGGGGATGGAGGGTTGCATGTGGTGAGAAAGCACCCTTCAGGAGGGCGGCCACCTTTTAGGAGAGTGGCTGCAAGCCCTTCTTCCCCATTCTTCTCTCAGAGTTTTGGACAGGCACACACACTCCAGAAGTGCTTTCCAAGCCTCTGGATCTGGGACTCAAATCTCAGTTGGTCATGTGGGATCCTGCTGCCTTAACCACCATGCCACTGGCTGGCCCATTGTCTTGTTACTGTTTGTCCTTTTTTTTGGAGAGGTTTTTTTACCATAGGGAGCGTGCGCTCGCCAGACAGACAGAGAGAGAGAGAGAGACAGAGAAATAGAAAGCGAGAAATCACCCCCCAGAGGGGATGGACACGCCGCCATCCCTTCTCCTCCATTCTCCTCTCAGGATCTTGGGCACGCACACACACGGACCCGGCGTGGGTTTTAAGCCACCGGGTCCGGGACACAAACCGTGGTCGACTAAGTGGGAGTCCAGCGACATAGCCATTACACTAACTGCTGGTTCCCTGTCCTTTGTTTTCTAAGAGAGGATTCAACAACACTGTTCATGACAACATAACTGGAAGTGGCTTCTGAACTGAATTTTGATAAATATGGGAGCCACACTGCATGGTGGTGCAGACTAACAGAAGTAACTTTTGAAAATAAAATCTGAACTCTGTGCCCTAAAGTGAAGGAGAAATTAAGCTCTAAACAAATAAAAGAATGTCGCAGAAATCACATGGCATGTAGCAGATACTGAGCTAATTCTAATTGGGAATTTGGTGCCATATTATGAATCACACACTTGAGACACTATTTCTAAAAATCAGACATTCTAGTGACTCAACAGAAAAATATATGGCTACATATTTATGGTACATTTCTATAAATACATTTTTTCTGTTTTCCATTTCTAATTTTATTAATAAATGGGATTGTGTCTTGTGATTGTTGTGGAAGGCAAAATAATGAGGAGAGGGAGGAGGTCCACTCCTTTATGGAAGCCAAGGGCACACGCTTGCATGACCAAAATCCCAACTGGATGGAGAAATGGAGAGGAGATTGCAGCAGGACCATGCCCGCTGGGGAGTGCTTATCTCTCCCTCTTTGGTGAGTGCATGTGCCTTGTGGCAATAGAGACCCCAAAAAAAGTTATCACATGAAATTATGATTACCTCCATTCCAAAAATGGAGGAAAAAACTGGAAATATATCATGAACATCAACAGAAAAATATCTCAGAGAAATAGAGAACTGAATCCATCTATATACCTACACATTTAGTGAACAGGTGTACTAATAAATATGGTAGGTTTTATGCTTAAAATAATTATAATTTATGAATAATGATCATAAAACAAAAGGTGTGACAGTTCTCCTTACCTAACTTTTTTAAAAACAAGAATTTGTCATACTTAAATATTTTTTCTAATATTTAAATAACTTTTTATTTTACTTGGACTTTGAGTTGAAATGAAGTAAATGTTTATTCAAAACCTTCCACCATTTTCATCTAATCTACAAAATATCTATATATATATAAATAGAGAAAGAGAACCAGACAGAAAACAAGAAATAACCCCAGGGGAAATGGCCATATGGCCATGCCACAATCCTCTCTCCTCCAGTCTCCTCTTGGGATTTTGGGCATGCACGCACACATTCATACCTCACAGACTGGCTCAGGCCTTAGCTCAGCTCAGCTCAACTACATGCATTGACAGCTCTGCAAGGGAGGAAGTCTTTCTGTGAGCCTGCTCTATGGGTTACTAGCTCCAAGATGGAGGAAGCCCTTTCAAGTGCTGCTATGGGCTTTGCAAGCCTATGAAGAGCTCTGAGAGCTCCCCCTAAACTCAGCCAACAAACAATAGGACATCAGTGTCTTGTGTCTTTTTCCAACTCCCGGTGTCTCTGTTCAGCCCACCCTTCGGAGGAGGGAAAAATCTCACAAAACACCTTCTTGACTCTACGTATTCATATGATATGTTGTTCAACTTCAGGTTCTCACTAGGTACATCCCAGGAGGGTCTGTAATTGCCCATCTGTGACTTGTTCAGAATGATGCTCACGAAGCTACTGGCTCCCAGAGGAACTTGGAGTAATAAAGTACTTTCAAGTTAGAGGGAAAAATGAACATCCATGTGGTTGTTTTGCTTTCTTTTGTTTTTGTCAAAAAAGGTTTTTCATTTGTCGAAGATTTCTATGTATTTTGAGCAGTTTCTTCATTGTTGTGTTGTCTATGACTTAATGAAGTTTTCTTGCTCAGATCCCAGACTTTGTGATAATCTTAGCAAGTACATCCAAGAGTGTTCCAGTTCATACCTTAACTGGCAGTATTCTGAGTTGCAGAAATGTGACCTCACTGGGCCATCTATTATCAACTCCCTAACATCAGCATCATTATAGAAACACCTTTTCTGAATCCTTCTTCTATATATAATTTCCTGTAGAGTGGTTCACTGAAGCACATTCATATGAAATCTGAAAGCCAGAAGAGGAGGATTTGACATGTATGGACACCTGCAGGCCGACAGGTGGACCCACGGAAGAGCTGGAGAACTGCCTGGTGGGGTGTCCTGGCAGCTGAGGGCATCAACACTCCCACCCCTGGGCTCCCTGGACAGGTCTGAGGACCACGAGGTGAGACACTCTGCATGCACCTTCCATGGCAGTGCATTCTCGCTTTTTGGAGAGCATCAGAGAATTCCCTCAGTTATAGAATCTGCTTCTGTGACTACAATTCCAGGTCAGAAAGGTTGTAGTTTAGAATCTAATTCTCCATATTAAAATCATTACCGATTGGAAAACCTGGCAGGGTTTCTCCTTTACTGTGTGAATCATGATGTGACTGTATCCTAGATTCCTCGAGTGTGATAAAGTCTGTCCCTAAAGAAATTATGAGAGGCTGAAACCAGCAGATGGTGTAATGGTTATGTTGTTGGACTCCCATGGAGATGACTGCAGTTCGAATCCCAGACCTGGCTGCTTAATCTCACTCCAGGCACATATGCTTGTGTGCCCAAAATTCCAAGAGGAAAATGGAGAATGGATTGCAGCATAGCCATCCCCCTGGGGGTGATTTCTCGCTTTGTGTCTCTCTGTCTTTGTTTGTCTCTCCAGTGAGCACACATGTCCTATGGCAAAAAAATCTCTCTCTGAAGAAAAAAATAAAGAAATTATGAGCAGTATTTTTAGGTCTGTACTACTGGAACAGAGGGGTAGGAGAGAGAGCTGAGGTGTAAAGGAGCCTGTTGGGCCCCTTTTAGTCAAACTTTCTCATGATCTTTTAAGCCAGGCTGTACCTGAGAAAACACCCTCAGCAGATGGAGGCCCCAGGAGGAGTCACTGAGACAGCCCAGCCTCACACATCTGCTTCCCTGTGTGGTTTATGTTGAGGCTTATAGCACTGTGAGGGGTAAACTGTTACTTTGTTGACAGTAATAAATTCCAAAGTCATCAGGCTCCAAGTTGCTGATGGTGAGAGCAAAATCTGTCCCAGAGCCACTGCCACTGAACCTTGAGGGCACCCCAGAGTGTAAATTGGATGCATAGTAGATCAGGAGCTTAGGAGATTTCCCTGGTTTCTGCTGATACCAGTGTAAATGTAAATTATTGCTAATGCCCTGACTCGCCCGGCAGCTGATGGTGACTTTGTCTCCTAGAGATGCAGGCAGGGAGGATGGAGACTGGGTCAACTGGATGTCACACCTGGCACCTGAGAGGGGAAACAGAGAAGCAAATATCCGCACAGTTAATCGTCTTATGGGAGGACTTTCCTGAAGGGCCAGCAGCACTAACTGCATGGTCTGAGTGAATCCTGGGGTTCTCCTTCCTTACCTGGGAGCCAGAGCAGCAGGAGCCCCAGGAGCTGAGCGGGGACCCTCATGTCCATGCTGTGTCCTGACCGGGACTGACCCTGCACAGGCTGTGACCAACCTATTATTAAGTCTTCAGACCGTGGGCTGTGCCCTTGGAACATGCAAATGAGCAGGGGGTGTGCAGGGCTGGGTGCAGCTGCAGGGCCGGTCATCTCAGAAACTCAGCCCAGGCCCAGGGTCCCAGGGGTCCCAGGAGTCCCAAGTCAGGCAAAGGCAGTGCAGATCTTCTTGAAGAGACCGTGTTTCGGGAACCAGCAGTTAGCGTAATGGCTATGTCGCTGGACTCCCACGTAGTCAACCGCGGTTCGCATTCCGGACCCAGTGGCTTAAAACTCACGCCGGGCGCATGTGCGTGCGTGCCCAAGATCCCGAGAGGAGAATGGAGGAGAAGGGATTGCAGCGTAACCATCCCCCCTGGGGGGTGATTTCTTGCTTTCTGTCTCTCTGTCTCTCTCTGTCTGTCTGGCGATCGCATGCACCCTATAGCGAAAACCTCTCCAAAAAAAAAATAGAGACTGTGTTTCTCCCCAGATGCTATTTTAGTACAAAACACATTTTTTAAAAGGACAATTTGAAATGAACTTATGAATAATGTTTTTCATACTTTATGGAGACTATGTAATAACTTATCCTTGTTAGTAGGTAATATTAGGTTGTTGGAAAACTTATAACCTATTTTTCTATATTTTTCTATGCAAAAATGCATTATAACTCTCTGGATGACCCAATACATAGTAAGTTTTAGGGATTGAGGCTGTCATGTCTTTAAATTATTTTCAAGTTGCTCTAGTGGGAGAAAAAGAAAATACTTTGTGCTGTACTTAAAACACTTTCATTGCAAAATTGTTTCATATTAAGAAAAATCAAAAAGTGATTCATAAGCAATATTTTAAATATATTCAGAAGTACTTTGGAATGGTCCTAAAGCATTGATGTTACCAGGGTAACATGAGTTTACTGTAGATACACCAAGATCAGTGTGCCGCTCACA